>CM051234.1:422522676-423184176 GCA_027917425.1 Gastrophryne carolinensis
ATATGTACCCCTCAGCCTTACACACAGCCCCATTGATCTGTACCCCTCAGCCTGGCACACTGCCTCATTGATCTGTACCCCTCAGCCTGACACACATCCCCATTGATCCGTACCCCTCAGCCTGACACACATCCCCATTGATCTGTACCACTCAGCCTGACACACAGCCATTGATCTGTACCCCTCAGCCTGACACAGCCCCATTGATCTGTACCCTCAGCCTGACACACTGCCCCATTGATCTGTACCCCTCAGCCTGACACACTGCCCCATTGATCTGTACCCCTCAGCCTGACCCACATCCCCACTTATCTGTATCCCCCAGCCTGACCCATATGCCCACTGATATGTATCCCCCAGCCTGACCCACATTCCCACTGATCTGTATCCCCCAGCCTGACCCAGATTCCCACTGATCGGTATCCCCCAGCCTGACCCAGATTCCCACTGATCTGTATACCCCAGACTAACCCACATCCCCACGGAACTGTATCCCACAGCCTGACCCACATCCCCACTAATATGTATCCCCCAGCCTGACCCATATGCCCACTGATATGTATCCCCCAGCCTGACCCATATGCCACTGATATGTATCCCCAAGTCTGACCCACATCCCCACTGATATGTATCCCCCAGCCTGACCCACATCCCACTGATATGTATCCCCCAGCCTGACCCACATCCCACTGATATGTATCCCCCAGCCTGACCCACATCCCCACTGATATGTATCCCCCAGCCTGACCCACATCCCCACTGATATGTATCCCCAGCCTGACCCACATCCCCACTGATATATATCCCCAGTCTGACCACATCCCACTGATATTATCCCCAGCTGACCCACATCCACCGATATGTATCCCCAGCCTGACCCACATCCCCATGGAACTGTATCCCCCAGCCTGACCCACATCCCCACTGATCTGTATCCCTCCACCAGACCCATATCCCCATTGATCTGTATTCCCCCGCCTGACCCATATCCCTACTGATCTGTATCCCCCAGGCTGACTCACATCCCCACTAGTCTGTATCCACCAGCCTGATCCATATTCCCACTGATCTGTATTCCCCAGCCTGGCCCATATCCCTACTGATCTGTATCCCCCAGATGGACCCCATCCCCACTGATACCTCAGACTGACCCACATCCCCACTCATCTGTATCCCCCGGCCTGACCCACAGTAGCAGCAGTCAAAACAACTCTTCCCACAAGACCACACCCCTACAAAGCCACACTTCCCAAAAGACCACGCCCTGGTACTCATCAAAAGTTGGTTGGTATGTTTTGCTGGCAAGGGTGACAACCCTATATGCCGCCCGCGGGCAGTTAGGAGGTTAGGTGTCTTTCTCAAGAGCACTTCAGTAATGTCCAGGCCGGGTTTCGAACCTGCAAGATCGCTTTTACTGCCAACTATTGTTATAGTGACATGAGCCCCAGGCTGGATAAAAGGAGATGGGCTCCCACCCAGGGCCTCCACCTCTTGTTCAGGACATTGGTCATTGATCATGGTCCGTGTGATTTGATCCTCCCAGTATACCAGACATAGGCGCTGGTAAGCCAGGGCCCAGAGACTGAAGCCGTCCTGCCAGCTTAGCAAGCTTGAACTGTTTTTGAACCATTTGAACGGGTCCTTGAACATGGTCTTTGGTGACTGTGGCAGGAATTAGATGGCGGGGAATCACAAGTAATAAAGGGTTTGGAAGAAGTTACATTTTTTACTAGAGCCAGAGAGCATACAGACAGTGGACACAGATATATGTATGTATGGCCAAGGTAAAACTGGTACTGAATAAAGTAGTGAAAGAAAGTCTTTGGGAGACCTCTAGTGGTAAATTTAGAGAATAACAACACACTAAGGTATCATGGATGAAGATAGTCAAAGTGTAAAATAAAAGTATTAAGATAATGCAATGTGAGTCCAGAATGCACAGACTGGAGAAAAAAAAAGAAGAAAGCGTCTACACTGATCTGTGCCCCTCAGCCTTACACACAGCCCCATTGATATGTACCCCTCAGCCTTACACACAGCCCCATTGATCTGTACCCCTCAGCCTGGCACACTGCCTCATTGATCTGTACCCCTCAGCCTGACACACATCCCATTGATCCGTACCCCTCAGCCTGACACACATCCCCATTGATCTGTACCACTCAGCCTGACACACAGCCCCATTGATCTGTACCCCTCAGCCTGACACACAGCCCCATTGATCTGTACCCCTCAGCCTGACACACTGCCCCATTGATCTGTACCCCTCAGCCTGACCCACATCCCACTTATCTGTATCCCCCAGCCTGACCCATATGCCCACTGATATGTATCCCCCAGCCTGACCCACATTCCCACTGATCTGTATCCCCCAGCCTGACCCAGATTCCCACTGATCGGTATCCCCCAGCCTGACCCAGATTCCCACTGATCTGTATACCCCAGACTAACCCACATCCCACGGAACTGTATCCCACAGCCTGACCCACATCCCCACTAATATGTATCCCCCAGCCTGACCCATATGCCCACTGATATGTATCCCCCAGCCTGACCCATATGCCCACTGATATGTATCCCCAAGTCTGACCCACATCCCCACTGATATGTATCCCCCAGCCTGACCCACATCCCCACTGATATGTATCCCCCAGCCTGACCCACATCCCCACTGATATGTATCCCCCAGCCTGACCCACATCCCCACTGATATGTATCCCCCAGCCTGACCCACATCCCCACTGATATGTATCCCCCAGCCTGACCCACATCCCCACTGATATATATCCCCCAGTCTGACCCACATCCCACTGATATTTATCCCCCAGCCTGACCCACATCCCCACCGATATGTATCCCCCAGCCTGACCCACATCCCCATGGAACTGTATCCCCAGCCTGACCCACATCCCCACTGATCTGTATCCCTCCACCAGACCCATATCCCCATTGATCTGTATTCCCCCGCCTGACCCATATCCCTACTGATCTGTATCCCCCAGGCTGACTCACATCCCCACTAGTCTGTATCCACCAGCCTGATCCATATTCCCACTGATCTGTATTCCCCAGCCTGGCCCATATCCCTACTGATCTGTATCCCCCAGATGGACCCCATCCCCACTGATACCTCAGACTGACCCACATCCCCACTCATCTGTATCCCCCGGCCTGACCCACAGTAGCAGCAGTCAAAACAACTCTTCCCACAAGACCACACCCCTACAAAGCCACACTTCCCAAAAGACCACGCCCTGGTACTCATCAAAAGTTGGTTGGTATGTTTTGCTGGCAAGGGTGACAACCCTATATGCCGCCCGCGGGCAGTTAGGAGGTTAGGTGTCTTTCTCAAGAGCACTTCAGTAATGTCCAGGCCGGGTTTCGAACCTGCAAGATCGCTTTTACTGCCAACTATTGTTATAGTGACATGAGCCCCAGGCTGGATAAAAGGAGATGGGCTCCCACCCAGGGCCTCCACCTCTTGTTCAGGACATTGGTCATTGATCATGGTCCGTGTGATTTGATCCTGCCCAGTATACCAGACATAGGCGCTGGTAAGCCAGGGCCCAGAGACTGAAGCCGGTCCTGCCAGCTTAGCAAGCTTGAACTGTTTTTGAACCATTTGAACGGGTCCTTGAACATGGTCTTTGGTGACTGTGGCAGGAATTAGATGGCGGGGAATCACAAGTAATAAAGGGTTTGGAAGAAGTTACATTTTTTACTAGAGCCAGAGAGCATACAGACAGTGGACACAGATATATGTATGTATGGCCAAGGTAAAACTGGTACTGAATAAAGTAGTGAAAGAAAGTCTTTGGGAGACCTCTAGTGGTAAATTTAGAGAATAACAACACACTAAGGTATCATGGATGAAGATAGTCAAAGTGTAAAATAAAAGTATTAAGATAATGCAATGTGAGTCCAGAATGCACAGACTGGAGAAAAAAAAAGAAGAAAGCGTCTACACTGATCTGTGCCCCTCAGCCTTACACACAGCCCCATTGATATGTACCCCTCAGCCTTACACACAGCCCCATTGATCTGTACCCCTCAGCCTGGCACACTGCCTCATTGATCTGTACCCCTCAGCCTGACACACATCCCCATTGATCCGTACCCCTCAGCCTGACACACATCCCCATTGATCTGTACCACTCAGCCTGACACACAGCCCCATTGATCTGTACCCCTCAGCCTGACACACTGCCCCATTGATCTGTACCCCTCAGCCTGACCCACATCCCCACTTATCTGTATCCCCCAGCCTGACCCATATGCCCACTGATATGTATCCCCCAGCCTGACCCACATTCCACTGATCTGTATCCCCCAGCCTGACCCACATTCCCACTGATCGGTATCCCCCAGCCTGACCCAGATTCCCACTGATCTGTATACCCCAGACTAACCCACATCCCCACGGAACTGTATCCCACAGCCTGACCCACATCCCCACTGATATGTATCCCCCAGCCTGACCCATATGCCCACTGATATGTATCCCCCAGCCTGACCCATATGCCCACTGATATGTATCCCCCAGCCTGACCCATATGCCCACTGATATGTATCCCCAAGTCTGACCCACATCCCCACTGATATGTATCCCCCAGCCTGACCCACATCCCCACTGATATGTATCCCCCAGCCTGACCCACATCTCCACTGATATGTATCCCCCAGCCTGACCCACATCCCCACTGATATGTATCCCCCAGCCTGACCCACATCCCCACTGATATGTATCCCCCAGCCTGACCCACATCCCCACTGATATGTATCCCCCAGCCTGACCCACATCCCCACTGATATATATCCCCCAGTCTGACCCACATCCCCACTGATATTTATCCCCCAGCCTGACCCACATCCCCACCGATATGTATCCCCCAGCCTGACCCACATCCCCATGGAACTGTATCCCCCAGCCTGACCCACATCCCCACTGATCTGTATCCCTCCACCAGACCCATATCCCCATTGATCTGTATTCCCCCGCCTGACCCATATCCCTACTGATCTGTATCCCCCAGGCTGACTCACGTCCCCACTAGTCTGTATCCACCAGCCTGATCCATATTCCCACTGATCTGTATTCCCCAGCCTGGCCCATATCCCTACTGATCTGTATCCCCCAGATGGACCCCATCCCCACTGATACCTCAGACTGACCCACATCCCCACTCATCTGTATCCCCCGGCCTGACCCACAGTAGCAGCAGTCAAAACAACTCTTCCCACAAGACCACACCCCTACAAAGCCACACTTCCCAAAAGACCACGCCCTGGTACTCATCAAAAGTTGGTTGGTATGTTTTGCTGGCAAGGGTGACAACCCTATATGCCGCCCGCGGGCAGTTAGGAGGTTAGGTGTCTTTCTCAAGAGCACTTCAGTAATGTCCAGGCCGGGTTTCGAACCTGCAAGATCGCTTTTACTGCCAACTATTGTTATAGTGACATGAGCCCCAGGCTGGATAAAAGGAGATGGGCTCCCACCCAGGGCCTCCACCTCTTGTTCAGGACATTGGTCATTGATCATGGTCCGTGTGATTTGATCCTGCCCAGTATACCAGACATAGGCGCTGGTAAGCCAGGGCCCAGAGACTGAAGCCGGTCCTGCCAGCTTAGCAAGCTTGAACTGTTTTTGAACCATTTGAACGGGTCCTTGAACATGGTCTTTGGTGACTGTGGCAGGAATTAGATGGCGGGGAATCACAAGTAATAAAGGGTTTGGAAGAAGTTACATTTTTTACTAGAGCCAGAGAGCATACAGACAGTGGACACAGATATATGTATGTATGGCCAAGGTAAAACTGGTACTGAATAAAGTAGTGAAAGAAAGTCTTTGGGAGACCTCTAGTGGTAAATTTAGAGAATAACAACACACTAAGGTATCATGGATGAAGATAGTCAAAGTGTAAAATAAAAGTATTAAGATAATGCAATGTGAGTCCAGAATGCACAGACTGGAGAAAAAAAAAGAAGAAGAAAGCGTCTACACTGTCTCTGTAATCTAGATATGCTTTACCTATTTAAGAAGCCTCCATTAGCTATGCCATTCTCATAGTGAGAGAATGAGACCAAACACAGACTCACCTTTATATAAGGTGGAGGCGCAAGGCCAGCCTTTTTGGGTGTGCGGTACAAGTTGGTGGCTGCACAGGGTGACGTCCAGCAGCGGTGAAACAAATATAAATTGCACCTGCAGAGTGGTGTGTCTATCTTTCATTGCAGGTGAGTTTGTGTGGCACACATAGATTATGTGTGACATATAGGCACACATAGATTAAAAAGCTTCAAGCCAGTAGAGTTCAGCAGGCTGTCATGATTGGTTGGAGTGTCCTACAGACTCATAGACACTAGATGTCTCTCACTGCAGTCTGCTGTTCAAGGACAGGACTACTTGCTGTCCCTGCAAGTCCGGATAGGGCCACAACACACATTTTGCTTTACCGTCACCCTGTGAAGCGGCACGGGAGCCATGTGCGTGGGTGTTTGCCTGCATCTCTCCCTCTCCTGCATCCACTCTGTAGGCTGCCCTGTGACTGGTGTGGTAATCCCTTTGATCATTTGCTGGCACATGCACATTATTTTTTGTCTCTGCTCATCAGTTTGTATTGTTAGTTATTGTCTTATTCTCTTTGGCAGTTTTTCCTGTGCAATATATACACTCTTAGCATGGTATGAATTAGTTTGTGGTATTATGATCTTGATGCACTAGGCACTTTTTGTAAAATTCATTGCACTGTTGCACTTTATATTATAATCACGTTAGCACTTTATTGGTACTTATATATATGATATATATGTTTATTCTGTTATGCAATATTCAATATTTAATACTTATCTATTTAGTATCAATTTTTGAATAGTTAGTATAGTTTTTGTGCCGGCACAAAAAATATCTAGGGTGTTGTAGAAATCAGGGTATATTGATTGCCTATTGAGGTTTATTGTTAGCCTGTATTGGTATGGTTTATTATTGGATATCAGTGGATATTATAGGGGGTAGTGCAGCTGTTTTTAAATGTCTTGTGTTGTATGTATTTTTTAGCCTTTTTTGATTCAATAAAACATGTTATTTTCATCATTGGCTCCATTATTGGCCTGGTGCTCCTCATTGGGAGGTAGGTGTGGTTGGTTCATGTCCACTTCATTTTTTGTCTGTGTATATGGAGTGAGCACAACTTTGGTTATTGATAGGTGGTGCACCCCTTGTTATCAATTCTTGCAAGTCTGGATGACGGTGATAACCAGGGCAAGTGAGTGATCGCTGCTTGGGTAAGCATGGTAACATTGTGTGTGCTGGTAAGAGTGGCTATGTGTGTTTTTGTGGAACATGATGGAGAAGCAAAAAGAGAATGTGAGGGCAACAGGGAGATGGGGGAATCATACAGAGAATAGAGACTCTGTCCATATATAGAGGCTGTTACAAAAAAAGTGTTAAACCGGACTAACTTGAAGCACTCGGGAGGCTTCCTTTCCCAGGATCTCATCCGTACTGCTACCTGGATTTAACCAACATAACTCACAATGCACAGCAGCAGGAAACCCAGCAGAACTTCCTATTTGCTGGCAGATCCATAGGATGCCATTGAGGGGGGAATTAAGACTATGGCAGCACTTACAATAGGGTAAATGACATTTTATGTCCAGCTATCTGAATTGCTCTCGGGAGGGATGTATATGAGCAGGGCCGGTCTTAGGTTGAAAGACTGCAGGACGGCAACCCCCCCAAAAAATCAGCTGCTGATATATTTGTGCATGCCCTGCAGGCGTATGATACTCCCTTCCTCCCCAAAAACTACCATTAATGCACAAACATGCTGTTTTACAGCAGCATCCTAGCTTTCTTCAAGAAATATATATGAGGGCCGCACCATCTATGGTAATTATGTCAGTAATAGTGTGCTGGCTCAAAGGCTAGTGTGTGCGCAATTATAAGCAATCCTAACAAAGACTGGGGTCCCACAACCCCAGATATGCCACACTGCCCAGAGCAGTGGTGGCACAACGGGCACGTAATATCCGCGATAGGGTATGCTCCAGCCATTTTGGGCCTCCTGTAAATTGGCTTCGTGATCAGACTACCATTCTGGGCAACTACCCATGTGGGGGGTGCAATATTTGCCGATTTATGAATAGAAGTAAATTTGTCAAAAATCTACAAACAGGCAAAAAGTTCTGGATCCGCCAATTTATAAATTGTAGAACGGTGGGAGTCATCTATGCCATCCAATGTGATTGCCCGAAAGTGTATGTTTGCGAGACCAGGAACAGCCTGAAGGCCCGAATACAGGCGCATTTTTCTAGTATAAGACTTGCTGATAGGAACATACAACAAGGGAAGATGGTACCACCGGTAGCCATGCATTGTTTACAACATCACAATAGCGACTTTAGTTCCCTTAAAGTCACGGGTCTTGAAAAGGTCAGCCTTGGGCCACGTGGGGGGGATTTTAAAAGAGTATTACAACAGCATGAGCTGCGTTGGATTTATACTTTGAATTCATTAGCACCAGTGGGGCTTAATGAGGACTTGTCATTTACTCCGTTTTTGGGTATCTGATATCACTTAGGGGTTATATATAGAGGGTGGGCACGGCTTTAAAATTTTGGTGATGGTGGGTGTAGCTGTTGTTTTATTATAGTGGTTTGTTGCTTGTATTTTGTGCACTCACTTTATATTGTATATAATTATACATCTTCTTTTTTGCTTAGTTTTGTCACTGGTTATTATTCCCTATGGAGTTATTTGACCTGCTGCTATGGCCCCCCGGGCGAATTGAAAACTTAACCGGCTCATCATTAAAAGAATCCCCTCCCACTTGCCTGAAGTGTGTTGGCTAAGAATGGAGAAATATGTGACAGGAGAGGTTGACAATATGGACTGCTTCTTCAATATTCTAAATGTTGATGCTAATGTGCTTGATTTGTAATCATTTTTCTCCTCTGCTTTTTTTCCCCCCTTCCCCATTCATTCCCTTTCCCCTCCCCTTTCCCTTTTCCCTTTTCCCCCTGTTTCCCCCTTTTTTCCCTGTTTTCCTTTCTTTTCCCCCCCTCCCCTTTCCGCCCCACAGCCTGGCAGTATAGAGATCTGTGGGCGATGAGAAAATTCTGCCTATGGATATGGATACATTTGTATCCTTTAATCTAGGAGTACTTTGTATAATAGTATATATGCTGTAATTTTCCATGTTTCTTTCCAGTAAGATGTATAATCAAATCTATGTATGATTTTAGAGTGTGATCATAATCAGTATTTGGTGGTTTGGCAAATAGTAAAATACAATATATACAATGCAGGAGAGATATGAAGAGTAATACTTTATTACTATAGTGTATATAACAAATTGCTCATTATGTCATAATATATAGTCTATTGTTGTTGTTAAAGTAGGTTACACGGAGGTGGAGATGCTCACCTTTCCCCGTTCCCGTTTGTTGTTTACACCATGGCTGCGTGCGCACCTTGTTTAGCGCGTTACCAGGGTGACGCGCTCTTTGCACGACCTGCGCCATACTTGTTTATGGCAATACCCGTCTTTTTTATACAACCAATTACTACCTCCAGTGACGCGGTCGCGTCTACTGAGTCTGGCTGCGTGCGCACCCTGTGTGGCGCGTTACCATGGTGACGCGCCTCTTCTATGATCGGCGCCATATTTGTTTATGGCAATTTCCCTTTCTGCATGCGGCCAATGACTTTATCCAGTGACGCGGCTGCGTCTGCTGATTTTTTCATATGCGGCGGCCGTCCGCACGCTTCCGGCCGGAGCGTGCAGGGCGGGTTGCTGCTATGTCTAACAGGTGTGAGCGCGCGGGAGCGTGGCAGGGTGAGCATATAAATTGATCATTCCAGCCTCCTCTCTCATGTCCTGAGGAAGTGACGTGTGACGTTACGGAACGCGTCGACTGAGAGTTGAGGGGGGTTTGAGACACTGGCTCCGGCTGTCTGCTCACAGTAAGATTTGCACTGTTTATTGTTTTTGTTTCTTGGTCACCTTGGTTGGTTCTCTTCTTGCAAAAATTATTTAGAAGTTTAATTCATGCACTATGCACTAAGCACTTTAACATTGTATATATTATTATTCGTTTCATATTGGTTATTAGAACGCAAGGTAATAGGTAATTAAGGGTTACACGGTTATAATTTTCAGAGTAATGTTAGGTAGGGCACAGGTATAGCCGGTTTTACTAGTATAATCTATTACTGGGTACATATGACTAATAATATTATTTAATTGTGTGACCACATATGTGGCTTGTTCCCAGTATATAGTAACTTAATTATTCATAGTCTCCAAACTTCCTTCCCCCTCTCCTCTTTCCTTCCTACAGATCAGTGTTGTTATATGTTATATGTTTTTTAATGAGATTTTTTAAAATGTCTAAAATAAATGTGGAGATGTAAATAGTATAGTATACATTTAATAAAGATTTTCACTTTTGTATAATATTCAGTGGTGCTAATTTTTGCTCTGGGCAGTGTGGCATATCTGGGGTTGTGGGACCCCAGTCTTTGTTAGGCTAGCTTTCTTCAACATATGTCTGCCAGGCATGCAGACCTGGCATAAACAGAGGAGACTTGGCAAGAAGGAGGACTAATGAGCACCTAAACATATCGATATATATACTCCTGCTCTACAGAAAGAACTAAAGCCATGTGCGTGTAGTTGATGAGGCCCATGACATTCGGCATATTTGTGATGTTGAAAAAACCCAACTTCACTGCATTCCAGGCTACTATGCTGTCAGGAAAAGAGATGTGTTTCTCCTGCAGGGGGACCATGCCATCGAGAAATTTAGTTAGGGGACAGCTCAGTGAAAGCTGGGACATGCCCACGGATAGACCCAAGCCTCTGGAAAGAGCCATTTGCAAGAAATTGAAGGCAGGCAACCAATTTGGTCATACCATCAATCGCATGCCCCTTTCTTGTGGCAAGGCAAACCATGGTCGCACTCGGAGTACAAGGCAGTTCAGTCACGTCACTTCAAACACCTATTGATCAGACATCCGATAGACATTTGTGGTGTAAAGGGAACCGGCTTTACTTGAAAATGAATACAGTAAGTCACCTTACATGGTGGCTAACACAGCCAGGAAAAAGAAGGAAGGACCATAGAGCAACTGAACACAGGAAATACAACACAGCAGTAAAATGCAGTAGAAACCACAGTTACACATTTGTCACAGCACCATCTAGTGTCATAACTTGTCATAGCTGTAAACTGCAGTAAATCTAGCAAAAGTCACTAATCACATTTATAGACAAGCAGAAGCTGTTGCATAGTATTGTATCTCCAACATGCCTAAGCTCCAGAAGGTACAAGGTGAGCATCCCACGGCACTGCAGTTTCTCGTACTCTTCCAGGAACTCGTCAAGGAGCAAAAAAGGAGCATGATTTGAGACCGGTAACTTCCAGTTTTTATTGCCCAGCAAGAGCCAGAATAATGCGCAAGCGCAGGATAAAGACACGAGCAAGAATGTATAAACTCAATCTGACCCGTATTAATATGGTGAATACTCGTTTTTATGTATGCAAAGTGAAAAGTCCCGGAAAACAGCACACCTGGTAAAAAAAATGACTACACTGAATAGCGCCAGCTGGAACAGCCAAAGCTGTGAATTTTAGGCATTCCCGCATGTGGGAATGCATACGGGAGGGGCTATGAATCAGGCTTTATGTCATTCAGCAAATGGCTCTGATTGTTTATATTAGGAAGTGCAAGTGTCTGCATCCCTTGCATCTTCAGGCTGGGCGCACACTCTCATCCCAGCCACCCAGATAAGCTGCAATGGGAACACATGAGCCTCTGGGGATGCAGCCGCTTGCACACCCCAATGAAGAACATTAGATCAGTTTGTCAATGACTTAGGCATGGCAAACTGCTCTGATTGGATGAGGGCCCGCACATGAGCTGTTGGACTGGCAAAAGGTGAGTTATTATGGGCGAGGTGGGGCGGTTTCACAAAGTCAGCCCCTCCACTTCCCTCTGTAATCTGGTAAGAATCATTGAAGGCAACAGGGAAGCTGCACATTGCCTTCATTCAGCTGCCATGCCCTCTTCTCCAACACCGTGACCTATGTTAGCTCACTGTGTGACGGGGTGAGGGTCTTTCAGGAGTATATGAGCACTGTTTTTTTGTAAGTCAGTTGGTTCGGTTGGTCCAGTTTAACCCTTAGCCCTCTCCTCCTGCAATACAGATTGGTGAAGGATGGTGACCTTATCCTGGTTATCTGGATGCTTTGGGAGATTTTGCGGGTTTTCTTTGTCATAGTGATTTGCACACCTTTTCCCACAAGTCTAGACAGGGAATAGGAAACTGCAGAACACTGTAACAGCTAGCCTCCTGTTGAAGGACAAGCTGGTTGCTGACAGTGTGCAGCAGCTTCCTGTCTTTCTACTTCCACTGTCCTCGAGATGAATATTAAGCAAATAGGCACCTTTATATCTTAACAGTTGGATAGCTGGTATATGGGGTGTAGAGAAAAGAAATGGTGCAACCACAATGGTATTTTACTTGAGGTAGCTCAAATGGAACAACAAGAGTTGTCGGTAAAAAACCACCTACTATGATGAACAGATTCCTAAACGTAGCCCTTGCAGTTGGAAACTGTCCAAGGAAAATGCTATTAAGATACTGAGGACTATCTAATTAGCTGTGCCTCTATTATTTTTGAAATATGTATCAAACTATCAATCCTTTGCATAGAAGATGTTCTGCATATATTTTGAATAAATATATAAATAAATCAAACCTTGCTCCAAATAATTAAACAAAGCAACTGGAGTCCAGGTCCAAACATTTGACCCTGGTATTGCTGCCTGTGCACCAGGGCTGACACAGTGGAGGTAGCATAGATCATTTTGATAGGTGAGTGGTGAATCTATAAGGCTATATATATATATATATATATATATATATTAGAGATTTAAAAGATGATGTGTTTTAAAGAGGGATTTGCATTTTCAGCAATTTGCCTTTAAAGGGAAGGCCCACTTGCATGGCTTTTTTGATAGTATATTTTTTTTTGTACCAAAGAACATCCTCAAAGTACTGAGCTTATCTAGTATTTTTAATTTTTCCTATGTTAGCAGTGTGTTTTATGGGAGCAGTTTTCACTATCTGCAAGATATTGCTATTGGCAACCGTACACCAAGCCTGTGCCAAGTCAGAAAAAAACTATAGCTGCTACTGAGGTGAGGGAGCTCACACTTACACATTCCCAGCAGCGTTCTATGTGTAGAGGACCTGGTTTTCCACATCAGACATCACACAGCTAGAGGAAAGACCCCGCAGGGTTGCTTGCCACTCTGCTTCCATTCAATGTTCTTTTAATTCAGGGGCAGACTGCTTTGGGGCAAGTTGGGCTCCTACATTTACTAACACTCCCTCTTTAAATGCCTCTCCCCAGCCCCTTCCCCACTCTATCCCCTCACCCAAGTAACCCCAGCCCATGTCCTTCCCCTAATGATATAGCCTCAGCCTTGGAGCACACTAGTTGAATGGCCAGAGATGCTACAGAGATGGTCACAGGCAGGCCAGGTGCTGGGAAAATCTCGGGCTGATTTTTGGCCCCAGTCTGCCGCTGAACTCATTAATATGCACGGCATGGAACGCTGATTGGAGGACTGCCCACGCATGTGCAATAGGATCAGTGGAAGAGTTAGCATAAATTGATCGTTTATATGGGGACTCTAAGTGAGAACCTTATACACAGGCTTTTGAGAAATAAATATCCACAGCATTCTTTGCAACACCTCTGTGTGTAAGTACATTAACTACAATGGAAAGGGGGCGTCACCCACTACCTACATTGCAATGAATGGTTAGGGCGTGGCCACACCATGGGGACTGATGACAAGTGGTGCCATTAATTCTGTCCCCAGGGTCTGGCCCCGATAGGCGTGGAAGGTGGTGGCTGCACCAGGGGCCGCGATAAAGCAATCAGGTAAGATGTGGAACGCTGGACCTGTAGGGACCAGTGGCACAGGACAAAAAGTGCCCTTTAGTTTTTTTTCCCTGAACCCCTATCACGCTCCCGGAACCACAATTTACCACTTGGACAACTCCAGCTCTCTTGGTAAGGACCTCAACGCCCAATCTCCGCAGCCAGCTTCAGCTATAGGAGCCCCCGCTTGCCGAGACGCAGAACACGCCTGCTCGGGATCGGTTGCCCCCAGGACTTTATGGCTCAAAGGTTGAGGTCTTACGGTACAGAGTACTGGAGAGCCCGCGGCTGGAAGTGGAATCGGGTAGCCGGTATGTGAGCGTAAGGTGGAAGTCCAAGGACAGGCAAGGGTCGGCAACAGGAGTGAAGATCGAGGATGGTCAAAGGCGAGCAAGGGTCGGCAACAGGAGTGGAGATCGAGGATGGTCAAACAAGCGAGGGTCGGCAACAGTAGTCAGGATCAATAACAGGGGTTAACAATGGCTAGGGTCTAGGCGCTATCACAGGCAACAAGCAACTGCGGGGAAAAGAGCTTTATAGGGACAGACATAGGAGGGAAGGTATTGTGATTGGTGCACACAGGATCATAATAATGATTGGCCAGAACAAGGAGTGCACAACAGGAGGGGGGCGTAAGCCCCACTAACCCAGGGCTCATTGGCCCTTCAACAACTCAGCACTGATAGGATAGAGGGCGTGCTGCCCAGCTGGGCTCATAGGCCCTTTAACTGAAAAGGGGGCGTGCCCCTTTTATAATTTATTCACCTCCTCCGGCGGCCACGCTGAGTGCAGCGCCGCCGGAGGGCATAGAAGGAACGTGCTCGCGCACCCGCGCGAGCACGTGTGTTGATGCCGGATACGCCGGCAGAAGAAGAAGGAGAGGGCGCGCCCGCAGCCACGCGAGCTGCCGCCCGGCGCGGCCGGCGCCTGGATGGCGGGGCGACGGGGACACCGCTGGAACGTGGCACAGGTAAGCTGATCGTGACACTACCCCCCCCTTCATGAGGGGCCTCCGGACCCTCACCAGGTTTCCCCGGATTGTCACGATGGAATTTTTTAATAAGAACTTTAGCATGCACATCTTTTGCCGCAACCCAACATCTCTCCTCAGGACCGTAACCAACCCAGTCAATTAAATATTGTAAAGAATTACGGAGCTTGCGCGAGTCAAGAATTTTGTTCACTTCATATTCTGGTTCGTTATCTACTAGAATAGGCGGCGATGATGGACGCGGTACATTCTTGGCTGGTTTTAGCAGTGACACGTGAAAAGAATTTGGGATTCTCATGGTTTGCGGGAGTTGAACCTTAAAGGACACGTTGCTTAATTTCTGAATAATGGGGAAAGGGCCAATAAACTTGGGCCCTAACTTACTGGACGGTTGCCGGAGAGAAATATTTTTTGTAGAAACCCAAACAAAGTCCCCAATCTGAAGCGCGGGTTCTTGAGACCTGTGGCGATCGGCGAACCTTTTGTATCTAAGAATAGTTTCTTTTAAAGTCTCCTGGACGCGGGTCCAGATGTTCTTCCGCTCTTGGAGCCACTCTTCCAATGCCGGTAAATTGGAAGGGGACCCAGAGAGAGAGGAAGCCCTGGGATTCCTCCCAAAATTGCAGAAAAACGGAGAAACTTTGGTACTTTCACTCGGCGCATTATTGTATGCAAATTCCGCGAAGTCAATATATTCTGACCACTGTTCTTGAGCGTCGGAAATGTAACACCGCAAATACTGTTCTAGACTTTGATTGGTTCGCTCTGTCTGTCCATTGGTTTGAGGATGGTAAGCAGAAGACAAAGATATCTGAATCCCCAAGCGAGAACAGAAGTTCTTCCAAAAACGCGAAGTAAATTGCACACCCCGATCGGAAACTATATTAGATGGTATGCCATGGATACGGAAAATGTGCGAGATAAATAATCGCGAAAGCTCAGGAGCTGATGGTAGCTTAGATAAAGGAATAAAATGTGCCATCTTACTGAAACGGTCGACGACCACCCAAATCACAGTGTTCCCATGTGAGAGAGGCAAATCTACAATAAAATCCATAGAGATATGAGTCCATGGTTCTTTAGGAATCTCAAGTGGGACTAAACACCCACTAGGGGCCTTGTGAACCCCCTTACTTCGTGCACAAACAGAACATGCGTCGATAAAGGTAGTTATATCGCGGCGCATAGTAGGCCACCATACAAGGCGTCGGGCTAAAATGAAAGTTTTACGATTTCCTAGATGTCCAGCAGTTTTGGCATCGTGAAACTCGCGAATTACATTGGAACGCAGATGCGGTGGTACAAACTGACATCCTAAAGGTACATCTACAGGGGATTCATTTTGAAATGGCGCCAAGGCATTCGAAAGATCAGGAAGCAAGGCCCCAATCACACATCCCACGGGCAAAATAGGTTCACCCATATCACCCCGATCCTTACAATCCCCAAACAAGCGGGACAGAGCATCCGCTTTAGAATTTTTTACTCCTGGCTTAAATGTAATTATAAAATTAAAACGCGAGAAAAATAATGCCCAACGAGCCTGACGAGAGTTCAGTCTCTTAGCTGAGCTAATGTACTCGAGGTTTTTGTGATCAGTATAAACCGTGATCGGATACAATGACCCCTCCAACCAGTGACGCCATTCATCAAAAGCCAGTTTAATCGCCAATAACTCCCTGTTTCCAACATCATAGTTCTGTTCCGCGGTACTAAATTTCCGTGAGAAGTAGGCGCAAGGATGCAAACGATCAGGATGACCAGAGTATTGCGACAACACCGCCCCCACACCCAACTCAGATGCATCTACTTCAATGGTAAAAGGTTTATTAACGTCAGGGTGAACTAAAACTGGCGCCGAAGTAAAAGCCTGTTTTAGAGTCTGGAAAGCCTCATTGACCGAAGATGACCAGTTTACAGTGAAGCAACAATTTTGGAGAAACCCTTAATAAAGCGTCGATAGAAATTAGCGAAACCTAAAAAACGCTGTAATTCTTTTAAAGTCTTGGGTTGTACCCAATCCCGCACCGCCGAAACTTTCCCCGCATCCATCTCTAACCCCTGGCTAGAGATTATATAACCCAAAAAGGGAACGGTGGTGACCTCAAACATACATTTAGAAATCTTTGCATACAAGTTATTCTCTCTTAGTTTTTGAAGTACCATTTTCACATGCAGTCTATGTTCGGAAAAATAAATTACCATGAATCTGCCCAAATAGTCTCGGAAGACGTCATTAACGAAGTCTTGGAAGACCGCAGGGGCATTACAAAGGCCAAAGGGCATGACTAGATATTCGTAATGACCATCTTTAACATTGAATGCAGTTTTCCACTCATCCCCTTGTCGAATACGAATCAGGTTGTAGGCCCCCTTTAGGTCTAACTTGGAGAACACCCGAGCTCCTACTACTTGATTAAATAAATCCCCAATCAAGGGAAGGGGATACCGGTTTTTTACCGTGCTCTTATTCAGGGCTCTGTAGTCTATACAAGGCCTTAAACCACCATCTTTTTTCTCCACAAAAAAGAAGCCAGCCCCCGCAGGTGATGTTGAAGGACGGATGAACCCCTTGCTTAAATTCTCGGAGATGTACTCCTTCATGGCCAGTTCTTCCGGCCGAGTGAGATTATAAATTTTCCCTCTAGGAGGGATGGTCCCGGGGAGCAGGTCAATGGGGCAGTCATAGGGCCTATGAGGGGGAAGGGAATCGGCAGAACGTTCGGAAAAAACATCAGCCCAATCTGCGTAAGGCTGAGGCAATCCCTGTGGCAGCATCTGAAAACTTTTGAGGGCAGTGGAAAAACAATGTGTCTTGCAGTAATTACTCCACCTCACTAAATCCCCAGTCTGCCAGTCTAAAATGGGGTTGTGGAGTTTTAACCAGGGATATCCCAGTACTACCGGGGTTTCTGGACAGTCAAAAACCAAGAACTCGATATATTCAGAGTGAGAAGAGCCAACGATTAAATTGAGAGGTGGGGTCTTGGTACTAACCGGACCTCCCTGGATGGCCTTCCCATTTATGGCTAGAACCTGTAGAGATTTTCCAAGGGGTACCAGCGGAATCCCCAGGACGGAGATCATGCTCCGGTCCAGGAAATTACCTGCAGCTCCACTGTCGATAAAGGCGGATACTGCCCGTTTGGAGGGACCCCAAGAAAGCTCTATGGGGATTAACATTTTATTCAAGTGAGAGTAATTAACGGACTCACCTAGATCAGTACTCCCCTCCTGATCTAGGCGAGGAAGTTTCCCGCCGGGTATCCCTTGTTAGGACAGGACCTAGCAAAATGTCCCGGATTCCCACAATATAAGCAGAGACCCATGGAGCGTCTACGCTGCTTCTCGTCCTGGGTAAGACAAGCTCTACCGATCTGCATGGGTTCTTCCAGTGAGGAAGAAGGTGTGTTTGCCCCAGGGGAAGGGAGTGGGTTGGGGGACTGAGATGGCTTAAAGGACGAGGAAGTCCTAACCCTTTCCCTGGCTCTTTCCCTAAGACGCCGATCTATTTTGATGGAGACCTGCATTAGCTGGTCTAGATCTGCTGGTGTAGGGAAATTGACCAAAGCGTCCTTGATACCCTCTGATAGACCCATACGGAACTGGCTACACAGGGCTGGGTCATTCCATCTGGAGTCTACTGCCCACCGCCGGAATTCAGAACTGTAATCTTCGGCAGTATTCCAACCTTGCTTCAAGGCCCGAAGCCTATTTTCGGCTGTGGGCTGCTGGTCTGGGTCGGCATATAACACACCCATAGCCTGAAAAAAGGAAGTAACGGAGTGCAGGGCAGCATCATCGGGAGGCAGGCTAAAGGCCCATGATTGGGGATCTCCTTGCAAAAGGGAGATAACTAACCCCACCCGTTGGGTCTCGGTGCCCGAGGATCCAGGTCTCAATCTGAAGTACAGCTCGCAGGAATTTTTAAAATTGGAGAATCTGGCTCGGTCTCCAAAAAATTTCTCCGGTAACGGGACCTTCGGCTCCGACACGTGAGGTGGTACAGCGGATGCAGGAATCTGCCTGGTTTCTTGATTGGCCACTCTCTGGGCAAGTTGATTTATAGCTGTGGCCATAGCCTGTACTTGCTGTACCAGGTCATCCATGAAGGCCTGTGATAATATCACGCTCCCGGAACCACAATTTACCACTTGGACAACTCCAGCTCTCTTGGTAAGGACCTCAACCCCCAATCTCCGCAGCCAGCTTCACCTATAGGAGCCCCCGCTTGCCGAGGCGCAGAACACGCCTGCTCGGGATCGGTTGCCCCCAGGACTTTATGGCTCAAAGGTTGAGGTCTTACGGTACAGAGTACTGGAGAGCCCGCGGCTGGAAGTGGAATCG
The DNA here is from genome assembly GCA_027917425.1 of Gastrophryne carolinensis. Taxonomy (NCBI): domain Eukaryota; kingdom Metazoa; phylum Chordata; class Amphibia; order Anura; family Microhylidae; genus Gastrophryne; species Gastrophryne carolinensis. The sequence continues at coordinate 422,541,974 of CM051234.1, forward strand.
GGTAGCCGGTATGTGAGCGTAAGGTGGAAGTCCAAGGACAGGCAAGGGTCGGCAACAGGAGTGAAGATCGAGGATGGTCAAAGGCGAGCAAGGGTCGGCAACAGGAGTGGAGATCGAGGATGGTCAAACAAGCGAGGGTCGGCAACAGGAGTCAGGATCAATAACAGGGGTTAACAATGGCTAGGGTCTAGGCGCTATCACAGGCAACAAGCAACTGCGGGGAAAAGAGCTTTATAGGGACAGACATAGGAGGGAAGGTATTGTGATTGGTGCACACAGGATCATAATAATGATTGGCCAGAACAAGGAGTGCACAACAGGAGGGGGGCGTAAGCCCCACTAACCCAGGGCTCATTGGCCCTTCAACAACCCAGCACTGATAGGATAGAGGGCGTGCTGCCCAGCTGGGCTCATAGGCCCTTTAACTGAAAAGGGGGCGTGCCCCTTTTATAATTTATTCACCTCCTCCGGCGGCCACGCTGAGTGCAGCGCCGCCGGAGGGCATAGAAGGAACGTGCTCGCGCACCCCCTTTAAGACTCTGCCCACACCTATCCTCTTTCTCTGCATTGTGCACTGCAGTCAGAACTCAGCGGATGCTGCTTATGTGCCAGGTCACATAAATGTGATGTGCTTAGCATTAGGGAAACATTGCATGCAGCACATTGCTACTGCAGGCCAATAGAAGTCTATGACAACACAGGCATAACCTAGTATAACACCTTGTATTGCACTATACCTGCATTTTGCTTGCATTACTGTGGGTAAGTAGATTGTCTCTCATCGCAAGGACAGCTGGAGAGCCACACATGTACCATGGGCAATTTGAGTTTTTGGCAAACCAACTGGTTGTGATCCTCTGCACCTCTGTCAGATGGCTGGCCACTGCATTCTATTGGAAAATAGCTGCACACATGGCTGTCAGGTGGCCAACAAATTAATCCTCTCCTCACCCATGGACCCCTGGAACGAGGTGAGACTTCACCAGACAACTAGCAGAGCCAAAGGTATGTGCTATTCTGTGCCTGTGGTTTGGGAGACAAGACATTTTCTATATGTTGTTCTGTTGGGGAGGGTACATGGGTGATGCACTGGGAATTGCCATAACCCTCTACACCATTACCTGCATCCCCAAAGCCCAGGCAGGTGCAGAACATCCTATGGCGCATATGGGCTATGCAGGCTGGTAGCCTTTAGTTCCGGGGGGTGACCACTCGGCCCTTGTGCCCTGGTCTACCATCCCCCATTGCTAGTGCCTGTGGTAGTTTTGCTTAGGGGTAGGGGGACCCATTTTTAAGTGTTTAAGGTGTGGGGTTCCCCCTACTGGAAAAAAGGGATCTATGTCATTTTTTTAATTTATAAGGGTATGTAGAGATCCCGCTGATCTCTCTGGCTTCTGACATCATACTCCGCGCTCATTGACGTCAGCTCACTCGCTGGTATAAATATCCCCTCCCTGTGGCGGAGAGTGAGATGCCGGGATCCCAGCCAAAATTGTGGGCACTCGGCCCAACTGAAAACAATGTGGCTGGCCGGAGGGTTGTGATGTTGCCAGGCTCTGGAACAGCGACTGAGGTAAGTTTTTGTTTTAAGCAGAGTTTGTTTAAAGTTTGATTCTGACGAACACAAATTTCTAGGGAAAAGTTCGCTCATCTCTAGAGCTGTTGTTGCGCTGCCCCCCCTGGATATTCAGGCAGCTACATAAAACTTGAATCAGTAACTGCACTGTTACTGCGCTGATTGTAGTCCTTAAGCGTTATTATTATTTTCTGCTTGAATTAAGTTTTGAACTACGTTTCTGTTGGGTTTCCCCACCTGTGTGACCCTTGAGAATTACCCCTCTATTGTGTTCTTCTGGTGGGTGCTTAGTCAAGATCAACTTAATTGCATACTTTTGGGAGGTCCGGGGTAAGGCTCCCCCGGGTGTTTATCTTGGATCCCTGACTAAGACCACACCATTTGTAAAGGTTATTACAATTTTAATTAATTATAAAAATACAATACATAATTTATGCTTATTTACATACAAATCGTGCTCCAAAATTCCATTACATTGAAGGTTCCCAATCCATTGACTATTGTTCTACAGAGTACCTTTCAGGTGGGCAGACATGTTTCGCCTTGTGTCAAGGCTTTATCAATGCCCTATTCACCTGAGAAATAAGAATATAAATATAAAAAGAGGTGGTAAGATTATTTAGAACCACTCTATGTTACAAAATGTATCATATATTATATTCTGATAAGTTCATCGATTAATACTTTCATTTCTAATATTGAATTCATCATACTTTGTATATATAAGGAAAATGCAGACTAGGTTACCTTGTTAAAAAGTTTCCTTCTATGTGTTATAGTGGGAAGCTGTACACAGGAGTTTTTTCCCAAGAAATGTCTGGTCCATATATCCTTTTAGGAACTGCATGCACCATTTGGTCTAGTTGAATTGTGCTGGCCCTTTAAGGGAAGTTGACCCGCAGTGTAGTGCTAGTTCATTCATAGATGTCTTGCCACTACCTTCAATAGATTTTGTACTTAATTAGTCATGTTAACCCTCTCTGCTCGCCAGTAAGTTATTTCCTTGTTAATGGGTCCTACCTGAATTCCCTGGATTGTGTGATTCCTTTGTATTCCTTAATGGCCTCGCACGCATAATCTGTGGCACTATAAATACAAGGGTGTGCCAATATTATTACGTTGTAATTTTATCCTTGTTCTTATATGCTGTTTTCAATTTCAGTCATTTGTTTAGATTTTTATGAGGCGAGGCTAATAGCAATTTTGTTAGGCATTATTTACAAGGGTGACATAAGTGAGATTATTTGCTATTTATATAAAGAAAGAGAAATGGAGATTCGTTAAATGTAATAGGTGCAGGTTACCTTGCAGCTAGGAGCGCTGGGGGATGAAGAGGCAGATCCCCTTGAAAGTAAAAGGGACGCCGTCACGCGTGTCACCCGTCCGACGGTCGAGGATGTTATGCGCTCCTCCGGTGACGCGTTTTTGTGTCCCGGGCTCTGAGCGCGATGTGCGACGCCGGATATGACGTCGTGCGCTCCAGAGCCCGGAGCGCATACCTGGCTCTTCCGGGGTAGCCGCCCGATAGAGCCTAACGCGTCACCGGCCAGATAGGGCTATTAGGCTTGAGGCTCCATTATGGCGGAGACCTCAGATCGCCTGAGGCTCCATTTTCTTGGAGACCTCTATATAAACAGGGGCAAATCAATGGCAAAATACAGAGCAAGGGCTATATTTGTTATTCACGCATGCCCTGCCATGAACATCCGTCTCCAGATTCTATTAGATTGACATTGTTAATATTTTGTCTTGTTCTTATTATCTTATGATAATATGTCAAGTTTGGGAATATTAAATGAAATTAATTCAATATAATATGAGTTCCCATGTAGTATATATGTATCTAATCGGTAATCTATATGTGTTCACATGTGGTATGAATGTGTCTAATATGCACATGTTATCGATATATATGAGTTTAGAATATTGTCATATTAATGATCTAGCAGAGGCTATGTTTTGGATATAACCAACATATCAGGAAAAACAGAATAAATTACATTTATCCCCTGTTTGGCCCCTACTGGTGCTGCCTATTACCTGCTCATATTTTCTGGACTTTTTCAGTATAGGTATCACAGTGGAACTATCGGCTGTATCTCCTAATGTCTCACCCCTGTTTTATATATACTTAATGGATGTTAGCCTGTGACATTTTATGACCTTCAATTGAAGTAAACCGTCTAGGGAGTTCATATGGCACCCCTAGCGGTGTAGTACCGAAATCTTATCACACTGTTATTGTTTTGGTATAGATTGGGGGCGCATAACTCCGTCCCCAATCAAAAATGCCCCTTAGGGGCCTTGGATACCCAAAGGTATATTTCCAGACATTCCTGTTTACACAGTTCTCCATAACAGTTATAACTCTATGTACACACATTTGTCAACCATTCATATCTTCTTTCATTATTTATTTTATCTTTGTTTATATGGTATAGATATTCCCACAGATATATACATTTACTCATGTAACCTTCTCATTGCGCTATTCCTATCTTTCCCTTACCCTATTGTTCCCCTCTTCTGTCTACCTGAATATTCTATGCTGCCTATGGTCCTATATGTATGAGGCAAAGCTTAGGGTATCATTCAGCCCTGGATATTGTGCGGCCTTCAGTTGATATATCCATTTAGTTTCCCTTTGTACCGTTAGTTTTTCTAGGGGGTTGTGGGCGGAGGACCAGATGGCCAAGTACCTGTGCCATGTCACGGCATGGCACAGGTACATTGATGACATCTTGGTCATCTGGGAGGGGCCGAAGCAGGAATTGGATGAATTTGTGTCACTGTTAAACCACAACACAGTCAATTTGGAATTTACATGTGACTATGACCAATATAACGTGACTTTCCTAGATATCACAATTAGTAAAGATCCGATGGGTCACATCACAACCACATTATACAGAAAGAGTACAGCAGCAAACACAACTCTGAGAGCATCCAGCTCTCATCCGTCCCATCTTTTAAAAAGCATCCCCTATGGGGAGTATCTGCGCGCCCGGCGCAACTGCAGTACCTTGGAAGCATTCCAGGATGAGGCTAGGACCATACGGGATAGGCTGGCAAAAAGAGGATATAATCAAACTGTCCTAAAAGCAGCATACAAAAAAGCAGCTAAGATAGACAGGCAGATACTGCTATACAGACCTAGGAGAACAAAAATCCAACAAGGTCCTGCTCTCATCCTTACCTATAATCAATCACAAACACAAATACGACAAATTCTAAAAAAGCACTGGCAGATTCTTCTAAATGACCCACACCTTATAAGGTTTTTACTAGAGATGAGCGAACTTTTGAAAAATTCGATTCGACTGATTCGCCGAATTTTCCGACAAAAATCGTTTCGACCCGAATAAATTCGCGACGAATCGCTATTAAAAACGGCTATTTCTGAGCCTCCTACAGCCTCAATAGGGTTGTAAACCATTCAGCCTTGCTGTAACACGCACAGGATGCGTGCTGGGTTAGTTAAATAATACTTTTAAGAAATATCACATGCAGATCAGAGGCATCGCTAATAGAATCGCAGAGCGGCACAATTGCAGAGAGTTGAAGTGGCATCACTATGAGGGGCAGAAGGAGCCCAAATATACACTGGAGTTGGCTTCAGGAGCCCAAAAATTGGATGAATCACACCCTGGAGTTGGCAGAAGTTGGCAGCAGCAGCAGCAGGAGCCCAAATATACACTGGAGTTGGCTTCAGGAGCCCAAAAATTGGATGAATCACACCCTGGAGTTGGCAGGAGTTGACAGCAGCAGCAGCAGGAGCCCAAATATACACTGGAGTTGGCTTCAGGAGCCCAAAAATTGGATGAATCACACCCTGGAGTTGGCAGGAGTTGACAGCAGCAGCAGCAGGAGCCCAAATATACACTGGAGTTGGCTTCAGGAGCCCAAAAATTGGATGAATCACACCCTGGAGTTGGCAGGAGTTGACAGCAGCAGCAGCAGGAGCCCAAATATACACTGGAGTTGGCTTCAGGAGCCCAAAAATTGGATGAATCACACCCTGGAGTTGGCAGAAGTTGGCAGCAGCAGCAGCAGGAGCCCAAATATACACTGGAGTTGGCTTCAGGAGCCCAAAAATTGGATGAATCACACCCTGGAGTTGGCAGAAGTTGGCAGCAGCAGCAGCAGGAGCCCAAATATACACTGGAGTTGGCTTCAGGAGCCCAAAAATTGGATGAATCACACCCTGGAGTTGGCAGGAGTTGACAGCAGCAGCAGCAGGAGCCCAAATATACACTGGAGTTGGCTTCAGGAGCCCAAAAATTGGATGAATCACACCCTGGAGTTGGCAGGAGTTGACAGCAGCAGCAGCAGGAGCCCAAATATACACTGGAGTTGGCTTCAGGAGCCCAAAAATTGGATGAATCACACCCTGGAGTTGGCAGAAGTTGGCAGCAGCAGCAGCAGGAGCCCAAATATACACTGGAGTTGGCTTCAGGAGCCCAAAAATTGGATGAATCACACCCTGGAGTTGGCAGGAGTTGACAGCAGCAGCAGCAGGAGCCCAAATATACACTGGAGTTGGCTTCAGGAGCCCAAAAATTGGATGAATCACACCCTGGAGTTGGCAGAAGTTGGCAGCAGCAGCAGCAGGAGCCCAAATATACACTGGAGTTGGCTTCAGGAGCCCAAAAATTGGATGAATCACACCCTGGAGTTGGCAGGAGTTGACAGCAGCAGCAGCAGGAGCCCAAATATACACTGGAGTTGGCTTCAGGAGCCCAAAAATTGGATGAATCACACCCTGGAGTTGGCAGAAGTTGGCAGCAGCAGCAGCAGGAGCCCAAATATACACTGGAGTTGGCTTCAGGAGCCCAAAAATTGGATGAATCACACCCTGGAGTTGGCAGAAGTTGGCAGCAGCAGCAGCAGGAGCCCAAATATACACTGGAGTTGGCTTCAGGAGCCCAAAAATTGGATGAATCACACCCTGGAGTTGGCAGGAGTTGACAGCAGCAGCAGCAGGAGCCCAAATATACACTGGAGTTGGCTTCAGGAGCCCAAAAATTGGATGAATCACACCCTGGAGTTGGCAGGAGTTGACAGCAGCAGCAGCAGGAGCCCAAATATACACTGGAGTTGGCTTCAGGAGCCCAAAAATTGGATGAATCACACCCTGGAGTTGGCAGAAGTTGGCAGCAGCAGCAGCAGGAGCCCAAATATACACTGGAGTTGGCTTCAGGAGCCCAAAAATTGGATGAATCACACCCTGGAGTTGGCAGGAGTTGACAGCAGCAGCAGCAGGAGCCCAAATATACACTGGAGTTGGCTTCAGGAGCCCAAAAATTGGATGAATCACACCCTGGAGTTGGCAGGAGTTGGCAGCAGCAGCAGCAGGAGCCCAAATATACACTGGAGTTGGCTTCAGGAGCCCAAAAATTGGATGAATCACACCCTGGAGTTGGCAGGAGTTGACAGTAGCAGCAGCAGGAGCCCAAATATACACTGGAGTTGGCTTCAGGAGCCCAAAAATTGGATGAATCACACCCTGGAGTTGGCAGAAGTTGGCAGCAGCAGCAGCAGGAGCCCAAATATACACTGGAGTTGGCTTCAGGAGCCCAAAAATTGGATGAATCACACCCTGGAGTTGGCAGGAGTTGACAGCAGCAGCAGCAGGAGCCCAAATATACACTGGAGTTGGCTTCAGGAGCCCAAAAATTGGATGAATCACACCCTGGAGTTGGCAGGAGTTGACAGCAGCAGCAGCAGGAGCCCAAATATACACTGGAGTTGGCTTCAGGAGCCCAAAAATTGGATGAATCACACCCTGGAGTTGGCAGAAGTTGACAGCAGCAGCAGCAGGAGCCCAAATATACACTGGAGTTGGCTTCAGGAGCCCAAAAATTGGATGAATCACACCCTGGAGTTGGCAGAAGTTGGCAGCAGCAGCAGCAGGAGCCCAAATATACACTGGAGTTGGCTTCAGGAGCCCAAAAATTGGATGAATCACACCCTGGAGTTGGCAGAAGTTGGCAGCAGCAGCAGCAGGAGCCCAAATATACACTGGAGTTGGCTTCAGGAGCCCAAAAATTGGATGAATCACACCCTGGAGTTGGCAGGAGTTGACAGTAGCAGCAGCAGGAGCCCAAATATACACTGGAGTTGGCTTCAGGAGCCCAAAAATTGGATGAATCACACCCTGGAGTTGGCAGAAGTTGGCAGCAGCAGCAGCAGGAGCCCAAATATACACTGGAGTTGGCTTCAGGAGCCCAAAAATTGGATGAATCACACCCTGGAGTTGGCAGGAGTTGACAGTAGCAGCAGCAGGAGCCCAAAAAATGGCCTAAAGACATAAATATGTTTTGCACCATTTGGAAAGTGTAAAACGTGGCACCATGCTGAATCTAGTCGCATGCATCAGGCATTGGTGGGTGGAAATCCTGGCTGATCCATCCCTGATTCATTTTGACAAAGGTGAGTCTCTCCACATTTTTAGTTGACAGACGAGTTCTCCTCGCCGTAACTATGGCCCCCGCCGCACTAAACACCCGCTCAGATGGCACGCTACTTGCCGGGCAGGACAGCTTTTCCAGGGCAAACTCTGCTAGTTGCGGCCACAAATCAAGTTTGGCTGCCCAGAAGTCCAGCGGATCCTCAAGGTGTGTTGGCATGGTCATGTCAAAGTATGACATGACCTGCTGGTTCAGGTCCTGCTCCAGGTCTTCCTGCTGCTCATGAGTAGCCTCACTATGCGGGTGTAGAAAGCTACTCATTAGCGACTGAAGACTGAGGCTGCTGCTGCTGATGGAGCTTCTGCTGCTGCTGCTGCCAACCCCCCCAGCGGCCATGGCAGTGGAAGGTGAGCGCAGAGGTCCCCTCGAGTCAGACCTGCGAGAGTATGGACCATGGCGCAGATAGGCATCGGCCAACTGCCTACGTAGAATGTCTTTGTAGTAGTTGAGTTTGTCCTCCCTCTCGGTGGGTTTAAAAAATGCCCCCATTTTGTGCCGGAAGCGAGGGTCCAATAAGGTGGACAGCCAAAAGTCATCCCGCCGACAGATGGAAACAATTCTGGGGTCACTACGCAAGCACGTGAGCATGCTTCGTGCCATTTGCGCAAGTGACTCGGATGGACTACCTGTCTCCATCTCCACTGCATACTGCCACGGTGTGCCCGGGTCCTCTGTCTCTCCTTCCTCAAAAACCTCTAGCTCCTCTGGCTGCTCCTGCTCCTCCTCTCCTGTCCGCTGACTAGATAAACCAGCCATTTCGCCAAGCCTAAACTGTGTTTCGCTGGGCAACTCCTCCTCCTCCTCTTCCTCCTCCTCCTCCTCCAGTTCAGCTCCAAGGGGGTTCATGTGGCCGTAAGATGTAAACGCCATGTCTCCAGTGCCCTGACCAGCCATGGTTTCCAACATGTGCTGCAGTACATGAAGCAGTGGAATCACGTCGTTCATCCCGTAATCCTGCCGACTGACAAATAAAGTGGCTTCCTCAAAGGGCCTGAGCAAACGGCAGGTGTCACGTATGAGCTGCCACTGGTTGACATTGAAGTTACACAGGGGAGTCCCCCTATCTGCTTGGATCATCAGGAAATCCGTGATGGCTTTTCTCTGTTCATATAATCGGTCCAACATGTGAAGGGTGGAATTCCAACGGGTGGAAACATCGCAAATCAGACTATGTTGGGGGATACCATTCTGACGCTGTAGCTCAAGAAGGGTGTGTTTGGCAGTGTAGGAGTGGCTGAAGTGCATGCAAAGTTTCCGTGAAGTTGTTAGGATGTCCTGCAGATGGGGGGAACACTTCAGAAACCGCTTGACAACCAGATTGAAGACGTGAGCCATGCAGGGGGCATGGGTCAGGCTTCCTTGGCGCAGCGCAGACAAAATGTTCTTCCCATTGTCGGTAACCATGATTCCCATTTTAAGTTTTCTCGGAGTAAGCCATGTTTGGATTTCCTGATGAATACATTTAAGCAGTTCCTCCCCTGTGTGACTCCGTTCGCCAAGACAAACCATGTGAAGCACTGCGTGACACCTCCGTGCCCTGCACACATGGTAGACTGGAGGGGCACTGAGACTTGAGCCTACAGTGGAGGGTGAGGAGATGGCGGAGGATGAGGAGGCCGAGTCGCACGGTGTCACAGGCCCAATGGGCAGAGAGCGCGGAGGCCGAAGCGGCGTGACCTGTCCAAGTTGCTGCTGCAAAGGGACCACATTCACCCAGTGGGCCGTAAACGACATGTACTGCCCCTGACCGTAGTTACAGCTCCAGATGTCGGCGCTGCCATGTATTTTGCTACACACCGACAGGCTCAAGGACTGGCCCACCTTCTGTTCAACAAAAGTGTGCAGCGCTGGTACTGCCTTCTTGGCAAAGAAATGACGGCTTGGGACTCTCCACCTCGGCTCGGCACAAGCCATCAGTTCTCTGAAAGGTGCAGATTCCACCACCTGAAAAGGGAGCGACTGCAGCACCAGCAACTTGGACAGGAGCACATTCAGCTTCTGCGCCGTAGGATGAGTGGGCGCATACTGCTGTCTCTTGGACATGGCTTCGCTGATGGATTGCTGGCGGGATGCATGACTTGGAGGAGGAGGAGGAGGAGCAGGAGCGACAGAGGATGGGTATGACGCACAGCTGCCTTCGGCTGAGGTGCTGGAGCCTTGGCTGGCAGAAATTGGGAGCTCACTTGGTGAGGAAGCAGACTGGACCACCCCTTGGGAGCCTCGGTTCTCCCAGGTCGTTTTATGGTGACGCATCATATGTTGACGCAGGGCCGTGGTGCCAACATTTGGACCCTGGCCACGCTTCACCTTTTGCCTACATATCTTGCATGTGGCCATGTTACCCTCCTGCGGATGCCTCAGGAAAAACTGCCACACTGCCGAGTAGCTACTTTTCCCACCGCCTGGCCTCACTGATTCACTGCTGCTGTTGCCAACTCCAGGAACCCCTGCTCCACTACCTCCCGATAAGGTAGACTGCCGCACAGCAGGTGCTCTACCCCGGCCCCGGCCCCGGCCGGCTCCAGCCTTTGGAATTGTGCCCCCATGCTGACTGCTACCACTTTGCTGCCTCAGCTGCTGACTCCGGGGCAACCTGCACCCCTCTTCTCCTGATGATGACGATGAAGCCCCTTCATCACCCGGCTCCCAAGTGCGATCGGCTTCATCGTCATCATCATCATCATCACCGGGTTGTGGCTGTACGTCACTGATGTTCGTGGATTCGTCAACAGTGTCTGGCGCAGGAGCTGGAACGCTCGCAGCACCCACGACACTGTCCACATCACTATTTGTCTGCCTAGCTAAAGAAGCCACCTCCATTTCTTGGCTGGGCAGTAGCTGCTGACTGTCCTCTATCTGATGGTCCTCCTCACTAAAGAGTGGAGCTGAACCCAAAGCATAGGATACGTCGCTGGGGGAGGGAACGGCGTAGGCCAGAGGCAATGGGAGGACAGGGACTGCTCTCGGGGCATGCCAACTCAGGGTTGTGTCAGAGGAACCTACCGACCCTAGACTGGGGGTCTCAGACGTAAGTTGTGATGATGTTGTTGATGAGCGCGTCAACCAATCTACCACGGCAGATGCGTTACTGGTGGAGACCCGACCGCTAGCAGATACTGGCAGATTAGGTCTCTCAGCGTGACTCCTGCTGCTACTGGCCCCCAGTCTGATGCGAGCTCTTCCTGCGGAATCTTGGCCTCTGCCACTCCTCTTTTCACTTCCAGGCACTTGTCTGCCCGACATAGTCTAACTGGCGTGGTAGTAGGTGATATTTAAAAAAACCCCGGGCAGCGGTGGGTCTATATGAAACAGAATATAATGCACACCAAAAGTGAGCAGTAACACTCAGCCTCCAACAGGCCTGCTTAGTGTAAATAAGAGAGCTGCTTAGTGTAAATAAAGAGGGGTATGCTATGTTACAGAATGGGATGCCTCAACAGAAGTGCACCTGGCAGGCAGCAGTAAGCCTATGCCCAGCAAAAGTGTCTTATAATATAAATATAATAAGAGCAAATGCTTATATGGTCTTAAACAGAGGCTGCTTTAGTCACAGAATGGGATGCCCCGGGCAGGAATCGAGCTGGCAGGGTACAGTAGTGCTTTGGCCAGCAAAAGTGTCTTTATCAGGCCTAATTTCAAATATGATTAGAGCAAATGCTTATATGGTCTTAAACAGAGGCTGCTTTAGTCACAGAATGGGATGCCCCGGGCAGGAATCGAGCTGCCAGGGTACAGTAGTGCTTTGGCCAGCAAAAGTGTCTTTATCAGGCCTAATTTCAAATATGATAAGAGCAAATGCTTATATGGTCTTAAACAGAGGCTGCTTTAGTCACAGAATGGGATGCCCCGGGCAGGAATCGAGCTGCCAGGGTACAGTAGTGCTTTGGCCAGCAAAAGTGTCTTTATCAGGCCTAATTTCAAATATGATTAGAGCAAATGCTTATATGGTCTTAAACAGAGGCTGCTTTAGTCACAGAATGGGATGCCCCGGGCAGGAATCGAGCTGCCAGGGTACAGTAGTGCTTTGGCCAGCAAAAGTGTCTTTATCAGGCCTAATTTCAAATATGATTAGAGCAAATGCTTATATGGTCTTAAACAGAGGCTGCTTTAGTCACAGAATGGGATGCCCCGGGCAGGAATCGAGCTGCCAGGGTACAGTAGTGCTTTGGCCAGCAAAAGTGTCTTTATCAGGCCTAATTTCAAATATGATAAGAGCAAATGCTTATATGGTCTTAAACAGAGGCTGCTTTAGTCACAGAATGGGATGCCCCGGGCAGGAATCGAGCTGCCAGGGTACAGTAGTGCTTTGGCCAGCAAAAGTGTCTTTATCAGGCCTAATTTCAAATATGATTAGAGCAAATGCTTATATGGTCTTAAACAGAGGCTGCTTTAGTCACAGAATGGGATGCCCCGGGCAGGAATCGAGCTGCCAGGGTACAGTAGTGCTTTGGCCAGCAAAAGTGTCTTTATCAGGCCTAATTTCAAATATGATTAGAGCAAATGCTTATATGGTCTTAAACAGAGGCTGCTTTAGTCACAGAATGGGATGCCCCGGGCAGGAATCGAGCTGCCAGGGTACAGTAGTGCTTTGGCCAGCAAAAGTGTCTTTATCAGGCCTAATTTCAAATATGATTAGAGCAAATGCTTATATGGTCTTAAACAGAGGCTGCTTTAGTCACAGAATGGGATGCCCCGGGCAGGAATCGAGCTGCCAGGGTACAGTAGTGCTTTGGCCAGCAAAAGTGTCTTTATCAGGCCTAATTTCAAATATGATTAGAGCAAATGCTTATATGGTCTTAAACAGAGGCTGCTTTAGTCACAGAATGGGATGCCCCGGGCAGGAATCGAGCTGCCAGGGTACAGTAGTGCTTTGGCCAGCAAAAGTGTCTTTATCAGGCCTAATTTCAAATATGATTAGAGCAAATGCTTATATGGTCTTAAACAGAGGCTGCTTTAGTCACAGAATGGGATGCCCCGGGCAGGAATCGAGCTGCCAGGGTACAGTAGTGCTTTGGCCAGCAAAAGTGTCTTTATCAGGCCTAATTTCAAATATGATTAGAGCAAATGCTTATATGGTCTTAAACAGAGGCTGCTTTAGTCACAGAATGGGATGCCCCGGGCAGGAATCGAGCTGCCAGGGTACAGTAGTGCTTTGGCCAGCAAAAGTGTCTTTATCAGGCCTAATTTCAAATATGATTAGAGCAAATGCTTATATGGTCTTAAACAGAGGCTGCTTTAGTCACAGAATGGGATGCCCCGGGCAGGAATCGAGCTGCCAGGGTACAGTAGTGCTTTGGCCAGCAAAAGTGTCTTTATCAGGCCTAATTTCAAATATGATTAGAGCAAATGCTTATATGGTCTTAAACAGAGGCTGCTTTAGTCACAGAATGGGATGCCCCGGGCAGGAATCGAGCTGCCAGGGTACAGTAGTGCTTTGGCCAGCAAAAGTGTCTTTATCAGGCCTAATTTCAAATATGATTAGAGCAAATGCTTATATGGTCTTAAACAGAGGCTGCTTTAGTCACAGAATGGGATGCCCCGGGCAGGAATCGAGCTGCCAGGGTACAGTAGTGCTTTGGCCAGCAAAAGTGTCTTTATCAGGCCTAATTTCAAATATGATTAGAGCAAATGCTTATATGGTCTTAAACAGAGGCTGCTTTAGTCACAGAATGGGATGCCCCGGGCAGGAATCGAGCTGCCAGGGTACAGTAGTGCTTTGGCCAGCAAAAGTGTCTTTATCAGGCCTAATTTCAAATATGATTAGAGCAAATGCTTATATGGTCTTAAACAGAGGCTGCTTTAGTCACAGAATGGGATGCCCCGGGCAGGAATCGAGCTGCCAGGGTACAGTAGTGCTTTGGCCAGCAAAAGTGTCTTTATCAGGCCTAATTTCAAATATGATTAGAGCAAATGCTTATATGGTCTTAAACAGAGGCTGCTTTAGTCACAGAATGGGATGCCCCGGGCAGGAATCGAGCTGCCAGGGTACAGTAGTGCTTTGGCCAGCAAAAGTGTCTTTATCAGGCCTAATTTCAAATATGATTAGAGCAAATGCTTATATGGTCTTAAACAGAGGCTGCTTTAGTCACAGAATGGGATGCCCCGGGCAGGAATCGAGCTGCCAGGGTACAGTAGTGCTTTGGCCAGCAAAAGTGTCTTTATCAGGCCTAATTTCAAATATGATTAGAGCAAATGCTTATATGGTCTTAAACAGAGGCTGCTTTAGTCACAGAATGGGATGCCCCGGGCAGGAATCGAGCTGCCAGGGTACAGTAGTGCTTTGGCCAGCAAAAGTGTCTTTATCAGGCCTAATTTCAAATATGATTAGAGCAAATGCTTATATGGTCTTAAACAGAGGCTGCTTTAGTCACAGAATGGGATGCCCCGGGCAGGAATCGAGCTGCCAGGGTACAGTAGTGCTTTGGCCAGCAAAAGTGTCTTTATCAGGCCTAATTTCAAATATGATAAGAGCAAATGCTTATATGGTCTTAAACAGAGGCTGCTTTAGTCACAGAATGGGATGCCCCGGGCAGGAATCGAGCTGCCAGGGTACAGTAGTGCTTTGGCCAGCAAAAGTGTCTTTATCAGGCCTAATTTCAAATATGATTAGAGCAAATGCTTATATGGTCTTAAACAGAGGCTGCTTTAGTCACAGAATGGGATGCCCCGGGCAGGAATCGAGCTGCCAGGGTACAGTAGTGCTTTGGCCAGCAAAAGTGTCTTTATCAGGCCTAATTTCAAATATGATTAGAGCAAATGCTTATATGGTCTTAAACAGAGGCTGCTTTAGTCACAGAATGGGATGCCCCGGGCAGGAATCGAGCTGCCAGGGTACAGTAGTGCTTTGGCCAGCAAAAGTGTCTTTATCAGGCCTAATTTCAAATATGATTAGAGCAAATGCTTATATGGTCTTAAACAGAGGCTGCTTTAGTCACAGAATGGGATGCCCCGGGCAGGAATCGAGCTGCCAGGGTACAGTAGTGCTTTGGCCAGCAAAAGTGTCTTTATCAGGCCTAATTTCAAATATGATTAGAGCAAATGCTTATATGGTCTTAAACAGAGGCTGCTTTAGTCACAGAATGGGATGCCCCGGGCAGGAATCGAGCTGCCAGGGTACAGTAGTGCTTTGGCCAGCAAAAGTGTCTTTATCAGGCCTAATTTCAAATATGATTAGAGCAAATGCTTATATGGTCTTAAACAGAGGCTGCTTTAGTCACAGAATGGGATGCCCCGGGCAGGAATCGAGCTGCCAGGGTACAGTAGTGCTTTGGCCAGCAAAAGTGTCTTTATCAGGCCTAATTTCAAATATGATTAGAGCAAATGCTTATATGGTCTTAAACAGAGGCTGCTTTAGTCACAGAATGGGATGCCCCGGGCAGGAATCGAGCTGCCAGGGTACAGTAGTGCTTTGGCCAGCAAAAGTGTCTTTATCAGGCCTAATTTCAAATATGATTAGAGCAAATGCTTATATGGTCTTAAACAGAGGCTGCTTTAGTCACAGAATGGGATGCCCCGGGCAGGAATCGAGCTGCCAGGGTACAGTAGTGCTTTGGCCAGCAAAAGTGTCTTTATCAGGCCTAATTTCAAATATGATTAGAGCAAATGCTTATATGGTCTTAAACAGAGGCTGCTTTAGTCACAGAATGGGATGCCCCGGGCAGGAATCGAGCTGCCAGGGTACAGTAGTGCTTTGGCCAGCAAAAGTGTCTTTATCAGGCCTAATTTCAAATATGATTAGAGCAAATGCTTATATGGTCTTAAACAGAGGCTGCTTTAGTCACAGAATGGGATGCCCCGGGCAGGAATCGAGCTGCCAGGGTACAGTAGTGCTTTGGCCAGCAAAAGTGTCTTTATCAGGCCTAATTTCAAATATGATTAGAGCAAATGCTTATATGGTCTTAAACAGAGGCTGCTTTAGTCACAGAATGGGATGCCCCGGGCAGGAATCGAGCTGCCAGGGTACAGTAGTGCTTTGGCCAGCAAAAGTGTCTTTATCAGGCCTAATTTCAAATATGATTAGAGCAAATGCTTATATGGTCTTAAACAGAGGCTGCTTTAGTCACAGAATGGGATGCCCCGGGCAGGAATCGAGCTGCCAGGGTACAGTAGTGCTTTGGCCAGCAAAAGTGTCTTTATCAGGCCTAATTTCAAATATGATTAGAGCAAATGCTTATATGGTCTTAAACAGAGGCTGCTTTAGTCACAGAATGGGATGCCCCGGGCAGGAATCGAGCTGCCAGGGTACAGTAGTGCTTTGGCCAGCAAAAGTGTCTTTATCAGGCCTAATTTCAAATATGATTAGAGCAAATGCTTATATGGTCTTAAACAGAGGCTGCTTTAGTCACAGAATGGGATGCCCCGGGCAGGAATCGAGCTGCCAGGGTACAGTAGTGCTTTGGCCAGCAAAAGTGTCTTTATCAGGCCTAATTTCAAATATGATTAGAGCAAATGCTTATATGGTCTTAAACAGAGGCTGCTTTAGTCACAGAATGGGATGCCCCGGGCAGGAATCGAGCTGCCAGGGTACAGTAGTGCTTTGGCCAGCAAAAGTGTCTTTATCAGGCCTAATTTCAAATATGATTAGAGCAAATGCTTATATGGTCTTAAACAGAGGCTGCTTTAGTCACAGAATGGGATGCCCCGGGCAGGAATCGAGCTGCCAGGGTACAGTAGTGCTTTGGCCAGCAAAAGTGTCTTTATCAGGCCTAATTTCAAATATGATTAGAGCAAATGCTTATATGGTCTTAAACAGAGGCTGCTTTAGTCACAGAATGGGATGCCCCGGGCAGGAATCGAGCTGCCAGGGTACAGTAGTGCTTTGGCCAGCAAAAGTGTCTTTATCAGGCCTAATTTCAAATATGATTAGAGCAAATGCTTATATGGTCTTAAACAGAGGCTGCTTTAGTCACAGAATGGGATGCCCCGGGCAGGAATCGAGCTGCCAGGGTACAGTAGTGCTTTGGCCAGCAAAAGTGTCTTTATCAGGCCTAATTTCAAATATGATTAGAGCAAATGCTTATATGGTCTTAAACAGAGGCTGCTTTAGTCACAGAATGGGATGCCCCGGGCAGGAATCGAGCTGCCAGGGTACAGTAGTGCTTTGGCCAGCAAAAGTGTCTTTATCAGGCCTAATTTCAAATATGATTAGAGCAAATGCTTATATGGTCTTAAACAGAGGCTGCTTTAGTCACAGAATGGGATGCCCCGGGCAGGAATCGAGCTGCCAGGGTACAGTAGTGCTTTGGCCAGCAAAAGTGTCTTTATCAGGCCTAATTTCAAATATGATTAGAGCAAATGCTTATATGGTCTTAAACAGAGGCTGCTTTAGTCACAGAATGGGATGCCCCGGGCAGGAATCGAGCTGCCAGGGTACAGTAGTGCTTTGGCCAGCAAAAGTGTCTTTATCAGGCCTAATTTCAAATATGATTAGAGCAAATGCTTATATGGTCTTAAACAGAGGCTGCTTTAGTCACAGAATGGGATGCCCCGGGCAGGAATCGAGCTGCCAGGGTACAGTAGTGCTTTGGCCAGCAAAAGTGTCTTTATCAGGCCTAATTTCAAATATGATTAGAGCAAATGCTTATATGGTCTTAAACAGAGGCTGCTTTAGTCACAGAATGGGATGCCCCGGGCAGGAATCGAGCTGCCAGGGTACAGTAGTGCTTTGGCCAGCAAAAGTGTCTTTATCAGGCCTAATTTCAAATATGATTAGAGCAAATGCTTATATGGTCTTAAACAGAGGCTGCTTTAGTCACAGAATGGGATGCCCCGGGCAGGAATCGAGCTGCCAGGGTACAGTAGTGCTTTGGCCAGCAAAAGTGTCTTTATCAGGCCTAATTTCAAATATGATTAGAGCAAATGCTTATATGGTCTTAAACAGAGGCTGCTTTAGTCACAGAATGGGATGCCTCACAGCAGACTTAAGATCAGTTCAGTATATATGCACAGTTAGTTACTATAAGCAGCCTGAAAACGCTAACAAAGGCTGGATGAAAAAAAAAAAATCTCCCTGTCAGCCAGCTCCGTTTTTCCTACCTTTCCCTGGCTTTCTGTCTGTCTCCTGTCTGTCTCCTGCCTGTCTCCTGCCTGTCTCCAGCCTGTCCCTGTCTGTCCCTGTCTCCAGCCTGTCTCCAGCCTGTCTAACTGCCTCAGCTACACAGCGTTCTGTCTGTCTGTCACGAATGCAATAGAGAAATGAGGAAAAGCAAGATGGCCGCCGTTAAATACCGCTGTGTGACGTCACCGGGCTTGCTGGCTGCTGATAGGCTGCATGTGACTGCCCCAGCTTGCACTGGCGCGGGATACATGTCCAGACATGTCCCGCCCGCCATCTTAGAATGCCTGTAATGTAAATGAATGGATGTTAAAGGAAAACTTCGAGTGATCGAATCGCGGGGAAATTCGGATTCGATCCGAATCGAATTTTTCCTGAAATTCGGATCGAATCCGGGTTCGTCCGGATCGATTCGCTCATCCCTAGTTTTTACCAAAAGTGCCAAAAATCACATTTAGACGACCGCAAAATATTAGAGATCGCCTAGTCCACAGCCATCATAATACAAACATCAAAGATCACTGCTGTAAACAAAAGGGAACTTATCGATGTGGAGGGTGCAGCATGTGCCGCTATATCAACACAGGCCCAACGATAACTATTCCCAGTCAAGGGGCGTATAATGCAAAACATTATGTGAATTGCCAGACCAAGAATGTGGTCTATCTTTTAACCTGTGGATGTGGGCGATTCTATATAGGAAAGACTAACCGCCAGTTAAAGTGTAGAATTTATGAACATCAATATAGCATAAAGTGTGGAAATAAAAAACTACCAGTAGCACGTCACTTTGTATCACATCACAACAGTGATCCCGGATCCTTGAAAGTATACGGTTTAGACCGTATACATACATCCCAACGAGGAGGCAATATAGAAAAACTAACGGTACAAAGGGAAACTAAATGGATATATCAACTGAAGGTCGCACAATATCCAGGGCTGAATGATACCCTAAGCTTTGCCTCATACACATAGGACCATAGGCAGCATAGAATATTCAGGTAGACAGAAGAGGGGAACAATAGGGTAAGGGAAAGATAGGAATAGCGCAATGAGAAGGTTACATGAGTAAATGTATATATCTGTGGGAATATCTATACCATATAAACAAAGATAAAATAAATAATGAAAGAAGATATGAATGGTTGACAAATGTGTGTACATAGAGTTATAACTGTTATGGAGAACTGTGTAAACAAGAAATGTCTGGAAATATACCTTTGGGTATCCAAGGCCCCTAAGGGGCATTTTTGATTGGGGACGGAGTTATGCGCCCCCAATCTATACCAAAACAATAACAGTGTGATAAGATTTCGGTACTACACCGCTAGGGGTGCCATATGAACTCCCTAGACGGTTTACTTCAATTGAAGGTCATAAAATGTCACAGGCTAACATCCATTAAGTATATATAAAACAGGGGTGAGACATTAGGAGATACAGCCGATAGTTCCACTGTGATACCTATACTGAAAAAGTCCAGAAAATATGAGCAGGTAATAGGCAGCACCAGTAGGGGCCAAACAGGGGATAAATGTAATTTATTCTGTTTTTCCTGATATGTTGGTTATATCCAAAACATAGCCTCTGCTAGATCATTAATATGACAATATTCTAAACTCATATATATCGATAACATGTGCATATTAGACACATTCATACCACATGTGAACACATATAGATTACCGATTAGATACATATATACTACATGGGAACTCATATTATATTGAATTAATTTCATTTAATATTCCCAAACTTGACATATTATCATAAGATAATAAGAACAAGACAAAATATTAACAATGTCAATCTAATAGAATCTGGAGACGGATGTTCATGGCAGGGCATGCGTGAATAACAAATATAGCCCTTGCTCTGTATTTTGCCATTGATTTGCCCCTGTTTATATCGAGGTCTCCAAGAAAATGGAGCCTCAGGCGATCTGAGGTCTCCGCCATAATGGAGCCTCAAGCCTAATAGCCCTATCTGGCCGGTGACGCGTTAGGCTCTATCGGGCGGCTACCCCGGAAGAGCCAGGTATGCGCTCCGGGCTCTGGAGCGCACGACGTCATATCCGGCGTCGCACATCGCGCTCAGAGCCCGGGACACAAAAACGCGTCACCGGAGGAGCGCATAACATCCTCGACCGTCGGACGGGTGACACGCGTGACGGCGTCCCTTTTACTTTCAAGGGGATCTGCCTCTTCATCCCCCAGCGCTCCTAGCTGCAAGGTAACCTGCACCTATTACATTTAACGAATCTCCATTTCTCTTTCTTTATATAAATAGCAAATAATCTCACTTATGTCACCCTTGTAAATAATGCCTAACAAAATTGCTATTAGCCTCGCCTCATAAAAATCTAAACAAATGACTGAAATTGAAAACAGCATATAAGAACAAGGATAAAATTACAACGTAATAATATTGGCACACCCTTGTATTTATAGTGCCACAGATTATGCGTGCGAGGCCATTAAGGAATACAAAGGAATCACACAATCCAGGGAATTCAGGTAGGACCCATTAACAAGGAAATAACTTACTGGCGAGCAGAGAGGGTTAACATGACTAATTAAGTACAAAATCTATTGAAGGTAGTGGCAAGACATCTATGAATGAACTAGCACTACACTGCGGGTCAACTTCCCTTAAAGGGCCAGCACAATTCAACTAGACCAAATGGTGCATGCAGTTCCTAAAAGGATATATGGACCAGACATTTCTTGGGAAAAAACTCCTGTGTACAGCTTCCCACTATAACACATAGAAGGAAACTTTTTAACAAGGTAACCTAGTCTGCATTTTCCTTATATATACAAAGTATGATGAATTCAATATTAGAAATGAAAGTATTAATCGATGAACTTATCAGAATATAATATATGATACATTTTGTAACATAGAGTGGTTCTAAATAATCTTACCACCTCTTTTTATATTTATATTCTTATTTCTCAGGTGAATAGGGCATTGATAAAGCCTTGACACAAGGCGAAACATGTCTGCCCACCTGAAAGGTACTCTGTAGAACAATAGTCAATGGATTGGGAACCTTCAATGTAATGGAATTTTGGAGCACGATTTGTATGTAAATAAGCATAAATTATGTATTGTATTTTTATAATTAATTAAAATTGTAATAACCTTTACAAATGGTGTGGTCTTAGTCAGGGATCCAAGATAAACACCCGGGGGAGCCTTACCCCGGACCTCCCAAAAGTATGAATTAAGTTTTGACATATGTGTTGTAAAGGTATTACAATTTGAACTGCGTTGAAAGGTCTGTAAGCCCAAACATAAACTAAAACGGTACCTGCCTTTTCATCTCCGTGGCACCTCTCAGCTAGTCCAGTGCTCAGGAACCTCCTAGTTTCTGAGTTTGGCTCTCCTGTTGTCATTAAACACCCCCCAACTCAGTCACAATAACACATACACACTTCTACGTATTCACTGCAGTGGACGGGCATGCCAGGCACTGCCTTGGCACCCCCCTACATTGCAGTAAATGCAGCTAAGCATGCACAGTCCCTTTGACTAATGCTGAAACTTGACAATCAGTGAGCATAGCTCCTGCACCCAGTTAATTCTAGGGTGCACCATCGCAGCGGAACTTGTTTTTGGAAACTGGAAGTTTTCTGAGCACCAGACCGGCCAGGAGTTGCTGAGGCTAAGAACCAAAGTCAATATAACAATAATATAACTTGCATCCAGCTGGGGACTGACTGTGCTCTTGAGCAAGGCTCCTAACCCCCAATTGCTCCCCAGGCACAGTGGCTAGAACAGCCCACCACTCTAGTCACTCACTGCCTCTTAGTGTGTTCACTAGTGCGTGGTGTTGTATGTTGTGCATTGCACCTTGACATGTATGGGTTACAAGTGAAGCACACATTTCTTTGTATGCACAAGCAGGCATTAGTCGTACATGTACATTATCATTATTATTTTATTTAATACATTTTGAGGCAGTTGATCTCTGGCCTTTCCACCTCCAGGTTCTGGTGCCACAAAAATGTAATAGCTCATTGCACCAAATCAGGGATCTTCTTGGCCTTCAGGGTGGGTGATCTAGCACACTGTTTTTCAATCTGCCGTACATGTTCCCCAAGGGGTACATAGTTATATTTGTGGGTGCAGCAACAGCAGGGGTCTGACGAGTCTGGTATATTTTGTAACAATAAAACATTATTCCTTCTTGCTTTAAAAGGGCTTTGAGGTCTGTGGCCTATTTATCTTGGTAAAATGTATAATTGGTTGCCACCTTAGGGGTACTATGTTGGTACTTCTTGTTTCTAGGGGGTACTTGGCATAACAAGGTTGATAATCACTGACCTAGCAGATAGCTGGAAATGGTGTGTTTAACTGTGCAACCCACTTGAATTCATCCAGTTCATCTCAAAGTCTCAAACCCCCGGTGCACAAAAGTAAAGGTTCTGTCCTCTAAAGCAGCGATTTTCAACCTTTTTGCACCAAGTACCCCCTAGCGACAAGAAGTTCCAAACAAGTAAGTGATTAATTATAAATAATACCAAAATAAGTAGGCCATAGGCTTTGTGGCACATTTAAAGCAAGAAGGGATTAGGCTTCACTTGCAAAATAATATACCAGACCAGTCAGACACCCCCTGAAGGTTTGCCCCGGAACAATGCTGCGTACCCCTTGGGGTACATGTAACACAGGTTGAGCCTTTAAAACAGTGCTTTAAATGTCTGCAATACTGTATAATTGTTTGCTACGATTCATTGCAGTAGTGATGTATTTCTTATACATTGGCGCCACTTATTGTTTATTATTTGTTTGCTGTATTTACAATAGCCAGGCACTAAGTCTGTCTGTCAAGTTTCTTAGGGAATTGTTATTCAGGTGCACAGTAGATTACTTCCTCTTTCTGCAAATAAGAGCATAGGCTTATGGGAAGAGGAAGGCCATTTTTCGTCAGGCTTAGAACACAGAGGAAGCATCTACCTGCACCCACCTCCTTGTTAGTGCATAGCCGGTAAGTGGCTATTTTTGTATGTCTGCAGCCCTTGAATATAGATATGGACAGGGTAGGCCCATACCAGCTTACTATTTTATAAAGTACTGTAATCTTCAGCAAGGTCTAGCCACATGTTCAGCTAAAATTATCAGCTATTGTAGTTACTTGCTGTTCACTGTATATTCTGCTTGTATTATGTAACTCAGTTTGTTGATTGCAAATTCATTCACATTTCTTCTCAGTTTTACACCATTCCCATGGCTGATTAATAAATCTACAGACTGTCATCTAGTCTCATTTATTGATCTGTGGGAGGGGGGTTAGCTGCCTGTTGAGCCCCACATAGATACGTGGAGTGGGGACAGGACAGTAAAACGGCTGCTTCTATCAAGAGGGGTGAATCTTTGACCGCACAGGGGATCCTTACTAGCAACACAGTCACCTGTATATGCTACCACAGTGAACTCTAACATTCAAGTGCAGCTTGTAGAATCTTCTAGCAAGAGGAGAGCATATATGACTACAGGATCGCTACTGCCAATGCAGCCCCCTGCATACAGCCACCACAGTGAACCCCTATACAGTCAAGCACCTCCAGTGACACAACAGCTCTACCAAGTCTTCTATTAAAAATGCTGCTACAATTGCAAAAACAAAAGCTCTAGCTGAGCAGGCCTGTTCAGTATTTGCCAAGGAAGAAATGCAGTTGAAAAAGGAGAAGGCATGCTTCAAGGCTGAAAGAGAGCAAGATAGAGCATGCTTAGAGGCTAAAAGAGAGCTACAGAGAGCATTTCTGGTGTTACGCACCGGGTTGAACGTGCGAAGAAGTGGACCCGCTGGATCTGCAGAACTGTTTGGCAGATACCGCGTCAGGGGAGCGGAGTCTAAGGAGCCACTGGTTTTCACCAGAGCCCACCGCAAGGCGGGATGGTCTTGTGCGGCAGGTGACTCCCAGGTCGCTACCCCCCAACAGCGGCACAGTTCCACAAACTGCTGAGGTGACGTGCAGTAGAGACAAACAGTGGTCGAAGGAGAAGGCCGAGGTCAGGACTGGCAGCGCGGGTTCAATAGCGGAGAAACAAGCCGAGGTCGGGACAGGCAGCACAGGTTCGAAGGTCAAAGGGAGAGCCGAGGTCATACACGAGGAATCAAGCAATACAGCGACTGTCATACACGGAAGAACACCGAAGATCCGGCACAGGAAGTAAGGCAGGGTCCAATTTATGGGAAGAGCCGAAAAGAGATTGGATGGCCAGACACCAATTATCAGGACCTTGGCCCTTTAAATCTGTGAATGTTGACGCGCGCGCCCCCTAGTGGCCGGGGACGTGCGCGCAAGGAAGGCGGAACTGCAGCAGTAGGAGGAAGCCGGCGGCCATGCCGGCCAGAGGAGGAAGCGCGGGGACCAGGTAAGGAGGAAATGCAGCCTGGGGGGCCAGCAGCGGACGCCCTGATGGTGGTAGAGCGGGGGGCGCTGCAGGAAGGGGACGCAGCGCTCGCCCGAGGAGAGGCACGGAGGGGAGCGCTGCGCGGGGAAAACGCAGCGCTCGCCCTAACAGTACCCCCCCCCTTAGGTCTCCCCCTCTTTTTGGGACCGAGGAAGTTTGAAATGAGGCTCCGATCGAGGATATTCTCCTCAGGCTCCCAGGACCTCTCTTCTGGACCGCAATTCTCCCAATCCACTAGAAAGTATCGTCTCCCTCTGGATGTTTTGGAAGCCAGAATCTCTCTCACCGAGAAGGCATCTTCGGTACCCGCGACCGGAAGTGGCTCCAACGTTTTAGAAGAGAATCGATTAGTCGTCAGAGGTTTTAAAAATGAAACATGAAAAGAGTTGGGAATACGTAAGGAGGCTGGCAGATGAAGTTTGTAACAGACCGGATTAATTTGTTGCTTGATCCTGTACGGCCCTAAATAGCGAGGACCCAATTTATAACTGGGTATCTTGAAACGAATGTACTTGGCTGAAAGCCAAACTTTATCTCCAGGAAAGAAAACAGGAGCGATTCTCCTTCTTTTATTAGCGCTGTTCTTCATGCGGGTAGAGGCTAGAACAAGAGAATGTCGTGTTTCACGCCAGATAGAGGAAAAAAACTGTGTTAAGTCATCCACGGCGGGTACTCCCGACTGTGTAGGTAAGGGTAGAGGAGGCAAAGGTTGGCGGCCATAAACAATGAAAAATGGAGATTTTTTTGTGGCTTCAGAATCTTTGAAATTATAAGAGAACTCCGCCCATGGCAAGAGATCGACCCAGTCGTCTTGTCGGGCCGAAATGAAGTGACGTAGATATTGTCCTAGAACCTGATTGACCCTCTCTACTTGGCCGTTGGACTGGGGGTGGTAAGCCGAGGAAAAATCTAATTTCACTTTTAACTGAGTACAGAGAGCCCTCCAGAATTTTGAAACAAACTGAACTCTCCTGTCGGAGACAATGTGGGAAGGAAGTCCATGGAGCCGAAAAATATGCTTAAAAAAGTTTTTAGCCAACTGAGGAGCGGATGGGAGTCCTGGTAGCGGAACGAAGTGCGCCATTTTTGAAAAACGATCCACAACAACCCAGATTACTGTATTGCCTTGAGATGGAGGAAGATCCGTGATGAAGTCCATAGCGATGTGTGACCAAGGGATTTCAGGAATAGGAAGAGGATGAAGAAGGCCCGCCGGTCTTTGGCGAGGGGTTTTATTACGTGCACAGGTGGTACAAGCTTGCACGAATTCTGCCACATCCTTCTCAATGGAGGGCCACCAATAATATCTGGCAATAATTGCGTTAGACTTTTTGATACCAGCATGCCCGGCAATACGGGAAGCATGACCCCATTTTAATATTTGGAGGCGTCGGCGAACCGGGACAAAGGTCTTCCCAGGCGGAGCCTGCACTAGGGAGGCAGGAGCAGAATGAATCAAATGATCAGGGGATATAATGAACTGAGGAGCAGTATCCACGTCAGTGAAGTCCGAGGAGCGAGACAGAGCATCTGCCCTGATGTTCTTAGAGGCAGGCCGAAAGTGAATGCGGAAATTAAACCGCGCGAAGAATAGTGACCAACGAGCTTGGCGAGGATTCAAGCGCTGAGCAGTTTGTAGATACAAAAGGTTCTTATGGTCGGTAAAAATAGATATGGGGTGAAGCGACCCTTCTAGTAGATGTCTCCACTCTTCAAGAGCTAATTTGATAGCCAGAAGTTCACGATCCCCAATAGAATAATTTCGCTCCGCGGAAGAAAAGGTCCTAGAAAAGAACCCACAAGTATGATTTTTTCCCGATGGAGACCTCTGTGTGAGTACAGCTCCTGCTCCAATGGAAGAAGCGTCAACCTCCAGAGAAAAGGGACGAGAAGGGTCTGGTCTGGAGAGCACCGGAGCCATAGAGAATGTCTTTTTCAATGCTAAAAAGGCTGCCTCCGCCTGTGGAGGCCATGACTTGGGGTTGGCTCCCTTTTTGGTGAGAGCCACAATGGGGGCCACGATAGTGGAAAAATGGGGTATGAATTGACGGTAATAGTTGGCGAAGCCCAGAAATCGTTGAATGGAATGCAGACCAACAGGCCGAGGCCAGTCTAATACCGCTTTCAATTTGCTAGGGTCCATTTGTAGTCCTTGGGCTGAAACAGTATAACCCAAAAAAGGCAGAGCGGTCTGGTGAAAGAGACACTTTTCTAATTTGGCATAAAGATGATGCTGCCGAAGGCGGGATAGTACCAGACGAACGTGCCGGTGATGCTCTTCGAGGGAAGAAGAGAAGATGAGGATATCATCTAAATAGACCACGACACAGGAATACAACAAGTCCCGGAAGATGTCATTGACGAACTCTTGAAATACGGCAGGAGCATTACAAAGCCCGAAGGGCATCACCAAATACTCGAAATGACCGTCACGGGTATTAAAGGCAGTCTTCCATTCGTCTCCCTTGCGGATGCGGATCAGATTGTAGGCTCCTCTGAGATCTAGTTTGGAAAAGATCCTGGAGCCACGAAGACGGTCGAAGAGTTCTGGAATTAAAGGTAAGGGGTATCGGTTCTTTACCGTGATCTTGTTAAGACCCCGATAGTCAATACAGGGTCGGAGAGAACCGTCTTTCTTCTGTACAAAAAAAAAGCCTGCCCCAGCGGGAGAAGAGGACTTCCGGATGAAGCCCCTCTGCAAATTTTCTTGTATGTAAGTAGACATTGCTTGAGTTTCGGGGACGGATAGTGGGTAGATACGGCCACGAGGAGGAGTGGTTCCAGGCAGGAGATCGATCGGGCAATCATAAGGACGATGTGGCGGAAGGATCTCAGCTTGCTTCTTGCAGAAGACGTCAGCGTAGGCCCGGTAAACTTCGGGTAGGCCCGGTAGAGATGTGGTAGGATGATCGGTTCGAACTGGTAAGGCTTTCAAGCAATTCTTTAGGCAGGTTGTACCCCACGCCTTGATGTCCCCTGTGACCCAGTCAAGGGTAGGGTTATGGAGTTGAAGCCAAGGAAGACCCAATAGGATTGGGGAAGTACAATGGGGTAACACAAAGAGTTCCAGGTATTCCTGGTGAAAGAGGCCGATCTTAAGGAGCAAAGGCTTGGTACGATACTGCACCATACAATTCAGTCTATCTCCATTAACTGAGGCGATGAATAACGGTTTGGCCAAGCGGTTAACTGCTATGTCGTGTTTCTTGATCAGGGAGGCCTCTATGAAATTGCCCGCCGAACCAGAGTCCAGGAAGACCGGCAAATTAAGCACAGAGGCAGATGAGAGACAAAGCTGTGCAGGTACGGTAAATCTTGGAGAGGAAGCACACACACCCAGAGACGCCTCTCCCAACGAGTCTAGGTGCGCCCGTTTCCCAGTCGAGAAGGACGAATGGGGCAATCTCTTAGAAAATGATCAGGACTGGCGCAATACAGACAGAGATTTTCATTCCTCCTGCGAGACCTCTCCACGGGGGTTAGGCGAGAGCGGCCGACCTGCATGGCTTCCACCTCTGGAGATGATGGTACAGACAAAGGTTTCTGAAAGGTAGGAGCCAAACGAAACATCCTCCTGTCGCGTTGGGAATCTCTCTCCAGGCGAAGTTCTTCGCGCCTCTCAGCAAAGCGTATGTCAATGCGAGTGACGAGATGTATGAGTTCAGAAAGGGAGTCAGGAATCTCTCGGGCCGCTAGAACATCTTTGATCTTGCTAGAGAGACCTTTCTTAAAACAAGCGCAGAGAGCCTCATTATTCCATGCTAACTCGGAGGCCAAAGTACGGAATCGAATAGCATATTCACCAACAGAAAGATCGCCTTGCGTTAAATTCAATAGAGCGGACTCGGCAGATGAGGCTCGAGCGGGTTCTTCAAAAACCTGACGGAATTCTGTAACAAAGGCCTGGACGGTGAAGGTGAGAGGATCATTACGGTCCCACAAGGGAGTGGCCCAAGCCAAGGCTTTTCCGAAGAGCAGACTAATGATGAAGGCCACTTTAGAGCGTTCGGTGGGGAATTGGTCGAACAATAATTCCAGGTGCATAGAGCACTGGGCTAGAAAGCCTCTGCACAACTTCGCGTCCCCCTCATATTTTGCTGGCAAGGAGAGGCGGATTCTGGATGAGGAAGCCGCTGGAGACTGCGGTGGCGGCACCGGTGGCGGTGGAGAAGGCGACTGCTGCTGGGTCAAGAGTTGCTGCATCATAGCGGTAAGCTGATTAATCTGCCGGGACTGCAAAGCCACCAGCGCTGGGAGTTCGGAAGTCTCCGGCAAGGGCACCTCAGCGGGATCCATGGCCGGATCTTACTGTTACGCACCGGGTTGAACGTGCGAAGAAGTGGACCCGCTGGATCTGCAGAACTGTTTGGCAGATACCGCGTCAGGGGAGCGGAGTCTAAGGAGCCACTGGTTTTCACCAGAGCCCACCGCAAGGCGGGATGGTCTTGTGCGGCAGGTGACTCCCAGGTCGCTACCCCCCAACAGCGGCACAGTTCCACAAACTGCTGAGGTGACGTGCAGTAGAGACAAACAGTGGTCGAAGGAGAAGGCCGCGGTCAGGACTGGCAGCGCGGGTTCAATAGCGGAGAAACAAGCCGAGGTCGGGACAGGCAGCACAGGTTCGAAGGTCAAAGGGAGAGCCGAGGTCATACACGAGGAATCAAGCAATACAGCGACTGTCATACACGGAAGAACACCGAAGATCCGGCACAGGAAGTAAGGCAGGGTCCAATTTATGGGAAGAGCCGAAAAGAGATTGGATGGCCAGACACCAATTATCAGGACCTTGGCCCTTTAAATCTGTGAATGTTGACGCGCGCGCCCCCTAGTGGCCGGGGACGTGCGCGCAAGGAAGGCGGAACTGCAGCAGTAGGAGGAAGCCGGCGGCCATGCCGGCCAGAGGAGGAAGCGCGGGGACCAGGTAAGGAGGAAACGCAGCCTGGGGGGCCAGCAGCGGACGCCCTGATGGTGGTAGAGCGGGGGGCGCTGCAGGAAGGGGACGCAGCGCTCGCCCGAGGAGAGGCACGGAGGGGAGCGCTGCGCGGGGAAAACGCAGCGCTCGCCCTAACATCTGGAAGCAGACCTAGAGAGGCCAGCTGTGGAAAAAGAGACTGTTGCTGCCATAACCGAGGCAGAATTTCTTAAACTTGCTGCATGCAAGAGTGAGAACAGCTGGAGAAGTCATGTGCTCAGCGCAGAACTGGACCAGAATTAGGGTTCACTGCAGTGAACATCAGAATATGTCTATCAAAACTTCACACCTGTCAGCGACCCTCGACCGGAGCAAGGAACAAAGAATGTCTTCTCTGAAAACAAAAAGGTCCAGCATCTAGAAATGCGCACGCCAAAAAGGCATGACACCAGCTGGCGGCAACCAGAGACTCCTATCAAGGACTTATTTTTTCTCTTTCTCTCTTATTTCGTCATAAACTTCTTTTTCCACATTGGTGCCTTTTTTATTCTTCGTTCCCTTTGGCCTCTTTTCTGCACATAACCAGCAACGTGTGACACCATGATGCTTCACCTTGAATGTGGCTTGTGACCGTGTCTCAGCGCTAAATGTGGCTCTACTGGTAAAAAATGTTGGGGATCTTTGCTCTACACTATAGTAAACAGAGGTGATCCAAACCTTAAAAGCAGCACCAAAATATGTCTGGTGAAAGTTTACCCAGAAGGGCACCCAAAGAAGTCTATCAGAATGTACGCCATGTTAGATGAACAATTCCCTAGCCAAGCCTGTGTTCTTTGATTGCTTTGACATAACAAAACCAGCAAAACCATTTACCTTGAGAACCTGTTCTGGATTCAAGAAGGTCCATGGTAGGATGACTAATGGATTTATTGTTTCATCACTTGATGGAAATGTACAAATAACTCTGCCAACATTGATAGAGTGTGATCAGCTGCCCAACAGGGAGGAAATCACTACCCCAGATGATGCACATTGCTATTTCCACTTCAAATCAATAGCTCACATGTTTCCTGAACTGGATGGGAGATCCTATTACTCCTAGGCAGAGACATTTTAATTGTACATAAATTGTGTTCTTTATTTTATGGTCCAGATGATGGCCCATATGCCCAAAAGTTAGACCTGGACTGGGTTATTGAAGAACACATCCGTGCAAACAAAACAAGGAAGCCTGTGGAAGTATAAACATTCAAAACTCACACGCTGATAGAAGAAGCTACAATTCCTACTATATAAGGACTTAGCCACCTAGAGACAATGCAAAGGCTTACAGACTCTACTCAGTCATCTAACACAGCTTCATACTTGTGTGACAACACCTCAAAAGGTTTAATCTCCCTCAAAGCACAAGACGACTGTGACAATTGTTCTGTCCTGCCAGTTCAAGACATTAAACCTTACATAGACTATTTTTGCAAAGTTACATCCTTGTCAAACCAGGGACACCTGAGCTTACAACCTCCAATCTCCGCAGCTAGCTTCACCCTTAGTAATATAAAGTAATATATTCAATGTTGTGCTATTAGTTAACAATATAACAATTTAGAATCTAGAGATTAAACATCCACTCGCTAGTAGTAATATCAGAACTTTAGCCACAGCAGTCCCAAAAAGATGCAAGCAAGTTTTGGTATACAGCCACAGCCGGTTATATATCGGTCACTCCGCGGGACATACAACTTCAAAATTCAACACCAAAAGTGTTATATTTCCATTGAGGTATGTTTATCCCACCACCTTATAAGTATAAAACACGTACCAGATTTCTTTAGAAAAAACGCCTTGTAATCAAATAGCAAATAACAGATTTCTTTGGAGGAACTAAATTATTTGCTATTTGATTACAAGGCGTTTTTTCTAAAGAAATCTGGTACGTGTTTTATACTTATAAGGTGGTGGGATAAACACACCTCAATGGAAATATAACACTTTGGTGTTGAATTTTGAAGTTGTATGTCCCGCGGAGTGACCGATATATAACCGGCTGTGGCTGTATACCAAAACTTGCTGGTAGCTTCACCCTTAGCCAAGCCCCCATTTGCCGGGATGCTTTAAATGTCTCGCCAACACGGTTGCCCCAGGACTTATTAGCTCAAAGGATGTAAACTCACGGGGTGAAGACGGATGAACCGAAGGCAACACTGGGCATAATAGGGTAGCCGAGGTAAGTACAGAATACAGTTCTGGGAATTCTGAGGGAGAAAACAGGCAAGGTCAAAGGTCATGCCAATGGTCAAACCAGGAAGTAAGAGAGCTTTGCGGCACCAGGGATAAGACGGGATCGAAATCGTCATTAAGGCTGAGGTTGGTACAGGCGGCAGTCAGGATAGTCGGGCTAGCAAGGTAGGCAAAGCATTAACAATACATGAAATCTCAGGATTAATCACACCGAGCTAAACGCTTTCACGGGAGACGACTGAATGACCTTGGAACACCGTGGGTGCATGGGATAGGACGGAAGGCTCAAAGCACATTGGCCACTTTATTTAAACTTTTTAGGGCATTTCACCCACAGTGACCTTTGGGCTCATTGGCCCTTTAATTCAATCTATGTCGGCTGCGTTGGCTGCAGCGCCACCGGAGAGCATAATACAGCAGCATAATACAGCTGTGCTCGCGGGCACGCACAAGCATGTGCAGATCTGCCGAGGCAGCGAGGAGAGGAGGAGGCGGGCACGCTCGGCGCCGCTCAAGCAGTGTCGGGTGTTCCAGGTGAGTCACTAACCTTTATGACTTCAAATACAGTTTCAAATTGGGTCATTAGACAATACTAGGGGGGAGTGTTCTGTCCTCTAAAGCAGTGGTCCTCAACCCTGTCCTCAAGGCCCACCAACATGTCATGTTTTTTGGATCTCCAAATAGCCAGCTCTATTGCTCTGCAGCTGCACTAATTACTCCACCTGTGCATCTTTGTGGAGATCTGCAAAACCTGGCCTGTTGGTGGGCCTTGAGGACAGGGTTGGGGACCACTGCTCTAAAGGACATGATTTAAAAGTCTGCATTAATGTTAATAATGTTAATTGTTTGCTATGTTTCAATGCGGTAATGATGTATTTCTTATATAGGGGTACTGATTACTGATAGCTGCAAGATGAGTGGACAGTGTAGCCAGGCAGTGGGAAAAGCAAGTAAGATGCTCGGCTGCATAGCTCGAGGCATCACCAGTAGGAAGAGGGAGGTTGTGATGCCGCTGTATAGAGCCCTGGTAAGGCCACAGCTAGAATACTGTGTGCAGTTCTGGAGACCTTACCTGCAAAAAGACATTATTCAAATAGAACGGGTCCAAAGGCGGGCAACGAAAATGGTGGAAGGACTTAAACTTAAAGCTTATCAGGAGAGACTTAAAGAACTTAATTTGTACAGTCTGGAGGAAAGAAGGGAGAGGGGGGACATGATTGAGACCTTTAAATATGTGAAAGGATTGAATAAGGTTCAGGAGGGAAGTGTTTTTAAGAAGAAACTTAATGATAGAACAAGGGGGCACAACCTGAAGCTAGTCGGGGGGAAGATCAGGAGCAATGTTAGAAAATATTATTTTACAGAAAGAGTAGTAGATGCTTGGAACAAACTTCCAGCAGAGGTAGTTGAAAAATCAACAGTTAATGAATTTAAACATGCCTGGGATAAGCACACATCTATCCTAAGATAAAGAGTACATACAGTATACACATAAGGGCAGACTAGATGGACCGTATGGTCTCCTTCTGCCGTCAACCTTCTATGTTTCTATGTTTATATGTTGGTGCCACCTAGTGGTTATTATTTGTTTGCTGTATAAAGCCAGGCACTGAGTCTGTCTGGCAAGTTTCTGTAGGGAATTATTATTCAGGTGCACAGTAGATGACTTCCTCTACCTGCAAATAAAAGCATAGGCTTATGGTAAGAGGAAGGCTATTTCATTCTATGCTTAGAATATAGCAGAAGCATCCACCTGCATCCTATTTGTTAGTGCATAGCTGGTAAGTGGATGGCTATTTTTGCATTTCTGACTGTTTGCAGCCCAAGAATATAGATATGGAAAAAGCAGGTAGCTTGCTATTTCATAGAGGTACTGTAATCTTCAAATAGGCCTAGCCACCTGTTCATCTAATATTATCAGTTATTGCACTGTATATTGTCCTGTATTATGTTATTTGTCCACATTTCTGCTCAGTTTTACACCATTCCCACAGCTGTTTAATAAATCTACAGACCAGTTCTTGATCTGTGGGAGGGGGTTTAGCGGCCTGTCGAGCCCCACATAGATCCTGGAGATACGTGTTGCGGGGGCAGGACAGTAAGCATAAGCTGTTGGAGCTCCCTTAGCTCAGGGTGTGCTAACTCTACTGGATTGTTGTCAGGCAAGCTGGTCTTTCAGCTGGTACAGGCTTGTTTTATTTGTTGCTCTCCCTATCTTCACAATATTTTGGGATGTCTATAGTAAGAAATGATAGGAAATAACCCATGTCTATACATATGTATGAATAGAGAAGTAGATTTAGCATACTCACCATAAAATTGAAATTATATTGAATGGTGGTTGGGCTGATACAAGGCTGCCCTAGGCTTTGAACAAGTATCTTCTAATCTTCTTGTAGATAAAGCATATTTACCTATGTATAAAAGGGGAAAAAGCTACAGTATGTCTCCATATATTCTAAGAAAAGCAAGAAAATAAGATATAATTCGCAGGGTTAGTACAGGATATTGAATAGTGGTTGGGCTGATACAAGGCTGTCCTAGGCTTTGAACAAGTATCTTCTAATCTTCTGGTAGATGGAGCCTATTTACCAATGTAAGTAAGGGAAAAAAGCTAGAGTATGTCTCCTTATATTTCGAGAAAAGCAAGAAAATAAGATCTAATTTGCAGGGTTAGTACAGGATATTGAATGGTGGTTGGGCTGATACAAGGCTGCCCTAGGCTTTGAACAAGTATCTTCTATTCTTCTGGTAGATGGAGCCTATTTACCAATGTAAGAAAGGGGAAAAAAGCTAGAGTATATCTCCGTATATTTCAAGAAAAGCAAGAAAATAAGATCTAATCCGCAAGGTTAGTAGAGGATATTGAATAGTGGTTGGGCTGATACAAGGCTGTCCTAGGCTTTAAACAAGTATCTTCTATTCTTCTGGTAGATGGAGCCTATTTTTCCAATGTAAGAAAGGGCAAAAAGGCTAGAGTATATCTCCTTATGTTTCAAGAAAAGCAAGGAAATAAGACCTAATTTGCATGGTTAGTACAGGATATTGAATGGTGGTTGGATAGATACAAGGCTATGACTGTTGTGGGAAATAATTTATTGTAATAAGGTATCATTCATTGTCTCCTGGGGAACCGATGAGATTAATTGTCTCAGAAAAACATCAATGCTCCATGTTCTACCTGCTTGTGATTAATTGACAAGCTGATCCATTTTCACTTAGGCTCATTTACAGCAAACCAATTATTTCTGATAAATGTTTGCTGCAGCCACTCCCACATCCTATAGATATTGCAAAGATTTATCTTTGTGAATGGCTAAGAGCATTTCAATGCAAATGCATGCGATATACTGTATTAAGCAAAAGTAACTCTATAGCCACAGAAACAAAATGAGTACCTGACAAAACGTGCAGAGGGCTACTCAGAATGTAAATGATAAGAATGTTATATTTACTATATTATCGTTACTGATGCACACTATAATGTACCATGACATTTTATAAAGTTGTGACAAACAGTATAATTTAGACAATGTTAGTACATGGATCTAAAAAAAAGTAAAGCAGCCAAATGCATCATGGCAAGGCCAGCAAATGTCTTAGGAACATTGTGCCCTTATTATTATTATCATTATTATTATTTATTTATAGAATGCTATCATAGCTTGTGGTGCTGTGAAGGTAGAAATTACAGAAGAGTAAGACTTTTAGAATACATCTATGACAACAATAAATATAATACACAAGGTATTATGCGTCAGATGTAACAGAAGTGGAACTAAACACATAAGAGTCCATATTGGCCCTTGCAAGCTTACAATCTAAAGAAAAGGGGGTGTTTACAGTGAGGGGTTGTCACTGTAAGTAAAAGGGTGCTATTGACTAAGAAAGTATATATGTCCTTTGGAGTATTATTAGTCAGTTACCTTTGCATTTTTCAGTTTTCTTAAACCTTTTATTTCTACACTGGCAAGTAATAAAATGAGTTGTGGTTATAAGAAGGATACCAAGCTAAAAGCAGAAATAAGATATACAGTTATATATATACATGTTATAGGAAAGTAAAGGAGAAGTTCGCTGTATTTGCCAACAGACGTAAAATTAGTGGTGCCATAGGGGCATGATCCTCCCTGCTCACTTACACCTGCTCCTGCAGCATCTATCAATAAATAAAATAGGACTCATGCCCCTTTAAAGTGGACAAGCACTCATTTTACACTAAGGGCCTAATTTATGATGTGCGTCTTTAAGTAACTGTTTTGTGGCTAAAGCACCAGCTGCAGAGTCCTGCATTATCTGGCGTACTGTGTACTACATTGGCGCTATGCAGGCGCTGTGCCGAATGCTATTAATTAGCTTTAATTGTTGCACTTGGCCGGCCTATGTCAGCTCCTTTGCCGACGCTCCCCAGCATATTTATGAAATTTTTCCCCCTTGAAATCTTTGGCGCTGTATTTTTCTGGCCCTGGTCAGCGTTTCTTCATTAAAGTTATAGAAATCACTGCTGGGGGCAAACTTTACAGTGCTTTCTGGCTGCATTTTAGTTGTTGTTCTCCAAATTACACTTTGTTAAGCAAAAGAAGCCATTAGAATCAATTTTAATACCCCCCCAAAGGAAAATACATTTTGGATCACCGATGTCTTGCGTGTCAATTATTGAAAAGTCCCAATGCAATTTCTTTACAAATGAATGTGTTCAATATTAATTAGAAGCATTAAACACTACAATCCCGTTCTGCCCATTGTTCTCTATGGGACCTTGACATACAGCGCCAGGTTTCATCCGGCGCTGCATCCTTTTCGGTGCTAGTTTTAAATAAGATGCTAGCTGGTGGCGCCGTTTTATTCCTTGTTAAAGTGGACCAACACCCAGGATTTTGACTATCCTGGGTTTTGGTCCACTTTGGTGGGGCACCCCGATCGGGGGTGCCCCGCTGTGTGAAACCCCCCAGAAAGCCCCAAAAACTCACCTCTCCCCGCTCCCACGTGACCGCTGCAGCCAATCCCCGCCGGCGGACAAGCGGGAGGCAGCAACGGACAAGAGAGCGCGCCCGCCGCCGCCTCCCGCGCGTCACTCTTACAGGGCACGCGCCATTCACAAACGGCCGGCGCGGGTGTGCGTCCTGCTAGAGGGACACGCGGGAGGCGGCGGCGGGCGCCGCTGGATCGAGGAGCAGGTAGGGATTTAGGGGTTTCTGGGGGGTTTCACACATCGGGGCACCCCCGATCGGTGTGCCCCGCAGTCAGGGAGCTGAGCGGTCCGGGAATCTTATAGATTCCCGGGCCGATCATGGGAGGGTGTTGGTCCACTTTAAATCAGATGCTGAGTGCCGCTTTGTAGAGCTGATGCTTCTTAAATAAGGCTTTAAATAGGTTTTGGTCCATGGGCATATGCCCACAACAGCTCGAGATCTGCTTACCAGCCTGGCAATCCCCCCAGCAAGATCTGACTCTGCAACTGGTCATCAACAGTCAGGGGGTCTGGGTTTCCTTTGGTGGCCGGAATAAAAAAAAGAGAAACCCGGGCCATATGACTACTGGCATCCACTAACAAGACTGGATTTTGTCAGGGGAGTGCTGGGCAGAAAGATCTCAGGCTGATGGTGGTGTATGTGTGGGGGGCATTAGCAATTTGGATGCCCCCCCCCCGATTGCAGTAACCAAATCTATTTGAATTTATCATATACTGGGGATTATGTTAATTATTTGGTGAAGCAAGGTTCACTTTTGGCATGCCTTGCACTGTGATTAACAACCTACAGCTATGTAAGCTTTAATGACTTAAAGTGACGCTTTGCCCAAAAAGGACGTTGTCCCCTTCTATATCCACCCCAATGTCCCAAAACTGTCTGTGTTTCTTTTTTTTTTACTAAAGCCTTTGCCCAATAGTCATACAAACACTATCCTATAGGATACTTTTCTTTCTAAACGTCTAAGGTATCCTTACCTCATCTGTAAAAATGCCCCAGTGCAGGTTCAGGTGATTTTTTTTAGAAAAACTGGAATAAACATTTTTATTGCACTTTTATGTTCAATGTAAAAATATCCCTGAGGTCCAGGTTGTAATTCACACCACAAGGAACAACAGAAGTGCACCTTGCTCCACCAAATAATTAGCATTACCCCCATTCTATGATGATTGTACAGATTGTAGGGTGTATGTTGAGTGCTACTCTAAGGCTCCTTTCACACTAAGGGGGTTATTTGGGGTTTTTTTTTTTTTTTTTGCTCTAATCATTGTGTGACCTCTCCTGGCTGCAAACAAACACTTTTAGAAACTTTTTGGACTTTTTATATTTTTATACAGAATTGTCATTACAGGTCTGGCACTAAAGTGTTTATGTCACAGTGTTAAAACAATGTCATTCCATGTGTTTTCGCTTTGTTACTGGTGGATATGTGTTCTTTTTTGATAAGTGTGGTGTGGAGCGCCAAGAGTCGGTCGCACTGAGCTGGCGCTACCTTTCGCTCGCTGAAGCGCTGTACTGGTGTTAGAGCGCCCAACATACATCACATTAATCAATGCCAGCCAGGTTACTAGAGCGACTTAGGCGCTCTGCTACAGCGCCCGATACACGCTTACAGCATCTACTAGCGTTCACTCTTAGCACCGCTATACAGATGCTCATCTGCCGATACCTGGCATTAGTAGTGAATCAGCCTCCACGTCAACTCATTATGAGTTTTTCCATAAATCGAATGCATGTTGCTGGGTGCTTTGCTGGAGTTTTACTAGCTATAGCGCTTGGCGATCACCCTGCTTCTGTGTGACAGGGACCATAGTTTTTGCAGTGGTTGTGGGGCGATCACTAGTGGATCGCGACAGTGTGAAAGGAGCCTAAACCTTATATAAATATGTGTCTAAAACAGATGGATTTTTCATGCTTTTTGCTATGTTTTGCTGCTTTTACACATTATTAATGTGGTATTGCCTTTGCATATTTTAGGATATTTTGTGCACAATGAATTAATATTATTATTATATTCTTATTTTATTTATTTTTAGGTTTGATATTTGCAACCATCCTGAGAAAGTACAAGAAACAATGATCCCTTTGGCTTTTAAATGCTTTGTATACACCTGACTAAGGAGTATTGTTTTCCCTGGTGACTACCTGCCACAATAAAGGAAGGCGGGGGAAGGCGCTGAATTGCAATACGTGCTGTATATTATATAGCGGAAGAAACAATTATCCATAGTAACATGATTTAAAGCAACCATTTTCCTTTTATTGTAAAATGACTCTGCTACATAGCACCTTGTATTCTCAACCTGTCTTGTGATTAAGTATTTCTGTGGTACATCATCAGTACATCTAAAAAAATGCCCAAAGATAAAAAACCAATGCAACCTTTTAATTGCCTTTGCAAGCACTGATTTAAATAAAGCCCATACAAATCACAGATCCCCAGGTAATTTGGTGGTAATTTTAGAGATAATGTGTAGCTGTCTGTGTGTTTATGTCTGCCAGTGTGCATGTAACAGGATAGCTGAGGATGCTGCAACCTTCCTCACCATGGCAACTGTTTCTATGAAACTGCCTCTCTCTCTCTTCCTCTTACTGTTGCTATGGTCACGGTAGTCATGTCCCCGCTGCAGGATGTTGCTAGGGAGAAATAGAAGACTAATGAGCAGATCTGTATACAGCACAGCGCCTCTGTGTACACAGCATGCTGAGGAGGATGAGGCACTCCAGCAAATAAATACAGCATCCTCTCCAGTTGTGCATTTTACAAACATCATCATTTGTCCCTATCAACGGATGCAGTGAGAATTTAATATTAGGCATCTGTAGCTATTAAACATCCTAAATTTAAAGCAAGTTTCCCTGTTAGAGCTCGCATTCAGCTGTTCTCCACCCATTGCAGCCCCCCTTCACCTCCCATAAGATCCAGAAAATGCCGGATTCCCTCTTTGATCATCCTGCCTGGACACCTTCCTGCCTTCCTCCGAGCCTGTAAGCTTATGTGATCCTTAACTGCCATCACCTCTCCTCCCTTCGATTCACAAATCATCAACCTGGCAGAAGCCTGTCCACTTCGAGCCCTCCACCTCCTCCTCCTCCTCCTCCTCCTCTCGTTTATCCTCCACCCCCATCAGCCGTCTCAGAGCTGCATCTATGAACACTGTGAGGTGAGTACAGAGCTTTGCTCTTTCATAGGGCTCATCGTCACACTCCATATGGCTTGGGCAGGCTCCGTCTATAAGTCATGCTGTATATGGCGGTATATATTGAGGGGAGTGCAAGGCTTTTCAATGCCTGGGCATTGGCACATCAAATCCTAAAGCATCTCTCTGTGTATACATATGGGATGTCTATGGCTGTGTGTTAGCTACACCACTGATATATTTGCATTTATCTGTAACAATACATTAATGTATATAACAATTTAGATCTGCGTTTGGTGGTCCACTGTATATTTTATCAATAATTTTATTCTGCGTTGTGAATCAGTGTGATTTTAGGTTTTACTTTATATGTTTTAATTGTATATCTATATGTAAACAGTGTCATCTTCATTCATTTTTATGACCATGTATTGATGTTAGTAGGTAGTAACTGCCATTTCCTCTCTGTTTTTATTGCATGCATCATAAGCAGTTTTGTGTATGCAGAAAACACACAGGAGTCAGGTAGTTTACAGAGGGGCAGTGAAGCCATGCAGCCTGTATATATTCAATGTTGTACCATGGAGCAGATAAAATGTGCAAGCAAAGCAAAAGCAGTCGTAACACAGCAGACAAAATGCTTTCCCTTTAGCGATTCAAACCATCAGCTACATTGGGAACGGCGCATGTAAAGTCACTGAAGCGCACCACAGTATTTGTTGTAACTGTCATGTTTTCTCTTCCCAGGTGGTTCTGGCAGGCACATATACTAACTGAGCTCTATTAAGACTTTTAAAGACTGGCTGAATTAGAGGTCTGCAGCCTCAATTACAGACTGATGTTTTTAAGGATATGTTGTATTAAATATTAAATCCACGATAAAAAAACACATGTGGAAGAAGACCTTCAAGTATTTCAGGGTGGTGTTTAAAGGCACCTAGTGTAAAGAAGTAAAATAAAGAACAAGACTAATGTGTTTTCTACCCTGATATTTTTTTTTTATTTAAGTTGGACAAGTTGGGACTTTAGTAGCTACTTAGAGGAGCATGATGCTTTCTATGCGGAGCAAGTAACCAAAGAGGCAAACTGGGGTTTGGACAAAATCGATGTGAGACCGGCTCTTGCATGTTCAGCGGAGGGACATTTGGGTTTTCAGATGGAGGGTGTTATATGGGAGACTGGCAGGATGGCCGAGCACATGGATATGGTGTTTGCAAAGGGCCGACAAGGCAAGGAGAATACAGTGGACTGTGGAGCCATGGGTTTGAATCTCTGGGAGTTTACACCTGGCCCAGTGGAAACACATATCGTGGCTACTGGGACCAAGGCAAAAAACATGGCCTGGGAGAAGAACACAAAGGACGTTGGCTTTATAGGGGCGAGTGGACCCATGGACTAAAGGGAAAGCTTGGAGTGAGAGAGAGCCTATCTGGAGCACGATATGAGGGAATATGGACAGATGGACAGCAAGATGGTTATGGCATGGAGACATATTCTGATGGAGGTGAGAAGCTAATAGATGGAACATTCATTTTATTTGTAATGTAGCAGCAGAATATGCAGAAATGTTATAATAATAACTCCTTGCATTTTTCAATGTGTGATAAATATAAAGACATTTATTTTTTTAAAAGCAATGTTGTATTTAATAATTTAGTGACAACCATATGTATCTCTTTCTTTATATTTGCACTTCATATTTCCCATCCTGGCTACATCCCATTCCATCTCTGCAGGTACATATCAAGGCCAGTGGCAGTCCGGTAAACGTCATGGATATGGGGTACGACAGAGTGTCCCATATCATCAAGCTGCACTTCTCCGTTCTCCCAGAACTCCAACCCTTAATTCTTTGCCTCAGTCCCCTGATGTTAACCCCAACACCACCCCAGGACTTCTTCCAGGAAGTCCAGCCTCTGGATCACGTGGGGGGTTTGTCCTTAAAGTTCGAGGAGTTGGCTCAGAGTCTTCTGGTCCTGGCACAAGTATCAAGCCCAAAAAAAGAGGTTTCTTCTTCCCACGTTCACTTATACTCAGCGGGTTCCGACTACATCGTGGATCAGATACCAAATCCCCTACAGGAGGGCGGGACAGCCAACGTAGCTCTTTGAGAAGTGAAACTCGTGGGGCTGGTGGCTCTCTGGGATCTAGTGCCAGTCAAGATGGATCCAGCGCTAGTGTAGCAGAAACAGAGTCAGAGCTACCAATTGCTGCCTGGGAAACAGAGACATATGCTGGCGAGTGGAAGGGTGATCGGCGCAGTGGGTATGGGGTCAGCCGTAGATCAAATGGGCTTAGCTATGAAGGAGAATGGCTGAGGAATCGACGGCATGGTTATGGAAGAACCACTTATCCAGATGGTTCCAGAGAAGAAGGCAAATACAAGATGAACATGTTGGCAAGTGGTAAAGTCAAGAGTCTCTTCCCACTACGGAGGGGTAAGGGGAGGGAGAAGGTGGAAAGAGCAGTAGGCCTGGCAAGAAGAGCAGAAGCAACTGCCAGACAGAAACAGGAGATGGCTATAGCCAGGTAAGAACAAATGAAGGGATACTGCTTTCAGCTCTATCTTAATTGTCATTTTTCCAACCTTTAACTACATTTAATGTTTAAAAGTTTTACCTAATCTTTTTTTATAGTCTTTCGGTTAGGTTCCTAACTACATTGATCCATTGTGTTTTTTTTACCTGTTCAAAGAAAAGCTTATTGCAAATGTGTGCTCACATTTTATTCTGGGTGGCATTTGTTAGGTAATCGTTGAATCACCAGCAAATTTCACATTTAGCTTCAATGGAGCAGCCATTTTGTAAAATCCTCAATTATTACCCCTCTATTCTTTTTTTCCCATGCAGCAGATTCTCTGGCCCCCATTGAACGGCACCCCAGAGTTAAATAAGTGACATTGGGCTGTTGTTCTATTAGTAGGACTGTTCGGGGGGGCTTACAGGTTTTGGGCCTAGTTGCATTATGCTAAGCAAGATACACTTTGAAATATAATGATAGCCTGTTGAGTTTTAAAATGCAGTAATTATTTCTGCTTTTATTTTATTTCAGAGGCCCCCCCCTACTAAATTTGCATAAATACTTAGGTATTTCTGGAAGAAGTCAGACTAGCCTTTTAATTCCAGTAAGGGGGGCCCACCTGATTCCATATGCACTTAAATGGCATTTTAAAAAAGACCATTATTGTGTGCCAACCAAAACAATACCCTTAAAGGAGGTGTATCGTGAAATTGAGTAATATTAAAAAGCCATATAAAAACTCTGGCTAATGAGAGGAGGAGTCACTTATACATCTTAACTGGATAAAACTCCGACCAAGCTTGTGGTTTTCTTCTCCTGGTCAGAATAAAATCCAGGTGTGACATGTTTTAGTGTATCAGGGGGACAGAACCTCTGCTTTCCTCTTCCTTCCAACAAAATAAAAACAAGCCTGCCAGGATATTTCTTGCTGGGTGTATAAGTGAGCCCTCCTCCTGCCATCTAGAATATTTATATGGATTTTTATCATTGCCCCATCTTTTCGCTATAGTCCTCCTTACATGCCTTGAGTGTATCTGTTAATTTGTATATTTTTTGCTTTTGTTTGCAACACCGCACTGAATTTGGTACATGTGCTTGGGCATGCCCACCTAAAGAGGGGTTAAAGTTATTTGGAATGGGCCCAGGGGGTTGGCCAGGGACGGGGCATTATATTCACCTAGTCCATGGACCGATGTTCACCACTATTCTCCAGAGCACAGTAAAGCACACAGTTCTCTTTACAGGATGCTCCCTTCTTTATTGAACACTTCAATCTCCAGCTCATTCTTATTCAACATAGTTCCAACAGCAAAACGGTTCCTTCCCCAATACCTCTCAATGGGGTCTCCACCTGTACTCTCTCCTTTCCCTTCCCGGGATCCCACGAGCTTTGCTCCAGGGGCACCTTCCCATGACCCCTTACTTCCAGGCCCAAGCTCGTTTCTTCACCTCTCTTGCGAAGACACACCAGACAGTAGAGCCCATCTCACTGAACAGGATCTCCAGCAGCCGCAGTTCAGGGGCACAATTCACCTACCCATGTCTTCTCACCAGTCCCAGGGAACCCAGGGACTCTTTAGCTCCAAATCTTTTCTATCTCTCTCAGGTCCAGCTGGACCTAAGAGCACCACAGATCAGGAACTTAGCTTCACATGGTAGCTCTTCTACACTATTTCCATGCCCTCTGGAACTCTCTAGACTCTCCTAAGCTCCTTCTTATATAGCATATTCTTCTACTGTCCTCTAATGGCCAAATGTAAGTAACACTACCTAT
This sequence comes from Gastrophryne carolinensis, assembly GCA_027917425.1. Lineage (NCBI taxonomy): Eukaryota > Metazoa > Chordata > Amphibia > Anura > Microhylidae > Gastrophryne > Gastrophryne carolinensis. Next base: position 422,586,057 of record CM051234.1, read on the forward strand.
TCTATTTCTTAACCTATGGGGGCCTCTAGTGGCCTATATAAGTATTTACAACTACACTATTCTAACCATTAAATCTATAGCCTAATCTAAACCACCACCACCCAGGGCATACCCCCCAATCTCTGGGGACCCCCTCCCACATGCACCCCTAGCCAGGGGACTATACTGTTACAAGTGTTTCAGAAAAAAACTGTTGTATCTAGCAACAATGTGCTTACATTATCAAATATTATTAACAAAGTGGTGTGTTTGATGTACAGAGCAAAGACTTACTGATCTGGCTTATTAATCATCTGACTGGTTGAGGAAGAGATGACGCTCCCCATTCCTAAGCTTACAGGTTTTACCCCTTCTCTTTATTTATCGGGTTAAACATTAAAAGTAGCAATAGTAGTGGTAGCACACAGAGGTATTCCCCACGTGATCCCCTAGTGAGGGAATAAATCTATGGCCTGCCAGCAAGCAGTGGCTCATGTACATGAAGATCAGTCCCATGTGAATTATTGTCATATCTTGAGCTGATCAGCACTAGCTTAATGATGTCCACAAAGTCCCTGTACTGTGCAGCTGAGATAGTAATGATGAATGATGTATAGCTGGTCCAATGATAGCAACCATTGGGTTGTTCTCTGCATATGCTGCTGCTGACAGGCATTCCACAGTTTTTTTTTCTCCATGATTGCTTAGGTGCTTATGTTTTGTCTGCCTGGCCTCTGGCCAACCCTTGGGTCCCTACAATTCAGTGTGCATACCAGTTCCTATTGATGAATGAATCTTGTGTATAAATTGTCTATGCGTGTAAACCATGGTGTATATGCTCATACCATATTGGTTTTGTGTACAGCAGTTTTGTTGATCCTTCTTCAGAACATTAGTGACTAGTGTTAATGATTAGTATACATTTATTGCTGATAGTAAGAACAATTTTGTCTGGCCGCATATAGACTTTATCACCTTTCATAAATTCTCTTCTGTATGTGTATGCAATATGTATACAAATCCAGGGGTATGTATTAGGTATCAAACACCGAATAATGCCCCGTTTTGTAAAATGACCAGAAATCATGGATTCAGAAGTCACTTTGTTACATGTTGGCCCACTTCCCCCTTCAACATCTTGGGAGATGCTTACATTCCACTGAGAGGATCTGGGGATCGGCTGATGCCCTGCTGGTGGTTTGCGCAATTTACTACCTGGCATGCAGTTTGGACAGCCACCAGCGGGTGTCAGCAGAGCCCCTGGATGTTCAATCTGCCCCTCAGCTGTTTGTTGGTATTTTGTTTGTGAATCTCTTGAACTTTCTGTTACCGCTGGTGCTTCACAGTCTAAGTCTGGACTCTAGCGATATCCAGTAGCAAGCAGACCTCTCCCTGGCTTCCCTTAGGCTGTTTGGCTATCTCCTGTTCATATTCCTTGATGCAGCTTCTGGAGGCTGCTGGCTCCTGTCGCAGGCCCTTGGTGAATGTGCTTTTGTTAGTTAGTTTTGTTTGAGGGTATGCGGCTGGTGGTGCACTCGGCTCCATTTGGCGCCACTCGGGTGATTAGCCGTCCAGGCGGCTTAGCCATCAGTGGTGCCGAAGGGAGGCAAGTGACAGCGAACGAGCTGAATGGCTGAGCAAGCCACTCAGCCAGTCGAGTCTGCGCCATGGGAGCGGAAGGAAGGTGAGTGTATGGGCTGACCGGGGGGATACACACAGCGGGGCGTCCCAATTCAGGATTCTACCGCACAGAGGAACAACACACGGGAAAGTGAAATTCCTGTGTGTTGTTCCTCTTTAATAAACTTTCTTTTAGTGCATTTGTTCTGTGTTTTGTCATTGCTCTGGCCCAAAAATCAGGTCCTGGAAGGAGAGCTCCATCTGGAGCTCTTTACTGATCCATACATTAAGCATGAAAGAATAGACAGGGAAACAGCAGGTCAGGAATCGATAAGCTTGGCGATCTGCCTGCCCCAGGCCTCGGATTTGTCCCCTTAGAGCATACCAGCAACATCTAACAGGGATCAATGACTGTGGATGGCCATTCAGCAACTCCCTCTGCTATTCTCCAAATCTGGTGCCATTTGAGTCAACAGTGGGAAGCAGTGTGAGAGGAGTGTATGAGAGATGTGTGAAGGCCCTGATTCTTGAATCCTTGAGAGCTTTGGCCGAAAAGTAGATTGGGCTGCCATTAAGTCTAGTCTTCCCTCTCTAACTGTTTGATAAACTGTCACAACTGTGTGTCTCACTTTCTCTCTTCAAAAAAAGGTCAGTTTAAGCTAAATGTTCTGAGGGGACTTTGAGGCCACCTAAAAAAATGGCCTGCTTTTTGTATGCTGCTTTTCGGTGCATGCTACTTTTCACTTACATAGTTCTGGTCACCACTGAAAACCATGACCAGTTCTTAAATATCACTTGTTGAGAAGGATCTGGGGGTCCTGGTAGATCACAGGCTAAGTAACAGCATGCAATGCCAAGCAGCTTCTTCCAAAGCAACCAAGATATTATCATTCATTAAAAGAGGCATGGCAGGATAGGGATATCATTTTGCCTCTTTACAAGGCACTGGTGCACCCTCCCCTGGAATATGCCATCCAGTTCTGGGCACCCGTTCATAGAAAGGATGCTCTGACTATGGATAGGGTGCAGAGGAGAGCTACCAAACTAATAAGAGGAATGAAGGATCTTAGCTATGAGAAAAGATAACGAGAATTAAATCTGTTTAGTCTTGAGAGGAGACTACTGAGCAGGGACATGATTAAATTGTATAAATATATAAATGTCCCATATAAAATATAGGAAAACACTATTTTAGGTAAAATCCTCTCTAAAGACACGGGGGGACTTCTTTCGACTGCAAAAAAAAAGATATTCAATTGCCGGAGGCAACAATCTTTTTTTACTATAAGAACTATAAATCTGTGGAATAGCCTCCCCCAGAAGCTTGTTACAGCATCAACCGCTGGCAGCTTCAAAAGATGATTAGATGCTTATTTAGAAGAAAATAACATTAACAGTTACTATTAGTGGTTATCAGTAAAAAAACAAAAAAGAAACTAAAAACTAACTTCCCCTACCCCAACACCCTTGGTTGAACTTTATGGACATACATCTTTTTTCAACCATATTAACAATGTAACTATGTAAATATATGCCAGACTGAGACACTTATTTATAGGCCATCAGGCTTGAGTTAACAAGCTGATATTCTTCTACCTGCTCTTTGGGAATTTCAAAATAAATATTGTGTGATGATCCTTGATTAATGAATCTCATAAGAAGTTGACAACATCATAACATTAGACATGAGATATTTTCCTAAGATGGCGAGTGAAGAGATATGATCATATAACCCTAGTAGGCCGAGAGATTGCATTCTAATGCACTGTTATTCAATTGACACAAGGATTTCAATCCTGCTAGGAATATGTTTTTAATTATTTTCATTCCTTCTTGTTAAGCTTAATAGGCAAAAGTGTAAGGTTAACAATCCAACACCCTCTTATTATTAAATAGATGCTGCAGCATCCATATCCCCCTGAAAGCCTACTTACCTCTTCCTCACTCCCCCAGCAAGATTGAGCCCCGCGATTGGCCACTGGAAGTCACATGGTCCTGATTCATCTCAGGGGCCAGAAACCTGGCAGTCCAAATCACTAGCAGCTATTTACAGCTGCTGGCAGCCATTCACAGTACCTTGGGAATGAGGAGGAGGTAAGCAGAAACCAGGCTACCAAAGTGGCTATGTGTGGCGGATTGCATCCAGTCACAGCATGGGGGGCATCTAAATTTGCCGAAGCTCCCCTGTGCTATGATTGGGTGTGATCAACACTCATATTTAATAAGTGTGTGTTGGATTGCTAGATGTTATGTCTGTTAATTAAAAATGAAGGCCTAGCTAGGCCTGGAAAGTTGGCTGGTATTTGGTGAATCGGTATTAATATATAGGGCGTCATGCTAAATATTTGGTGATGCTATTGTGACTTCCGGTGTGCATTGCATAGTGGATTGCAACCTGTATGCTGGTGAGCTTTTTAGCGATTACACAAAAAAAAGGTGTAAAAAATATATTTGTCCTAAATTTAAAAAAAAAAATCACATGTACATGTGAGGGCACATTTTTACAGTTTAGATACATTATTTTTCCAGTGATGTAAGGATACAGTTTTTAAAGTTTGGAGATAACAGCATCCTATGGGCTATGCTAAAGATTTCACCATTTTTTTCTGCATAGCCCATAGAGTTCTGTTGTTTCCTAACTTAAAAACAAATACCCTTACCTCGTTGGAAAAATGATGCACCTATCCTGTAAAAATCACAGATACAGGTCATTTTGGTTGAAAAAAGGGTAGAAAAACATTTTATTTGTACTTTTTTTGTTTAAAAGCTAAAAAGCTCACCGAGATGCAGGTTGCAACCCACACTGGGTGTGTACAATGTACACTGCAAGTCACACTGGCTTCACCAAATATTTAGCATGACCCCCATAAGGGTGTGGCAGGAGTTATAAGTTAAAGCCTGAACTAGAAGGTTGAGATATACAGTAAGGAGATAGGAAACATATGGTTAAATGTTAGTGTTTAGGTGCTAGGTGTCTGTACAGACCACCCAGTTACACAGATCTATCCATGTCACCATGAATGTATCTGGACTATACACTCCCCTGTAACTAGATTTTAGTTAGATTATATACCATATTTTCACCCTATATGACCCACCTATTTTCCCCCAAAATACGGGGAAAATGTTGGTGTGTCTTATGGGGCAAATGTAATAAAAAAATGGTAAACACCTATTTATCACTACTAGAGATGAGCGAACTTTTGAAAAGTTCGATTCGGCCGATTCGCCGAATTTCACAAAGAAATTCGGGTTCGGCCGAATCGAACTTTTACGAAGTTCCCCATCATAAATGCCGGCATGGTGGGAGCGGAGCCGGCCGGCGGGCCGGTAAAGCCGGCCGGCCCGCTCCCACCATGCCGGCATTTAAAAAACAAACAAAAAAAAAAAAAAAAGCATTTTTGCCGGCATGGTGGGAGCGGGCCGGCCATGCCGGCATTTCAAAAAAAAGCAAACACTTACCTGCAGGTCCGGAGCGTGGAGGCCGGCGCCGCTCTCAGCTGTCATCTGAGGGCGCGTCATCAGACCGGCCCGCCGGCCAGCTCCGCTGTCAGCTGATGTCTCCGCCGTCCATGCTGTCCCCGCCATGCACAGTCCATTGAGGGAACATCAGGTAGGCCTTCAGTGGCTGTGGTGGCCAGGCTAGCAGCGCAGGAGTGATGGATATGTGAGTTTACTATTTTGTTGTTGTTTTTTTTCTTTTGGCTATGGGAAATGGGAGGGGGAATGCCACACTGTCTATAGGAATAGGAGGCGGGAATGCCACATTGCCTATGGAAATGGAAGCGGGGAATGCCACACTGCCTATGGGAATGGGAGGGGGGATGCCATACTGCCTATAGGGAATGGGATGGGTGAATGCCACACTGCCTATATGGGGAATGGGAGCGGGGAATGCCACACTGCCTATATGGGGAATGGGAGGGGGAATGCCATACTGCCTATAGGGAATGGGAGGGGGGAATGCCACACTGCCTTTATGGGGAATGGGAGCGGGGAATGCCACACTGCCTATGGGAATGGGAGGGGGGAATGCCACACTGCCTATGGGAATGGGAGGGGGGATGCCATACTGCCTATAGGGAATGGGAGGGGGGAATGCCACACTGCCTATATGGGGAATGGGAGGGGGGAATGCCACACTGCCTATGGGAATGGGAGGGGGGATGCCATACTGCCTATAGGGAATGGGAGGAGGGAATGCCACACTGCCTATATGGGGAATGGGAAGGGGGAATTCCACACTGCCTATAGGGAATGGGAGGGGGCATGCCACACTGCCTATATGGAATGGGAGGCGGGATGCCACACTGCCTATATGGGGCATGGGAGGGGGGATGCCACACTGCCTATATGGGGAATGGGAGGGGGAATGCCACACTGCCTATACGGGGAATGGGAGGCGGGATGCCACACTGCCTATATGGGGAATGGGAGGGGGGTGCCACACTGCCTATACGGGGAATGGGAGGGGGGAATGCCACACTGCCTATATGGGGCATGGGAGGGGGGATGCCACACTGCCTATATGGGGCATGGGAGGGGGGATGCCACACTGCCTATACGGGGAATGGGAGGGGGGAATGCCACACTGCCTATATGGGGAATGGGAGGGGGGATGCCACACTGCCTATATGGGGAATGGGAGGCGGGATGCCACACTGCCTATATGGGGAATGGGAGGGGGGTGCCACACTGCCTATACGGGGAATGGGAGGGGGGAATGCCACACTGCCTATATGGGGCATGGGAGGGGGGATGCCACACTGCCTATATGGGGCATGGGAGGGGGGATGCCACACTGCCTATACGGGGAATGGGAGGGGGGAATGCCACACTGCCTATATGGGGAATGGGAGGGGGGATGCCACACTACCTATATGGGGAATGGGAGGGGGGATGCCACACTACCTATATGGGGAATGGGAGGGGGGAATGCCACACTGCCTATATGGGGAATGGGAGGGGGGAATGCCACACTACCTATATGGGGAATGGGAGGGGGGATGCCACACTACCTATATGGGGAATGGGAGGGGGGAATGCCACACTACCTATATGGGGAATGGGAGGGGGGATGCCACACTACCTATGGGAATAAGAGGGGGAATACCACAATGCCTATGGGGAATGCCCTTGTGCTTGTATTTAGGGGATTCTGCATCTTGCCTATTACTTGGTTCTTGGGAAGATGTTGTTTTAGCACACCATTTGGTTCAGAATATTTTTCTCCTCCAAATCCTAGGTGTGTCTTATGTGCAGGTGCATCTTATAGAGCAAAAATACGGCACATGCTGCATGTCCAAATCTGAGAACATGCCCCTTGCTAGCCACTCTACTTTACTCCTCTACTCCACCCTAGATGTCTGACAATGAAGTGTCTGGTAGTAATGTATTTAGTAAAATCAAGCATTAACCACCTTCCTATGCAATGGCAAACATTTACCAATCTGGATGAAATGACTATAAAGAGCTACCGGCAAATCAGAATAGATTGTGGTGCATAATTATGTCTCCAGAAATATGCATGGGAACATGTGTCATTAGGGTTGTGGTGGGAATCGCTGGAAAGGTAAAGGAGTTTTCCGCAAACTAGGGGATTTCATACAGCAGGGCATTTCAATCTGGATGCCACAGGGAGGACTTTGAGAGTTTTGATCCACTTTAATAAATATTTCCATTAATCAGGGATGTAAATACTACATGAAATCAGTGGGCCCATCATTGTCGCCCCTCCACTTTAATTATCTGATTTGTGCTTACATGGCAGCGTACACAGAAAGAAAGTACCATTTGTAGCTGCCGTGTCAGTGTTCAGTAGTCTAATTATATCTAATTTAAAAATTGGCATCCTAGATTGTGTGTATGAGCAATACAATGTTCTCACCAGGGCTTGGCTACATTTTCTTGCACATCTGCATTTCATAGTATACCATTTTGGTCGATTTTTTTAGCATGTCTGTAGATTGTACTCCTGATGGGATATTCACTTTCAAAGTAAAAAAAAGATCAACATTTGTAATAATTCAACAACACTAAAAAAGTAACAAATGGTAAAAAGAATGTTATATAGCCCAGATTTTTCTCCCTTATTAAAATCAGAACCAGCCACGATTTATACTATTACTGTGTGTCATATGTTAAAATTCACATGAAATCGATGTAGTTAAAGCTGTTACTCACACCAATGTATACAGAATACAGTATCATCTTTATGTACATCCAGATCTTATGTTTTAAAGCATTTAGATTTTGCTTAAAGTGGACCAACACCCAGGGGGGATCGGCCCGGGAATCTATAAGATTCCCAGGCCGATCAGATCCCTCCCCGCGGGGCATCCGAAATCGGGAAACCCCCCAGGAAGCCCACAATCCTACCTTTTCCACGTTCCAGCGGAGCATGTGCGTCCACATCCGCCGCCTCCCACGCGTCCCTCTAGCAGGACGTGCTCCCGCGGCCGGCGCAGGTGCGCTCCCTGTAAGAGGGACGCGCGGGAGGCGGCGGCAGATGCGCTCTGCTTGTCCGGCGCTGCCTCTCACTTCTCCGTCGGCGCGGATTGGCTGCAGCGGTCACGTGGGAGCGGGGTGAGGTGAGTTTTCGGGGCTTTCTGGGGGGTTTCACACAGCGGGGTGCCCCACCGAAGTGGACCAAAACCCAGGATAGTCAAAATCCTGGGTGTTCGTCCACTTAAATTTAAAGCAGAACAACACAAAACTGGTGTTGGTTTGTGCATGGGAAGGCATCCTGATTGCTGATGCCAAGGGCACCCTGTAATCTCTGTTCTTACCTGCATGTCCTCCCTCAGGTGAGGTTGGCCCCCCTCAAAAACATTGGCATTCTTAACCACTTGATCACCTACAGGCAATTGTTGGATGCAGGTAAGAACAGGCCATGGGGGGGGGGGCTTTATGTATTGGGGAGATTGGCAATTCTTAAAGGACCAAGTGACTAAGTGTAAAAACAAATACTTATTTACCTGCCTTTCGCAGGATCTATCATGGTGTGCTTCTGAATCAAGCTGTTGTTGTTGAGATGCAACCTCCTTGTATTTTATTAATTCGTGACCACTTTTTTTTTAGCACCCATAAGCCATTTTTTCTCCACCCTTCTTGCATCAGACGCTGTGGGGCACACAGATGCCTGTGTGTGCAGAAGTATTATAACTGCATGTTGATTTGCTTGTCTGTCTTTGTAGTTTGCATTCACGCTTATGCAGATGTAGATGCATAGGAGTGAACGCAGGGTCACTACGTAAGAGAATCTGTATTTCAGCAACAACTGCTTTTTTCAGCAGCTCACAGGTACTTTTTCTGCATGACGGTTAAGAAAACAATGGTTTGTTTTTCCACTTAGCCTGGATAACAAGGACCTTTTAACAAATTAAGTGAAAATAGCATAGAACATTAAATGGAACCTTGAATATCTTCAATGCTTTCTGGCTTTGGAATCTTTCTTCAAGTCTCTCCCAAGCAACAATGAGAACAGAGTTGAATCACTTGACATGTTCTGTAGAGAGGCTCATCATGTATGTTGAGAACTTTGACATGTCTGATTTTTCTAGAACTGCTGGCAGGTAATAGGTGCTCAAGCAGTTCTCATCACATTGTAAAGAGCTAAATAAGTATTCTATATTAGGTCAAAGTACAGTGTCCTAGCTACACATGGATTTGTAACTGTGTGGTAGCCAGGGGTTCAGAGATTTTCCTTAGCTTCTGGAGGTTCCATTTCAGTTTTTTTTCAGGTTGATTTGCCTGCCCTCTCTTTTCTTTTTTTTTCCTCTTTTGCACAAAGGCTGCCTATACCTTAGTAGCCCTTTACACCTACTCAAGCCTTCGTGATCATTGATCAAGACTTTGATGAACATTTTGAAACTTTTGCATGGCTGGGGGCATTGGAAAAGTGCAGTTAAGTTCCAGTAGTAATTTTACAAGTCAGGTTATCTCTTTCAAAATTGAGTCACTGGAAGCCTTCCACTTCTTTTAATAAATCCTATGTATTTAGTTTATTTTAAGGTGCTAACATTGTCCCAGCTTAAAGAGCACCTCTATGGCCATTGTGCTCACTGCTGTAAAGTAAAGAGGGACTATGGTCATTTTTGACTCTTTAATACTTTATAGCAGTGGTACTCAACTAGCGGACCAGGGTACGAACGTGGACCTTGGCGCCAGATTTCTGGACCCCTGCCCTGACAGCCCTGCACTCAGTTGCTCCTGTGTTTCCGTGCTCAGCACTCCCCCCTTTACTCGATCGGCAATGTAGTGCTTAGTCTCCCTGCCAGTGTCATGTCTCTGCTGCCTGGCACCTAGCAATGCAAATTCGGGTACAGCATTGGCGGCAAGTGGCATTGCAAGGTACACAGAATCTTTGTCTCTTAGTCTCTTTGCCCCGTCCTATCCTGTCCCACTGCCCCCCCCCCCCCCAGTGTACTAATTTCTAACTATCCCCCCAACAGCCCCCCGCCCAGACCTTCACCTCTCACCGGATGCCTGTATATGGACCTTTACAAAAAGAGTACCCCTGCTTTATAATATGTGATGTCAAGATAATAAAGGCTTTCTGCAGAAATGCCGACCTGATTTTTCTTCAGTCCGGCACTTCACAATGACCATTTACCTCAACACACCTGGACATTGGGCCTGATTTATCAAGCACTTCTGCCAGACAATGCCATTTCAGTGCAAGTTAGAATAGTGCAAAATATGATTTATACATTTGTCAGCATGTTGTTGCACTGCTTATGATTTAGTAAATGTGCTTCTTGTAGTGCAGCACATGCGCAAATGTGAAAAAAAACCTTTGTTTATTTTTTACTACTGTAATTTGCATCGATGTGGCACTGTCTGGCAGAAGTGCTTGATAAATCAGACCCTTGGCTTATTTCAACTCCTATTAAACCCAGGTAATTGGCTGAGCCCAGGTATCTTCAGTAACATGGTCACTGCTAAGTGCAGGACTGGAAAAAACTCTGCATGAATGGGTCAGGTTGGAGTCTAAGGGGGTTCAAGAAGGGATAGCGCCAGGTAGTGCCTCGTAGCGGCAGGCAGCGTCTGGTGAACGCCGGGCGCTGTGCGGAAAACCACATTTATGAAAGCGAATCTGGTGAGCATCTCTAACAGCGCCATGTAGCGTCCGATGTATTAATCCAGGCAGCTCAGCAGATAGCATCGGCGCTCTAGCTTCCAGAGCGCCAGGTATTACCTTTCCCTTAGTGTCACACTCCCATACATTTCAATGGTCGTTCATTTGCATGTATGACATTTTTTTTGCTCAAATCATTGTGTGACGTCTCCTGGCTGCAAACAAACATTTTTGACTTTTTATATTTTTATGCAGAATTGTCATTACAGGTTTGGCACTAAAGTGTTAATGTCACAGTGTTAAAACAATGTCATTCCATGTGTTTTTGTTTTGTTACTGGTGGATATGTGTTCAAAAACAGACTTTATCACAAAGCGTCTGGCGCTCTATGCTATAGCGACCAGATTTAGAGCGCTGACGCTGTGTGTGTGTCCTTTTTTGCTAAGTATGGCGTGGAGCGCTGAGAGCCGGTCGCACTGAGCTGGTGCTACATTCCGCTCCCTGCAGCGCTGTACTAGTGTTAGAGCGCCCATCATACATCATATTCATCAATGCGGGCCAGGTTACTACAGCGACTTAGGTGCTCTGTTACAGCACCTTACAGAGTATACTAGCGGTCGCTCTAAGCGCCACTATACAGAAGCTCATCTGCCGATACCTAGTAGTGAATCAGCCTCTCTGTCTCTGAATGAGACTGCAAAATAACCCCCACGCTTTCTGACTGCAGGTGTTGTTTTTCCCTCAACACATTAGGGCCGATTCAGCACTATGCGAAAAAATATTTTTGTAATGTATATGTGTGTGTGTGTGTGTTATTTATATCAGTTCACACTTTTTTCCTTTCACCCCCTTTTTTCATTATTTAATGAATTTTTGCTTTATGTGTAATGTGTATTCTTATTTGTTTCATAATAATTATGTATTTTGGATATGTTTATGTTCCTCTAATGTAGCTATCTTGAAATGTTGCTTTTCTAGTGGCCTTTTAAAATGCTATTGTATGTTACATTTATAAATACTCACCCCTCTGTGTTCCTCCTGTAGTCGACCATTAGTCATGTTCCTCTATGCATGTTCTATTGGTCTGGCCTGTTCTTACAATTCAGTGGCTTAGACTGCTGTTGCCGGCATCTGATGTTCTGCTGGACAGCGGACTCCTTTTACTCTTCTCTTTCAAGTGAATGTGTTAAAGGGTGGAACAGATTCATTTGGTGTGTGTGTGTGTATGTGTGTATGTGTGTATATATATATATATATATATATATATATATGTGTGTATGTGTGTGTGTGTATATATATATATATATATATATATATATATATATATATATATATCCTTTCCCAAGTTAACACTTCCCTGTGAAATCCTGCGAAATTAACATAGTAAAGGATGAAAGCATGTACATCCAGACAGCCTGTGGAAAGTTAAACTTTGAAAGGTCTCATAAACTTCTTTCTTAGATAACTTTAGTTACATTCATGGGATATTAATACAAATGACACAAACAGTTGCAGCAGGTATTGCACTTTCATGTCATACCAAACATTAATTTGCTAGTACACTGATCATGGCTAGAAAATTATACTCATATATGGAAAGCCATAGACATTTGAAGTTTGGTATCAAATGAAGGGCAATATTTTGCTGAGTTAGAAAATAACATTTTATTAATTGTGGGACATATCTGGGAAAAGTTATTATGTGGATCAGATTCGGATGAAATATTTACCTCTGCTTACTAGTCAACTCCCACAAGAGGTGTAGACTTTTCACACCTCTTGCTGTCAAGGGACATGAAAAGCCAGGGTGTAGACAGACTGAGGAAGATCTTCCCCCCCCCCCCTCCACCAGAGACACCAACGGCCATTAACAAAATACAAGAGAACTTCTATACGCTAACAGGCTGATTCATCATTAGCGGCAGGTAGCGACACATGAGCATTAGAGATGAGCGAACTTTTGAAAAGTTCGATTCGGCCGATTCGCCGAATTTCACAAAGAAATTCGGGTTCGGCCGAATCGAACTTTTACGAAGTTCCCCATCAAAAATGCTGGCATGGTGGGAGCGGGCCGGCCGGTTCCGCTGTCAGCGGGCCGGCAAAGCCGGCCCGCTGACAGCGGAGCCGGCCGGCGGGCCGGTAAAGCCGGCCGGCCCGCTCCCACCATGCCGGCATTTAAAAAACAAAAAACAAAAAAAAAAGCATTTTTGCCGGCATGGTGGGAGCGGGCCGGCTGGCTCCGCTGTCAGCGGAACCGGCCGGCCCGCTCCGCTGTCAGCGGAACCGGCCGGCCCGCTCCCACCATGCCGGCATTTAAAAAAAAAGCAAACACTTACCTGCAGGTCCGGAGCGTGGAGGCCGGCGCCGCTCTCAGCCGGCCCGCTGACAGCGGAACCGGCCGGCCCGCTCCCACCATGCCGGCTTTTTTTTTTTTTTTTAATTTCAGGAAAAATTTGATCGGCACGAACCACAAAATATTCGGGTTCGTGCCGAATCGAATATTTCCTGAAATTCGGAGCGAATTCCGGTTCGTCCGAACCGGTTCGCTCATCTCTAATGAGCATCTGTAGCAGGCATTTTCAGAGCGCCCGCTAGTAGTCACTGTGCTCAGCCGTGGGCCGCTACTTCATAGCGACTCAGTCACTGTTCAGTAATGTTGAATACATTGTGAGGAGTCGCTATTTGACCAGTACAGCGCTGTATGGGAGCGCATGTTAGCTACTGCTCATAGCGACCGACTCACTCCATATTCAGGAAAAAAACAGCCTCACATCTCTGGCGCTGAAAAATACTTGTTTGTAGCCCATAGCGCAGGAGGCGGTGTGTTTAAAGTCTGTTTTTCAGCATCTATCAACTAGTAACAAAGTGAAAACATATGGAATTACATTGTAGCAACATTGTAACATGAACACTTTAATGCCAGACCTGTAATGTCATTTCTGAGGAAATATATAAAAAATGAAAAAAATATGAAAAAACTGCTATTTCAATGCCAGAAGAGGTCACAGAATTATTTGTGATTTTTTTGAAAAAAAAAAAAAAAAACCTGTTTAAAGTGGACCAACACCCAGGATTTTGACTATCCTGGGTTTTGGTCCACTTCAGGGGGGCACCCCGATTAGGGGTGCCCCGCTGTGTAAAACCCCCCAGAAACCCCCAAACTCACCTCACCACGCTCCCACGGACAAGCGGCGGACAAGGCAGCGCGTCCGCCGCCGCCTCCCGCGCGCCCCTCTGACAGTGCGCGCGCCCACGCCGGCCATTCACAAACGGCCGGCGCGGGCGCGCGCACGGCTAGAGGAGTGCGCGGGAGGCGGCGGCGGCCGCTGCCGCCGCCAGTCAGGTGAGTTCTTTTGAGGTTTTGGGGGGGGGTCCCTCACCGCGGGACATCCCGATCTCGGATGTCCTGCGGTGAGGGGGGTGATCGGCGATTCCCGGGCCGATCACCCATGGGTGACGGTCCACTTTAAAGAGAAGAAAAGGATCATCCATTGAAATGTATGGGAGAGCGACAGGTAGCGAGAGTTCATACCTGGCGCTGTGCAAGGCTGAGCGCTGGCGCTGTTCGCTGAGGCTGTGAAAATGATGAATCAGACGCTACATGGCGCTATCCCAGTCGCTAAACAGATTCTGCTTGATAAATGTGTAATTGCGTGCCGTGTCCGGCGTTCACCAGTCGCTACCTGTCGCTACCTGTCATTAACCAGCCACTACCTGACGCTATCCCTTCTTAAATAAGGGCCTAAGTATCATTGCTTCCTCTCCCTCTTGATTTCTCAATCTCTCTCTACTTCTCCCAATCCTTCTTTCTTTCTCTCTATCTCTCAATAAGCTACCTTTACATGCCCTCTCTCTCAATCTTTCTCTAGCTGCTCAACACAATTCCTTCCTCAACCATCCCTATCTCTCTTTCCCTCTATACTTGTGTAACTCCCTCTCTGTAGAACCTAGGGACAGCTTAGTGTAGTAGGTGGGTGTGGGGCAGTAAATGTATGTGTTTATCAAGGTTTTAATAACGAGTTGTATAGTTTTCTTGTTATTGGGGGCTGGTTCTGTTTGTATATTCAATCTGTATACTACATTATCGGGTTAAGGTTTTATCTAATAAATCTGTTGTGATTTTGCCTACATCTGTGTAAATGTGACATACATTACAGGACAATGTCTGTTTAGATAGAAGACAAATACCAAGGGATACAATAGGATATAGACGGAGATTGATAACTATAACCGATAATCGTATTTCCGGTTATGATTATGAAATATTGATAATTAATATTCATATTGGTTATCATATTTCATAATTCTCCTTTTACATAGGCAGTATGGCATTCCCCCTCCCATTCCCCATATAGGCAGTATGGCAATCCCCCCTCTCATTCCCAATATAGTCAGTGTGGCATCCCCCCTCTCATTCCCAATATAGGCAGTGTGGCATTCCCCCTCCCATTCCCCATATAGGCAGTGTGGCATCCCCCCTTCCCATTCCCCATATAGGCAGTGTGGCATTCCCCCCTCCCATTCCCCATATAGGCAGAGTGGCATTCCACCCTCCCATTCCCCATATAGGCAGTGTGGCATCCCCCCTCCCATTTCCCATATAGGCAGTGTGGCATTCCCCCTCACATTCCCCATATAGGCAGTGTGGCATTCCCCCCTCCCATTCCCCATATAGGCAGTGTGTCATTCCCCCTCCCATTCCCCATATAGGCAGTGTGGCATTCCCCCCTCCCATTCCCCATATAGGCAGTGTGGCATTCCCCCCTCCCATTCCCCATATAAGCAGTGTGGCATTCCCCCCTCCCATTCCCCATATAGGCAGTATGGCAATCCCCCCTCTCATTCCCAATATAGGCAGTGTGGCATTCCCCCTCCCATTCCCCATATAGGCAGTGTGGCATTCCCCCCTCCCATTCCTCATATAGGCAGTGTGGCATTCCCCCTTCCATTCCCCATATAGGCAGTGTGGCATCCCCCCTTCCCATTCCCCATATAGGCAGAGTGGCATTCCACCCTCCCATTCCCCATATAGGCAGTGTGGCATCCCCCCTTCCCATTTCCCATATAGGCAGAGTGGCATTCCACCCTCCCATTCCCCATATAGGCAGTGTGGCATTCCACCCTCCCATTCCCCATATACGCAGTGTGGCATTCCCCCCTCCCATTCCTCATATAGGCAGTGTGGCATTCCCCCTCCCATTCCCCATATAGGCAGAGTGGCATTCCCCCTCACATTCCCCATATAGGCAGTGTGGCATTCCCCCCTCCCATTCCCCATATAGGCAGTGTGTCATTCCCCCTCCCATTCCCCATATAGGCAGTGTGGCATTCCCCCTTCCCATTCCCCATATAGGCAGTGTGGCATTCCCCCCTCCCATTCCCCATATAAGCAGTGTGGCATTCCCCCCTCCCATTCCCCATATAGGCATTGTGGCATTCCCCCCTCCCATTCCCCATATAAGCAGTGTGGCATTCCCCCTCCCATTCCCCATATAGGCATTGTGGCATTCCCCCCTCCCATTCCCCATATAAGCAGTGTGGCATTCCCCCCTCCCATTCCCCATATAGGCATTGTGGCATTCCCCCCTCCCATTCCCCATATAAGCAGTGTGGCATTCCCCCCTCCCATTCCCCATATAAGCAGTGTGGCATTCCCCCCTCCCATTCCCCATATAGGCATTGTGGCATTCCCCCCTCCCATTCCCCATATAAGCAGTGTGGCATTCCCCCCTCCCATTCCCCATATAGGCATTGTGGCATTCCCCCCTCCCATTCCCCATATAAGCAGTGTGGCATTCCCCCCTCCCATTCCCCATATAAGCAGTGTGGCATTCCCCCCTCCCATTCCCCATATAGGCAGTGTGGCATTCCCCCTCCCATTCCCCATATAGGCATTGTGGCATTCCCCCCTCCCATTCCCCATATAGGCAGTGTGGCATTCCCCCTCCCATTCCCATATAAGCAGTGTGGCATTCCCCCTCCCATTCCCCATATAGGCAGTGTGGCATTCCCCCTCAGATTCCCCATATAGGCAGTGTGTAATTCCCCCCCCCCCCATTCCCCATATAGGCAGTGTGTAATTCCCCCTCCCATTCCCCATAAAGGCAGTGTGTCATTCCCCCTCCCATTCCCCATATAGGCAGTGTGGCATTCCCCCTCCCATTCCTCATATAGGCAGTGTGACATTCCCCCATCCCATTCCCCATATAGGCAGTGTGGCATTCCCCCTCCCATTCCCCATATAGGCAGTGTGGCATTCCCCCCTCCCATTCCCCATATAGGCAGTGTGTCATTCCCCCTCCCATTCCCCATATAGGCAGTGTGGCATTCCCCACTCCCATTCCCCATATAGGCATTGTGACATTCCCCCCTCCCATTCCCCATATAGGCAGTGTGGCATTCCCCCCCATCTATTCCCCATATAGGCAGTGTTGCATTCCCCCATCTTATTCCTCATATAGGCAGTGTGGCATTCCCCCCTCCCATTCCCCATACAGGCAGTGTGGCATTCCCCCCTCCCATTCCCCATATAGGCAGTGTTGCATTCCCCATCTTATTCCTCATATAGGCAGTGTGGCATTCCCCCCTCCCATTCCCCATATAGGTATTGTGGCATTTCCCCCTCCCATTCCCCATAAAGGCAGTGTGTCATTCCCCCTCCCATTCCCCATATAGGTAGTGTGGCATTCCCCCCTCCCATTCCTCATATAGGCAGTGTGGCATTCCCCCTCCCATTCCCCATATAGGCAGTGTGGCATTCCCCCCTCCCATTCCCCATATAGGCATTGTGGCATTCCCCCTTCCCATTCCCCATATAGGCAGTGTGGCATTCCCCCCTCCCATTCCCCATATAAGCAGTGTGGCATTCCCCCCTCCCATTCCCCATTTAGGCAGTGTGGCATTCTCCCCTCCCATTCCCCATATAGGCAGTGTGTCATTCCCCCTCCCATTCCCCATATAGGCAGTGTGGCATTCCCCCCTCCCATTCCCCATATAGGTATTGTGGCATTTCCCCCTCCCATTCCCCATATAGGCAGTGTGGCATTCCCCCTCCCATTCCCCATATAGGTAGTGTGGCATTCCCCCCTCCCATTCCTCATATAGGCAGTGTGGCATTCCCCCTCCCATTCCCCATATAGGCAGTGTGGCATTCCCCCCTCCCATTCCCCATATAGGCATTGTGGCATTCCCCCTTCCCATTCCCCATATAGGCAGTGTGGCATTCCCCCCTCCCATTCCCCATATAAGCAGTGTGGCATTCCCCCCTCCCATTCCCCATTTAGGCAGTGTGGCATTCTCCCCTCCCATTCCCCATATAGGCAGTGTGTCATTCCCCCTCCCATTCCCCATATAGGCAGTGTGGCATTCCCCCCTCCCATTCCCCATATAGGCAGTGTGGCATTCCCCCCTCCCATTCCCCACATAGGCAGTGTGGCATTCCCCCCTCCCATTCCCCATATAGGCAGTGTGGCATTCCCCCCTCCCATTCCTCATATAGGCAGTGTGGCATTCCCCCCTCCCATTCCCCATATAGGCAGTGTGTCATTCCCCCTCCCATTCCCCATATAGGCAGTGTGGCATTCCCCCCTCCCATTTCTCATATAGGCAGTGTGGCATTCCCCCCTCCCATTCCCCATATAGGCAGTGTGGCATTCCCCCCTCCCATTCCCCATATAGGCAGTGTGGCATTCCCCCCTCCCATTCCCCATATAGGCAGTGTGGCATTCCCCCCTCCCATTCCTCATACAGGCAGTGTGGCATTCCCCCTCCCATTCCCCATATAGGCAGTGTGGCATTCCCCCTCCCATTCTCATATAGGCAGTGTGGCATTCCCCCTCCCATTCCCCATATAGGCAGTGTGGCATTCCCCCCCCCTCCCATTCCCCATACAGGCAGTGTGGCATTCCCCCCTCCCATTCCCCATATAGGCAGTGTTGCATTCCCCATCTTATTCCTCATATAGGCAGTGTGGCATTCCCCCCTCCCATTCCCCATATAGGTATTGTGGCATTTCCCCCTCCCATTCCCCATAAAGGCAGTGTGTCATTCCCCCTCCCATTCCCCATATAGGTAGTGTGGCATTCCCCCCTCCCATTCCCCATATAGGCAGTGTGGCATTCCCCCCTCCCATTCCCCACATAGGCAGTGTGGCATTCCCCCCTCCCATTCCCCATATAGGCAGAGTGGCATTCCCCCCTCCCATTCCTCATATAGGCAGTGTGGCATTCCCCCCTCCCATTCCCCATATAGGCAGTGTGTCATTCCCCCTCCCATTCCCCATATAGGCAGTGTGGCATTCCCCCCTCCCATTTCTCATATAGGCAGTGTGGCATTCCCCCCTCCCATTCCCCATATAGGCAGTGTGGCATTCCCCCCTCCCATTCCCCATATAGGCAGTGTGTCATTCCCCCTCCCATTCCCCATATAGGCAGTGTGGCATTCTCCCCTCCCATTCCCCATATAGGCAGTGTGTCATTCCCCCTCCCATTCCCCATATAGGCAGTGTGGCATTCCCCCCTCCCATTCCCCATATAGGCAGTGTGGCATTCCCCCCTCCCATTCCCCACATAGGCAGTGTGGCATTCCCCCCTCCCATTCCCCATATAGGCAGTGTGGCATTCCCCCCTCCCATTCCTCATATAGGCAGTGTGGCATTCCCCCCTCCCATTCCCCATATAGGCAGTGTGTCATTCCCCCTCCCATTCCCCATATAGGCAGTGTGGCATTCCCCCCTCCCATTTCTCATATAGGCAGTGTGGCATTCCCCCCTCCCATTCCCCATATAGGCAGTGTGGCATTCCCCCCTCCCATTCCCCATATAGGCAGTGTGGCATTCCCCCCTCCCATTCCCCATATAGGCAGTGTGGCATTCCCCCCTCCCATTCCTCATACAGGCAGTGTGGCATTCCCCCTCCCATTCCCCATATAGGCAGTGTGGCATTCCCCCCTCCCATTCCCCATATAGGCAGTGTGGCATTCCCCCCTCCCATTCCCCATAAAGGCAGTGTGTCATTCCCCCTCCCATTCCCCATATAGGCAGTGTGACATTCCCCCTCCCATTCCCCATATAGGCAGTGTGGCATTCCCCCCTCCCATTCCCCATATAGGCAGTGTGGCATTCCCCCCTCCCATTCCCCATATAGGCAGTGTGTCATTCCCCCTCCCACTCCCTATATAGGCAGTGTGGCATTCCCCCTCCCATTCCCCATATAGGCAGTGTGGCATTCCCCCTCCCATTCCCCATATAGGCAGTGTGGCATTCCCCCTCCCATTCCCCATATAGGCAGTGTGACATTCCCCCATCCGATTCCTCATATAGGCAGTGTGGCATTCCCCCTCCCATTCCCCATATAGGCAGTGTGGCATTCCCCCTCCCATTCCCCATATAGGCAGTGTGGCATTCCCCCCTTCCATTCCCCATATAGGCAGTGTTGCATTCCCCCATCTTATTCCTCATATAGGCAGTGTGGCATTCCCCCCTCCCATTCCCCATATAGGCAGTGTGGCATTCCCCCTTCCCTTCCCCATATAGGCAGTGTTGCATTCCCCCATCTCATTCCTCATATAGGCAGTGTGGTATTCCCCCCTCCAATTCCCCATATAGGCATTGCTGCATTCCCCCCTCCCATTCCCCATATAGGCAGTGTTGCATTCCCCCATCTTATTCCTCATATAGTCAGTGTGGCATTCCCCCTCCCATTCCCCATATAGGCATTGTGGCATTCCCCCCTCCCATTCCCCATATAGGCATTGTGGCATTCCCCCCTCCCATTCCCCATAAAGGCAGTGTGGCATTCCCCCCTCCCATTCCCCATATAGGCAGTGTGTCATTCCCCCTCCCATTCCCCATATAGGCAGTGTGGCATTCCCCCCTCCCATTCCCCATATAGGCAGTGTGGCATTCCCCCTCCCATTCCCCATATAGGCAGTGTGTCATTCCCCACTCCCATTCCCCATATAGGCATTGTGGCATTCCCCCCTCCCATTCCCCATATAGGCAGTGTGGCATTCCCCCCATCTATTCCCCATATAGGCAGTGTTGCATTCCCCCATCTTATTCCTCATATAGGCAGTGTGGCATTCCCCCCTCCCATTCCCCATATAGGCAGTGTGGCATTCCCCCCTCCCATTCCCCATATACGCAGTGTGGCATTCCCCCCTCCCATTCCCCATATAGGCATTGTGCCATTCCCCCCTCCCATTCCCCATATAGGCAGTGTGGCATTCCCCCTCACATTCCCCATATAGGCAGTGTGGCATTCCCCCCTCCCATTCCCCATATAGGCAGTGTGGCATTCCCCCTCCCATTCCCCATATAGGCAGTGTGACATTCCCCCTCTCATTCCCCATATTGGCATTGTGGCAATCCCCCTCTCATTCCCCATATAGGCAGTGTGGCATTCCCCCCTCCCATTCCCCATATAGGCATTGTGGCATTCCCCCCTCCCAATCCCCATAAAGGCAGTGTGTCATTCCCCCTCACATTCCCCATATAGGCAGTGTGACATTCCCTCATCCCATTCCTCATATAGGCAGTGTGTCATTCCCCCTCCCATTCCCCATATTGGCAGTGTGGCATTCCCCCTCCCATTCCCCATATAGGCAGTGTGGCATTCCCCCCTCCCATTCCCCATATTGGCAGTGTGGCATTCCCCCTCTCATTCCCCATATTGGCAGTGTGGCATTCCCCTCCCATTCCCCATATAGGCAGTGTGGCATTCCCCCCTCCCATTCCCCATATAGGCAGTGTGGCATTCCCCCCTCCCATTCCCCATATAGGCAGTGTGTTATCCCCCCCTCCCATTCCCCATATAGGCAGTGTGTCATCTCCCCTCCCATTCCCCATATAGGCAGTGTGGCATTCCCCCCTCCTCCCATTCCCCATATAGGCAGTGTGGCATTCCCCCCCCCTCCCATTCCCCATATAGGCAGTGTGGCATTCCCCCCCCCTCCCATTCCCCATATAGGCAGTGTGGCATTCCCCCTCCCATTCCCCATATAGGCAGTGTGGCATTCCCCCTCCCATTCCCCATATAGGCAGTGTGGCATTCCCCCTTCCCATTCCCCATTTAGGCAGTGTGGCATTCCCCCTCCCATTCCATATAGGCAGTGTGGCATTCCCCCTCCCATTCCCCATATAGGCAGTGTGCCATCCCCCCTCCAATTCCCCATATAGGCAGTTTGGCATTCCCCCCTCCCATTCCCCATATAGGCAGTGTTGCATTCCCCCCTCCCATTCCCCATATAGGCAGTGCGGCATTCCCCTCATCCCATTCCCCATATAGGCAGTGTGGCCTTCCCCCATCCCATTCCCCATATAAGCAGTGTGGCATTCCCCCCTCTCATTCCCCATATAGGCAGTGTGCCCCCCCATTATCATAGGCTGTTTGGCATCCCCTCCCTTGCATTACCCATATAGGCAGTGTGGTGTGCCCCCCCCCATTCCCATATGCAGTGTGGCATCCCCCCTCCCCCCATTATCATAGGTAGTATGGCGCCCCCCTCCCTGTCTTTTCTGGCAGCGATAGCAGCGGCAGGACCGGAAACAGCGCCCGCCGCTCCTCCATCTGCTGCCCCTTCCTGGGCATGGGTGAACACCCAGGTCAGGGCAGCAGGTGAGTGTGGCAGGCCCGGGTGCTCGCATGTGCTGAAGCCGGAAGAGGCAGCAGATGGAGGAGCGGTGGGCGGTGTCTCTGGCCCTGCCGCTGCTATCTCTGCCGGAATAGACAGCGCTAGCAGCGGCGGGGAAGGGGACAGAGGCTGCCGCTCCTCTGTGTCCTTCTGGCCACCCGCAGTGTGGCAGGCAACGTGGGAGCGTTTTTTTTTTACATTCGTCCGATAAGGCGCACGGACATTTTTCCCCCACTACTTTGCCGACAACAATAAGCATGTGCACACTCAATACGCAAAAAATATTTGCACAGCTAAAAATAAAGCTGAATAGCAACGCGTTAAAGGGGTGGGATGCATTCTTTTGCATAAAACAGTTCATTTCACACTGTGCTGAATCGGCCCCGTTGGCTGACTTGAGACTTGGTGCGCACAACAGTCTGTAATTGAGGCTTATTGAACTTGCTTGCAGGATTTTTTGCTGTGCTATAAGCCTGAGCTGCTGCTATTACTCTCACACACATTTCTTCTGCCACTGCAAGCAGGTTTTGCTATTGTCTGTGTGTGACTGTCTATCTACTGTCTTTACAAGACGAGCTTTACAAGGCTAACTGGCTTTACAGCTGTATCTAGCAGATTTCTGCATGCTTTTTACTATTTATGAGTTGACTTGACTCTCCCCAGATGACTTGTCAGATAGTCAGGGCTCATAGAGTAGCCTTTTTCCTGTCATTTTAACTAATTAGATACAACCAAGCAACTATATACTGAAACAGTTGAGACAAATAAGGCTTCTTTTTCCTGTACATGGTGCCATGACAGCACAAATGTATTAAATAAGGTGGAGGAACAACTTAGGCAGCCCCCTGACCTTATGGAACCCCCGGTGTAGTTTGAATCTCTGCACCTCCTATAGTTATGCCAATGCTGATGCCTTCCCATGTATCTCTCTATTTCCTGCAGCCCATGGTAGAAGCCAAAGCAAAGCTCCAAATACATCCTCCTTTCTGATTTTATTCCTCCAGGACCCCCAGTCATGCAAGAGAATGACTTATAAAGCTGTTCCTTGCCCAAACGTCCTTTCCAGCTAAGCCACAACCTAGAAATTGAAGAAAAGAAAGTGTCTTGCTTAGAATATATAAAGGTATTTACATATAATTGGAGATTTTAAGATGCTTTGAAGTGGCTTTTTTTTACACTGTTCCTAAAAAGGATAAACTAGGAGGTTGTTTATTTTCATCTGGAAAGGGACTTTAAAATGAGCAAATACATGAATAGGGAGGAGCTGTCTGCAACAGCATTAAAAGATACCCTCTACACAACAGCATTAAAAGATACCCTCTACACAACAGCATTAAAAGACACCCTCTACACAACAGCCTAATGAGGAATAATAATAACAAATACCTATTTCTATCTGTTCTGTAAACTAGTGATTTTGCCTTAATTTTCATATTATCATTATTTGAAATAATAATATTCTATGTATGCCCTCTGGACCATTTTAGCTGTAAGAGTGCCAGGCAAAATGGCAGGAATAATGTGTTATCATTTCAGTAAGTGCTTTCTGCAAAGCTAAAATGATGATCAATATAAATCTGGCTAGGAAAGAACAGAGGTACAATTCCTCAGATAAAAACATACATTAGGTAAATAACACATTAAAAGCAAATTGTCATAGATGGCAAGTTCATCTCGGGTGCTTGGTCATTACACTTTACAGTTATTTATCAACTTTTATACTAAGTACCTTGGGTTGTATGTTTATTCTAATAAGTTGCATCTACAACCCCTATTTCAAAACAATTGGGTAAAATGTGGAGAAAACAAACAATGTAATGATTTGTAAATCTCATATAACCATATTATATTCACTACATAATACAGAACCCACACCAGAAGTTGCATTAGTTCATTAAAAAGTTAATAAAAAATAAATTAATAATTTATATACTTAACAAGAATATAAAGGCCACTTTTTGAAAAAAATTCTGCTTGTAAACAATTATACTCCTGAATGGCTCATCCAAATTATGTAAACAATTTAATATAATGATATGAATTTTATATAAAATATAAATAATATATATATATATATATGTATCCTGCCCGGACTAAAATAGGCAAACAAATATATAAATATTATTAATATCTGGCCAATGATAACTTAATGGATACACGCAAAAGACTGTAGACTCTTTGGACATCCAGTAAATACGAAGAACACTGAGACAAATAGTAAATATTGAGATATAATGTTGATAAAATAACTATGCAGTCAATCTGACAAAACAACAAAATACAACACGCTATGATCAGAGTTAAATGATTGGCATACACATATACAGGGATTAAGACAACATTAAGAGTATTACCCTCCTGAAACGGGAACCCACAAACAGACCTTTCAGCTGGCCGCCTTCTTTGCTCCTTTCTCTGCTCTTCCTCCTGCCACCTTCTCCTTTCCCAGTTATAAACAGAAAAACTTTGATCTCCAGACTTGTGTTCCAAGTCTGGTCCAGCCTGAAACTTGTGGACCTGTCTTGCTGGCCTCTCAAGTGGGCAAGTATTGGAATTTCCCAGCCTGTGAAACTGGATTTGAACATTCTCATAGTCTGCTCTCTCAAACCTATGTACTGCAATATTATCTGAAACGCCTTTGGCAGAGAAATCAGCATTCTCTGGGGAACATTCCTGCAGTCAGCATGTCAATTACAAGCTCCCTTAAAACTTGCAACATCTGTGGCATTTTGTGTGTGATAAAACTGCAAATTTTAGAGTGACCTACTATTGTGACTCTCATGCTGTGTATCAGCATCTTGATATGCCAGACCTGTGAGGTGGATGGATTATGTCAGAAAAGGGGAAGATCTTACTATATGTGAATAATAAGAGATAAGGCATTTTGAGTATATAGAAAAGTCTTAGATCTTTGAGTTCGGATCATGAGCAATGGGAGCAAATCTCAAAGCATACATTTATATTTTTGTTAAGTATATATTAATTGCAGGAACCCGTTTGGAAAAAAGTTAGGGCAAGGTTAACAAAAGTAAGAGGTACTAATGAAAGACCAGTGGAGGGTCATATAACATGACTGTTTATAAAAAGAGCATGTTCGAGAGGCAGAGTATCTCAGAAGCAAAGATGGTCAGAGGTTGACCAATCTGTGGAAAACATCTTAAAAATTGTGGAACAATTTAGAAAAATATTCCTTAATGTAAAATGTACATTAAATTTAAATATCCCAACATCTACAGGTTCACAGGTGGCATCAGGAATACTTCCAGAAATCACTGTGTGTGAACACAGTTCGCTACGCAATCCCCAAATGCAAGGTAAAACTGTATTATGCAAAGAAAAATGCATTATTGTTTAGGAAAATCTGTATTTTTCCATAACCCTGAACCACAAATTAGTTCCAAAGAAAAACGGAAGGATTACAAAGAAAAAAAACCCTTACCTTATTCAGGGGCCTGCTCCTCCGGCACTCCGGACCCTGGACACCACCATCTTGAATGACAGAACAGACCCTCTTCCCCGGCTCTGTGCATTCACATGAATGGCCGATGGGAGCACGCGTTGACCCAGGAGGAAGCACACAAGTACCCAGGGGATTTGTGTCAATTGTGGCGGCAGACGCTCAGAGACTGGGAAGTGGCACAGTCAGAGGATAAGGTAAGGGTTTCTTTTTTTTTTTTGCAACCTCCATGTCCTGCCTCAGCACCAGGATTGCGCAGCAGGCTGGGGGTGGGGTTACTTAGTGACTGAAGTTCCGCTTGAAAGGTTGATTCTAAGAGAGAGGCCACAACCAGACATTTTGTAAAGGTATTTGTTTATTGCATCTAATCAGACAGGATCCAGTGATAAATTAAATTGCAGTTGGTAGGTCAGGCGTGTTTTTCCCTTGGACCATGTAGTGTTTACGTTTTTTTTATTCCTTTGACTCTAGAGCAGGGGTTCCCAACCTTTTTTCATTAAGTACCACTTCCATTTTCTGATTACAGTAAGTACCACCTGGGTAGCGTTGTCAGTGATCTAAACCCTTAATCAAAACACAAGAAACTGCCATTTAAAGTGTATGATTCACGCAATAAATTGTGTTTTTGCTTTTTTAATATTCTTTATTTAAATTTCCAACATATAAGAGGTACAATTCAGGGGGAGGGTAGGACGGTTTAGGGTTGTCCAAGGTCAAGGGTCCTACATTTCTACATACAACAGATAGGGTACATAATCAAGTTTGGATCATTATTTCACATCTCTGTGAACTGTAACAGCATAACATCACATTGCTGCCTAGGCTCTCGCCCAAGGCCAAGCAGCATTCCAGTACAAAAGTCATCCACTGCTGACAAAGAGCGAGCCCTTGATGGCTACTCTTCCTATCTGCCCTTTACTGCATTGTCCCTACCTGCCACCCTGTTTTCTTTCCTGTGTGATGCTCTACTTTATGGTCTTCGAAACAACCCTGACTTTGGGTGAGGATAGGGTGCCGGGGGGGGGGGGGGATGGGGCAATTACGAGGTAGGGGGGAGAGAGGGGGTGGTAGAGAATAAAAAAAAAAAGAGGGTGTGGGAACATACTGTGACGAGGACCTCCCATCCGTAGCTTACCTTTACTACCCATGATGCGAATTTGGCTTAACTTAGGTTCCTACAGGTTAGCTTGTTATCTAAACTCTGCTGATTGGTAAATCAGCCAAGTAAGCCACATGGTCCTGAACTGCTCGTCTCTATTGTGTAGTGTGAGGGTCATGGCTTCCATCTCTTTGATGGATAGAACCTCACCAAGCCAATCCCTTACCGACTGGGTTTTTTTCTTTCTAATCCTAGAACCGGGGTATTACCTACTTAGCTGCGTTCAATAAGTGGACTATCAGTGTTTTCTTATATTTTCCAACCGGGTGTTTTGTCAGGTGTAATAGTAGCAATGCTGGATCATTCTGGACTTGAGCCCCTATAAGCTTTGAGAACAGGGAGTAACCTTTCCCCAATACTTCTGGATTTTAGGGCACTGCCAGAATATATGGATTAATGTCCCCCTCTCCCTGCCACACCTCCCACAATGGGGATTCATCTCTGGGAACATCCTACTGAGTCTATCTGGGGTATAGTACCACCTTGTTAATAATTTATAGGCCCTTGTGTGCCAGGGCCACTATCTTTTCCCTCTGCTTCTCCGAGAGGGGTCTGCCCAGGTCAACTTCCCACTTGCTTTCCCGCTAGAAGGGAACAAATTGTGTTTTTAATGTTGCAAATCATGCTTGAGTGAAATATAGATAGCAGCTGCCTTGTCGGGTGCCACCTGAAAGGATGTCAAGTACCACCAGTGGTGTTAGTACCACCTGTTGGAAACCCCTGAACTAGGATACATGTCTTTTTCTACTTGCATTATATATATAAGTACAATAACATGGTGCATGCAAACCATGACAGAATACTGTATGTGGACTATGTGCTTAATCAGCCTTCTTGTCTCTATTATAATGGCTTACCACTAGAATTGGAATCTGGGTGGCCAATCAGCAGTGGCGTAACTGTGCAAACATTGAATAGGGCCCTGTCAGCGCTCAAAAAGATTCCAGGGCCAGCTGCTGGCCTTTTCCCATGGCACCCCGAATTGGCTTCCCCCACTGTGTGAAACCCCCCAGGGTTCCTGAAAACAACTACCTTTCCCCCCTTCAATGGCACTTGCATAGCATCTCATCCAATGAAAACCGTCTGCCATGACTATGTCATTCAGCAAATGCCTTTCATTGTTATCAATGATAGTCAATGCAGACGGCTCTTATTGGACAAGAGCGCACACATTTGCCATTGGAACCAAGAAGAGGTTAGTGAAAAGTGCCGTTTTGGGGGGTTTCACATAGTGGGCATCCCAATCAATTAGAGGCCACTCACTGCACATAAGCCACCAAGCACAGCCGCTGGCAGCTCAATGCAGGGAACTGTTTTCTGCTGGACCAGCTGGACAACTACACCCCCCCCCCACCCCCGCTCAGAATGGCAAAGCAGGAGTTCCCTAGCAGCACTCACCTGCTCAAGGGACTCGATCTTACGTTCCAGTAAGGGTGGGTGCCAGACAACCACCAATAAGTTACTTGGCTGGACTATTATTTTAAAGGGAAAAGATGCTGTATCTGGGGCCTCCACCAGATGTTGGGCCTCCATCACACTTAATCCAGCCCTGTATATATATATGTATATCGTATATGCTAAATGCTATGATATATTGTTTTCCAAAATTTCAAATTACATTAAAATTACATGGCATTTGCCTCTTTTTTGTTCTTGCCTTTACTAGAGTGAGTGTTCATTGCAAAGTTAAAGTAGACCAAAACCCAGAATTTTGACTATCCAGGATTTTGGTCTTTGCCCCGCTGTGTGAAACCCCCCAAGTTGCCGAAACCAACTCACCTCTTCCTGGTCCTATGGCGCATGCGCGTCCAATTGTCCAATCAGTGTGCTCGGAGCTGCTAAGGTCACATCGTCTAAGCCTTTGTCTAAGGCCAGCGGCTCCGATTGCACTGGCACCTGCATCCCCCGCTTCTCTTTAACAGATTGTGTGCCCGTGCCGGCCATTCACAAATGGCTGGCGCGGGCATGCGTCCTGCTACAGGGATGTCGGGGATAAATCCGCAGCTCGCGCATGCGCTGTTGGACCAGGAAAAAAGGTAAGTGTATGGGGGGACCTAAGGGGGTTTCACGCACCCAGGGGGAGGGAATCGATCGGCCCAAGAATCTTATAGATTTTGGTCCACTTTAAACTTACACCATAGTGACCTCATATTAGCTACCGTATTTGTAAGAATATCCCGAGTATAGGATATGCTATATTATTATCTATCATATATGTAATGCCTTGTTTTCGGTATAAATCCACATGTCGGGTTACAGGGGTATTATCCTCAGGGCCGGCTTTAGTGTAAATGTTGATCTGTGCAAGACAGTGCTCCCAAACATTCACCACATACTGTACATATATTCACACATACATAGGGGGTTATTTAGGAAAGGCTAGCGCCAGGCAGTGCCTCGTAGCTGCAGGCAGCATCTGGTGAACGCATGGCACTGTACGCAAAACCATATTTAAGAAGGCGAATCTGGTGAGCGACTCTAACAACGCTCGTCTGCCAATACCTGGCCTTACCTTAGTAGCCAATATCCAAGTAGCGAATCAGCCTCTTAGATATAAAGCAGGATAGCAGAAAAAAACAATGGAGTAAATTAAAATGGAAAGCAGGAGAAGAAAAGCAATTTGACAATGGACAGCTGAACAACAAAAAGAGAAAAGAGTGTGGAAAAGAGGAAAATAAAGGAAAAAGGGAGAAAGACTGAAGTAAGGTGGAAATAAGGTAATGTAAGGTCAATAGAAGCAGAGATGTGAAATGAGGAGGAGATTGAGGGAATGTGACATGATAAATGGAGAATTCTGAATTGAAATGATGTGAAAAAGAGGAGAACTATCAAATATGGTAAAGAGAAGAGGTAGGATGAAGGGAATATCTAAAAAAGATTAAAAAGGGGCGATCTAAGGGTCATAGAAAAGAGAAAAAATAGTAAGATAGAGAAAGGGAGGAAGATACCAATAGGGAGGGATGTGAAAAAAAGTTCAAAGTCCAGCCATGATTTTCCCACTAAAGCGCTAAAAAGTACCTTTGTTATTTTTAAAGTTGACCTAAACCCAACTTGATCTATAAGATTCCCAGGCCGATCGATTCTATCCCCCCAGGGCATCCAAAATCTTGATGCCTCACAGTGAAACCATCCAGATCGCCCCATACACTTACCTCGCTTCCTGGTCCAATGGCGCTTGCACAGGCCGTAGTCGCATCCCCACTATCCCTTGAACAGGAAGCGTGTCTGCGCCGGCCATTCACAAATGGCTGATGCGGCCAACAGCACGCTCAGAGCCACTGGCTTTAGACGCCATCTTAGGTGGCGTGACATCAGTGGCTCCGAGTGCGCTGATTGGACGAGCGGCCGGGCATGCGCCATTGGACCATTTCTTCGGGCAAACTGGGGGGTTTCACACAGCGGGGGCAAGGACCAAAACCCAAGATAGTCCAAAACCTGGATTTTGGTCCACTTTAATGTCTCTTATGAGCAGCATTTATTACATTCTGTCTTCAACTTCTGTCTGCATTGCGTTACTGTTGCCAGGCAGTGTCTTTGAAAATTAAATCAGAACTACCCTGCAGTTGTTTTTACAGTTGTAAAATGACTGACAGGCTTTGTCCAAGTATAAAATCAAAGCATTCTCTCCTTACCTCCCATAGAACTGATCCAACATGCTGTGCTACTACATAAGCCTGTTGGTGATCACTTCTAGGTCCTCTTCTATAGCCCAACCCCCAGCTTTTGATCTAGCTTGATCCTCTCCTCTATCTTGTACATGGGCAAGTCACACTGTTCATTGTGTGTGCAGGGAATAGCTGATCTTCCTCCACTTGTCTGCTTCTTAGTTTGCTGCAAAGATCTCTAAGAAATAAATCCTTATGTCATGCTACAAGCATAATGCTGCTGAGTAGTAAAAACAGCAAACAGAGTAAGAAGGAGCACCACCCTTTCCTTCACAGACATAATGTAACTATCTGAGTCCCAGATCTCTAGGGAAATCTGCAGAGCGTAGCTTTAGAATAGGAGATGAAAATAAAGGAAACTACAGCCTTCAGTCTAAGAGGCTGATTTACTACTAACGCCAGGTATCGGCAGATGCTTAGAGCAACCGTTAGTAGACGCTGTAAGCAGGTATCGGGTGCTGTAACAAAACGCCTCAGTCGCTGTAGTAACCTGGCCCGCATTGATGAATGTGATGTATGTTGAGCGCTCTAACACAAGTATAGCACTGCAGCGAGTGCGAGCGAAAGGTAGAGCAAGCTCAGTGCGACCAACTCTCGACGCTCACCAACATACTTATGAAAAAAGAACACACACACAGCGTCGGCGCTCTAGATCTGGTCACTAATGCATAGAGTGCCAGACGCTGTGTGATTAAAGTCTGTTTTTGAACACATTTAAACCTGTAACAAAGTGAAAACACATGGAATGACATTGTTGACAATAACACGTTAGTGCCAGACCTGTAATGACAATTCTGCATAAAAATATAAAAAGTCAAAAAAGTTTCTAAAAGTGTTTGTTTGCAGCCAGGAGAGGTCGCACAATGATTTGAGCAAAAAAAAAATGTCAAACACAGTGTTTTAAACGCAAGCAAATGAACTGCCATTCAAATGTATAGGAGAGCGACACTGAGCGAAAGGTAAGACCTGGCGCTCTGGAAGCTAGAGCGCCAGCGCTATACACTGAGCTAATACTACATCGGTCGCTACATGGCGCTGTTAGAGTCGCTCACCAGATTCGCTTTCTTAACCTCCTTAGTGGTGATCCCGAGCGTGACTCGGGGTTAATTTGCGCTGTAAGTGGCGGTAACCCCGAGTCACGCTCGGGATCGATTTGGGAGCAGGAGCGGGCGGCGCAGTCTCCTTACCTTCTCCCTGCGATCCAGCGATGTCCCCGCTGCGATCGCAGGTGAGAGCCGCGGCTGCGGCGTGCGTCTCACTTCCTGGTTCCGTCTCTGTGAGCCGCAGAGGCTCATGGGGGCGAAGCCGTGCGTCAGAGACAAATGTAATGGTAACGCTTTCGTTACCATTACATTTGCCTCTATCATAACGCCAGGGGGGTTAAATGTGGTATTGCGTACAGCGCCCGGCGTTCACCAGACGCTGCCTGCCGCTACGAGGCACTACCTGGTGCTATCCCTTCCTAAATAACCGCCATAATGTAACTATCTGAGTCCCAGACCTCCAGGGAAATCTGCAGAGCATGGCTTTATAATAGAGACAGAATAGAGACAGAAATAAAGGAAACTACAGCCTTCGGTCTAAGTAATTTTCTTAGTCGCATTGATTTTTCTCTTCTGTGTCTTTTTTTCCTTTTACATCCTGTCTTGTGACCCCTTGTGGTCTCTTCCCACTTTGTTAAAGGGACATCAGCATTTGTGAGCTAGTCTACCTATTTTAGGCAGCATTAAAATGTGACAAACAGCTGAATCCTCTATTCTGAAAAAAGCTTTGGTTGTGACCAATGTTCGGGTCTTTTATACACAAGTGACAAGATAATATTCCTCTCTCCTTTTGTCTAGTGCTGCAGATGCTCGTCTTCAAGCTGAAGCTGCTTCTGTAGCCTCTCAAGAGGCATTAGAGGCATCTCGTACTGCTCAGATCCTATCACATGATTTGGAAGAACTTCTAGAGACACCAAGTGAGTATATGCTCTTCTCTTCTTCTGCATGGTGGGTCATGAGACCATCCACTACATGGGAATAGTGAGGCATGTTGTCATAGGATAACCTAGTGTGATTGTATTAATTATTTAGACCCCATGTTGAGTATAAACTATGCTGAAATTTAGCAGAGAGTCATCAAGAAATTGCCTCCATTAATATGTGCCCCAACCCCAAAACAATAGGCAGAGAGCAAAAGGCCCTGCAGAACTTATGACTGGCAGCCATCATATGCAGCAGCAAATAGGAGCCATGCAGCATAACAGTATGTTGCCCCTTATGGCTTTAGAGAGACCATAAGGGAGTGATAAATACCCGCCAGTGATGTAAAACGGGGAGGCTGATTCATTAATAGCGACAGATAGCGACTGTTGAGCGACTGTAGCGGTATTTTGACAGCGACCGCTAGTAGTCGCTGTGCTTGGCCATTGTTCGGTGGATGATAGCGACTCAGTCAGTGTGCCGTAATGTTGAATACAAGATGCTGAGTCGCTATTTGACAGGTTCGCTGTTGTATGGGAGCGCATGATAGCGACTGGACATAGCGACCGGCACCCACCATATTCATTAAAAAATCAGCCTTTAAAATTGCTAGCGCTGTAAAATGCATGTTTAAATCCCAGAGCGCAGTAGGCGATAAAAGTAGTTTTTTAACCCCCTAACCACCAAAAAAAAAAATGGAATGATTTTGAAATAATATTCAAACCTGAATAGTTTAAAATCAGACCTGTAATATCAATTCTGCAAAAAAAAAAAAATTTTTTTAAATCCCCAAAAATACATTTTCAAAGGAAGAAGTGTTCACAGATTTTTTTTGTGAAATTAAAAAAAAATATATATATATTAAAAAATAATTATTAATTAATTAATTAAAATACATTCTGCCATTGAAATGCATTGGAGAGCGCCAGGTAGCGAGAGGTCATACCTGTCGCTGTTCAAGGATGTTCGCTGGCACTGTGGGATAAGGCTGGGATAATGATGAATGAGTTGCTAGGTGGCGCTATCTCAGTCGCTAAGCAGTATTGGCTTGATAAATGTGTGATTGTGGAGGGGAGCCGGCGTTCTAGTTGCGGTACCTGGCTTTACTGGCCGGCTCCCCAGTCGCTATCTGTCGCTATCTGTCGCTATTCCTTGATAAATAAGGCCCTACATTAGCCAATCTCCCAGCCAATGGCCACAACCAGGAGAAAATCTGTGAGGCAGCAATTTAGTGAATGCAAGAGCAAATGTAAGTGCTGACAATGATTCGGTATCATGCATGCAAAGCGGGCAAGGGAGCTTTGGGGAGTTTTCTTTTTCAACTGTGCCAGGCTGTTGGACCAGTTTTTTAGTTCTGCTCTAAAGGTGTTTCTTGTGATAGGTTCACTTAAACATTTTGTTAAAGCGGACCAAAACCCACATTTTTAACTAGCATCCCCTGAATTGCTCCCCCCATGGAGAGCATCTTTTGCCAATGTGTAGTGCTTCACCTTAATTCCAGATAATGGCCCCTGTTTTTCTCCTCCATTAATTGCCACACCAATGCAATCACTGATTGCCTGCCATCTTACAGAGCAAAAAAACAGTGTTCCCGGATGATTCGAAAAACGCAATGATCCATTTCTAGTCCTACACCCTAAGAAGAAAATATCGGCAGGGGCTATGGCCAAATGTATTTCACAAGTTTGGTGGGTTTTGGTCTGCTTTTAAAAGCACTCTCAGCACAAAACTGTCTTTTCTTATCTAGTCTTTCCTTTTAATTGATGTTTTGCCTTTTATTGTATCATTTATTTAAACTCCCAGAACATTGGGACTGTGATGTGGGCTTTAACCACATGTAAGAAGTGATTGGCCTGTCAGCTTACTCTGGTTTCCTCCTTTACAGATCAATACGCTGTCCTGAGTAGTTATGCATTACAATATTAGCTATTCTAGACAAGCCCTCGAGCTGTCTACATTGTCCTCATGGGCATTTAAGGCAAGAGGAAAATGGACTGTAGCTAGCTGTAGATATATATATAGTATTAGTTTTCAATTAAAACTTCTAGTACTTTTTAACTAATTAATTTCAAAACCACAACAGCTTTGAGTGCAAAGAGCTTCATTAAGTAACAAAGTATTCATAGCTAGTAGTGTTGCTGGTATACACCCCTGTTTTCTGGTGCTATTCAGCCAAACTTGGAATATTCTAGTTCTGCATTACCCAAATATAAATTCCATTCATATCTATGACAGGAAAATTATGGTTGTTTTGTGTGTCTCTTTGGCAAGCAGCTAAAGCAGCTATATTGCATGGGGCAACAGCCAAACACACAAAGAACATATAGCTAAAGTTCAGAGGCGCCTTCTAACCATATAAAGTAGTTTTAGTGCTCTCTAGCAAACTATTGCTTTCTAAGAATAAATGATAAAGCCCCCTTTAGAGGGATTGTCCAGCTTATTAGAAAAGGCAAAAGCTTACCGTGTGTTGCATCAGTTCCTTCTGTTTACTCCTCATTGCGCTGTACAAGGAAGAAGAAGCCCCAATCTATTTCCCATTCCTCTGGTGCCTCTACCCCCAAACCCAACCACAAATCAGAGCCTTCAAATGAGCCAGGACCACTGCCCCATTATGTCAATACAATCCTCCCTGCTAGCACAGACACCGGCCAGGGCAACAAAGCATGATTGCACCTGTAATTTGCATAGGGAGTCCACCCTTATGCATAGTCAGTGAAGAATTTCCAGGAGATGGTCATGCCCACCCCCTGGGAAGAAAAAAAAAACGAGGTAATCTTCAATTTAAGTTTTTTTTATTTTAAGCAGACCCCCAGTCAAAAAATCAAAGCTTAGTAAATTGCTCCCCTAAAGCCCCTCTATGGCAATCAGTGACAAAAGCTTATTGAGAGGGATTAACATTATGCAGATATTTGGAATAGCAGGCAGATGCTGCACTATTGAACATGTATGCCAGCAGCCATCTTGCCACACACATGAAGAAGATGATTCTAAAAAAAAGTCTCTCAGTCAAAATAGCCTCATAGCTCTGTGCAATCATCTCTTATTTCTAGCCAGAAGTAGTAAGCCTTCAGCTGTAAGGCTCATCATTGAATAAAATACATTGTATAGATTGCATCCCCTGACTGAGTGTTTTTGCAGCAGTCTCTTCCATAGAGATACATTTTAACAGCTTCCCTTACACAGTTTTCTTATGCTACATTAGCTGTTTATTCAGTGTTTGTGTGTGTGAAAAATAACGAGCAAGCTTCTCCTTGTTTCTGAGACATATATCTCTCTCAATTTGGTGTGAATTGCCGCTGGCACTGCTCCCCCTAGTTCTCATGTGCAAGCAGGACTATCGGGTGTGTGGCAAGATGGCCGTCACCATGTCATGTCATTCATCCATGGCCCAAGATTACATGTGCAAGCAGTGGCCGCATCCCTGCTATCCCTTTAGCAGGGCACTTGCCCACGTCAGGCATTTGTGAATGGCCGGCGCGGTCCTGTCAGAGGGTAGGGTGGGATGCGGCCACCGGCGGACTCAGGTCCGCTCCCTTAGATGAAGGCTCAGACAAAGGGGACGGGGAGCAGATCCGAGTGCTGATTGGAAGAGCACATGCACAGTAGGACTGGGAAAAGGTGAGTTAGTTCGGGTGACCTAGGGGATTTCACACAGCGGGGTATCCCCAATCAGGGTGCCCTGGGGGCAAGACCAAAACCCATTAATTATCAGTATGGCATATTAAAAAATAGCCCTGGTTATGTAAGCAGAACAAAGCTTTTAAAGTACCTGGACAACAGTAAAGACCATCATTTTTCATTTCTGGAGCAGCCTCCTCAAAGTCCTGTCCTTCAAAATATACTAGTTTAGAAACAATTACTGAAATATGCCTGCATGCCCCCATTGCCTGGAACAGACGCAGGTTGCACATCATTCTCTCTGATAGTGACGAAGGGTTTGTGTGGCATTTGTGTGTTGCACAATACATCATTTTGGGAGTAACATGTATTCATATTTTATCGCTGCATACCTATTGTTAATACTTTTTTTTGCAGGCTCAAATGTACAAGATGAAGAGGAGCCCATTGTTGATAGTGATATTTCATGGCTTAGGCAGTGTCCCAATGAAATGAGTAGAGAAGAAACCCCCCTAGACCAAACCCCAGAGCCGAGCTTGCCCCCCAGCCATCCTGACACACCGCCAACTCTTTCCTGCTGTCATCTGAGAGATGGGACTCCATGTCCCCCCATCCAGGAAGAGGATATTTCTTCCCAAGTGGAAACCCCAACACATGTGCCAGAACTCTCAGAGGAACAAGGACCTGTTGAATCCATCTCTGAACAAGGACTAAATGACTCTTTACCTAGCACAGAATGCATGGAGGAACCTGCGGATGCAGGGGGGGCACCTGAGCCCCCCCATAAAACACGTATGCAAAGGGTAAGCTTTTGGTGGGGCTGGGACAATGTGGTCTTTTTCTGCTTTGTGGTTTTTGCTCAAGTTTCTCTTTCCTCTTGCAGGATGCTGATCCTCTTGTGGTGGCTGTCGTGCTGTTTCTCGATGTTTCACTCGCATTCCTCATCTCGTATTTTTTGACATGAGATGAAAAAGTGTTCCTTTTTAACTATTTCACTCTGTCTCTTCTGTCCCTCCTTCTCTACCTCTCTACCCCTAATGTTTACATAAAAAGGGCTTTACTCTTTCTTCCATTCTCTTGTCGTTCATTGTGTCCCAAGGTCACACTTTTTTCATTTTGCTCTTTTTGCTGGCCACACACACACAATTCCTCCTTTATAGCAGATTTGTGGAATGGCCATGCATAGAGAGAGGCATATTGCACAGACCTCGATTGCTGCAGGTAAGATCAAGTAACTATTGTAGATGGTAGTGTAGCCCTTGCAGCATGGTTGGTCCATCAATGCACGTACGTATTGTGATGCTCGTCACCCAGTGGGATGCTTTTCCTTCTGTAGCAGATTTTAATGGTGCAAGATAGGGCTATACATGCTGCAATGATTCTTAATGGACACTGGCCACTGGCCAAATTGGCCAAAGAAAGTTGAGTTGTATCTCCAGAATTGTTATTACCAGAGTCATTAATATATAATAGAACAAAACATACAAAAAAAAAACACAAAATGGACAAAGACTGTTGAAACTTCTGTCCCACCCTATCTGTACATCTCAACATTTTCCATTATCACATTGTCTAAATCATATCCTTTTTCTCTCTTTTTTCTTCTAAGTATTGGGTATGCTTTTAAACAAAATGTGATTACCACGCACATAAAATCTGCAAGATTAATTTTACATTGCAGTATACTTTTGTACCTAATTTAATTTCCCTAGCACTCTCAAATCTACCCCATGCCATGGATATGCTGTACTTTTCTCTACATCGCCTATTTTCCGGTTTCTTACACAGTGCTTCCCCGCCTTATCATGTTTCTTATCACTTGCAGACTTTGCTTCATGTCTTGTCAAGATGCCTGAAACCTTGCTTTAATCTATTGCCTGTTTTTAGCTTGAATGCCTTGTGCCCTGTTGCCTCATGCTATGTGCGCCCCTTTTCAAAGCATGCACTTCACTCTATTTTGTAGCAGTATTTTGCCTTTGAATGATCCTGAAAGATGCAAAAAAGTGGTTTTAAAAAAAGCTAATAAACCTGATAATTAAAAAGTAATTTTTTTTTCTTGGCGTCATAAAAATGTACTGAGAATCTTCATTAGCATTCTGTAGAGCAGGGGTGCCAAACTCTTTTTCTTCAAGGGCCACATCAGCATTCTGGTTGCCTTCATAGGGCCTGTTACTGTATTAACAAACACAAAACAAAATTCAAACACGACCATTCAACAGTATTCAAATGTATGGTTACAGACACTAAATTATTTAGCTCAGGACAGATGTGGACAGACCCTGAAATATTTGCCCAGGACAGATGCAGACATCAAACTATTTTGCCAAGAATAGCCACATAATTCTTTTGCCTGGGACTCCCACAGAATTATTTTACCCAGGACAAATGCAGACACTAAATTATTAATTAATTAATTGCTAAGAATAGCCACAGAATAAGGATAAATACAGATGCAGAATCATTTTGACCATTTCTCTCCCCCCCACCTAGCAATAGCTGGCAATAATGCTCGCAGCAGCTGTGGCACCCTCTGCTATGGCAGTACGTTGGGTGTACTAGACCAGTTCCCCTTGTGTGGTGAGAACTGGTTTCACAAGAACACTGGACAGTTGCATACACTACTTTATTCTCCCTCAGAATGTTAAAAAGGCCACACACAAGTGCGAAGACATGCTGCTGGCGTCAGAAGCCTTGGAGTGACCAGGCCAGTTAGAAGCAGCATTGCCCAGCATTGAACCACTTAAAAAGGCTTGGAGGGCCACATCTTGACACTTGTGCTGTAGGGTGAAACTGGTTTTGAAAAACTCACTTTTAAGGCAGTGTTATAAAGCTGAAATGTCTGGGCATCCACTTGACAAATTAAGTACAATTTGGATAAATGTAAAGTAATTAACTTGGGGTCTAATAATTTGCAGACCACTTATGTCCTTGGGAGAGTCAAGTTTACAAGTCACTTGTTGAGTAGGATCTGGGGGTACTGGAAGACAGTGTGCAATGTCAGGCACAAGGCCACCAAGATAGTATCATGTATTAAAACAAGCATGGAATCACAGATCAATTATGTAATTTTGTCTTTTTTTAAGGCACTGGTGCGCCCTCATCTGTACACCGGATCATAGAAAGGATGCCCTGATTGTGGAGAGGGTGCAGAGGAGAGCCACCAAACTAATAAGGGAATGAAGTTTAAAGAATGGTTATGGGAATTAAATCAATTTAGTCTTGAGGGGAGATGTCTAAGGGGGAACATGGTTAACTTGTATAAATATATAAATGGCTAATACAAATAATTTCAGGTAAAAACTTCTCTAAAACACAGGAGCTCTACCTCCGTCTGGAAAATAAAAAGATTTAGAGGCTGATTTATTAATAGCGGCAGGTAGCGACAGTT
Organism: Gastrophryne carolinensis; assembly: GCA_027917425.1. Classification (NCBI taxonomy): domain Eukaryota; kingdom Metazoa; phylum Chordata; class Amphibia; order Anura; family Microhylidae; genus Gastrophryne; species Gastrophryne carolinensis. The sequence continues at coordinate 422,625,617 of CM051234.1, forward strand.
GAGCGACTGTAGCGGTATTTTCACAGCGCCCGCTAATAGTCGCTGGGCTTGGCCGTTGTTCGGTTGTTGACAGCGACTCAGTCGGTGTGGCTAAATGTTCAATACGGGGTTACGAGTTGCTATTTGACAGGTTCCGCGCTGTATGGGTGCGCATGATAGCGACTGGTCAGAGCGACCGGCTTCCACCATATTCATCAAAAAATCACGCTCAAAAAATTCAAGCGCTGTGAAATGCATGTTTAAACCCCAGGAGGCGATGTGTTAAAAGTAGTTTTTTAACCCCTAAACCACCATATTTTTGGAAACCAAAAAAAAAAGTATTTTAATTAATTTAGTAATATGAATACATTAATATCAGACCTGTAATATCAATTCTGTACAATTTTTTTAATTTTTTTCCCTTAAAAAAATTATCTAAAATGGCAGAAGTGGTCACAGAATTTTTCACATTTAAAAAAAATAAAATAAACATTAATAACAATTAATTATTAATATTTAAAGATTGTTCCATTGAAATGCATTGGAGCGCGCCAGGTAGCGAGAGGTCATACCTGTCGCTGTTCAAGGTCGGACGCTGGCGCTGTGGGCTGAGGCTGGAATAATGATGAATGAGTGGCTTTATGGCGCTATCTCAGTCGCTAAGCAGGATTGGCTTGATAAATGTGTGATTGTGGTGGGGAGCCGGCGTTCTCGTGGCGGGGCCCGACATTACCGGCCGCTCACCAGTCGCTACCTGTCGCTATTCCTTCATAAATAAGGGCCTTAGTCTCCAGAGGTGACCATCATTTTTTTACAATAAGAATTATAAATCTGTGGAACAGCCTCTCACTGAAGCTTGTTACAGCATCAACCGCTGACAGCTTCATAAAAGGATGAAATGCGTTTTTAGAAGAAACTAACAATTAGCTGTTATCAGTAAATAATAAAAAATAACTTCCCCCACCCAATCCCATGGTTGTACTTGATGGACATCTGTTTTTTTTTCAACCGTGTTAACTATGGGACTATTTAGATAACTATATATACTGTATATATACTTATGAACCAAACTATTTGCAGTTTTGTTAAAGGGCCTGTTCAGACAAGAACAAAAAGAAAATCTGTACTTACCTTTTGCCCTTCATAGAACTTTAGTCCTGCTCTGTTTTTTTTTTTAAACTTACCAGTTTTTGAGTTTATGCACCTCATTCACAATGTTACAAATACTGTGTCAAACTTAGTAACTTAAAAGAAAGCTAACTACCTGCTAACATGCAGTGTTTAGATCAGGGTCCAACATGGAACTTGGGGCCCTGGCAACCAGCTACCTATTACCTGGCATCGCTATATAGACAATGAAAATATAGTAGCTTTGTACTATCCACATCAGAGGTCCTTTGCATTTAGCTACAGGCACCTCAATATATCAACATTGGCACCGCCAAGAGAATGGATTCCATTACTGTTTAATTGAAGTAGGATAAAAACAGGCATCTCTGTGGTTAAGGGGAGCTAAAGTTGCTCCCGCTTAAAAAGGAAAAGAAAAACATTGATTAGGACTGGGATCCAGCATTCCTGTGACCGGTTTCTCCCTTTTCTCAGAAATCAAGAGCAAACCAGTTAAGTTCAGTAAGTAGCAGCAAGAGGTGATTTCTGTTATTGCTGAAGGCTGGTAGTGGGGGGAGGGCGTGATTACGATTTGTTTTAAAGTGGATTACAGCTTATGACTAGCTTTTGCATTAAAAGTCCTACTTCTCGGGTGGTATAAGAGTTTCATTTCAAATATAAAAAAAAGAAAGTGGCGCCCCTAGAGGGGTATCCTAGAAACGGTTAGGAATCTAAAGCATTTGCTTACCAAAGAGATTCCTCATTCTCTAAATAACCCAACAAAAGTATCTTTTTACACAGTATTCATGCTAACACTAGTGATGAGCCGGAGCAGAGTCTATCCAATTCAGAAACCCTGTGGCCACATCCCTCTGATCTTCAGTATCCAGCTAGAGATGAGCGAACTTTTGAAAAATTCGATTCGACTGATTCGCCGAATTTTCCGACAAAAATCGTTTCGACCCGAATAAATTCGCGACGAATCGCTATTAAAAACGGCTATTTCTGAGCCTCCTACAGCCTCAATAGGGTTGTAAACCATTCAGCCTTGCTGTAACACGCACAGGATGCGTGCTGGGTTTGTTAAATAATACTTTGAAGAAATATCACATGCAGATCAGAGGCATCGCTAATAGAATCGCAGAGCGGCACAATTGCAGAGAGTTGAAGTGGCATCACTATGAGGGGCAGAAGGAGCCCAAATATACACTGGAGTTGGCCTCAGGAGCCCAAAAATTGGATGAATCACACCCTGGAGTTGGCAGAAGTTGGCAGCAGCAGCAGGAGCCCAAATATACACTGGAGTTGGCTTCAGGAGCCCAAAAATTGGATGAATCACACCCTGGAGTTGGCAGAAGTTGGCAGTAGCAGCAGCAGGAGCCCAAATATACACTGGAGTTGGCTTCAGGAGCCCAAAAATTGGATGAATCACACCCTGGAGTTGGCAGAAGTTGGCAGCAGCAGCAGCAGGAGCCCAAATATACACTGGAGTTGGCCTCAGGAGCCCAAAAATTGGATGAATCACACCCTGGAGTTGGCAGAAGTTGGCAGTAGTAGCAGCAGGAGCCCAAATATACACTGGAGTTGGCCTCAGGAGCCCAAAAATTGGATGAATCACACCCTGGAGTTGGCAGAAGTTGGCAGTAGTAGCAGCAGGAGCCCAAATATACACTGGAGTTGGCTTCAGGAGCCCAAAAATTGGATGAATCACACCCTGGAGTTGGCAGAAGTTGGCAGTAGCAGCAGCAGGAGCCCAAATATACACTGGAGTTGGCTTCAGGAGCCCAAAAATTGGATGAATCACACCCTGGAGTTGGCAGGAGTTGACAGTAGCAGCAGCAGGAGCCCAAATATACACTGGAGTTGGCCTCAGGAGCCCAAAAATTGGATGAATCACACCCTGGAGTTGGCAGGAGTTGACAGTAGCAGCAGCAGGAGCCCAAATATACACTGGAGTTGGCTTCAGGAGCCCAAAAATTGGATGAATCACACCCTGGAGTTGGCAGAAGTTGGCAGCAGCAGCAGCAGCAGGAGCCCAAATATACACTGGAGTTGGCTTCAGGAGCCCAAAAATTGGATGAATCACACCCTGGAGTTGGCAGGAGTTGACAGTAGCAGCAGCAGGAGCCCAAATATACACTGGAGTTGGCCTCAGGAGCCCAAAAATTGGATGAATCACACCCTGGAGTTGGCAGAAGTTGGCAGCAGCAGCAGCAGGAGCCCAAATATACACTGGAGTTGGCCTCAGGAGCCCAAAAATTGGATGAATCACACCCTGGAGTTGGCAGGAGTTGACAGTAGTAGCAGCAGGAGCCCAAATATACACTGGAGTTGGCTTCAGGAGCCCAAAAATTGGATGAATCACACCCTGGAGTTGGCAGAAGTTGGCAGCAGCAGCAGCAGGAGCCCAAATATACACTGGAGTTGGCTTCAGGAGCCCAAAAATTGGATGAATCACACCCTGGAGTTGGCAGAAGTTGGCAGCAGCAGCAGCAGGAGCCCAAATATACACTGGAGTTGGCTTCAGGAGCCCAAAAATTGGATGAATCACACCCTGGAGTTGGCAGAAGTTGGCAGCAGCAGCAGCAGCAGGAGCCCAAATATACACTGGAGTTGGCTTCAGGAGCCCAAAAATTGGATGAATCACACCCTGGAGTTGGCAGGAGTTGACAGTAGCAGCAGCAGGAGCCCAAATATACACTGGAGTTGGCCTCAGGAGCCCAAAAATTGGATGAATCACACCCTGGAGTTGGCAGAAGTTGGCAGCAGCAGCAGCAGGAGCCCAAATATACACTGGAGTTGGCCTCAGGAGCCCAAAAATTGGATGAATCACACCCTGGAGTTGGCAGGAGTTGACAGTAGTAGCAGCAGGAGCCCAAATATACACTGGAGTTGGCTTCAGGAGCCCAAAAATTGGATGAATCACACCCTGGAGTTGGCAGAAGTTGGCAGCAGCAGCAGCAGGAGCCCAAATATACACTGGAGTTGGCTTCAGGAGCCCAAAAATTGGATGAATCACACCCTGGAGTTGGCAGAAGTTGGCAGCAGCAGCAGCAGGAGCCCAAATATACACTGGAGTTGGCTTCAGGAGCCCAAAAATTGGATGAATCACACCCTGGAGTTGGCAGAAGTTGGCAGTAGTAGCAGCAGGAGCCCAAATATACACTGGAGTTGGCTTCAGGAGCCCAAAAATTGGATGAATCACACCCTGGAGTTGGCAGGAGTTGACAGTAGCAGCAGCAGGAGCCCAAATATACACTGGAGTTGGCCTCAGGAGCCCAAAAATTGGATGAATCACACCCTGGAGTTGGCAGGAGTTGACAGTAGTAGCAGCAGGAGCCCAAATATACACTGGAGTTGGCTTCAGGAGCCCAAAAATTGGATGAATCACACCCTGGAGTTGGCAGGAGTTGACAGTAGCAGCAGCAGGAGCCCAAATATACACTGGAGTTGGCCTCAGGAGCCCAAAAATTGGATGAATCACACCCTGGAGTTGGCAGAAGTTGGCAGTAGCAGCAGCAGGAGCCCAAAAAATGGCCTAAAGACATAAATATGTTTTGCACCATTTGTAAAGTGTAAAACGTGGCACCATGCTGAATCTAGTCGCATGCATCAGGCATTGGTGGGTGGAAATCCTGGCTGATCCATCCCTGATTCATTTTGACAAAGGTGAGTCTCTCCACATTTTTAGTTGACAGACGAGTTCTCCTCGCCGTAACTATGGCCCCCGCCGCACTAAACACCCGCTCAGATGGCACGCTACTTGCCGGGCAGGACAGCTTTTCCAGGGCAAACTCTGCTAGTTGCGGCCACAAATCAAGTTTGGCTGCCCAGAAGTCCAGCGGATCCTCAAGGTGTGTTGGCATGGTCATGTCAAAGTATGACATGACCTGCTGGTTCAGGTCCTGCTCCAGGTCTTCCTGCTGCTCATGAGTAGCCTCACTATGCGGGTGTAGAAAGCTACTCATTAGCGACTGAAGACTGAGGCTGCTGCTGCTGATGGAGCTTCTGCTGCTGCTGCTGCCAACCCCCCCAGCGGCCATGGCAGTGGAAGGTGAGCGCAGAGGTCCCCTCGAGTCAGACCTGCGAGAGTATGGACCATGGCGCAGATAGGCATCGGCCAACTGCCTACGTAGAATGTCTTTGTAGTAGTTGAGTTTGTCCTCCCTCTCGGTGGGTTTAAAAAATGCCCCCATTTTGTGCCGGAAGCGAGGGTCCAATAAGGTGGACAGCCAGAAGTCATCCCGCCGACAGATGGAAACAATTCTGGGGTCACTACGCAAGCATGTGAGCATGCTTCGTGCCATTTGCGCAAGTGACTTGGATGGACTACCTGTCTCCATCTCCACTGCATACTGCCACGGTGTGCCCGGGTCCTCTGTCTCTCCTTCCTCAAAAACCTCTAGCTCCTCTGGCTGCTCCTGCTCCTCCTCTCCTGTCCGCTGACTAGATAAACCAGCCATTTCGCCAAGCCTAAACTGTGTTTCGCTGGGCAACTCCTCCTCCTCCTCTTCCTCCTCCTCCTCCTCCAGTTCAGCTCCAACGGGGTTCATGTGGCCGTAAGATGTAAACGCCATGTCTCCAGTGCCCTGACCAGCCATGGTTTCCAACATGTGCTGTAGTACATGAAGCAGTGGAATCACGTCGTTCATCCCGTAATCCTGCCGACTGACAAATAAAGTGGCTTCCTCAAAGGGCCTGAGCAAACGGCAGGTGTCACGTATGAGCTGCCACTGGTTGACATTGAAGTTACACAGGGGAGTCCCCCTATCTGCTTGGATCATCAGGAAATCCGTGATGGCTTTTCTCTGTTCATATAATCGGTCCAACATGTGAAGGGTGGAATTCCAACGGGTGGAAACATCGCAAATCAGACTATGTTGGGGGATACCATTCTGACGCTGTAGCTCAAGAAGGGTGTGTTTGGCGGTGTAGGAGTGGCTGAAGTGCATGCAAAGTTTCCGTGAAGTTGTTAGGATGTCCTGCAGATGGGGGGAACACTTCAGAAACCGCTTGACAACCAGATTGAAGACGTGAGCCATGCAGGGGGCATGGGTCAGGCTTCCTTGGCGCAGCGCAGACAAAATGTTCTTCCCATTGTCGGTAACCATGATTCCCATTTTAAGTTTTCTCGGAGTAAGCCATGTTTGGATTTCCTGATGAATACATTTAAGCAGTTCCTCCCCTGTGTGACTCCGTTCGCCAAGACAAACCATGTGAAGCACTGCGTGACACCTCCGTGCCCTGCACACATGGTAGACTGGAGGGGCACTGAGACTTGAGCCTACAGTGGAGGGTGAGGAGATGGCGGAGGATGAGGAGGCCGAGTCGCACGGTGTCACAGGCCCAATGGGCAGAGAGCGCGGAGGCCGAAGCGGCGTGACCTGTCCAAGTTGCTGCTGCAAAGGGACCACATTCACCCAGTGGGCCGTAAACGACATGTACTGCCCCTGACCGTAGTTACAGCTCCAGATGTCGGCGCTGCCATGTATTTTGCTACACACCGACAGGCTCAAGGACTGGCCGACCTTCTGTTCAACAAAAGTGTGCAGCGCTGGTACTGCCTTCTTGGCAAAGAAATGACGGCTTGGGACTCTCCACCTCGGCTCGGCACAAGCCATCAGTTCTCTGAAAGGTGCAGATTCCACCACCTGAAAAGGGAGCGACTGCAGCACCAGCAACTTGGACAGGAGCACATTCAGCTTCTGCGCCGTAGGATGAGTGGGCGCATACTGCTGTCTCTTGGACATGGCTTCGCTGATGGATTGCTGGCGGGATGCATGACTTGGAGGAGGAGGAGGAGGAGCAGGAGCGACAGAGGATGGGTGTGACGCACAGCTGCCTTCGGCTGAGGTGCTGGAGCCTTGGCTGGCAGAAATTGGGAGCTCACTTGGTGAGGAAGCAGACTGGACCACCCCTTGGGAGCCTCGGTTCTCCCAGGTCGTTTTATGGTGACGCATCATATGTTGACGCAGGGCCGTGGTGCCAACATTTGGACCCTGGCCACGCTTCACCTTTTGCCTACATATCTTGCATGTGGCCATGTTACCCTCCTGCGGATGCCTCAGGAAAAACTGCCACACTGCCGAGTAGCTACTTTTCCCACCCCCTGGCCTCACTGATTCACTGCTGCTGTTGCCAACTCCAGGAACCCCTGCTCCACTACCTCCCGATAAGGTAGACTGCCGCACAGCAGGTGCTCTACCCCGGCCCCGGCCCCGGCCGGCTCCAGCCTTTGGAATTGTGCCCCCATGCTGACTGCTACCACCTTGCTGCCTCAGCTGCTGACTCCGGGGCAACCTGCGCCCCTCTTCTCCTGATGATGACGATGAAGCCCCTTCATCACCCGGCTCCCAAGTGCGATCGGCTTCATCGTCATCATCATCATCATCACCGGGTTGTGGCTGTACGTCACTGATGTTCGTGGATTCGTCAACAGTGTCTGGCGCAGGAGCTGGAACGCTCGCAGCACCCACGACACTGTCCACATCACTATTTGTCTGCCTAGCTAAAGAAGCCACCTCCATTTCTTGGCTGGGCAGTAGCTGCTGACTGTCCTCCTGTATCTGATCGTCCTCCTCACTAAAGAGTGGAGCTGAACCCAAAGCATAGGATACGTCGCTGGGGGAGGGAACGGCGTAGGACAGAGGCAATGGGAGGACAGGGACTGCTCTCGGGGCATGCCAACTCAGGGTTGTGTCAGAGGAACCTACCGACCCTAGACTGGGGGTCTCAGATGTAAGTTGTGATGATGTTGTTGATGAGCGCGTCAGCCAATCTACCACGGCAGATGCGTTACTGGTGGAGACCCGACCGCTAGCAGATACTGGCAGATTAGGTCTCTCAGCGTGACTCCTGCTGCTACTGGCCCCCAGTCTGATGCGAGCTCTGCCTGCAGAATCTTGGCCTCTGCCACTCCTCTTTTCACTTCCAGGCACTTGTCTGCCCGACATAGTCTAACTGGCGTGGTAGTAGGTGATATTTTAAGAACCCCCAGGCAGCAGTGGGTCTATATAAAACAGAATATAATGCACACCAAAAGTGAGCAGTAACACTCAGCCTCCAACAGGCCTGCTTAGTGTAAATAAGAGAGCTGCTTAGTGTAAACAAAGAGGGGTATGCTATGTTACAGAATGGGATGCCTCAACAGAAGTGCACCTGGCAGGCAGCAGTAAGCCTATGCCCAGCAAAAGTGTCTTATAATATAAATATAATAAGAGCAAATGCTTATATGGTCTTAAACAGAGGCTGCTTTAGTCACAGAATGGGATGCCCTGGGCAGGAATGGACCTGGCAGGGTCCAGTAGGGCTTTGGCCAGCAAAAGTGTCTTTATCAGGCTAATTTCAAATATGATAAGAGCAAATGCTTATATGGTCTTAAACAGAGGCTGCTGTAGTCACAGAATGGGATGCCCCGGGCAGGAATCGACCTGGCAGGGTCCAGTAGGGCTTTGGCCAGCAAAAGTGTCTTTATCAGGCCTGATTTCTATGAGAATAAGTGCAAATGTTTATTATGCTATTAAATAGAGGCTGCTTTAGTCACAGAATGGGATGCCAGTGCCACAAAAACCAGAGAGCATGCACAGCAAAAGTGTCTTTATCAGGCCTGATTTCTATGAGAATAAGTGCAAATGTTTATTATGCTATTAAATAGAGGCTGCTTTAGTCACAGAATGGGATGCCAGTGCCACAAAAACCAGAGAGCATGCACAGCAAAAGTGTCTTTATCAGGCCTGATTTCTATGAGAATAAGTGCAAATGTTTATTATGCTATTAAATAGAGGCTGCTTTAGTCACAGAATGGGATGCCAGTGCCACAAAAACCAGAGAGCATGCACAGCAAAAGTGTCTTTATCAGGCCTGATTTCTATGAGAATAAGTGCAAATGTTTATTATGCTATTAAATAGAGGCTGCTTTAGTCACGGAATGGGATGCCAGTGCCACAAAAACCAGAGAGCATGCACAGCAAAAGTGTCTTTATCAGGCCTGATTTCTATGAGAATAAGTGCAAATGTTTATTATGCTATTAAATAGAGGCTGCTTTAGTCACAGAATGGGATGCCAGTGCCACAAAAACCAGAGAGCATGCACAGCAAAAGTGTCTTTATCAGGCCTGATTTCTATGAGAATAAGTGCAAATGTTTATTATGCTATTAAATAGAGGCTGCTTTAGTCACGGAATGGGATGCCAGTGCCACAAAAACCAGAGAGCATGCACAGCAAAAGTGTCTTTATCAGGCCTGATTTCTATGAGAATAAGTGCAAATGTTTATTATGCTATTAAATAGAGGCTGCTTTAGTCACAGAATGGGATGCCAGTGCCACAAAAACCAGAGAGCATGCACAGCAAAAGTGTCTTTATCAGGCCTGATTTCTATGAGAATAAGTGCAAATGTTTATTATGCTATTAAATAGAGGCTGCTTTAGTCACGGAATGGGATGCCAGTGCCACAAAAACCAGAGAGCATGCACAGCAAAAGTGTCTTTATCAGGCCTGATTTCTATGAGAATAAGTGCAAATGTTTATTATGCTATTAAATAGAGGCTGCTTTAGTCACGGAATGGGATGCCAGTGCCACAAAAACCAGAGAGCATGCACAGCAAAAGTGTCTTTATCAGGCCTGATTTCTATGAGAATAAGTGCAAATGTTTATTATGCTATTAAATAGAGGCTGCTTTAGTCACAGAATGGGATGCCAGTGCCACAAAAACCAGAGAGCATGCACAGCAAAAGTGTCTTTATCAGGCCTGATTTCTATGAGAATAAGTGCAAATGTTTATTATGCTATTAAATAGAGGCTGCTTTAGTCACGGAATGGGATGCCAGTGCCACAAAAACCAGAGAGCATGCACAGCAAAAGTGTCTTTATCAGGCCTGATTTCTATGAGAATAAGTGCAAATGTTTATTATGCTATTAAATAGAGGCTGCTTTAGTCACAGAATGGGATGCCAGTGCCACAAAAACCAGAGAGCATGCACAGCAAAAGTGTCTTTATCAGGCCTGATTTCTATGAGAATAAGTGCAAATGTTTATTATGCTATTAAATAGAGGCTGCTTTAGTCACGGAATGGGATGCCAGTGCCACAAAAACCAGAGAGCATGCACAGCAAAAGTGTCTTTATCAGGCCTGATTTCTATGAGAATAAGTGCAAATGTTTATTATGCTATTAAATAGAGGCTGCTTTAGTCACAGAATGGGATGCCAGTGCCACAAAAACCAGAGAGCATGCACAGCAAAAGTGTCTTTATCAGGCCTGATTTCTATGAGAATAAGTGCAAATGTTTATTATGCTATTAAATAGAGGCTGCTTTAGTCACGGAATGGGATGCCAGTGCCACAAAAACCAGAGAGCATGCACAGCAAAAGTGTCTTTATCAGGCCTGATTTCTATGAGAATAAGTGCAAATGGTTATTATGCTATTAAATAGAGGCTGCTTTAGTCACAGAATGGGATGCCAGTGCCACAAAAACCAGAGAGCATGCACAGCAAAAGTGTCTTTATCAGGCCTGATTTCTATGAGAATAAGTGCAAATGTTTATTATGCTATTAAATAGAGGCTGCTTTAGTCACGGAATGGGATGCCAGTGCCACAAAAACCAGAGAGCATGCACAGCAAAAGTGTCTTTATCAGGCCTGATTTCTATGAGAATAAGTGCAAATGTTTATTATGCTATTAAATAGAGGCTGCTTTAGTCACAGAATGGGATGCCAGTGCCACAAAAACCAGAGAGCATGCACAGCAAAAGTGTCTTTATCAGGCCTGATTTCTATGAGAATAAGTGCAAATGTTTATTATGCTATTAAATAGAGGCTGCTTTAGTCACGGAATGGGATGCCAGTGCCACAAAAACCAGAGAGCATGCACAGCAAAAGTGTCTTTATCAGGCCTGATTTCTATGAGAATAAGTGCAAATGTTTATTATGCTATTAAATAGAGGCTGCTTTAGTCACGGAATGGGATGCCAGTGCCACAAAAACCAGAGAGCATGCACAGCAAAAGTGTCTTTATCAGGCCTGATTTCTATGAGAATAAGTGCAAATGTTTATTATGCTATTAAATAGAGGCTGCTTTAGTCACAGAATGGGATGCCAGTGCCACAAAAACCAGAGAGCATGCACAGCAAAAGTGTCTTTATCAGGCCTGATTTCTATGAGAATAAGTGCAAATGTTTATTATGCTATTAAATAGAGGCTGCTTTAGTCACAGAATGGGATGCCAGTGCCACAAAAACCAGAGAGCATGCACAGCAAAAGTGTCTTTATCAGGCCTGATTTCTATGAGAATAAGTGCAAATGTTTATTATGCTATTAAATAGAGGCTGCTTTAGTCACGGAATGGGATGCCAGTGCCACAAAAACCAGAGAGCATGCACAGCAAAAGTGTCTTTATCAGGCCTGATTTCTATGAGAATAAGTGCAAATGTTTATTATGCTATTAAATAGAGGCTGCTTTAGTCACAGAATGGGATGCCAGTGCCACAAAAACCAGAGAGCATGCACAGCAAAAGTGTCTTTATCAGGCCTGATTTCTATGAGAATAAGTGCAAATGTTTATTATGCTATTAAATAGAGGCTGCTTTAGTCACGGAATGGGATGCCAGTGCCACAAAAACCAGAGAGCATGCACAGCAAAAGTGTCTTTATCAGGCCTGATTTCTATGAGAATAAGTGCAAATGTTTATTATGCTATTAAATAGAGGCTGCTTTAGTCACGGAATGGGATGCCAGTGCCACAAAAACCAGAGAGCATGCACAGCAAAAGTGTCTTTATCAGGCCTGATTTCTATGAGAATAAGTGCAAATGTTTATTATGCTATTAAATAGAGGCTGCTTTAGTCACGGAATGGGATGCCAGTGCCACAAAAACCAGAGAGCATGCACAGCAAAAGTGTCTTTATCAGGCCTGATTTCTATGAGAATAAGTGCAAATGTTTATTATGCTATTAAATAGAGGCTGCTTTAGTCACAGAATGGGATGCCAGTGCCACAAAAACCAGAGAGCATGCACAGCAAAAGTGTCTTTATCAGGCCTGATTTCTATGAGAATAAGTGCAAATGTTTATTATGCTATTAAATAGAGGCTGCTTTAGTCACGGAATGGGATGCCAGTGCCACAAAAACCAGAGAGCATGCACAGCAAAAGTGTCTTTATCAGGCCTGATTTCTATGAGAATAAGTGCAAATGTTTATTATGCTATTAAATAGAGGCTGCTTTAGTCACGGAATGGGATGCCAGTGCCACAAAAACCAGAGAGCATGCACAGCAAAAGTGTCTTTATCAGGCCTGATTTCTATGAGAATAAGTGCAAATGTTTATTATGCTATTAAATAGAGGCTGCTTTAGTCACAGAATGGGATGCCAGTGCCACAAAAACCAGAGAGCATGCACAGCAAAAGTGTCTTTATCAGGCCTGATTTCTATGAGAATAAGTGCAAATGTTTATTATGCTATTAAATAGAGGCTGCTTTAGCCACGGAATGGGATGCCAGTGCCACAAAAACCAGAGAGCATGCACAGCAAAAGTGTCTTTATCAGGCCTGATTTCTATGAGAATAAGTGCAAATGTTTATTATGCTATTAAATAGAGGCTGCTTTAGTCACGGAATGGGATGCCAGTGCCACAAAAACCAGAGAGCATGCACAGCAAAAGTGTCTTTATCAGGCCTGATTTCTATGAGAATAAGTGCAAATGGTTATTATGCTATTAAATAGAGGCTGCTTTAGTCACAGAATGGGATGCCAGTGCCACAAAAACCAGAGAGCATGCACAGCAAAAGTGTCTTTATCAGGCCTGATTTCTATGAGAATAAGTGCAAATGTTTATTATGCTATTAAATAGAGGCTGCTTTAGTCACAGAATGGGATGCCAGTGCCACAAAAACCAGAGAGCATGCACAGCAAAAGTGTCTTTATCAGGCCTGATTTCTATGAGAATAAGTGCAAATGTTTATTATGCTATTAAATAGAGGCTGCTTTAGTCACAGAATGGGATGCCAGTGCCACAAAAACCAGAGAGCATGCACAGCAAAAGTGTCTTTATCAGGCCTGATTTCTATGAGAATAAGTGCAAATGTTTATTATGCTATTAAATAGAGGCTGCTTTAGTCACAGAATGGGATGCCAGTGCCACAAAAACCAGTGAGCATGCACAGCAAAAGTGTCTTTATCAGGCCTGATTTCTATGAGAATAAGTGCAAATGTTTATTATGCTATTAAATAGAGGCTGCTTTAGTCACAGAATGGGATGCCAGTGCCACAAAAACCAGAGAGCATGCACAGCAAAAGTGTCTTTATCAGGCCTGATTTCTATGAGAATAAGTGCAAATGTTTATTATGCTATTAAATAGAGGCTGCTTTAGTCACAGAATGGGATGCCTCACAGCAGACTTAAGATCAGTTCAGTATATATGCACAGTTAGTATAAGCAGCCTGAAAACGCTAACAAAGCCTGTCAGGCTGGATGAAAAAAAAAAAAAAACTGACAGCCTCCGATTTTCCCTTCCTTTCCCTGTTTTTTGCTGACTTTCTGTCTGTCTCCTGTCTGTCTCCTGCCTGTCTCCAGCCTGTCCCTGTCTGTCCCTGCCTGTCTCCAGCCTGTCCCTGTCTGTCCCTCAGCTACACAGCGTTCTGTCTCTCACGAATGCAATAGAGAAATGAGGAAAAGCAAGATGGCCGCCGTTAAATACCGCTGTGTGACGTCACCGGGCTTGCTGGCTGCTGATAGGCTGCATGTGACTGCCCCAGCTTGCACTGGCGCGGGATACATGTCCAGACATGTCCCGCCCGCCATCTTAGAATGCCTGTAATGTAAATGAATGGATGTTAAAGGAAAACTTCGAGTGATCGAATCGCGGGGAAATTCGGATTCGATCCGAATCGAATTTTTCCTGAAATTCGGATCGAATCCGGGTTCGTCCGGATCGATTCGCTCATCCCTATATCCAGCATTCAGTATTCACTTATGCCAAATCCAATAGCTCTGGCCAACACTATATGTGTGAACTGGTACAGTATATGGATCTCCTGGACCCCTTGCCAGTTCATAAACAGTTAAAAATAATTAGCTTTAAAATTAAAAAAAAAAGAAAAATTCACCTTCTTCCTTATTCTGTCCCCCACCGGGTGGCATCCTCTCTGCTGGTCCGCCGGGCTGGGTGCTTCCTCCTAGACTGGCAGCTGTCATCTTCTTTTAGCCAGGGAGTGGCTGTTGCACAGGTCCCCCCTTCTTCTACCTTGGCAGCTTGATTAAAGTGGACCATCATCCAGGATTTTCACTATCCTGGGTTTTGGTCCACTTCCGTGGGGCACCCCGTTCGGGGTTGCCCCGCTGCGTAAACCCCCCAGAATGCCCCAAAAAACTCACCTCACCCCGCTCCTACAGCGCTTGCGCGGCCGCTTGTCCGGTCAGCGCGCTCGGAGCCGCTGTTGTATGCTCGTCCAAGGGACATACAACCACAGCGGCTCCGAGCACGCTGGCGGCCGCATCTCGCGCTTCCCTCTAACGCGTCCTGCTAGAGAGAAGCACGAGATGCGGCCACGGCCCCCGCATGCGCCGTTGAACTGGGAGTAAGGTAAGGTGAATGGGGCGTCCTGGGAGGTTTCACACAGCGGGGCATCCCAATTTTGGATGCCCGGCGGGGAGGGATCTGATAGGCCTGGGACTCTTATAGATATATATAGATTATAGGGTGTTGGTCCACTTTAAAGATGTCACTGGTGGGAGGGGAGGGACATGGGGGGCTCCAAATCTGTGGTACAAAAAGGTCCTTTCAAGGCAGGCCTGGCACTAGCTTGGCACTAAGGAAGGAGGAGAGGGGAGGCTTTGTCTCCCCTCACTACAGATACCGGCAGAGTGGCAACAGCCACACCCTGGCATGAAGAAGATTGCTGGACCAGGAGAAGCCCCACCCTGGTGGAACTGCAAAGAGGATACCGCCGGGTGGTGGACAGTTGAAGGAAGTTGCAGTGAAGTTTCTTTTTTATTTTAATACTTTGTTTTTAGTCTTTTAACTGTTTGTGAACTGATACCAGTCAACGAGCTGTAGTGGTCAGCATGCCGCTTGCTAGCACTGGTGAGTGGCATGCCAGATGATTTGACAGATCCAAAGCCCATCACTAATTAAGACTGGAAATAAATGTACCGTAAAGGCATGCACTACAGCTACTGCAAAAAGGAAATATAGGGTGGAAAAAGGCACACATTATACTCACCAAATTAAAGCAGGCATCAGAAAAGAAATTACAGTACATATATATATATATATATATATATATATATATACATCCTGTACATTTCAGGCATGACAAAAAGGGCACACCATTCAGCACTAAGAGATGGTCTTCTTGAGCCATATTTGGTGTGAGAAGAATAGTTACTGCTTGAATCTCCACTTACTCATAAAGTACTTACCCCTTTTCAAGCGGATCCTCTATTTCGAAAAAGGTTAAAATCGATGTGAAGATATTTAAAAAAACTCTTGCCTTTTTCACAATGATAGGTTGCCCTCCCCTGCCATAAGTCGCAGTGACGATAGAGGGGGCGTTTCATTGACAAGAGTCTGTGAACCACAGGGTCCATGAGCCAACTGGCTCCCGAGCTACAGTTTGGATACCAGTGCTCTAGGCCATCTGGCCATGGTAAAGCTCCTCAAACTGTGTACAAGGAAAGGAGAGCGTATAGTCCAAACTGATAATATGGCTTCCTCTGGGCATAAATTATAGATTGTGTGCTTTAAAAAATTATTAAGGGGTCTTCCATTCAAAACTTCAATCCTGGTCTCTCCCCGTTACTCCGGGGGCATCCTGATTTGGGGTACCCCCATAGAGTATAGAGTATAGAGAACAAGGTAGCCCCCATGCTTGTACAACTACTGTCTGACTGCATCATTAGTGCCAGTTGCTCTGCTGCCCAATGTGACGGCAATTATTCGGGTTCTCCAGACAGGCATGGAATGGCAGTACACAAGCCCATTCTATGAACTCCCTTGACCACTGGCGGTCATGTTAACTGCAAAAACAGCTTGGGAACAGTAAGCAGTTGTGCACAATTCCAGGCTTTTTTATTATGTCTGTGTGGTGGGGCAGCCCAAATCAGAGGAGATATTTGACTGCTTTAATTTGCATAACAAGTATGCACTTCAGTTTGTCTAGTTATCTTGAGCACCTTATCAATCAACTAAAACTGTGTTCAAATACAGAAAACTGCAATTTAAATGTGCACAAAGTATGGCAAGTAGGGGACTGTAGATTTCTACTTTCCCTCGTGTCCCTTTGGGGAATTGTAACCAGGATGTGCAGTATATAGTATATATAGTCTGTCTTATTGGGTATGTCCTTAAAGTGGACCAACACCCAGGATTTTGACTATCCTGGGTTTTGGTCCACTTCGGGGGGGCACCCCGATTGGGGGTGCCCCGCTGTGTGAAACCCCTCAGCCCCAAAAACTCACCTCACCACGCTCCCACGTGACCGCGCTGTCCAATCCCCGCCGATGGACAAGCGGGTGACAGCGACGGACAAGACAGCGCGTCCGCCGCCGTCTCCCGCACGTCACCCTTACAGGGCGCGCGTCCGCGCCGGCCATTCACAAAGGGGATAAGGTTTTTTTTTTTAAGGTTTTTTGGGGGTTTTGGGGGGGGGTTCACCCCGCGGGACATCCCGATCTCGGATGTCCCGCGGTGATGGAGGTGATCGGCCCGGGAATCTTATAGATTCCCGGGCCGTTCACCCCTGGGTGTTGGTCCACTTTAATATACGGCCAGCCTATAACAGAAGGGGAGTATGTTATTTGCTTTTCCTAGCTCAGAAAAACAAACTGCCCTTCTTCATCAGCTGCTCAGCATGGAATATATGCTATGCCTGCTCTTCCAAAACATGATCAAGGATACGGTCGATGGGAGGTCTTACTTGTCTTGTCTGCGGTGGGGTACCCAACAAAGCTAGGAACGGCTTTATTATAGCACAGGCTGTATTGAATGTACTCACTCTTATATCTGTTCTGTAAAAAAGCGCTAAAAAAACATTGGCACCCAACATATGTAACCATGGCACTGTATCCATATAATCCAAACCCGGCTAATATGACCTCTACAGCTAAAATGCAGTGTGTGATTATGTGTTTTCCAGTCTCTGACAAAGGGAAAGAGGAATGTAGGCCATGCACAGAACATTCAAATCATTTTGTTATATTTTTTTAGGATAAAACATATGAAAGTAACGTTTGTATCTCTAGACCAGGGTGATTGTGTCATTCATAATTCCCTGTGACCTCAAATACGTGGGCGCCAAGACTACTAGGCCCCATGGGAGGAGCAAGGAAAGTACTTCGTTTATAACTACTAAATTAGGGGAGTATGTGAGAGTATGGAATTAGAGATAGGGGTCCACAGGTGACCAGGTAGGTTAGGTTAGATCAGTGTTCCTGTGAACCAGGGACCACCCTGGCACACAGTTGCAAGGAAAAGGGTAGTTCTGCTATAAAGGCTGCTGGCCCTCCCCCATGGCATCCCAAATGTAAGTACCAGCGGCCACATCCCTCGCATCTTTAGGCTATGCGTGCGCTCCCAAATCCTGCCATTCAGATAGCTTGGGGGTGGGACGTGCTGCAGGGGGTGCGCTTCGATTGTAACAAACAAGAACCGCTTGTCGAACAAAATACATGGCAAACGCCTTGAATGGGACGAGAGTCTGGGAAAAGATGAGTTATTATGAGTAATCTGGGGGGTTTCACAAAGTGGGACCGATTCTGAGCAGGGAACAAAACCTAGGTTTGGTTCCGCTTTAAGAAGTGGCATACTTCAGTCCTAGTCACACGAGCAAGGCATCATCCTAACTGACATCATCCTAACATTTATCAAACAATGGCACATTTCATTATCTTGGCATCTTCAATGCTTTTCAGTGGCTTCTGTGGCAAGTTGTTTATATCAAGATAAGAATTGCGATGTATATTATCAAAACATATGTACCAGTATATTATTAAAAAAAAAATGTTACATCATTACAAATAAAAAAAGAAAAAACATTGTTTTGTCAGGTTGTTTTCCATCTCTGTAAGTGACATGTTTTGTGTCAAACTCAAATTTAGGTGCAAATTGAAGATAACATTGGAAACAACCTGTCTTCTTGGTGAGGTTTCTGTATTTTCCATGTCTTTATTAAATATGAAGACTAGCAGGGCAGTCATTTTAAAGGTCAAAGCACCCATAAGAACATGCACAGTAATTCAAAGAAACATAAACCGACCATCAACCAAATAACCAGTGACAACAGTACACTGCACTTTAGAGAAGACAATCTGCCCATGGCTGTAGATTTCTAGCTAGGCACAACTACTGTACAGCTCACTCCAAAGGCTTTGAATCTGAAATGTTGTAGCCATATTGCCCCAGAGGAGTTCTGATCACATTACATGCATCAGTAAAGACACACGCAAATGTCACGTGTTTTTATAAATGTGAATTTAAGTTACCTGGAGATACTGTATGTACTGTGCATTACCTAGGTTAGCCCAATCCACACTATATAACAACATATATTTAAAAAAAAAAATGTAGCATATTTCATCCGACCAATAAAAGAAAAGTGTTTTTAATAAAAAAAAGTCAACCTTCAAATAATTATGTTCAGTTATGCAATCAATACTTGGTCGGGAATCCTTTTGCAGAAATGACTGCTTCAATGCGGCGTGGCATGGAGGCAATCAGCCTGTGGCACTGCTGAGGTGTTATGGAGGCCCATGATGCTTCGATAGCGGCCTTAAGCTCATCCAGAATGTTGGGTCTTGCGTCTCTCAACTTTCTCTTCACAATATTCCACAGATTCTCTATGGGGTTCAGGTCAGGAGAGTTGGCAGGCCAATTGAGCACAGTAATACCATGGTCAGTAAACCATTTACCAGTGGTTTTGGCACTGTGAGCACCTAGGTGCCAGGTCGTGCTGAAAAATGCAAACTTCATCTCCATAAAGCTTTTCAGCCGATGGAAGCATGAAGTGCTCCAAAATCTCCTGATAGCTAGCTGCATTGACCCTGCCCTTTATAAAACACAGTCGACCAACACCAGCAGCTGACATGGCACCCCAGACCATCACTGACTGTGGGTACTTGACACTGGACTTCAGGCATTTTGGCATTTCCTTCTCCCCAGTCTTCCTCCAGACTCTGGCACCTTGATTTCCGAATGACATGCAAAATTTGCTTTCCTCAGAAAAAAGTACTTGGGACCACTGAGCAACAGTCCAGTGCTGCTTCTCTGTAGCCCAGGTCAGGTGCTTCTGCCGCTGTTTCTGGTTCAAAAGTGGCTTGACCTGGGGAATGCGGCACCTGTAGCCCATTTCCTGCACACGCCTGTGCACGGTGGCTCTGGATATTTCTACTCCAGACTCGGTCCACTGCTTCCGCAGGTCCCCCAAGGTCTGGAATCGGTCCTTCTCCACAATGTTCCTCAGGGTCCGGTCACCTCTTCTCGTTGTGCAGCGTTTTCTGCCACATTTTTTTCCTTCCCACAGACTTCCCATTGAGGTGCCTTGATACAGCACTCTGGGAACAGCCAATTTGTTCAGAAATTTCTTTCTGGGTCTTACCCTCTTGCTTGAGGGTGTCAATGGTGGCCTTCTGGACAGCAGTCAGGTCGGCAGTCTTACCCATGATGGTGGTTTGGAGTAATGAACCAGATTGGCCTTTTTTAAAAGCCTCAGGAATCTTTTGCAGGTGTTTAGAGTTAATTAGTTGATTCAGATGATTAGGTTAATAGCTCGTTTAGAGAACCTTTTCATGATATGCTAATTTTTTGAGATAGGATTTTGGGGTTTTCATGAGCTGTATGGCAAAATCATCAGTATTAAAACAAAAAAAGACCTGAAAAATTTCAGTTGGTGTGCAATGAATCTCAAATATATGAAAGTTTAATTTTTATCATTTCATTATGGAAAATAATGAACTTTAGCACTATATGCTAATTGTTTTAGAAGGACCTGTATATATTTATTTAGATTTATACATCTCTCGCGCATCTTCACACATATCACTGTGAAGAGAATAAGTATGTAGAGGAATTTCTGGAGAATTCCCCCCATTTCCTACCCAATCACAGTGACAGTCATAGCTGGGGAGCTCCCAGGTGCCCCCCCTATTGTAGCCTGCCATTCCGTCTGGTCCTTCAGGACAGGGCACATTTGTGATTCTGGCAGGGCAACTGCTGTTGGACCCCAACAGAGTCCTGGGACGTTGCTGGATACAACAGATTGCGGGGAGGACGGCGCCCGAAATTGGACAAAGGGCGCAAGATGCAGGCGCAGAGAGAACTGTTGATTAAGACTTTATTAAAATGTTTTATTACAGTGTATGGCATGTTTCTATTTGTGAACTGGTACAGGAAGGCTGTGGATAAGAAGGACGCACAGGAGGGTTGTGGAGCAGAGGGAGGCACAGGAGGGCTACAGGTCAGAGGGAGGTAGAGAAGAGCTGTGGAGCAGAGGGAGGCAAGGGAGGGCTACAGGTCAGAGGGAGGTAGAGAAGAGCTGTGGAGCAGAGGGAGGCAAGGGAGGGCTACAGGTCAGAGGGGGGCAAAGGAGATCTGTGGAGCAGAGGGAGGCACTGGATGGTTGTGGAGCAGAGAGGAGCAATGGAGAGCTGTGGATCAAAGGGAGGCACAGGATGACTGCAGGTCAGAGGGAGGCACAGAAGGGCTGCAAGTTAGAGGGCGGCACTGGAGGACAGTGGGTCAGAAGGCGGCAAAGAAAGGCAGTGGGGAAGAGAGAGACAAGGGCAGTGGGGAAGAGAGAGAAAAAAGGGCTGCAGGTCAGAGGGAGGAACAGGAGGGCTGTGAAGCAGAGGGAGTCAGAGAGGGTTGTGGAACAGAGGAGGGCACAGGAGGACTGTGGATCAGAGGGAGACACAAGAGAGCTACAGGGCAGAGGGAGGAAGAAGAGAGCTGTGGAGCAGAGGGAGGCACCAGATGGCTGTGGGACAGAAGGAAGCACAGGAGAGCTGTGGAGCAGAGGGAGGCACAGGATGGCTGTGGGACAGAAGGAAGCACAGGATGGCTGTGGAGCAGAGGGAGGCACAGGATGGCTGTGGGACAGAAGGAAGCACAGGAGGGCTGTGGAGCAGAGGGAGGCACAGGATGGCTGTGGGACAGAAGGAAGCACAGGATGGCTGTGGGACAGAAGGAAGCCCAGGAGGGCTGTGGAGCAGAGGGAGGCACAGGATGGCTGTAGGACAGAAGGAAGCACAGGAGGGCTGTGGAGCAGGGGGAGGCACATGATGGCTGTGGGACAGAATGAAGCACAGGAGGGCTGTGGAGCAGAGGGAGGCACAGGATGGCTGTGGGACAGAAGGAAGCACAGGATGGCTGTGGGACAGAAGGAAGCACAGGAGGGCTGTGGAGCAGAGGGAGGCACAGGATGGCTGTGGGACAGAAGGAAGCACAGGAGGGCTGTGGAGCAGGGGGAGGCACAGGATGGCTGTGGGACAGAGGGGAGCACAGGAGGGCTGTGGAGCAGAGGAATGCACAGGATGGCTGTGGGACAGAAGGAAGCACAGGATGGCTGTGGGACAGAAGGAAGCACAGGAGGGCTGTGGAGCAGAGGGAGGCACAGGATGGCTGTGGGACAGAAGGAAGCACAGGAGAGCTGTGGAGCAGAGGGAGGCACAGAATGGCTGTGGGACAGAAGGAAGCACAGGAGGGCTGTGGAGCAGAGGGAGGCACAGGATGGCTGTAGGACAGAAGGAAGCACAGGAGGGCTGTGGAGCAGAGGGAGGCACAGGATGGCTGTGGGACAGAAGGAAGCACAGGAGGGCTGTGGAGCAGAGGGAGGCACAGGATGGCTGTGGGACAGAAGGAAGCACAGGAGGGCTGTGGAGCAGAGGGAGGCACAGGATGGCTGTGGGACAGAAGGAGGCACAGGAGGGCTGTGGAGCAGAGGGAGGCACAGGATGGCTGTGGGACAGAAGGAAGCACAGGATGGCTGTGGGACAGAGGGGAGCACAGGAGGGCTGTGGAGCAGAGGAATGCACAGGATGGCTGTGGGACAGAAGGAAGCACAGGATGGCTGTGGGACAGAAGGAAGCACAGGAGGGCTGTGGAGCAGAGGGAAGCACAGGATGGCTGTGGGACAGAAGGAAGCACAGGAGGGCTGTGGAGCAGAGGGAGGCACAGAATGGCTGTGGGACAGAAGGAAGCACAGGAGGGCTGTGGAGCAGAGGGAAGCACAGGATGGCTGTGGGACAGAAGGAAGCACAGGAGGGCTGTGGAGCAGAGGGAGGCACAGAATGGCTGTGGGACAGAAGGAAGCACAGGAGGGCTGTGGAGCAGGGGGAGGCACAGGATGGCTGTGGGACAGAAGGAAGCACAGGAGGGCTGTGGAGCAGAGGGAGGCACAGGATGGCTGTGGGACAGAAGGAAGCACAGGAGGGCTGTAGAGCAGAGGGAGGCACAGGATGGCTGTGGGACAGAAGGAAGCACAGGAGGGCTGTGGAGCAGGGGGAGGCACAGGATGGCTGTGGGACAGAAGGAAGCACAGGAGGGCTGTGGAGCAGAGGGAGGCACAGGATGGCTGTGGGACAGAAGGAAGCACAGGAGGGCTGTGGAGCAGGGGGAGGCACAGGATGGCTGTGGGACAGAGGGGAGCACAGGAGGGCTGTGGAGCAGAGGGAGGCACAGGATGGCTGTGGGACAGAAGGAAGCACAGGAGGGCTGTGGAGCAGAGGGAGGCACAGGATGGCTGTGGGACAGAGGGGAGCACAGGAGGGCTGTGGATCAGAGGGAGGCACAGGATGGCTGTGGGACAGAGGGGAGCACAGGAGGGCTGTGGAGCAGAGGGAGGCACAGGATGGCTGTGGGACAGAGGGAGGCACAGGATGGCTGTGGGACAGAAGGAAGCACAGGAGGGCTGTGGAGCAGAGGGAGGCACAGGATGGCTGTGGGACAGAAGGAAGCACAGGAGGGCTGTGGAGCAGGGGGAGGCACAGGATGGCTGTGGGACAAAAGGAAGCACAGGAGGGCTGTAGAGCAGGGGGAGGCACAGGATGGCTGTGGGACAAAAGGAAGCACAGGATGGCTGTGGAGCAGAGGGAGGCACAGGATGGCTGTGGGACAGAGGGAAGCACAGGAGGGCTGTGGAGCAGAGGGAGGCACAGGATGACTGTGGGACAGAAGGAAGCACAGGAGGGCTGTGGAGCAGAGGGAGGCACAGAATGGCTGTGGGACAGAAAGAAGCACAGGAGGGCTGTGGAGCAGAGGGAGGCACAGGATGGCTGTGGGACAGAAGGAAGCACAGGAGGGCTGTGGAGCAGAGGGAGGCACAGGATGACTGTGGGACAGAAGGAAGCACAGGAGGGCTGTGGAGCAGAGGGAGGCACAGGATGACTGTGGGACAGAAGGAAGCACAGGAGGGCTGTGGAGCAGAGGGAGGCACAGAATGGCTGTGGGACAGAAAGAAGCACAGGAGGGCTGTGGAGCAGAGGGAGGCACAGGATGGCTGTGGGACAGAAGGAAGCACAGGAGGGCTGTGGAGCAGGGGGAGGCACAGGATGGCTGTGGGACAGAAGGAAGCACAGGAGGGCTGTAGAGCAGGGGGAGGCACAGGATGGCTGTGGGACAAAAGGAAGCACAGGATGGCTGTGGAGCAGAGGGAGGCACAGGATGGCTGTGGGACAGAAGGAAGCACAGGAGGGCTGTGGAGCAGAGGGAGGCACAGGATGGCTGTGGGACAGAAGGAAGCACAAGAGGGCTGTGGAGAAGAGGGAGGCACAGGATGACTGTGGGACAGAAGGAAGCACAGGAGGGCTGTGGAGCAGAGGGAGGCACAGGATGACTGTGGGACAGAAGGAAGCACAGGAGGGCTGTGGAGCAGAGGGAGGCAAAGAATGGCTGTGGGACAGAAAGAAGCACAGGAGGGCTGTGGAGCAGAGGGAGGCACAGGATGGCTGTGGGACAGAAGGAAGCACAGGAGGGCTGTGGAGCAGGGGGAGGCACAGGAGGGCTGTGGGACAGAAGGAAGCACAGGATGGCTGTGGAGCAGAGGGAGGCACAGGATGGCTGTGGGACAGAGGGAAGCACAGGAGGGCTGTGGAGCAGGGGGAGGCACAGGATGACTGTGGGACAGAAGGAAGCACAGGAGGGCTGTGGAGCAGAGGGAGGCACAGGATGGCTGTGGGACAGAAGGAAGCACAGGAGGGCTGTGGAGCAGAGGGAGGCACAGGATGGCTGTGGGACAGAGGGAAGCACAGGAGGGCTGTGGAGCAGAGGGAGGCACAGGATGACTGTGGGACAGAAGGAAGCACAGGAGGGCTGTGGAGCAGAGGGAGGCACAGGATGGCTGTGGGACAGAAGGAAGCACAGGAGGGCTGTGGAGCAGAGGGAGGCACAGAATGGCTGTGGGACAGAAGGAAGCACAGGATGGCTGTGGAGCAGAGGGAGGCACAGGATGGCTGTGGGACAGAGGGAAGCACAGGAGGGCTGTGGAGCAGAGGGAGGCACAGGATGACTGTGGGACAGAAGGAAGCACAGGAGGGCTGTGGAGCAGAGGGAGGCACAGGATGGCTGTGGGACAGAAGGAAGCACAGGAGGGCTGTGGAGCAGAGGGAGGCACAGGATGACTGTGGGACAGAAGGAAGCACAGGAGGGCTGTGGAGCAGAGGGAGGCACAGGATGGCTGTGGGACAGAAGGAAGCACAGGAGGGCTGTGGAGCAGAGGGAGGCACAGAATGGCTGTGGGACAGAAAGAAGCACAGGAGGGCTGTGGAGCAGAGGGAGGCACAGGATGGCTGTGGGACAGAAAGAAGCACAGGAGGGCTGTGGAGCAGAGGGAGGCACAGGATGGCCGTGGGACAGAAGGAAGCACAGGAGAGCTGTGGAGCAGAGGGAGGCACAGGATGACTGTGGGACAGAAGGAAGCACAGGAGAGCTGTGGAGCAGAGGGGAGCACAGGAGGGCTGTGGAGCAGTGGGAGGTACAGGATGGCTGTGGGACAGAAGGAAGCACAGGATGGCTGTGGAGCAGAGGGAGGCACAGGATGGCTGTGGGACAGAAGGAAGCACAGGAGGGCTGTGGAGCAGAGGGAGGCACAGGATGACTGTGGGACAGAAGGAAGCACAGGAGAGCTGTGGAGCAGAGGGAGGCACAGGATGACTGTGGGACAGAAGGAAGCACAGGAGAGCTGTGGAGCAGAGGGGAGCACAGGAGGGCTGTGGAGCAGTGGGAGGTACAGGATGGCTGTGGGACAGAAGGAAGCACAGGAGGGCTGTGGAGCAGAGGGGAGCAAAGGAGGACTGTGGAGCAGAGGGAGGCACAGGATGGCTGTGGGACAGAAGGAAGCACAGGAGGGCTGTGGAGCAGAGGGAGGCACAGGATGGCTGTGGGACAGAATGAAGCACAGGAGGGCTGTGGAGCAGAGGGAGGCACAGGAGGGCTGTGGAGCAGAGGGAGGCACAGAATGGCTGTGGGACAGAATGAAGCACAGGAGGGCTGTGGAGCAGAGGGAGGCACAGGATGGCTGTGGGACAGAATGAAGCACAGGAGGGCTGTGGAGCAGAGGGAGGCATAGGAGGGCTGTGGAGCAGAGGGAGGCACAGAATGGCTGTGGGACAGAATGAAGCACAGGAGGGCTGTGGAGCAGAGGGAGGCACAGGAGGGCTGTGGAGCAGAGGGAGGCACAGAATGGCTGTGGGACAGAAGGAAGCACAGGAGGGCTGCGGAGCAGAGGGAGGCACAGGATGGCTGTGGGACAGAAGGGAGCACAGGAGGGCTGTGGAGCAGAGGGAGGCACAGAATGGCTGTGGGACAGAAGGAAGCACAGGAGGGCTGTGGAGCAGAGGGAGGCACAGGATGGCTGTGGGACAGAAGGAAGCACAGGAGGGCTGTCGAGCAGAGGGAGGCACAGGATGGCTGTGGGACAGAGGGGAGCACAGGAGGGCTGTGGAGCAGAGGGAGGCACAGGATGGCTGTGGGACAGAAGGAAGCACAGGAGGGCTGTGGAGCAGAGGGAGGCACAGGATGGCTGTGGAGCAGAGGGAGGCACAGGAGGGCTGTGGAGCAGAGGGAGGCACAGAATGGCTGTGGGACAGAAGGAAGCACAGGAGGGCTGTGGAGCAGAGGGAGGCACAGAATGGCTGTGGGACAGAAGGAAGCACAGGAGGGCTGCGGAGCAGAGGGAGGCACAGGATGGCTGTGGGACAGAAGGAAGCACAGGAGGGCTGTGGAGCAGAGGGAGGCACAGAATGGCTGTGGGACAGAAGGAAGCACAGGAGGGCTGCGGAGCAGAGGGAGGCACAGGATGGCTGTGGGACAGAGGGGAGCACAGGAGGGCTGTGGAGCAGAGGGAGGCACAGGATGGCTGTGGGACAGAGGGGAGCACAGACAGACTGTGGGTCAGAGGGGGCACAGAAATACTGTGGCATAGAGGGGGGCACAGAAGGGTTGCAGGTCAGAGGGAAGTACAGGAGAACTGTGGGAAATAAGAGGGCTACTGGTCAGAAGGAAGAAACAGGAGGGCCGCAGGTCAAAGGGAGATACAGGAAGGTTGTGGGTCAGAGGAAGGCACAAATGGCTGTGGAGCAGAGTGAGGCACAGCAGGGCCCAGATATTGCCCCAGATCATTTTTCTTGTTTATCAATGCCCTTCATTCATACAGGTCTGCTCCTAAAAACAAAAAGGAGGAAAGAAAAAATGGGCAACCACCGGCCTTATGTCAAGGTGGTATACCTCTGCCCCCTCAACCTCTTGCAGGCTGCCTTACTTCCACTACCAACTCATCTACAACCTCTAACACTTCTTAGCAATGTAAAAAAAACTTTGTAGAGAGTCACAAGAGGATTACCCATGCTAGGTTCTCCACATCAGTCCATGTTATCAGTATCCCCAATTTCCTCTGTAAAATAACCAAGGCTCCCAGATATTGTCAAATTCCCACCGTTTATCGCGCTGGATGCTCAGCATCTTCTCATTAATCATGATCCAATTTAAATTTGCACTGACATCCCTAAGAGATAATCCATTAGTTTTCCATGAGGAAGCAATGGAATCCCAGTAGCTGTCAGGACAAAGGAGATCAATCTAAGGTGAGCTCTTTCACTTTTTTTTAGCTACTCCCAATAGGGCCTCTTTCAAGTCACATTCATTTCTCTTTTGATAACTGTGCTAATAAGCCCATATACTTAATTCCAAAGATCGGGCAAAGCCACCAGACCTAATTTTCTTTAGGTTGGCTTCTATTAGGTTTGTATTCAGAAAGCCTCTCCCTAACCAGATTCCCCCACCATTAACTTGGGTAGATCTTTTCTAGAGAGTTCTCCTAGGCAACCATACAGGTATGATAACTTTGCAGAGTGGAGGACCACAAGGAGTATATTACTGATATAGCCCCTGATTTACCTACATTCTTAGCACACTAACTCCTAGCACACTTGGTGATATCAAAGCAGCTGACCCTCCGCTCATGATCTTGTGGATTATCTGCTATGCTCTCTATTGTTGTTGATCTGGCAATTTATGGACTTAGTAGTAGTTTTACGTAGTTGGCATATTGTAATCAACTGGCCATTCCTATAGAAGTGTATTATTTTAACTAGTCCATTCCTTTTCCACCACAATAACATATCTCCTGTCCTGAGACAAACCCAGGATGATCAAAGACTGGCATCAGTAGGTTAAATTTAGATTCAAATATTAAATCAATCCATTCTAGCCCATCATTTTATTAAATCTAATAAAGCTGGGCGTGTGACACCCTTAATGTGCCTCTCGGGAATCCATAAAGCTAAGTTGATGAGTTTTGGCTTAAAAAGGAACAACAGACCTTTTTTGATGTTCCTCTCAGATAATCCCTCCCCTCTCCCGCAATGCCTTTTGGATGTCAGCGTTATCCTAAATGTTGACATCCTGCTTAATTCCTGGCCCATTTCACCCCCTTCCCACCGTAGTCATCCCTTAGCCATCCCCGAGTGATGGAGCATACTCACCTCTTCGCCGGCAGCTGTTCAGGTCCCGCGCACTGCTCCTCAAATCTCGTGTGCATTTGTGCCCAGTGTCATTGAAGCCTATGTAATGACATGGCGCATGTGCGAGATCTGAGGGGCGGTACAATGTCTGTCAGGATGCCAAAGGGAGACGTCAAGGGAGCGGAGGGTTATGCATGGGTTGAGCACGATGAGACCGGGGAGGTAAGTTTTTACTAATCAAATGCTCAACTGGAGGGGCAGGGGGGCTGGACAAGCCGGGTTTGGGGAGTTTTTATTAACTCCCTAGACCTACAATGTTCCTCTTTACTGCCTCATGCTCCATCGATACCCACTGAAGAATATCTTTACGGGACACGAGAGAGGTCAGTTAATCTTGTGAAGTACCCCCCCATTGTGATCAAAGGGCAAATACTGTCTGCCTATTGATTCATTTGCTTCATTTACCTTTCCCAATAAAATGCAATATTACTTTTTGTATTTTACTCAAATCCCCTTAGTCAACATTTATTGGAAGAGCACGAAAAAAATATAACATTTTTAGAAGGAGGTCCATCCTTACTGCTGCAATCCTTCCTAGCAGCTATAAAGGACGGGTGTCCCCAGACAAGGATTTAGTTTGTAAATAATATTCGCATCCTTTCCCAATTTTACCCCTTAATACTTGACTGCCTTGTAACTTGACTGGAATTTAAATGTGGCCTGGGGGGTTTTTACTACACCGGGGTCCAAATTCACATTAAGAGCCGTAAACTTGGTGTCATTTATCAGCAACCCCGAGACCTCCCCAAAGCTCTTTAAAGTCTGCATTATGTTTGGAAGGGAGGTTAGGGGCTTGGTAATAAACAACAGCAGGTTTGTGCTACACCTAGACCACATACAACCCCCCCCCCCCAAAAAAAAATTGGGTCCCGACAAAGCCTCTCTGCGAGGGGTCCAACATCAGGAGGAACAGGGCAGATGAGGTCTGTCTCTCTTTTTTAAAGGTCACCTATCAATATAGAGGCTCTGGGGTATGAGTATAGGCTCCAAATTATTCTGCAGAACCCATTGCCAAATCCTATTTGTTCAAGAAAAGCTTGTACAGGTACCTCCACATCAGAGAGTCCAATGGCTTTCGAAGATTAATTGATAAGAGCATTCATTAACTTTGTTTACCCCTGTCTAGGGCTGGATTAAGAGGGGGCACAAGGAGTGCATGCCCCGGGGCCTCCACCTCTTGTGCAAAGGGGGCCTCCACCAACCTTTGGGTTATGGTCTGGTCCTTCAGTCTTTGGTCTGAGCAACAAAGCTATCGATGGTAGTGGGGGCCCTCCGCACATCAAGCCTTTTTTTTGTTGCTGACAAAGCCACCACAGGGCAGGACAGAGAGTCTAGAGCAGCAAAGCCACTGCCAGCAACGCTACAGTGATGGGTGCCTGCAGAGCTGTCAGTCGGTGGCCGCTCACTGCACATAAGCCACCAAGCACAGCCACTGGCAGCTCAATGTAGGGAACTGTTTTCTGCTGGACCATCTGGATGACTACACTACCTCCGTCCAGAATGGAAAAGCAGGAGTTCCTGTCAGCACGTACCTGCACACGGGGGCACAAGGGACTCAATCTGATGTTCCAGTAAGTAGGCTGGTGCCAGACAACATCAATCAGTTACTTAGCTGGACTAATATTTTAAATGAAATAAAAATACTCTATCTGGGGCCTCTGCCATATTTTGTGCTCAGGGGCCTCCGCCAGACTTAATCCAGCCCTGCCCGTATCCCAATTATTTCGAAGGAGAGAGACTATGTCAAAGGCTCTGCATATATGGTCAGGGCCTTGCCGACCAGGGACAAACCTCAGGGAGAAGGATCTTCTTAGCACCCATGGTGTGATGTGTGTGATCTGTGTTCTGTGTTAGTGAGAATAAAGCATATAACAGGAACTCCTACTGACAGTCAATACAGCATGGAACCAGACAAAAGACTCCACTTCTTAAAAACATACAATAGTTCTTTTTTCTTTCTTTATGGAGTGTAGTACATCTTAACAGAAATTACAGCACAGGAACTCTTTCTGGCAGGCCACTCAGTAGAAGATATTCCACATCTCTTTGGGCAGAAGAACAACAACTGAACCTATTCCCACTCTTTTGGCATCTAGGTCCTTTACTCCCCTATAAACCCCCTTCAGGGCTTCTACCAAGTTGACCCTTCTCCTCTGCTTCCTTTATAAAACCAAACTCAAAGCCCACCAAATAAAAGCTCTCACTTATGTGAGCTTATAATTACATTTCTATACTAGCTATGAGTCCTATGACTCTGGGCACTATGTTCTCTAATTCCTAGCCATAGCTTAATGATCTTGCCTAAAAATATACACGATCACAATGCAGCTCATAGATGTCTATAGGAAGCTTAGGTAAAGTGCATGTATTGCACTTTACCTGCATGTGCATCTTGGTGCAGAAAGTTACTCACCGCCACCCCCACCTTTCAATTCATTGCCTGTCTGGCCACTGCCCTCAGTGCCGACCAGGTCTCCTACTGCATTCTGTTCTCGGCAGGCTGCCGCAACCAGTCTGGCCTTTGGCACAAGTGTGGTGCTCCTCCATGGGTGCTTCTACGGATGCCTTAAGGACCATAAATTCCCAGCAAACAGGATGGCCAAATACCGAAAAGAGATTAGAAAAAGACATTTCAAACACTAACACTCCAGGAATAGCACAAACATAGCAACACACACAGTTTTAATAGTGTCTCTTCTGACATCACCGTATGTTAACATTTTTTAATGCCCTTGGAGGGATTATCACAAGCCCCCTGAGATAAAAGAGAGCTGAAGACACCTATTGACAGCATTACAGATTAATGGAGCTTCAGAGGACTATAAGTAAAGCTTTACACAAGGTCCGCCCTTAGGCTTACATATCATATCTTTTCATGAGATAGGGTTTAGTCAAGTTGAATTGTACATGTTTGGAAAAATACACTGACCTTTATTTGCAGTGCTATTGACTATTATTGCCATGCACTGCTGCTCCATTGTGGGTCAGCTGATCGCAGCTCAAGGCAGCTCACAAAGTGCTCATTGATGCTAATGGGCAGGACTATACCCCCCATTTTAGTTGCACTGGAGCATTATTTTAATTCATTTACTGGTCCTTGGAGTGAGGGTGGGGGTCTGCTCACAGTCTGTTTATGAAACCGGACCGGTCAAATGTAACTTTTGGTCCAGTCACTGATTCCTAGGGGGCATGCTGATTTGGGATGGCCCATGAGTGGAATCGCTGCCTGAACCCCTGGACTTACAATGTGGTGATCCAGCGCTGTATTCAAATGCAGCACAGGCATCTGAGGCTTCTCTGTTGTGCGCCCCACCACCTAGTAGACTATGGAGATCATGCACAGCATAGAAAGAGGCTCTGCAAAAGTGCACTTACACTCACACTGGTTAAATAAGGGCTCTGCAGGTATAAAGGAATGAAAGTATTCTTGTATGAGCCCATTTTTGCATTAGCAGCTTGTTAGAAGGGAGGACAGTCTTGCGTTAAGGACAAGGAGCTTAAAGCTAGACCACAGGACCCCCGAGGCAGCCACAGTCTGTCTAGTTTGGATCTATGAACCATAGCAAAGCCTTCAAACTTTATGCAGTTCTTTCCTGGTAAACTTGACATCCCCAGCCTTAATGGCTCGCCCTAGTCTCTAAAGGCTAGTGAGTGACTTTAACAAGCCCAACTGGCCTTTCCCGGAATCTGACTCCATGTCTTTATTTCTCATGCAGCAAAAAGGGCACAGAAAAACTCGGAAATGCATGGTATTTCACATATTTAGAATTTGCTTTTAAAGCAGATCAAAATTCATGATTTTGACTATCCCAGATCTTGTTCCATGTCCCAGGGCATCCTGAATTGGGATGCCCCGTTGTGTGAAACCCTCCCAGAAATTCCAGAAAAATTGACGTCTTCCCAGTCTAATTAGAGCTATTTACCCTGAATATGTTTGTAACGGCTCTGATAGACTTCAAAAGGGAGCGAAAGTGGGTGCATCCAGCTATCTAAATGGCTGGGTCGGAGGCACGCGCAAAGCCCGAGGATGCAGGAGATGCAGCCGCTCTCACTCCTCATTGTAAAGAGCTGTTTGCTGAATTACATAGGCACAGCAAACAGCTCTGATTGGATGAGAGCCTGCACATGCACCATTGGAGCATTGGATACCGGTGATCTGGGGGGTTTCACACAGCGAGGCATACCAATTCGAGATGCCACAGGGGAAGGCCAGTGACCAGTCCTGGAATCTTTTAGATTCTATGGCCGCTGTCCTGGGTTTTGTTTTCGCTATAAAAGGTGTTAGATAACAGTGTTCCCGAATAAGACTACCCCTTTTGAAATTGAATAAAAGTAATGAAACCTTTTACTTTTAAACATGCTGGGGGGACTCAGCAGTATTAACAATTGCCCACAGAACACTTTTTCTCCCTCATGGCCTTTCTGTCAAAAACTGTTGAAAATATACATTTTAAGGAAAAATATAATATTTTTATTTATGTAACATATGTGGCAGGTAGAATAGGTAATGTGATATTTGCAGAGAAGTTAAAGAGTCTGTCCAGGGTAGGTGTAAAATGATGTCTTACCTCCCACCTCAGTCTGTCAGTCTATCTGCTGTGTCAGGGGAGTTATTTTGCTGGATTATTAGCTCCTGTTGTAAAACTATGGCTGCATATTTGTAGCTTGTGTGAGCAGAGCCAGAAGGTTACAAGGTTACAAAAGAAGGATGCCTCTGTTTGTCATATTTTCATTTTATTCAACATACAGATATATAAAGTAACATTTTTGCAGCAGGATGTAATATTTGGCCTAACAGACAAAAAGCTCCCTTGCTGACATTGGTGTGTCCCACACAGTCTGAGGACATAAATGTACCTCTCAGGGCAAAAATGGGTGGAAATGCATTCTTCAGGCCTGGAAAATCCCTTTAAAGTGGACCAAAACCCAGGATTTTGACTATCCTGGGTTCCGGTCCACTTCCCCTATGTGAAACCCCTCAGAATGCCCAGATCAGCTCACGTCACCCCGCTCCTACGGTGCATGTGCGGGCGCTCATCCAATCAGCGCGCTCAGAGCCACTGAGCTATGCATAGCTGAGCAACGTTTTATCTCAGCGGCTCCAAGTGTGCTGGTAGCCACATCTCGCGCTTCCCTCTAACAGGGAGCGTGCCCGCGCTGGCCATTCACAAATGCATGCGCCGTTGGACCGGAATTCAGGTAAGGTTTGCGGGCATCCTGGGGGGTTTCACGCGGCGGGGCATCCTGATTTTGGATTTCCCTGGGGGGAGGAATCTTATAGATTCCCGGGTCGATCCTGCTGGGTTTTGGTCCACTTTAAAAACATTTCAGAAAAGATGTTTAACCTGACACATAAAAATGGAAGAAATGATCTTGAAAATGTCTCTTTTTTTTTATTGCACAGCTGGAATCTTGTGAATAACGTTGGCACATAACTCAGGTTTCTGAAATGCTTTTTAACCTCTTATTTACCCACCTCATTTTAGCAGTACATTTTTCCTTCTTGTGTTCCAGCGGTCAGACAGGCAGGTTGCTATGTGGGAGGGCAGGCAGACAGACAGGTGGCTGGGAGGATGGGCAGGTAGGTGGGTGTTAGGCAGGTATATGGGCAGGCATATCAGTAAGTGGCTGGGCAGTCAGGCAGGTCGGTGGTGGAGCAGGCAGCTAGGTGGGCGGGTAGGTGGCTGGGGGTCAGGCAGGTAGGTGGACGGGCATGCAGGTGGATAGGCTAGGCCTGGGCTCGGGCTATGACCGGCATCTCGGCAATGGGCTCTGACAGCATCTTAGTGGGGATCAGGTCGGGCAGGGACACACATGTAGGTATGCTACCTGCATATCATCAGGCAGGACGGGCTACCGCCATATCGGCGGGCATTGGCCTTATGGGCTGGCAGGACAGGCTACCAACATCCTGGCAAGTGGGACAGGCATGACACCACAGTAGCATCTCGGTGGGTGGGATGGACACCAGTATCTCAGGAGACAGAGCGGGCAACTAAGCATACGGGTCAGACAGACGGGTATCTACGGCTCAGTGGATGAGCTTCCTCTCTTGCTGCCGCAATCCACAGCAGTTATCTACCACCACAGCTACAGCTACTGCTCCCTCATTGCTCTTTCCCATGCTGCCTGTACAGACAGTGCTGAAAAGACCAGCAAGGAAGTGGTAACTGAATGAAAGTGCGACAGCGGGTGACTTCGGGGAGCAGGAAAAACACTGCAGTGGAGAAGTGAGGGGGCTAGGTAAGTAAAGAGAACCTGTCCTGCATGCCCAACACTGCACCTAGCGCTCGACACACTCCCCCACTTCAATTGTACCTTCAGAGACCCTCTGTCTGCAAAATGCATGGCATGTTATGAGCAGGGAGCTCAAATTGCATGCATGATACTGAATCATTTTCACCCTTCTATTTGCTCCTGCATCCACTAATAGCTGAAATGCCACCGCACTGATATTCTCCTGGTTGCGGCCATCTTGGAGCACCTGGGAGGCTTTCTTTCCTAGCGTCTCAGGAGTGCTGCTGACACCATGCCAACTTGGGGCATGCCAGCACATCCAGACACAGTGATCATAAATTGTCCCCTTTCTTTATAGTGTAGGAAGTCATCAGCACCAATATACAAAAGATAAACTTGAAAAAACACTGTTAAAACTCCATTAATTACCTTTGTTCTTAGGGATGGCTTTATTACAGTGAGGCTACCTGCCCACCATACATAATACTGTATAGGCAAACTGCTTCATACTTTGTATTTTTGTCCTAGCTCCTAAAATGTTTTCAGTGAGTCTTACATTTCTCCAGTGTGATATCTATTTTGCATACAAAAATTTCATTTCAGTATCATCGTCCTAGAGCGACGGAGGGGTATTTTCCTGATTTCACCTTTTTTTCTGAGAGATCAATTTCAATGGCAACTCAGATTAAGATGGTTTTCGTAAAATAAAATAAATGGAAAATAAATAGCTAGTGCTTCTCAAGGGTTAAAGGTGGTTTTATCTCATTTGGAAAGCAGACAAGAATTGACAGCTGCTGGACTCTCCTGAGAGATGGCACTGAAATCAAGATTGTCTTTCAGACAGTTGACAATATCCCTCTTTAAATCGGTAGTCTTTGTAGCTGCAAGGAATAAAACATTTATCTGTTGTGGAGTATATGTGAAAGTAAAATAGTACCATTTTCCATGCATCATGGAAAAATATAGCTACAGTGGACTAACATGAGAATGGGAGTGGATCATTTTTAATATTGCATAGGAATTAAGGACTTAATTAAAGATTTGATTTTCTCTAAATGCTTTGGTGATACACAAAATCATGTACATATAGATAGATCAATGATTTGGAAAAGGTTTAAGGTTGGGGCTAATAGCTTAGTATGACCTGGGTTGCCACTAACTACTGCTACTGCTACTAACACCTAGAGCACTATTATCAAGCCTGTTATCAAAAACAATGACAGCTAATCGTATAATATACATTACTTTTTAGCGCAAGGTACCTACTTAGCTGGAAAGGCATGTCATACATATCTGCTAATAAGAATAGTGTTCTTGCCATCCCTAGTAAAATCCTGCAGCTGGACCATGGATACAGTCGCCATGGCAGCTGGAAGATGAGAGAGGCAGGTCCCATGGAAACTGTTTCCATGGTCACAGGAGCCGCAGCATCCTTCCTATCTGTGAAGACTTATATAATCACTATAGTGCATAGCTCTGAAACAAATTCTTTTCCAGATGCATTGCTGGCAGGGGGAGCAGCACTCATCTTACTGATCAAATAAATTAATGGCAAATAGCGTGGTGGGTGTACAGAATACAGTACCGCATGCAGCAGGGTACCATGTTTACAGGGATTAGAATGTTCTGAGGAGCAGTTTTTCACAAATATCTGGCTATTTGCATAAATACCCTTTTAACTGTTTGTGTGGTCTGTGTCTATTGATTACAGAATATGATTTTTTTATAATAGCTGGAAATGCAGGTGTTACTGTACAAATGATACAGTTTATAAAATCCTCAAAAGTCTAATTAATGACAATTCGACTCCTTTCATCATTAAAAGCAAAATTTGACACAACATCAAGGCTCGTTCAGGTTGATCTCTGAAACTTATCCCTAACTTTTGGCGGTAGCCCAGTTTAAAAAAACAATTTTTTCACTGCCAAAGCCACACCCTAAGGCAATTTTGTGCACCAGTTGACTGGCCGGTAAACATAGCATTGCAGGAGCCACAGATAAAGGTGAGTTTACCGGACCCTGTGGGTTGCACACAGTGGGGCATCCCGCTTTAAGATGCCCCAGTGGTAAGTTAGTGGCTATTTTGTGGAGCTTTTTAGATTCCAGATCTCAAGGGTTTTGATCCACATTAAAAATGATTTCCTTTGGTGGGCCCAAGGTGCTCCAGTGTGTATTGCTTTGGGAAACCGCTTTAATGTTCACTCATCTTACTTGTCACAGGGCTAATGAGAAGCTTGTTAGACCAGTCTTTTAGCAAGTGCACCAGTGAACTTCAAGACAGGTCCAACACTAACCTCCATTCTTTTCATTGGCCTACAGTGTATGATGTAAGTGCTGAGCCTGTCACTCTGGCCTAGAATTGTGCTGCTCAACTTTGGGTGACCTTTGATGCCTTGCTCCTGATTTCATATGTAAGATCTTTATCATGGTTATATTTTTGCACTGATGGTCTATTAATATTTATTGTCACACTTTTCAATGATATTTATCAATCATAAATATAGGGTAATTCAGTGATGTATATATATTACGGGGAGGCCGATTCATTAATAGCGCCAGGTAGCGACAGATGAGCGACTGTAGCGTGATTTTTACAGCGCCAGCCAGTATTCGCTGTGCTTGGCCGGCGTTTGCTTGATGACAGCGACTCAGTCGGTGTGCGGTAATGTTGAATACGGGCTTAGGGGTCGCTGTTTCACAGGTTCAGCGTTGTATGTGAGCGCCTGACAACGAATGGCCAGAGCGAACGGCTTGCTTCATATTCATTAAAAAATCACGCTCCGAATTTGCTGGCGCTGTCCATTCCTTGTTTAAACCCCAGTGCGCTGGCGGCGATGGGTGTTAACTAGTTTTTAACCCCTAAACAACCATATTTTTTGATTATACATGTTTTTTGAATCATTTTGTAATATGAATACATTAATATCAGACCTGTAAGATCAATTCTGCACAAATTTTTTTTTAAATTTTTTTTACTTTAAAAAAAAACCTAACATTGCAGAAGTGGTCTCAGAATTTTTGACATTAAAAAAAAAAAAAAAAAATAATACCAATTAATTATGATTAATTAAAGATTGCTCCATTGAAATGCATTGGACAACGCCAGGGAGCGACAGGTCATACCTGGCGCTGTGAAGGAATTTGCAGCGGCGCTGTTCGTTCCAGGCGGCTTCATGATGAATCCCGCGCTAACCGTCGCTCTCGTCGGCGCTAGCCTCATTTAGCTTGATAAATGCGTCATTGTGACCGCCGCCGGGCGTACTTGAGTCGGTAGCCGCCGATAGCTGGCGGTACCTGGCGCTCGTCAGACACTACCTGGCGCTAGCCCGTGATAAATAAGGCCCTAACTGAAGCTCCTAGTGTGTATGATGCCGTGTGGCTTAATGCCACATTGCTGCCCCATGATCAGTTGATTTAATAACTGCATAATAAAGCAGGCACAAAGAATATTCTAATAAAGAGTGAATACATTAGTATAAAATGATTATACGATTTAATTGAGAACAGCTTTGCAATGCTGGATTAACAGACGTAAGTGGCCAACATGAAACTTTTTAAAGGAGGTTACTTTTGTACAATAATAATATTTATATAGCATCAACATATTCCGCAGTGCTTTACAATAAGAGGGTTCATGTACAAACAGAGTAATAAAAAAGGGTATCCACTGAAACAAAAGGAATGAGGATCTTGCTCACAAGCGTATAATCTAAGAGGAGAATGGGGGTAATAAGTGCTTTGTGTCATGGTCCAGCCATCTCAGCAAAAGTAAGCTGTAGGGGGCAGCCACAAGCTGATTTAGTGCTTTTGGGTGCAAAGGGTGTGGTGCATAGTGTCTGATAAAGGATCAGGTTCAAAAAAATGTAGAAGATGGATTAGAGAAGAGCTGGATTAGGGGATGTGGTAGGCTTTATAAAGCATCTAAAGCTATTGATGTTACGAATCAATCAATAAATCAATTCACAACTTCCATGCCATGTGCAGGGAGGTCACAATTCTCCTGGTGATTCTGGTTATAATTTTGCATGATTTTCCTCTTAACCCTTCCAGTGCCAGCTATGTAGAATCTATGTAGCCCCCAAGCCTTCTGAACTGGTATAGGGGGTCTCATGGATCCCCTGCCAGGTAACAAAAGGTTAAATGCAAAAAAACATACTCCGCCTTCCCTGCGCCGATCACTACTGGATCTGCCTTCCCAGAACCAACGAGGAGTGGGATCCCGCTCCATCCTCAAAAGGCAGGGCTAGCGGCGGTGGCCAGCGCCATTAGAAGCAGGGGGGCCTGTTCCAGGTCCTCTCTTGAAGCCAGAAAAAAAGCCAGAGGGGGGGAATGAAGGGCCCCAGGGTAAAAAGAAGACCCGGTCGGAGGTGAGAAAATATCTTTTTTACTTTTTTTTATGGCCGTAAGTGGCAGCTGGCACTGAAAGGGTTAACCCTTGATAGTGCACATTGTCGTAAATAGTCATAAAATATTCTTTTCAGTTTGGAGGGGGCAGGAATGAGTGTCTACAGATACATATGTGGTACCATTTTAATTGCAAGAATTGGGATTGGGGCCTCCTACACACAATATGATTTTCTTGAAAAAATTAAATCTAGATTGCTGCCTCCCCTGCACACAGGATTAAAATCCTAGAATGGGATCTCACGAGAGGATGCAGGAGCGTATGAGCAGGACGTGAGGCTTGCCCGCTCTGCACCTGCCCTGCACCTGAGCCCACCTGTAGCCAGGAGCCGAGAGCCGTATCTGGGAGCAGAGTTTCGGAGGTAGCACCTTCCATTTGTGAGTGTGGTCTGGTTATTTCAGCAGCAGCTTTATTGTGAGAGTGACCGACCCTGCATGCACAGCAGAATGAATAAAAAGAAGGGAGCCGCTAACCCTGGCGCTAGCAGATCTCCGCTATCTCACCATTTAAG
This sequence comes from Gastrophryne carolinensis, assembly GCA_027917425.1. Taxonomy (NCBI): domain Eukaryota; kingdom Metazoa; phylum Chordata; class Amphibia; order Anura; family Microhylidae; genus Gastrophryne; species Gastrophryne carolinensis. The sequence continues at coordinate 422,664,860 of CM051234.1, forward strand.
AGACTTTGGGAGCAGGATAGAGGAGATCGAAAAAAAATGGATGCCGTTAGCTACCTGGTTAATCAAAATTCAAATAGAATCTGTGAGGATCAAGCTCAATTATTGGAAACCCTCCTAAAAATAGAAGTTTTGGAAAACCACTTTAGGCAGCAGATCCTTAAAATAAAGGGTCAGTTTCTGTACATCAAGAAATTCACCCATGAAGTTATCAGGGGACTCTCTTTGGAAATCGATCAGTTACATATGGAACTGGACCGAGTATATAGAGTTCCTGTGACCCCCGTAGTGATGGAAAAACCCGGGATATTATGGCATGCCCGCATTTCTATAGCACTAAAGAAGCTGTGTTACAACCGGATGAAAACCAATGAAGCGTGGACCCACTGGAACTGTGGAACGGTTGGTGAGTACCGCGTCAGGGAAGCGGGGTCTAAGGAGCCACCGGTTTTCACCAGAGCCCGCCGCGAAGCAGGTTGGTCTTGTGCGGCTGATGACTCCCAGGTCGCTATTCCCCAACGGCGGCACAGTTCCACAATTTGCCGAGGGCCGTAGCCCTCCCAATCCACCAAGAAATAGCGTCTTCCTCTGGAGATCTTTGAAGCAAGTATTTCTTTGACCGTAAAGGTATCCTCAGTACCTGCGACTGGCTTAGGTTCCAATAATTTGGGGGAAAAACGATTAACAGTCACCGGTTTGAGCAGAGAGACATGGAAGGAATTGGTTATGCGAAGAGAGGGTGGCAGATGCAACTTGTAACAGGCAGGGTTGATACGTTGTTGGATCTTAAAAGGTCCCAAGAAGCGAGGACCAAGTTTGTAACTGGGGATTTTAAAACGAATATACTTGGCCGAAAGCCATACCCTATCCCCCGGTGAGTATAAAGGAGGAGTCCTTCTCTTCTTATCAGCCTGGATTTTCATACGAGACACGGCTTGTTCCAGAGAATGCTGTGTTTCACGCCAGATGGAAGAAAACTGGTGCGAAAGATCATCGACCGCAGGTACCGAAGAGGGCGTTAGTAAAGGCAGAGGAGGAAGGGGATGACGACCATAGACTATAAAGAAAGGGGATTTTCCGGTAGATTCAGAGTCCTTAAAGTTATAAGAAAACTCTGCCCAGGGCAGCAGGTCCACCCAGTCATCCTGGCGAGTGGAAACAAAATGGCGTAGATACAGCCCCAAAGTTTGATTTACCCTCTCCACTTGGCCATTGGATTGGGGATGATACGAGGAAGAAAAGTCCAATTTCACCTTTAATTGATTACAGAGAGCCCTCCAGAATTTCGATACAAATTGAACTCCCCTGTCGGAGACAATGTGGGTTGGGAGCCCATGTAGACGGAAGATGTGTTTAAGGAAATTCTTTGCCAATAGGGGAGCAGAAGGTAATCCAGGCAACGGAATGAAATGCGCCATCTTCGAAAATCGGTCCACCACTACCCAGACGACGGTATTGCCCTGAGAAGGCGGGAGATCAGTGATAAAGTCCATGGCGATGTGAGACCAGGGGATGTCCGGAATGGGTAGTGGTTGGAGAAGACCTGCGGGACGTTGACGAGGGGTCTTGTTGCGCGCGCACGAGGTGCAGGCTTGTACGAATTCTGCGGCATCGTTTGCTAACGTGGGCCACCAGTAGTATCTGGAGATGATGGCGCAGGTCTTCTTGATTCCAGGGTGACCAGCAGTATGGGAGGCATGACCCCATTTTAGTATTAACAGGCGACGAGAGACAGGTACGAAAGTCCTCCCCGGAGGACCTAATACTAGAGCAGCGGGAGCAGAGTGAACCAGACGATCGGGTGGAATGATAAACTGAGGAGAAGAGACCTTATCCGAGACATCCGAGGAACGGGAGAGAGCGTCTGCCCTGATGTTTTTTGCAGCTGGACGGAAGTGGATCAGGAAATTAAAGCGTGCAAAGAAGAGTGACCAGCGGGCCTGACGAGGGTTTAAGCGTTGTGCGGATTCCAGATAAGAGAGGTTCTTGTGGTCAGTAAAAATGGAAATTGGGAAGATAGACCCCTCGAGGAGATGTCTCCATTCTTCCAGAGCCAATTTGATGGCTAATAGCTCTCTATCTCCAATGGTGTAGTTCCTCTCGGCAGGAGAGAAGGTTTTAGAAAAGAATCCGCAAGTTCGTGCTTTGCCGGACGAGGATCGTTGCGTAAGTACTGCTCCAGCTCCGACGGAAGAGGCATCCACCTCAAGAGCGAAAGGACGAGACGGGTCAGGTCTGGAAAGTACTGGTGCCGAGGCGAAGGCCTTTTTTAATGCGAGAAAGGCTGCTTCAGCCTGCGGAGACCATGCCTTGGGATTGGCTCCTTTTTTGGTGAGGGCCACGATGGGGGCTACTGTCGTGGAAAAGTGTAAAATGAACTGGCGGTAGTAGTTCGCGAACCCCAAGAATCGCTGGATTGCACGAAGACCGACTGGTCGAGGCCATTCAAGGACCGCCTTTAACTTGGCAGGATCCATCTGGAGACCTTGAGCAGAAACTATGTACCCCAAAAAAGGTAATGCGGTTTGATGAAAAAGGCATTTCTCGAGCTTAGCATAAAGATGGTGTTGCAGTAAACGAGACAAGACTTGTCTGACGTGCTGATGGTGTTCTTCGATGGACGAGGAGAAGATGAGAATGTCGTCAAGATAAACCACAACACAGGTGTACAACAGGTCCCGAAAAATGTCGTTAACGAACTCCTGAAAAACTGCAGGGGCATTGCAGAGGCCGAAGGGCATAACGAGATACTCAAAATGACCGTCTCGCGTGTTGAAGGCCGTCTTCCATTCATCACCTTCTCGTATGCGGACTAAGTTATAGGCGCCTCTCAGATCCAATTTTGAAAAAATCTTAGCTCCGCGAAGACGATCAAAAAGTTCGGAGATCAAGGGCAATGGGTAACGGTTTTTTACCGTAATTTTATTGAGGCCCCGGTAATCGATGCAGGGCCGAAGGGACCCGTCCTTTTTCTGTACAAAGAAGAACCCCGCTCCTGCTGGGGAAGAGGATTTCCTAATGAACCCCTTTTGTAAATTCTCCCGAATGTATTCCGACATTGCTTGGGTTTCAGGGACAGACAGCGGATAGATGCGTCCGCGAGGAGGAGTGGCGCCAGGTAGAAGATCAATCGGGCAATCGTAAGGGCGATGAGGTGGAAGTGTCTCAGCTTGCCTCTTGCTAAATACGACGGAAAAAGACCGATAAACTTCAGGTAGACCCGGTAATGGAGTCGTGGGAGCGGTAATTTGGAGTGGCAAAGACGTAAGGCAGTTCTTAACACATGTTGCGCCCCAGGACTTGATGTCCCCCGTGGACCAATCCAAGGTAGGGTTATGGTGCTGGAGCCAGGGAAGCCCCAAGAGAAGCGGCGAGGTACAGTGGGGTAATACGAAAAATTCCAGAAGTTCCTGATGGAAGAGACCGATCTTCAGAAGTAGAGGTTTGGTGCGGTAGCGCACCATGCAGTTCAATCTGTCCCCATTAACGGCCGCGACAAATAGTGGCTTGGCCAGACGGTAGACAGCTATATCATGCTTAGTGACCAAGGAGGCCTCGATGAAGTTGCCCGCCGAACCAGAGTCCAAGAAGGCCGGTAAGTTCAGGACGGAAGTGGAGCCAAAGTGAAGTTGTGCCGGCACAGTGAACCTAGGAGAGGAAGCACACACACCCAGAGACGCCTCTCCAATCGATTCTAGGTGCGCCCGTTTCCCTGACGTGGTGGGCGGATTGGGCAATTTTTCAAAAAATGTTCTGGGCTGGCGCAGTATAGACAAAGTCTTTCGAGTCTTCGGCGCGACCTTTCCTGGGGAGTCAAGCGAGTATGGTCCACTTGCATGACTTCTTCAGACGGAGACGAAAGCGTAGACTGAGGGTTCTGAAACGTAGGGGCCAAACGGAATGCCCTCTTGGCACGCAGAGAATCCTGGCGAAATTCATCACGCCTCTCTGTAAAACGAATGTCTATACCTGTGGCAAGTTGGATTAGTTCAGAAAGAGAAGTAGGAAGATCCCGGGCAGCAAGAACATCCTTGACCCTACTAGAGAGACCCTTCTTAAAGCAGGCACAGAGAGCCTCATTGTTCCAAGCCAGCTCGGCTGCCAAAGTTCGGAAACTAATGGCATATTCTCCCACCGACAGATCACCTTGAACCAGATTCAATAAGGCGGATTCGGCTGAAGATACCCGGGCAGGTTCCTCAAAAACCTGGCGAAACTGATCCACAAAAGTTTGAACCGTGAGGTTAACGGGGTCGTTGCGGTCCCATAATGGGGTAGCCCAGGCTAAGGCCTTCCCAGAGAGCAGGCTGATAATAAAGGCCACCCTGGAGCGCTCAGTAGGGAATTGGTCAGCCAATAACTCCAGGTGCAGGGAACATTGGGCAAGAAACCCACGGCAAAGTCTTGCGTCCCCTTCAAATTTAGCTGGCAGGGAGAGACGAATCCTCGCGGAAGAAGCCACCGGAAGCTGTGGTGGGACAGCAGGAGCAGGCGGTGGCGTCTGCGGTTGCTGCATAGACAGGAGTTGCTGCATCATAGCCATAAGTTGATTGATCTGCCGTGACTGCATGGCGACTAGTGCAGGTAGCTCAGAGACGTCTGGCAATGGCACCTCGGCGGGATCCATGGCCGGATTATACTGTTACAACCGGATGAAAACCAATGAAGCGTGGACCCACTGGAACTGTGGAACGGTTGGTGAGTACCGCGTCAGGGAAGCGGGGTCTAAGGAGCCACCGGTTTTCACCAGAGCCCGCCGCGAAGCAGGTTGGTCTTGTGCGGCTGATGACTCCCAGGTCGCTATTCCCCAACGGCGGCACAGTTCCACAATTTGCCGAGGTATTGTACAGCAGAGATAAACGATGGTCACGGTGAGTAGCCAGATTCAGGGCAGGCAGCGAGGGTTCAGCAGCGAGTAGACAAGCCGTGGTCGGGACAGGCAGCGGAGGATCACAGACGAAGAGACAAACCGAGGTCGGGACAGGCAGCGGAGGTTCGTGGTCAAAAGGTAAGCCGAGGTCATACACGAGAAAGCCACAGATAAACTACAGACAATCATGGAAAACACACCGATAATCCGGCAAAGGAAGAAGGACTGGCCAGAATAAAAAGGAAGTGTCCTTACCGGATTGGACGGCCGGACACCAATTAGTGATGCACTGGCCCTTTAAATTCCACAGTATTGCGGCGCGCGCCCCCTAGTGGCCGGGGACATGCGCGCAGGAGAGGCAGGGAGGAAGGAGGAAGTGAGGGAGCCGCCCGCAGGCCCCGGCAGCCACGCCGGACGGAGGGCAGGACAGCAGGTAAGAGAGGAGCGCTGCCAGGAAGGGAAATAGCGCTCGGGCTAGGGGAAACCCGGCGGGGAAAGCCGCGGGGAGGAAGCGCGGCTCTCGCCCCGGGAGAGGGACGGCAGAGAGCGCCATGAGGCATCTCCGCAGCGCTAGCCCTAACAAGCTGTTTTGTTGGCTGCAAGGGTAGCCTCTAATTTCGAGATTTTTTTTGTTGATGTTTCACCAGCTACGTCACAGAAAGGGAGGGTGTTGAAACCATTATTGTCAACTTTACAAGAAAATGGGATTAGGTATTGGTGGGCCCATCCCTTTGGCTTAAGGTTCCAGCATGAAAATCATTTCTATTCATTTTCCTCCTTTAAGGAGGGGGAAGAGACTCTCAGAAAGTTGGGATTGTGGCAAGAGGACTCATCAGGCCCTCGGAAAGTAGAAAATAGGCCCATTTCCACTTTATGGAACCAGACACCTCCAATTAAAGAGGTAAGGATAAATCGATTGGCGATTCTTTTGAATTTTTCCCCTTTCTTTTCCTTATTTTTATTTTTCCCTTCTTCTATTTCTACACCTCTTTTCTTTTCTTCCCTTTAGATATGAAACTATGGGAAGCCCCCTCCTTGTTTTTTTTTTTTTTTTACTTTCATTTTCCTCTCCCTTATGGGGAGGTTATTGCACCAACATAGTAGTGGAAGAAGCCCTTTTTAGAAGGAACAACTCTTTTATCACCCCTCTTTTCTCTCTCTTCTTTGTCTTTTTTTATCATGGTATGGGGGGGAGAGGTTCACTGTATGGCTACACATGTTGAGGAATTAATCTTAAGTACTCGAAGAAAAATATAGGAGATGTTTATATATATTATAAGTAGGGATGAGCGAACCGGTTCGGACGAACCGGAATTCGCTCCGAATTTCAGGGAAAATTCGATTCGGCACGAACCCGAATTTATTTTGGTTCATGCCGATCAAATTTTCCCTGAAATAAAAAAAAAATGCCGGCATGGTGGGAGCGGGCAGGCCGGCTACGCTGTCAGCGGGCCGGCGGCGGGCCGCTGACAGCGTAGCCGGCCTGCCCGCTGCCACCATGCCGGCATTTTTTTTTTCAGATGAGCGATTCGTGAAATAAGTGCTTTGTGTCATGGTCCAGCCATCTCAGCAAAAGTAAGCTGTAGGGGGCAGCCACAAGCTGATTTAGTGCTTTTGGGTGCAAAGGGTGTGGTGCATAGTGTCTGATAAAGGATCAGGTTCAAAAAAATGTAGAAGATGGATTAGAGAAGAGCTGAATTAGGGGATGTGGTAGGCTTTATAAAGCATCTAAAGCTATTGATGTTACGAATCAATCAATAAATCAATTCACAACTTCCATGCCATGTGCAGGGAGGTCACAATTCTCTTGGTGATTCTGGTTATAATTTTGCATGATTTTCCTCTTAACCCTTCCAGTGCCAGCTATGTAGAATCTATGTAGCCCCCAAGCCTTCTGAACTGGTATAGGGGGTCTCATGGATCCCCTGCCAGGTAACAAAAGGTTAAATGCAAAAAAACATACTCCGCCTTCCCTGCGCCGATCACTACTGGATCTGCCTTCCCAGAACCAACGAGGAGTGGGATCCCGCTCCATCCTCAAAAGGCAGGGCTAGCGGCGGTGGCCAGCGCCATTAGAAGCAGGGGGGCCTGTTCCAGGTCCTCTCTTGAAGCCAGAAAAAAAGCCAGAGGGGGGGAATGAAGGGCCCCAGGGTAAAAAGAAGACCCGGTCGGAGGTGAGAAAATATCTTTTTTACTTTTTTTTATGGCCGTAAGTGGCAGCTGGCACTGAAAGGGTTAACCCTTGATAGTGCACATTGTCGTAAATAGTCATAAAATATTCTTTTCAGTTTGGAGGGGGCAGGAATGAGTGTCTACAGATACATATGTGGTACCATTTCAAATAGAATCTGTGAGGATCAAGCTCAATTATTGGAAACCCTCCTAAAAATAGAAGTTTTGGAAAACCACTTTAGGCAGCAGATCCTTAAAATAAAGGGTCAGTTTCTGTACATCAAGAAATTCACCCATGAAGTTATCAGGGGACTCTCTTTGGAAATCGATCAGTTACATATGGAACTGGACCGAGTATATAGAGTTCCTGTGACCCCCGTAGTGATGGAAAATCCCGGGATATTATGGCATGCCCGCATTTCTATAGCACTAAAGAAGCTGTTTTGTTGGCTGCAAGGGTAGCCTCTAATTTCGAGATTTTTTTTGTTGATGTTTCACCAGCTACGTCACAGAAAGGGAGGGTGTTGAAACCATTATTGTCAACTTTACAAGAAAATGGGATTAGGTATTGGTGGGCCCATCCCTTTGGCTTAAGGTTCCAGCATGAAAATCATTTCTATTTATTTTCCTCCTTTAAGGAGGGGGAAGAGACTCTCAGAAAGTTGGGATTGTGGCAAGAGGACTCATCAGGCCCTCGGAAAGTAGAAAATAGGCCCATTTCCACTTTATGGAACCAGACACCTCCAATTAAAGAGGTAAGGGAAAATCGATTGGCGATTCTTTTGAATTTTTCCCCTTTCTTTTCCTTATTTTTATTTTTCCCTTCTTCTATTTCTACACCTCTTTTCTTTTCTTCCCTTTAGATATGAAACTATGGGAAGCCCCCTCCTTGTTTTTTTTTTTTTTTTACTTTCATTTTCCTCTCCCTTATGGGGAGGTTATTGCACCAACATAGTAGTGGAAGAAGCCCTTTTTAGAAGGAACAACTCTTTTATCACCCCTCTTTTCTCTCTCTTCTTTGTCTTTTTTTATCATGGTATGGGGGGGAGAGGTTCACTGTATGGCTACACATGTTGAGGAATTAATCTTAAGTACTCGAAGAAAAATATAGGACATGTTTATATATATTATAAGTAGGGATGAGCGAACCGGTTCGGACGAACCGGAATTCGCTCCGAATTTCAGGGAAAATTCGATTCGGCACGAACCCGAATTTATTTTGGTTCATGCCGATCAAATTTTCCCTGAAATAAAAAAAAAATGCCGGCATGGTGGGAGCGGGCAGGCCGGCTACGCTGTCAGCGGGCCGGCGGCGGGCCGCTGACAGCGTAGCCGGCCTGCCCGCTGCCACCATGCCGGCATTTTTTTTTTCAGATGAGCGATTCGTGAAAGTTCGATTCGGGCGAACCCGAATTTCTTGGGGAAATTCGGCGAATCGCCCGAATCGAACTTTCAAGAAGTTCGCTCATCTCTAATTATAAGGTTTTGATATAATGTAATTTTGTTTGTTTAATATTTATATGGTTATTAATCACTGATTGCTGGTTAGTTAATGTATATAATAAGGGTAAGGAAATAGCAATCACTAGAATTGGGATTTTAATTGTTATTGTTGGGGAGGGTAGTAAGTGATACTTGGTTTTTGGCCACATTGGGGGAGGGTGTAAGCTTGGTTAATTTGGTTAAGGTGGTTTGTAGTTATGGGGGTAACTTGCAGGGCTGCTTTTTTTCCCTATCTATTGGGAGGTGGAGTAGAGGGAGAGATTTTTTTCATCTTTATGGGTGAAGGTTTATTTATGAGTATGTGAGCATGGGTGCATGTGTTTGTGAATACACGTATATGTGCACATATAATCATATTGATGAAAGTGCTAATACCAATGAGGTTAATTGGGAGTAAGATCGTTTTGGTGATTGTTTTTTTTTTTTTCTTTGGCAGTGCTGGGTGTGATGAGCTCCTTAAGTTCAAGTTGTCCATCCTCACATCCAGTAGGTAGTTGGGAGCGAAAGCTTATGTTATGAACCTATGTTTGTTAATTTTGTGTCTTTTTTTCTTCTTCCTTTCTTCTGTTCCTCCTCTCCTTCTGTCTGCTCTCTGTTTTTTTGGCTATCTGCCTATGATAATTAAAATCTTTGAAATGGCATGGTCGGGCAATGTCGCTGTAGGTAACCTAAAGGATACAACTGGCAGCTGAATGAAGCCTTATTGAGGTTCTCAGGAGTTAAGGAAGAGATTGAGGAATGCCCAAGGGAATATTTTAGGAATAACAAGGCAGAAGACCTTTGTAGCCAAAAATTGGTTAACCCATAAAGGCTTGATCAGGGGTAAATTGATCCAATTGTCAGCTAGAATAAAAAATGATGAATCGACAGATTTTGGAGCAAATAGATAAGTTGAGAGCAGAGGTGAATTTACTTCTTACCACTAGAGCTGAGATGGCTCTCCGGTGGGATAAGGCTAAATTTTATAGAACCTTATTCATAGTGATTTACAGAAATTAAGATTTTGAATTCAGATTAAACCTTAGGCGCATCAAAGGCCCCTGGTCCGGATGGATTCTTACTATAAGATGTTTGGTCAGATCTTGGCACTGCACATGGTGAAATGGGTTAATGGCATAAATAGGTGGGATAGAGTGCCCAGTGAAGCTCTTCAGGTTAACATAGTTGTCATCCCAAAGAATGGGAAAGATTTAACAGTGTGGGAACTTTCACTTAATCTCCCTAATAAACAACGATATAAAAATATGACCAAAGTTTTGGCTTTGAGATCAAAAACGTTTTTGGCTAAGATAACCCATCGGGGCCAGGTAGACTTTGTACCAGGGCGGCAGGGACCAGATTAGGTTAGGAGCACCCTGGATATTGTTTCTGTATTGAAAAAAAGGTGGGAGGGTGGGGAGGAAAAGAAAGGTATGCTATTATCTGTTGATATACATAAAGCGTTTGATGGCCTTTCCTGGGATTATCTTGATTTTTTCTAAAATGGGATTTGGGGTGGATTTTTGTAACATTATTAGAGGATTCTAATCACATCCTAAGGCGTATTTTCTTATCAGCGGGTTTAGGTCAGGACTTTTAGAGATTAAGAGGAGTACAAGGCAGGGTTTCCACCCCCCCCCCGTACCTGGGACTCTTCTTAATAGCTATAGAACCTTTAGCAAATGTAATACGCTTGGAGTCTGGGTGTAAGGAGGTTAATTGTGGTGGAGTTGAGCATAAATGTGCTTTGTTCGCCGGCAATCTGCTCCTCTTCATAACGGACCCTCTGAGGTCGATCCCAAGTATCTTGAGTATCCTCGACAAATTCACTAGAGTATCAAGACTTAAGATCAATGATTCCAAACCAAAAGCTCTTAATATTAACTTGGACTCAAAGGTGGTCCTCGGTTACATTGGACCCGGAGAGATTAACTTATTTGGGAATAAAATTGACAGCTGATATGGACAATAGGCTTGATTCAGAGACACATTCATCCGGACTTCCGTAGCTGTCTGTGAAAGTTTGGGTGGGTGTTTGTCATTTTTTTGCTTTTTTTCATTCATTTTTCATTCGTACGAACATTCGGGAAAATGTGTATATGCGCTTTCAATGAACGGAAGCAAATCGGATCATTTCCGTTAGTTCGGATCATTTTCCAAACAAAATCTGATATTTTTTGTTCGTTCAGATAACTTACGTTGTTGGGATGGGCTTATGTCTGATTCAGAGAGCTGATTTCCGACGGACCACCACCCTATAAATCCGTTTCATTTCCGATCCACTTACGGGACCTTTGAGGGCTCGGATTGCTATTGTTGAACATGTTTTGTGGCTATGTGGAGGAGTCTGTGCGCCTTTAGCACCAAGGCATTGCATGTATCAGCATGGCAGAGGCCATAAATTGTATAGCAATGCATACCTGAATCAATACATTTCATGTATGCCTTATAGATGCATTTTAATGCTGACCTTAATTAGTCCTTAGCATGTAAACATTTATTTTCCCACACATCCATATAATTGCTATATTTTTTTACACTTAAGTCCTTTGTGAATTATATTTGGATTGTTGAACTTGAATCTTAATTTGTTGTAGGAGTTATTGTTTTGGTCGGTTACTTTTGCTTTGTGAAACTATTTTATATTTGGTTTCAGGAACCGCAAGATGTGCCACTCACACAACATACAAGCAGTATTTGGTCCAGCTATGCGATTCCTCAGTGTTCTTGTAGGGCATCCAGGATCGTCCCATGATGCTTATATATTGCAGAGCTCCGGCTTATTTCGGCAGTTTGAGTCAGGAGAATTATCTGGTGGATGGCTCCTGGGTAAGTTTGCTCACATTCCATCAATCCATTTTCACTGTATGGCAATGAATATAGTTGATGACTCATGTCTTAACCTATGGCTGTTTTTAGCCCTTGATGACATGTTAAACAATATTGTAGCTTAAAATGTGTATTTTATGTTAGTATTTTTAAATTCTTTCAGGGGATTCTGGATATTCACTCCTGCCCTTGCTCCTGATGCCCGTTCTTTGCCTAAAGAATGTGGGCCAGGGGTTCTCTAATCGGGCACTATGCAAAACCCGGGCCGTGGTGGCGAGGGCCCTCTGGCTTTTGAAGTCCATATTTAGGTGTTTGGACCATACAGGGGGGGGGGGGGGCACTGTAGTATGACCCCAACAAGGTTATACCAATATTTTAATTTACGTTTTTTAACAGGGACCACACGTGCCAGAATGGCACAACTGAGTTTCAGGGTCCTTCAGTTGGTGGGCGAGATGCAGGAGCTGCGAAACTCGTTGGGGACCACAGATGAAGAATAATGTTATGTGGCCTGCCATTGCTATGTATTTTGTTTTTTATAGTTGTAAAAATGTGAAATTTTCAAAATTTTTAAAAATTGTATATTTTATGATGGAATAAAAAAAAATGTTACAGTGTCATTTCATTTACAAAATGCATTAACACAAAACTAATGGGCCCAGGAATATTTAAAGATGAATATTAACATGACCGAGAAGTGATTTGGGTAAGTTTTAGGGGGCTAAAATGGAAGAAGAACCTAACCGTACGAACGTACGAACGGACGGAAACTTTACAGAAGGATTGCAATGCATGCATAGAATCGTTCGTACGCTCGTACACTCATACGAGAGCGGAAACATTTAAAAAAAAAACTGATCGGCACTAAAATGGAAGTTTTTTTTTGTCTCTCTGAATCGAGCCTAATATCTATGATTCAAATTACCCACTATTTAAACATTTGCAAGTGTCTTTGAAAATGGGAGAGTATCTCACTCCCATGACTGTGTTGGATTACTGCACGACAAATGAATATACTGCCCAAATGTATTATTTTAGATCATTGTCAATTCCATTAAAAAAGAAAGATCGAAATACATCTGGCAGGGTAAATAAATCAGACAGGTAAATAAAAAGACCTTATTTATTCCAAAAAAGGGGACCCCTCATTTGTAGAACTAGTATTGTGCCACTAGGATCTCCTAGCTTTCATCTGTACTGAAGCAGGGAGGCCCGGGATGGTTGTCGATGAAACAGAAGGCACAGAGGGTTCCCAATAGATCTTTTTATGTGGGTTGCCTAATAAAGTAGACCACATTTTTTATGTCCCACATTGAAGGCAAAGGCTTGGGATAAAGTATAAAGAATTAAGTATACTCAAAATGGGTTATATTGATGCCTATCTTTGGGAATCCTAGCCTTGGTGAAAGGGTAGGGGGAGATTTTGGCTGGTGGACCTGGAAAGGTCTTGTAAGGGTAATTATTTTTGTTTCTGTAGGGGGCCCCTGATGATGTCTCAGTTTAAAGAAAAAATTGGAATGCCTGGGGCAGAGTCCTTTCGGCCCAACAGGAGTTCACTCTCGGGAATGGTGGCAAGGATAAGTGAAAGAGCAGGGAAGTGCTCTATGAATAACAAGCTAATTGAAACCAGCCTAAAAGTGGTAACAAGGTGGTATATGGTCCCTAGTTGGATTGTTAAAACAAGTGCCCAATTATTATTTTTGGACAAAAATATATAAATCATCATATTCAAAATAACACTTAGAGATCTGCCATTCGAACCAAAAGCTGCCCTACTGGGAGAGATAACGGCAGGGGATAGGGGACACTACCTCAAAGTGAATACTCTTTGTGTTTATGGCAGCAAGAATTACTATAACTGATACATGGAAAAATAATAACGTATTGTACAAGATGGTAAAGCAGAAATTGAATTAGATAATGATGAACGAGTGACTATTAAGTATTTAACAGAAATTTCAGGATATTCGGCACCTGTGGATGGAGTATGGGGGGGTAGATGAGGGGAGGGATTTAGAAATTATTACATTTGAATTTATTTTTCTTTTTTTGAATGTTCCTAGGTGGGGGTATAGTTTGGGTAGAGGATGTAACCTATGTATAAAATATGCAACATAGCTTATGGGATTGATGGCATGATTATTGTAAGAAGCTGTCAAAAAGCAATTCTGTAATATTTGTTATTGTTAATAATCACCCTGTTTTGGTGTAATTGTTATTTCTCTTTTGCACTTAAAAACTTGGAATTAAAATAAAAATATTGGAATACTAAAATCATAGAATAATCCATACCCAAAGAGATCTCAGAATAAACCATCCTCAGAGAGATCACACAATAAACCTTGCCCAGAAAGATTACAGAAAATCCACCCCCTGGAAAACACCACCCATATCCCATAATCATTGGCAGCATGCCAGTAGACCTTTGTGCTCTACCGTCCAGAATTATTAGGCAGAGTGTGTGCAGCCCCCCCCCCCCCAGGTCCATATTTATTAGGTAGAGCTTAAGTGGATCCCCCCTCAGGACCTACAATTATATTGGTTCAGCAGACAAATAAAAATACGAAAGGGTACTTAACTTTTGTCCTGTGCAGCTAATTGGTGCTACTCCGGCAATCAGTAACTCACGTCATCACTGAATCTGTGTCACCACCGCAGCTGCCACATCCCACTTCATCCGGGACAAAAACATGGGGTCGGGATTGATGGCGGATCGGGTTAGCATCCTGCCATCAGTAACAGGTCCACATCCTCTCCATTTATTTCAATGGAGGAAATGTGCCGAGGCCTGACATGCCCTCCCTCTATTGTAGTGAATGGAGAGGGTGTGGCAGTGCCCCTGTCACTTATGGCAGGGTGCAGGTCCTGGTCCAAAAGCATCAGTGAATGGTGTTCAGGCCCCAGGGGGGATGCAGGCTCAGATCAAGCAATAAGGTGGGTTATTAATCGCAAGATTCGCACTGATCAGCAGATAAGCATAATTTTTTTTTTTTTGTCTGCAGCAAATATCCCCCCAAGCCCCACAATCATTAGGCAGTGTGTAAGTGGAGTGGAAGGTAAGGGCCTGCAATTATTTATTACAATTTTTTGTCCTAAAATATGTATTTCACAAATGCAGGGTGCCTAGATGATTGGGGGCACAGAGCATTGGTAGCTCTGTATTTGTGGCACAGATAATCAGCCAATATTCCCACAGCATGCTATAGGAAATTGGCCGGCCCCGGGAGTGTCTCGGAAGATGTGTGCCACTACAAATGCTGTGAGTCCAGGGAACGCCCTGCAGCCTCTCCTGGGAATATAAATGTTCCCCAAAAATTATACATGCTAGCAGTGCCGTAACCTGATTTCTTAGGGCCTCAGTGGAAACTTTGGACCAGGGCACCCCCTGATTTCTGTCCAATACTGTGAATACTGTAAATTAGGCCTATCTTGCCCAACAACATTGAAGGGAAAAGCCCCTTTCATTGGCATTTTTGTAAGTGCTCAAGGAGCTTCTATGAGCTGAACTTATCTAGCATTTACTTTCATGTTTCCTAATTCCTATGTTAGCAAATGTGTGTTTTATGGAAGCAGTTTTTACTACCTGCAATCTGTTGCTATTGACAATCGTACACTACAATCTACAAGAAGATAGATCTTAGCTCTGTACACAAAGAACACTGCTGCTGGGCATGTGTAAGCTTGAATGAGCTCCCTCACCCAGTGGTGTAACTAAATGTGATGGGGCCTTGGTGCGAACATTAAATGTGTCAAGGCTCACACAGTAAACTTTCTTAAACGTAAACTTCTGTCATTTAACACACGTGGAAGCTGGACAACTAAAGACTGAAACAGCAGAGACGAATGGTGCTTCCTTTCTCAAAATGATGCCAGTGACCACAAAATTGATACATACAAGTTGGGGAGCAACAATGATGCTTGCCATATATGCCTTGAAGGTGCTGGCCTGCCCTGTAGCAAGTGTCCTATCAGAACGTGTGTTCAGCACCGCAGGGGTTGTCATCACTGACAAGAGGATGCACCTATCCAAAGCCAATGTGGAAATCCTTACATTCCTCAAGATACATTCGACATGGATCTAAAAAAACTTGGCTGTGCCAGCACCTAAGTGAGCGGTTGAAGAGTTGGCTACCTCGATCTCTTCCACCTACCTGGCAGAAAACACACAGACTGGTGAAGGGTATAGAATATTTTTCATGTATAATAAAACATTGACAGGTTAAGGCAAGAGAATATGTTGTTTCAGCAAATATGAAGAAGAAAATTACCTCTCATAAAATACATCTCAAAAACATGCTGGGATCAAGCAAACCAATTTCTCAACCTAGTAGAAACACTGTTGGCTGCAGGATACAACATGATTGAAAAGAAGGCAGTGGCCCAATAACACAATGTAAATGACCTGTATTAGATCAAGTACTAGTCAACCCTTCCCTCTACCTGATTAAGTATAATGGTTTTCAGTGTGTCTATGGACTAGAACTCTGCTCTTGAAGTACTTTCAGCCAGAGTTGCTTCACCCAGGCTAGCTGCTCCCCTTTGCCAACCATTCAGAAATCCCTGGTGCGGGCATCAGCCAGAGGGACGCCAGAGATGGCAGCGCATCCTGGGAACAATGGTGAGGTGATTATACTAGGCATTTCACAAAGGAGGGCCTCCCAATTGGGGATAGGGAATGAGTAGGCCCTGAAGTTCTTAAAGGAGCACTATCGCGAAATTGTGTAATGTTAAAAATCTCAAAGATAGTGAAAATCCTGGTGATTGTTCCTCTTTAACCCTCCCTGTCATCTCTGAGCCCTGCAGTGCAAAGCTATCTACCTATTTCTTCTGGTGCTCTTTAATACCACTGAATCCAACCACTTGGACATCACTACTCTTTCATACCAATTGTTAGTGGAGTATCTAATTGTTCAGGCCACTTGTGTGTCACTACTCCTTAATACCAATTGTTCAGGGCACTTGGGAGTCACCGCTCTTTATTACCAATTGTTAGTGTAGTGTCCACTGGTTCGGGGCAATTGTGTGTCACTACTGATTAATACCACTTGTTCAGGCCACTTAGGTGTCACAACTATTTAATACCAACTGTTCAGGCTTCTTGGGGGTCACTGCTCTTTAATACCACTTGATCAAACTACTTGGGTGTCACTGCTCTTTAATACCCCTTGCTCAAACCACTTGGGTGTCACTATTCCTTAATACCACTTGTCAAACAACTTGTGGGTCACTACTGTTTAATACCAATCGTTCAGTCCACTTGGGGGCCGCTACTCTTTAATACCAGTTGATAATGGAGTATTCAATTGTTCAAATCACTTGTGTGTCACTACTGTTTAATACCAATTGTTCAGGGCACTTGTGTGTCACTCCTCTTTAGTACCAATTGTTGAGGCCAGTTGAAGTCACTGTTCTTTAATACGGGGGAAAAAATAAAGGGGGAAAAAAAGAAGGAAAAAATGGGGACTTGCACTATACCCTTTTTAATCTGTAGAGGTGCCACTCCTAAAGCTGCAAAAGAGCTCAAACAAGGAACAAAAAAAAGCATGTAGGGAGGCACTCTCAACTCATAAATTGATCAAAAAATACATTTGTATTAATTACATATTTATAATAATCACTACATACAATACACTCAACATATTAAAATCCCTTAAAAAACACATAAATCGAACAATAACACACAGGACAAACCAACATAAAGGTGTGTAGGCGATGGGGAGAGTCTCACCACACTAATAGATATTAAATGCCTAGATATATGTGCTAAATCATTTAACAAAGTGTTTCAACAGTGCAACTAAATCCTGCCTATGATCCAGATCACTATAAAATCTATATATTTATAAAGTGCATGTGCTCCTAGTCAAACAATCAATTAAGAATTTAAGAACTGCTCTTTAATACCACTTGCTCAAACCACTTAGGGGTCACTGCTCTTTAATACCAATTGTTCAGGCTACTTAGGGGTCACTGCTCTTTAATACCACTTGCTATAGCCATTTGTGTGTCAGTACTCCTAAATACCAATTGTTAGTGGAGTATCCAATTGCTCAAAACACTTGTGTGTCACTACTGTTTAATACCAATTGTTAGTGGAGCATCTACTAGTTCAGGGCACTTAAGGTTCCTTTGAAAATATATTTTAAAAAGGGGGATTTTATGTATTAATTATCATAATAATTCCTTTCTCCTAATCTTCACTCAGTCACACAGTATTCCTTACAATGGCGGTTATATTCTTTCATTGTCAGGAGTCACATGACGGTAAGAGTTAAACTGAAAAATACCTCCTCCTCCTTTGTGGCTCCTCCCTTGGTCAGGTCCATCCCATATCCAGTTTGGTAACAAGCAGTCAGGAAGCATACCCCAGGATGGACAGAACAATAACATAAAATACTAAACAGGCGGGTACTGTGTGACTGAGTGAAGATTAAGAAAAAGGAATTATTCCGGTAAGTAATACATAACATTCATTTTCTCTTCACTTCACTCAGTCACAGTATTCCTAACAATGGGGACGCTCCAAAGCACTGAAGGACTTGGACAGATAAAACAACCCAACTGTAGCTATGCAAAATGTAAAGAACGATAAAAGGCTGTTCTCATTGCTCCGGAAGATCTGCCCAGAGCACCTTGCAGCCAAACAGCCGACATCAACTTTGTAGAACTTGGAGAACATGTGAACAAATGACTACGTGGCCACCTTGCAGATCTACTCAGATGTCGCCTGGTGGTGAAAAGCCCAGGAGGAGCCAACAGACATGGTTGAATGAGCAGTACGTTTGAAAGGGGGTGCCCTGCCCTGAGATCGATATGCTGCAATCACCACCTGCCTGATACAGCTACTAATGTTCTCTTTTGAAACTGGGAGGCCCTTTCGTGTCCCCTCCAGAACCATAAAGAGAGATGCAGCCTTTCTGAAGGAGGACGTAGTCAACAGGTAGAACTTCAAAGCTCTGACTACGTCTGGTGAGTGTTACCTCTTTTCGCTGCGGTTAGAGGGGTTTGGACACAGGGATGGTATGACAATGTCCTAATGGATTTAGAAGGACACCGCCTTTGGTGGAAAAAGAGCCAGCAGATAAGACACTGCCTTGCCCTTGAAAAACAGGGTACGATTTGACAGTGCTTCCAGCTCGGAACCTCTGACATGGGAGACACCTGGAGTGCTGAGGGAACAAGGTTAACAAGGTTAAGGTCCCATTGTGGAACAGGCACCTTGAAGCGGGGTCTGACATAAAAGTCTTCACCAGTGAACATTCTGTGAGGGGCCCATTCTGCCAAGACTTGACCTTTTAAAGTACTGAGCGTGAGACAGAAAATCCAGCAATCTGGACCTAGAGAAGAAGCGAACTGTGTGCCGGTTACTCTCACACCAGCAAAAATACCCCCAATAAGCCCAATGATAGACCTTGGCCAAAAAAGCTTTTCTTGCACTGTTAAGATTATGGATCACCACACCTGAAAGACCATTCTCGCGCAAATCTACAATCTTAACAACCGTTCCGTTAAAGCTAGCAACCGTAAATTCGGGTGACCTGCCAGTCCATGAGACAGCAGATCTGGCAGGTCGGGAAGATGGAAAGGAGGTTCTGCCACCATCAGTATCACCTCGGTGTACCATGGTTTGCACGGCCAGTCTGGGGCAACTAGAATGGCCGGCACTCATTCCTGCTTCATTTTCTTCACCACCCTGGGCAAAGTGAAAACGGTAAGAAGAAACGGACCTGTTCGAACTGGTGCCTTGAGATCACCAGCACATCGACCGCCAGAGCTTGCGGATTGTGTGTCCTTGACACAAAGCTCTCAAACTTTTTGTTGAGGCAAGAGGCACCTCTGGTGTGCCCCACCTGTGACAGATTCTGCAGAAGACTGCACAATTCCCACTCGCCAGGTTGGACCTCCTCCCAACTTAGAAAATCTTCTTGACTGTTGTCCATTCCTAGAATGTACACTATTGAAAATGCTGCAACATTCTCTCTTGCCCATACCAGAATCCTGTGAACTTCCGCCATGGCTGCTCGGCTGCTTGTGCCGCCTCCTTGGTTGATGTACGGGACCGCTGTGGCATTGTCTGACAAGAGTGGAGTCCAGTGGACAAGAACAGATGAATGGGCTCCAGAATGTTTACTGGAAGCTTGGTCTCCTGTAGGGTCCAATGTGCAGCACTCCTCCCCAGCGCCTCAGGTTGGCATCTGGCACTACTGTCCAACTCAGTAGAAAGGACTTCCCCCGAGTAATCTGAGGTGAAGATGTCTACCAACAAAGACTATCCCTGACTTGAGCTGACAAAAGGCAGGGTTGGTCCAGTGAGCCCTGAGATGTGTTTCAGGTCGAAAGAACTTCCAGCTAGAGAGGCTGAAGATGAAACTACAAACTGCACTACCTTGCTGACACCATCAGACCTATGATCCTCATGCACTGTCTGAAGCTTAGGGAGGGAATGAACAGAATGTCCCTGAAATTCAAGCGGAGGTGCTCCGAATTTTCCTCTGGTAAGAAACACTCTCACCTCTTCTGCATCCAGCCACATGCCCAAAAACGTGAGGGATCTGAATGGTATTAGCTGGGACTTTCCATTTTTTATTATCCAGCCAAAACATTCCAGTGTGGAGATCACTGCCATGAGATCCCTCTGAGCCTCCTGGAAAGATGGTGCTCGGATCAGGGGGTCATCGAGATGGTGGTGAGGGTATGATGCATATGCCTTTTTGACGAAGCACTGCCATAACTACTGCCAGAATCTTGGTGAACACCCTTGGCGCTGTAGCCAGGCTGAATGGCAGAGTCACTTAATGAAAGTGATCTTCCCCTACTGCAATGGGGAGGGAAAATCAGAGCATGCAGGTATGCGTCTTGGATGTCTACGGATGCCAGATAGTCTCCTGGGTGGGTGTTACCAGCTGAATCACCCCCATGAAAAGGAGACATGACATTGCTCTATGCAGGAGGGGGTGCTTGCAGCTTGATGAAAAAAACCTTCTGGAATATACAGTGGCGTTGCTAGGGCTGGTGTCACCCGGGGCGGTAGGAAATGGTGTCACCCCCCCCCCCCCCAAAGAAAAAAAATTAGGTGCATGTAAGATCATTTTTTATTTGGGCAATGTATGGAGGGGGTGGGGGAAACATACAAGATAGGCTCTCATTCAGCGTGAAGGTCCGGTTAATCTTAATTTTTTTTTCTTATTTCTTATTTTTGTTATGGCCTTTTTACCTTCATTTTAATTAACTTTTTCCCTTTTTGTCCTCTACATTATTTTATTTTCTCGTTTTTTACCCCCCCCCCCCCCCCCAACACACAACTCATCTCTCCATCTTTTGAAAATTCACATTTCGTTTATTCTATTTCCTGAGTACTGCTAGTGGCACAACCCCAAACCTTAAGTGGCTAAAATCAGTTAATACAAAAGTACCATATAGCAAAACCAAATGGACCCCTTGTACAGCTACATACCCCATGGCTTTATCTTGGACTATGAATGTGTTTTCTGTTGTTTACTGCTTCTGAATTTTGTTTGACAAGAACTGGTTTTCATTTTTTGATGAAGCAAGCTTGACATCAGCTGTACAGTTTGGTATATTGTAGTTTAATAATGTCAACCTTGGCCTCTACCTGACCTGAACTGACGGTGACAGTGTACCTTGTTGTCTGTACTCTGTCTGGTTCACAGACTTCCTTTTTCTCAGTAAACATCTTTAAACAGTTCTAAAAGTTCAAGAATGTCCAAAGATATTCCAATGAATGCTAAAGGATGTTTTGCAAATTCAAAGGTACAGTCAAACTGATACTTTTATTTGACATGGAGAAAGGTGGTTCCTGAGATCTCCTTTCAGAGCAAGCAATATACAGCCGATCCATCCACAACCCCACAATGCTGTTGGCGGCACCCCTCTATCTGCTGTGCAGCAAGTGCCAGCCATATTTGAATCATTGGGAGTCTGACCAGGGGCTAAGCTCCATTCAGCTTTACTAAGCACCGCAAGCTAATTAGAGGAGGGCCACAAAAGCTAATTAGAGGAGGGCTTACGCATGCGCTGTGGGATCACCATAAAAGTTAGTAAATCAAGCAAACCCCAGGGATACACACAATGGGACAACCTAAATTGAGATGCCCTGCTTTAGAGCCAAAATCACTGGTGATTATTGACCATTTGTAGGCAAATATAAAAAATACTGCTGACCCTAGGCCCAGTAGTGTTGATTGATCCTGGTTATCTGTTTCAAAATAGTTAGATTAGGGGAGTAGTAGCCTTATTTTTGCTTTCCTCTGGTTCTGTCACAGTGTGTGAGCCTGCAACCTATTTTCTTCATTCACAAAAACTGACATCACAAGCAGCACTACAACCCCCCTTCCTATCCTAACTGCCATTAATGCTGTGATTATATGATTAGACTAGAAGAGATCATGACTAGTGACTACTATTGTGTCCACCCAGCATATGACAGGCAGCCATTCCAAGAAAACTGGGGTGTAGGTAGAGCTGGTGAGATTGCGTGCCATCTCATTCATTTAGTCAGCCTCCCTCTGGACATGTGTTTACAAAGTCTCCCTCTTTCTCTTGCCTCTGAACTGGGAAGCAGATCACCAGCAACACCACACACGCCCTCACCTGTTTCTGGCGACGAATACCGCGCGCGCTCTCAGCAACAAAAGAACAAAAGCTCCCACCTCGTCCACGTGACCTGCTGTGCGCGCACACCATTGGTCCACAGATTCTGGACAGGCACCAGCAGCCGCTCCGCCTCCTGCCAAATGGCGCTCGAGCGCTGTGGGAGAGATGCGTAGGTCGAGGTGACATAATGCTATAGTGCGGTGTCACCCTCTAGGTCTGGTGTCACCCGGGGCGGTCCGCCCCCCCCCGCCCCCGGGTCGCTACGCCACTGGGAATATACAGTCTCCCTGACTCAGACACTCGCGGTCTGTGCCAGCCACACCTCTATGAACAGCAGCAGGCATCCCCCTACCAGGAGCAGTGATGTTGGCCTTCTGGTTGCTAGGCCATTGGGCATTCTGCTTCCGCTGGAAAGGATGCAGGGTCCTTGTGTGCTGACACGGCTTGTCCCTGTTCACTTGTTGTGATCTGTGAAAAGGTTGAAAGGAGGGAGACTTCTTAGGAAGCTCTATTTCTCCACCTTTGGGGAAGCTGGGTGGACTTACTTCCTGTCACGTTCTTAATCAACTTATAAAGGGGTTCTCCAAATAGAAGCTTATCCTTAAAGGGAAGTGTGGTCAGTTTCTTCTTAGAGATCATATCCCCTAACCAATGAATAAGCCAGATACTGCGTCTCCGTGAAATCACAACAGCAAGGGTGCGAATGTTGAGTTTTGAAGCATCTGTCATGGCTTGCTTCAAGAACTCTCATAGTGGAGAAAGTGCATGAGATCTGCTCATTCCAGGGTCCAAAAGGAGTTAAGGATAACCCTGGTATCCAGCCAAAAGCCTGAAGCTGTGGCAACTAAACCTGCGGCAAACCTGTGTTTTTACTCAAGGAGAGGAAAACCATTCCCACTGTAGCAGCACAGAGCCCCAGGTATATGAGTATTTTGAAAACAGTGTGTAGAGAAGTAAATTACAGTTATAGGGGCATGATCCTAACACAAATTATTATTTTACATTCCAAAAGAGGAGAACAATAAGGCCGAACACCAAAAACCTGCCAAAGGGAACCTGCCATACACACCCTACCGTCCACAAAATTGTTTAGGCAGACATCCCAGGACCTGATGGCGGCAGGCTGTGGGGGATGAGGATGGCTGTACCCACCCTGTAAGCCATGTGTGGAACGGCCTGACATCTGTGTAAATATGCCTTCCTCCTCTTGTGCCATGATTTAATGACCGTTTTTTTTTTTTCAGGCAAAAAATGGCAATGGTAGCGCTGACAATCTCACCAGCGCTGACCATATTGGCACAGCATACTAGCAGTACTGCAGCACGGCAACAATGTCCCTCAAGGAGGCACACTCATTGGTGGTGAAGTGCTGTTGGTCTGCACGTCGACTCACCCAGGCATCATGTAGCTAGAACTCCAATATTGCCTGCTGATACTGACATACCCTTTCGAGCATATGTAAAATGGAGTTCCACCTGCTTGGCAAATCACTTATGAGGCGGTGGGTGGGAAGGCCAAAGCTCTTCTGCGGTGCAGATAGGCGAGCAGCGTGTGAATGCCATAAGTGTGCACACACGGCGCAGGAAGCTTGGTACAAACAAGCAGAGCACACGTGTAAAGCAACGGAAGTGCGTCAACCCAGCTCGGCCCAGGGATGTTACTGGGTTCCACCCATCAGGCTTAGGGCTCAGCGGCAGCAACCACTCATCTGTCTCCTCCTGGATGCCAGTTCACAGCTCCTGGGTGGTGTGTGGTCTTTCACCCAGACAGAGTAGTTTCAGCACAACCTGCTGCCGTTTACCCATTCCTGTGCTCAAACAGGTACTGCAGGTAATATCCAGCAATCCTGGGTGGTCACTACATTAACCCAGTGGGCAGTTAAGGAGATGTAACATCCCTGCCCATACTTAGTTGTCCGCTGGTCAGTTGTGATGTTGACCTTGCAACATATAGCATTGCACAGTGCACACCTTATTTTTTCCACAACCTGTTGCTGCAGTGCAGGGATGGCCTGCCAAGTTGTGGTGGCTGGGAATGATGTATTCCCATTTCGCGGCTTGTGGTTGCTATGCTGCTGAGATCCTTTGCGCCAGCTTTTTCAGTGCTCAGTCTCTGGGCATGGTGGGCAGTAATAGCAAGGGGCTTATCGCTGATGGTTTCTCTAGGGCTGCGTGGGCGCCACCTGTTCCAATGAAATCTGATTGTCTTCAGTTCACGTTGGTTCTAAGACTTTGTCATCACCCCTCGGATCGACTTCCACCCAATCCTCCCCGTTACCCGCCTTCTCAGTCTCAACATTGCAGAAACCCAAAGCACTTGTGGATGTCCTGCGATAGTCCGCTGTCCACGTCGTCATCTTTCAGCACAAGTTGTTGAGTACCTGTGAACCCCAATGTTCGCAACTGGGGCAGGTGGATGGCCCATGGAATCCCAGCTAGGAGTGTCATCATAGAGTATTAGTGATTGCTCCATGACTTGTGGCTGAGACAGCATGTTGATTTAAAGGGGGGTGCACTGTGTGTCATCTTTTCTATCAATGCCTCCACTTGGTCATGCCACACCTTTCTGGCAGCGGTATTGGGGCCTACAAGATTACGCTGCAAAGCCTGGCTTGTATATCTATATCTGACTAAAGAAGAAAATAGCTATTCTCTAATTATTTTTGTGTTCTGTTATTAATTATTATTTATTATTATTAATAATAATAATATTATTATTATTATAACTAATAATAATAATAATAATAATTTATGTTATTATTTTTACTTTTCCTATCACATTTTGTGCAGGGATATCACCCAGGTGTTACCCCCTCCCCCTTTGATTTGGCCTCTGACACCCATAAAATAATTTTTGATTTTTTTTTACATTTATTTTTAATTTATTTGTGTTTTTTTCATTTTGTGGGACTATTTGGAGCACTTTCACTACCTCATTTTGTGCAGAGCAATCACCCAGGCGCCCCTCCTGCTATTTGACTCCCAACACCCATAAAAAAACAAACATTTTAATTTTTTTTATTTATGTAAGTATGTATGTATGTATTTATTTAATGTATTTGTTTTCTGTTATTATTTTGAGTACTTTCCCTACCCCATTTTGTACAGGACATTCGCCCAGTTGTTGCCCCCCCCTGTGGGGACAGCCGAAAGGTGAGTGAAAGTGGGTGATCTGGGGGGTTTCACACAGGGGACCATCCCACATCGGGATGCCCCCTGGGGCAGGGACCAATCAACAGTATAGTCAAAATCCTGGTGATTGATCCACTTTAATATTGCCATTGCCTGGAGTGTCTTTTTAAAGTCCACATCAAGGAGCATGCTAGCAAAATAACACATTAAATGGTTTCTTAAAGCTGGTTAAAGGGTGACTTAAAATGATTCTTGCTGAAATGCAAAGTTCTTTGCATCCTGGCAAACATGTCTGTGTTTTTTTTTCATTGAGCCTGAATCCCTGGACGTAGACGTTTGTATGCCAATGTGTTTTTCGTTCAGTGTTCAGACTCAGTGGAAAGATGAGTATTTTTACAGCAACCTTTGTTTATTGCTTCCCACATATCCTCTGTGGGTTTAGACTTGTATACACAGATCCAGACACAGTGGCAGGTCTCACACACAATTTTCTGTATTGTGTATTTCACCCAAATATTAGGAATGTAGAGACAGGAATACTTCCCCTGTGGGCAAAAATCTACTAAGCTGGTTTGTGCTAAATCATAAAAGGCAAATGGGAAATGCAAAGCAGAAAACATAGGTTCATACAGTACATCATTCCATAGAATATACACCACAAAGACATTATCCCCAACAACTCATAAACATTTCTTCAGTAGAGCTTTTATTTCACACATATAAGGCTCGATTCAGAGACAGATACGTCTGGACTTTTGCATTTGTGTCTGTGTATGTTTTTGTGTCTGTTTGTCCTTTTTTTTGGTTTTTACGTTCCTTTTTCCATGCGTGTATGTGTGTTCCCGCTAATGCGTATATGCGCTTTCGATGGACGGATCGAAATCTGATCATTTGCGTTAGTTTTGATCATTTTCGCATCACAATCTGATATTTTGCGTTCATTCAGATAAGTTACGTTATTGGTATGGGCTTGCATCTCATTCAGAGAGCTGATTGCCGAGGGACCAGCGCCCTATAAAACGGTTTCATTTGCGATCCACTTACGGGACCATTTTGCACTCAGCTTGCTTGCTTGACCATGTATTGCGGCTTTGTGGAGGAATATGAGCACCTTCAGCTCCAGGGCATTGCATGTGTCAGCAGGGCCGAGGCCAGATTGCACTGGCGACGCATGCATATCGATCGCAGATCGCATGCATGATGTTGAGCTGTTCGAGCTGACCCGACTTAACCGCGCTTCCCTCCATAAGTTGTATAGTGAGCTGCGCCCATGGTTAGCCCGCACCACAAGGAAGGGGCAAGCAATTTCAGGTATGACCAAGATGCTTGGCTGCCTGCAATTTTTGGCGAATGGCTCGTTCCAGAGGCTGGGTGCCCTCTCCGTGGGGATCTCTCAGCCTACGCTGAGCCGCACACTATCCAAGTTTTTGGATGGCATGGCTACCATTAGTCCAAAATATATTTAATTTCCGGACGACATGGTAGCCTGGAACGCGCTTAAGTTGGGTTTTTTAATATCGCCGACATGCCCAACATCATGGGTGCGATCAATTGCACACACGTTGCATTGGTCCCTCCCGCAGCTGACAAGTACACCTATAGGTAAGTTCATTTATGTCATTTTGTTATATAGTTTAGGCAAACTGTATTGTAAATATCTAATAATCCCTCCTTGTAAAGTGTTCCTGTGACCTATTTTACAGTGTATACCTTAATCCCTCCTTGTAAAGTGTTCCTGTGACCCATTTTACAGTGTATACCTTAAACCATCCTTCTCAAGTGTCCCTGTGACCCATTTTACAGTGTATACCTTAATCCCTCCTTCTCAAGTGTCCCTGTGACCCATTTTACAGTGTATACCTTAATCCCTCCTTGTAAAGTGTCCCTGTGACCCATTTTACAGTGTATACCTTAATCCCTCCTTCACAAGTGGTCTGGTGACCCATTTTACAGTGTATACCTTAATCCCTCCTTGTAAAGTGTCCCTGTGACCCATTTTACAGTGTATACCTTAATCCCTCCTTGTAAAGTGTCCCTGTGACCCATTTTACAGTGTATACCTTAATCCCTCCTTCTCAGGTGTCCCTGTGACTCATTTTACAGTGTATACCTTAATCCCTCCTTGTAAAGTGTCCCTGTGACCCATTTTACAGTGTATACCTTAATTCCTCCTTGTAAAGTGTCCCTGTGACCCATTTTACAGTGTATACCTTTATCAATGTTTTTAATGTAGGCCTTAGCAAAACATTTTAATGTGGACCTTAATTAGTGATTAGAATGTTAATCTTTATTTTCTCCCACATACATATAATTTTTGGTTTTAAAACTACTTATGTACTTAGTGAGTGTTATTTGGATTGTCCAACATGTTTTTTGGAGGGTGTTAGGGGTAGTTAACCTTGGATTGCTAATTTGTTTTTATTTATTTTTTTCTTCCAGGAACCTCAAAATGGGCCACTCACTGAATGTGCAAGCAGTGGTGGCCCCGACCATGCGGTTCCTTAGTGTTCTCGCCGTGTTTCCAGGCTCATCTCATGACGCGTACATCTTGCGATGATCTGGATTATACTGTCGGTTTGAGTCTGGAGAATTATCAGGTGGATGGCTCCTTGGTAAATTTCCTCAAATTACATAATTCCCTTTTCACTGTATGCCTATGAATATAGTTGATGAGCCATGTCTGAACCTATGGCTGTTTTTACCCCTTGATGACATGTTAAACCGGACCTTAACCATGATCTTTAGCAAAGCACAAACCCTTAAAAACTGATTCCCCAGAATTTCCACCTAATATATTTCTAGTTTTTAGTAACTTACTTATTATTCTTTCCCCCACTGGGCTGCAACTCTGTTCATGACTTTAGGATAGGGGCACTGCCATCTTTGCCCAGATGCATCACACTTACTGAGGAGAGGAGAGAGGGATAAAGTACAGGGGGTAGGTTATAGCTATGCTTTGCTCAGACAGAGCAGAGCTGGGGCCTGGAAAAGGTCAGGAATCCCAGAATGCAGAGCAGCACAGTCAGAAGGCACTTCCTGTTTGCAGGCTGCCTGATATTCCCTGATCCGCCATCTTGGATGTTTAACCCTTCTAGTGCCAGCTACGTGACTCTCACGTAGCTGCCTCTCCAACCGTTAAGTGCCAGCTACGTGAGAGTCACGTAGCTGACTTTAGAGGCCCATAAAACAAAAAGTAAAAAACATACAGACTCATTTGAAAGGGCCAGCGATTCTGTACAAGAATCCGCTGTTAGATTTCCGCCCCCAGGCCTCTGATCTGGGAGGGGGAACCCTATGTCATTTTTTATTAACCCCTTACAACTATGCAATCATATTACATAGTTGTATCCTATCTGGAATCTCCTAAACTGCTGTTTCAGGAAAGGGGGTATACCTATACATATGTGGTACCATTGTAACCGGGAGAAATAGGGCTTTCACACGCAATAATATTTTATTAACAAACTTACATTTTTTATTACAAAAAAAACACTACAAATTGTAAAAAATAGGTTTTTTTCATTTTTTTGCACATATTTCACCCAAAAGTATTGAGAATACACTAAAAAAAGGCCAAACAAGACATTTCATGTTGAAGCCCAGACTCTGCTGAAAAAAACAATATATAATTTTCATCGAAATCCCTGGAAATCCCTTCAAAAATCAAGGTTGCACACGTGTAGCGCAAAAACGTGAAAAGTCGTCTGGCAACAGATTGTGACAAAAAATTTCGGTAGGCCGGCACTCAAAGGGTTAAAGGCTCATAACATGCAGTAGATGCTGGTAGGATGTTTTTTGATGTGATCAATCTGTATTTCCAGGGTGTGGGTAACATATAAGATAGGCTCTTATTCAGAATGAACGACCGCTTTAAACAATATTGTTGTTTCGAATGTGTAATTTATGTAAGTATTTTATTATTCTTTCAGGGGATTCCGGTTATCCACTTCTTCCCTTGCTCCTGACGCCCGTCCTTCGGCCACAGAATGAGGCACAGGAGGCCTACAATCGGTCACACAGAAAGACCCGGGCCGTAGTCTAGAGGGCATTTGGACTGCTCAAAACCCGATTCCGGTGTTTGGACCATACCGGGGGGGGGGCACTCCAATATGACCCCAACAAGGTCATAAACATAATCCTGGCATGTTGTGTTCTGCATAACTTTGCGATCATGCAGCGTGTCCTGTTATGTGGATCTGCCCCCCTCTCCACCCAGCCAGGAGGCAGATGAGCAGTACACTGGCACAACTAGTGCTTCTGGGCAAGCAGTGCGGGCTAATTTGATTACCAGCTACTAAAAATTGTTTTCTTTGTTTGTTTGTTTGTTTATGTAATTTTGTTATTTTCAACATGATTTGCTTTTGTGAAGACCTTTTTCTTTATTTTTCCAAAAAGTAATGACTTAATTACTAAAAAATTGACACCTGATCTGAGCCTCATGCAGTTTTCGCATGTCTGTTCTTAAAAACCTTCATTAATATCAAAATAAGGCAAACAATAATGCATCAACTTAGTCAAGAACAGCTAAAGTTACATTCAATATATTTTATTGAACTGTGTAATTTTGTAGTTGAAGGGCACTCGCAGACTCAAAATGTACATACATAGTAAAACAGAAATATACATTGGGGTAGACTCATGGCCCCTAGCAATTGGCCACATCCAGGAGTTGTAAAGTAACGCACTCCAGGCCGAAGTTTCACCGCCCAACAACATAAAGATACATAGGGAGCAACCATTTCCAGGGGAATAGTCGGGCAGGAATACATAGGCCCACATACACACCCTCTCCTGCTTGGCCACATTTGCCACCGGCAAAGGTGGAAAGCAGCCATACCTATGCCACATCCACCCCTGTAAGTTCGTGGGCCACCCAGACAATACCCCCAGTCTTAATGCCAGTCCAGTCCAATCGTTGCCATGGGCAAATGTAGTTGTTGCACACCCAAGAATGTCCCCCAATATTGCCAACAAACAGGATGAGCCAGCCATGATTTGATTAGGCCCAAGCCTGCAGCATGGCAGCTTGAGGGGCCGCTTCAGTGAGGCTTAAGCTCAGGCATTGGCTAGTGGGGTATGTCAGCACTCTAATGAGCTATATGGGTGAATTCAAAATCAAACCAGCAAACCCATAAAAAAGCCAATCTTGGTAGCACTCACCAGACAGGTAAATAGAGTGGGGATGTAGAGGAAAGATGTGGACCAGATCCAGGTCAAATAGATCTTAAAAGTGATGTTGCCCATAATAAGGTTGTGGTGGGCCTTGGAGGTGGCCCAACACCTGGGCATGTGTGTCATTCAGAATCTGCCACTGGTCAAGCATCTGGCTGTTGCTAGTTCGAAATGCATCTAGCATGGCAGTGAAGTTTGCATTTAAGTTGGCCGTTTGTTCTGCCATCTGTGTGGTTAAGTTGGCCATTTGTTCAGCCATCTGGCTGTTGCTCTTCCTAAATTCAGTCAGCATGTGGGTAATGTATTATTGAAAATCTTGAATTGTGCAGTAATCTGCACTGTTGTTCGTTGAGTAACCTGCCGAAAGTAACGGCTGTCATGGCGCCATGCTGACTCCAGGATTGGCACCCGCCTCCCCTTGGAAACTGGTCGACGTTGTTGACTGCGTCTTCCATTTCCCCGGGTTTGAGCGCCTGCAGGTGCTGGAGCTGTAGGGCAAGCAACAGTCCCAGATGTGCTTGGCAAAACCTCTGCAGCAGAGCTACCACTGGGGTCTGTAGGCTCAGTCTCAGCCTGCTGGCCACAATGGGCTGGCAGCATGCATCCAGCTTCACACTGGCGCAGAGGATTTGGTGCAGTAGGATGCTGGGGCAGTGGAAGTTTAGGTTCCAGGGGGGTAATTTCTGAAGGTCCAATCAGGCTGGCATCCTCCTCCTCCTCCATTTCCTGGATTACATCCATCAGTGTGGGAGTCTGTTGGGACATGTGAAAAAGTGTTTCAGATTTGGCCCTAAATATGTTTAGGATCCAAATTACTCATGTGCATTCACATTCATCAGCAGTTTCATCAAAGTCCACTTACCCTATATATCTGTTCCTGGGTCCTAGGCAGCAGGGAAGTAGACGGCATACTCAACCTGGAGGAGCCTTCCACACTTCCAGAGGCTGGATGCTGGGCTGTGTTTAAAAGTAAAAGGCACGTAAACACACAAACATCCATTGATGAGCTGAATTAGTACATATGCGTTCTAAAACACGTGGCCAAGCAGGAATGCCAACTCCCCCAACGGTGCAAGTTGACCTTCACAATGAATGTCAGTATCTCTTATATGTACGCCTCACCCTGTACATACAGATTGGTCACCTTAAATAATACAAACATGCATGTACTCTGCATGTTAGGAGGCTTTACAGATACAAAATGGTGCATTAGGGGGCCAGTCAGCTTTGGCTTTAGAATATGCTGCTGTGCATTCTTCCTAGATAGCCCTTTCCCTGACCCCAGCTCAAGATTGTCGGAACAAAGCACAGCTACAACCCCATTGTTAGAAAGACAAAGAAGTAAGTGTTGTCTATTATTTACTATATTCACATCACATGCAGTGCTTTGGTAAGATAAATAGTTTAATAGTGATCATAAATACTGTCAAAGGTCGTGTATGGCCTGCAAACCTTTTTAAGGACCATTAACTACTGCACCCTGGGAGAGTGGCCATAATGAAGGACATTCCTCAGACATTAAACACCCGCCTAAAGCAGTTACCTCAAAGCCACTCCCTAGGGGCATGTGTTCATATCTGCCTGTGAGCCTCATTTCACAAGTTTACAATAGTTCACATTCCAACAAACATTACTAACCTGCAGAAATGGTATGGATGTCCGTGTCCTATCTGCCAGAGAGGCCCTCTAATGCGACGGGGTGTATTAATGCCAGGACCATTTCTTCAGCTCTGGTATATTGTAATTTGGTGGGGAAGCCTCCGCCAGTTTGTAAGCTGAAAAATAGAGGTAAGAAAATACACAACTCAAATATGTACCTGCGATTGCGCCATTTATTCTGTTTCTTCCGTGCTGCATACTTCAGGTCAGATATTTGTCTCTGGATCTGCTCCACATCTTTCCTCTCATCCCACGCTGCATTCTCCTGTCTGGTGAGCTCGTCCAAGATTTGTGTCTTTCTCATTTTGCTGGTTGATTTTGAATGTGAGGCCAGTTGCCAATGCTAGGGTTTGTGCCTCCCCAAAACGCCCACTCAACTGGCATCGCCGCAATGTTCTGCCTAATGGTTGGTCTTCTGGCTCATCTGTGTTTGGTGGCAATTCGCGGGACATTCTGGGCTGGCTCTGTGGTGATGAATCTGGCGTCAAGTGGCTGGAAAAAGACTGGACTGGACTCGCATTAGGACTGGGGGTCCTTGCCTGGGTGGCCACCGAACTTCTAGGCGTGAATGTTGCATAGGTCTCGCTGGATTCCACCTGTGCCGGTGGCAAATGTGTCAGAGGAGGAGAGGGTGTGCTTGGGGGGCTGGGGCTTCGGGCCCTCTGCTTCTTTGTGGCCTTGGAACGAGAAGAGGAATGTCGCCCTGGATATCGTTTCCCGGATCCAACAGGAGACAGACACCACCTTCACCCATACACAGATCATGCAGCACTGGTTGGACCTGAAAGGACTCCACAAGCCCCAGGTGCGGCGATTTTTTGGTCTCCATTTCCCAAGTAAGTAGATAGCGATTGCATGGTAGATGTAACTAATACAGAAGGTAGGCCTTTATTTATAAATGCTTTTCTTTTCTAGTGTTGGAAATGGAGTACCGAATCAGACGTACCCAGAGGCGCACAGGCCGGCCAGTGCTGCATGAGTCTGCAGCAGGAAGTGAAGGGGGTGGATCTCCAGGGCCACCTTCCTACCCCTCCTCTGTAGGGGCCTCCGACCAGCCCCTGGACCTTTCTACAGAGGAGGGGCATCACGGCGTGGGCAGGAAGTTGGCCCAAGCTACGGAGCCATTAGCCTCTGGTATGTGACTCTTAATGTAACCACACACACATACATGCTATGAAAAGCAAAGCTGAGTCCCTTAATCTCCCTTTCTAGATGAATATGTAGCGGGTGAAGGATCTGTGGAAGAGACTACAGCAGATCATGCTCAGGAGGCACATGGAGAAGGTGGGTAATGTCACACACACATTCTAAATGACATTTGCTTACTGTTGACTCAGACATTAGAAGTGACCCTATTTTACATGTCTCTACAGCCTCAACTTCCCAGCAGTGGCACGTCCCAGAGCGGAGGGTGGTCCCCGAAGCAGAGGTCGCCCACCAACGAAGTAAGTTGAAATGTAAATATTTGGAGTATGTGGGAAATCATCTCCAATCTACCTAAATCCAGAGTCAATGCCATTAGCATAATGACATATGGCCTCTTCCTTTTAGTAACTCCTTAGCATAATGACATATGGCCTCTTCCTTTTAGTAATTCCTTAGCATAATGACATATGGCCTCTTCCTTTTATTAATTCCTTAGCATAATGACATATGGCCTCTTCCTTTTATTAATTCCTTAGCATAATGACATATGGCCTCTTCCTTTTATTAATTCCTTAGCATAATGACATATGGCCTCATGAGTTAGCTTGCAACCTAATAAATATTCCATCCACAGCTGTTAAACATGTATTCGCCGAAAAACATGTATTTGGCACAACTCACGGCCACGGTGTTTCAGTTGGTGGGCGAGATGCAGGAGCTTCGCGATTCGTTGGGGACCACAGATGAAGATTAATTATCTGGGGCCTGCCATTGCTTTGTATATAGTTTTAAATATCTTATTTTTGTATTTAAATTTTTTAAATTTTATAAATGTTACATTAAAAAAAAAAGAAAACAGTTTGTAGATGCAAAAATTAAAAAAAAATATTTAAAAAAAAAAGGCACTAAAATGCCATTTATTAGGAAAAAAAAACTTTTCTGTGTCATTTTCGTTTCTACATACATTCATTAAGGGTTGGTAAAAACAAAACAACGGAAAAAAACAAAATTTAGATATGAGCATTAGGTGTGCCAATGGCAGAAGAATGAGACTGAGAAGTAATTTAGGTACGTTTTAGGTGTGAGAAATGGAAGAATATACTGACCGCGAAGTGATTTAGGTAAGCATTAGGTGCGCCAATGGAAGAAGAATGAGACCGCTAAGTGATTTAGGTAAGTTTTAGGTGTGAGAAATGGAAGAATATACTGACCGCGAAGTGATTTAGGTAAGTTTTAGGTGCGGGAAATGGAAGAATATACTGACCGCGAAGTGATTTAGGTAAGCATTAGGTGCGCCAATGGAAGAAGATTGAGACCGCTAAGTGATTTAGGTAAGTTTTAGCTGTGAGAAATGTAAGAATATACTGACCGTGAAGTGATTTAGGTAAATTATAGGTGCGGGAAATGGAAGAATATACAGACCGCGAAGTAAGTTTTAGGTGCTGGAAATGGAAGAATATACTGACCGCGAAGTGATTTAGGTAAGTTTTAGGTGCGGGAAATGGAAGAATATACTGACCGCAATGTGATTTAGCTAAGCATTGTAGCAGAAGTGAGTGAACAAAATATGTAGATGAGCACATTAATGAGTTAATTTTGTAGTGCGCAGGCGTAAGTTCGTAACAATTTTCGTCTGGACGATTATTTATAGAAAAAGGAATTCCAAATCTAACGGGAAACGTAAATGATTTGTTCGAGGCGACGATGGAAAAATGCCAAAAACGAAAGCCTACGTTGTTTCATGAGTAACATAAACAGATATTGAAAGCTGAAAAATGACCTTCTCATTGGCATACGAACGGACGAAGACTTTACTGAAGACTTTATTTAAAAAAAAAAACAGAACGACACAAAAACGAAAGTCTTTTTATGTCTCTCTGAATCAACCCTATAGTACCAGTTTGAAATACACCTTTTTAACCTATGTTTTCTTCCTTTGTAGATTCGTATTAAAGATGTACTAAATACAGTATAAAGGAACATATATGTCATATATAAGTTGAAGGCACCATAGCATGTGTATTCCTTTTTGCTTTGATCACCGCTTGGCAGGCCTTTGGTATTCTCTCAATCAGCTTCATAAGGGAGTGACCTGGAATGGTTTTCCAACAGTCCGTCGCGTTTCTGAATGTCACTCCTAGTAAAGCAGAATCTCGACCACCACTAGCGACGCCCACCGAGGTCCTCCCAAGGTGAATAGCTAGACATTGCTAGACATTGCTGGAACTGATGAGTAGCAAGCACAGAAATCAGATGTAATAGGTGTGTACTAAAGCACAGTATGTATTTGATGAGTACTGGAACACAGTATGAAGCTAAAACAAGTGATTACTGGAACATAGGACAACCACTGCATGCATGTTTTGGAGTGGGCAGTCTACTGGAAGGCCTGGACTTCACAGGGGCCTTATCCAAGGGGTAATAGACTGGGCTGCAGGCACAACCAGGGTCCCACAACCCTTGCCAAATATGGGTGGCATAGAGCAGAGAGTAATCAGTCGAAGCCAAAATAGAAGCCAAAGCGGACAGTTAGGAAAGCTTTGGTCAGAGCCAAAGCAGGTAGTCACAGAAGCCAGAATCAGAGTCAAAGCGGATAAACACACAAGCTGTGGTCAAAGCCAAAGTGGCAGTGGCATAACATAATGTGAAGGAGCCCTGGTGCGAATGTTAAATGGGGCCCATTCAAGGCTTATACAGTAAAGGCTTTTCTGTATTTTAACTCAAATGGATTCAGATAGACAACTAAAGACCGAAACATCTGAGATAAATGGTGCTTCCTTTCTCTAAATCATGCCACGTGGGCTCAGATATGATAAATAAGGTGGAAGAGTAACAGTGATGGGCCTCCTTCTAACATTCTGGGCCCCGGCGCACCCCCAATAGTCACGCCCCTGCAAAGCGGGTAGTCAGAACAAAAGCCGAAGCTCAGAACCGGAATCAGGAAAGAGAAACAAAGACTGTTGTCCCATGTTTGTGATAACCTAGGGAGATTCAGGTGGTGCACAGCAATGACACAGTCTTGAAGTTTTGAGTCCTCTGAGCATTTGGTGGCATCTTCTTTAGTTCTCTTTTACTTACTTACTTATCTCAAACCAGCTCAACTTGGTTAAGGTCATATCATCTTGGTTCATGTCATCTGACACAGAACCACCATCTTGGAGCACACAGGGGGCTTCCTTTCCCAGTATCCCGGTTGCTGCTGCCAAGCTGCTGCCTGGATTTAAGCGACATAACCCACAATGCACAGCACCAGGAAACCCTGCAGCGCTTCCTCTTTGTAGGCCACTGGCAAATTTATATGACATCATTAAGGGGGGGGGGGGGATTCAGCTGAATTTTTATGTTCAGCAATCTAAATTGCCCTTAGGAGGGATGCATATGAGCCCTGTTACTTGTGATGGGTTGGTCCAGACCACGGGAGGGTTGTGGGTAGCGATGGGCAACCCCCCCATAGTTTGGGACCGGCAAGTTCGACCACACTTTGGATAAATGTTCGAGGACCCGAACCCGAAACCCAGAGTGTGTGGCAGTAAGCAGTCACCTTGGCCCGATCCTCTTTATCAGCAGTGGTGGCAGCGGAGGTGAAGCGGCAGTGATGTTTTAATTTGGCCCCAGCAGTGGCTACAAAAAGAGGCCACTGGCTCCCATGAATGAGGACACTTCTAGTCCCAGCTGTCACTAGAACAGCCATCACTCATGGGAGCCGGCGGCCATCTTTTTGGGTCAGGATGCCCTGCTGTATAAAACTCCCCAAATCACCAAATCTACTCACCTCTTCCAAAAGCCTGCACCACATCTCTGCATCGTGGGTGCATCCCCGGCATGCCTCTAGGTAGGTGCACACCCACATCAGTTGGGGGCAGAGATGTGGCCAGTGGCACTTGATCCATTCAGATTTCCTGACGTCAGTGTGGCAAAAGAAATCTAAATGAGCAGAGCAACAGAGCACTCTGATTGGCTGAGCAGGTAACACATGCACTGTGGCAATGAGGAACATATGAGTTTATGGGAGATCTCGGGTTATACACACAGCGGGACACCCCAAACCAGGATTCCCTGCCAGAGAGGGACAAGACAAAGAAAGTCAATTACTTGGGTGTTGTTCCTCTTTAAAGGGACATAAAACCCAATGCCAATAATTAGCCAGCAAGCACCTGACCTGATGCCTGTCCCATATGCCTCTCCTCCATTTCCTGTAGTGCAGGGTAGAAGCTGTAACAGGACTCCAAAGTTTTTCATTCCTCCAGGACAATTACAACTAATCCCTTGGAGCTCTCGGCGTGAGAAGGCATGGCAACCTCAATGGTCTTGCAGCTGTCTCTGACCATAGCAGAAAATGCTCCATGGCATGTCTTTCCCAGGATAGGCACACCAAGCCACCAGCCAGTTATTGAAGTAAAAAAATCAGTTTTGGATTTTACCAATAATCAGAGTTTTTCACATGAAATTGCTTATTGTGTACTGTTCCCAAGGGACTCAGGAGAGAAAGTTAGCGTGTGCCTGGACATGTCAGCCACTGCATTGCATACAGTTGTCAGGTTTGGATTTAAAACTTAAGGGTGAGAAACAGAGTAATATGATAATGTGACTGGGAACATACGGGTAGAATTAGAATATGTGTAACAACTTAGAGGAGCTGTTAGAGCAGCTGTAAACAGAGGCGATAACACTAATGAACTGATCTTGTGGAGAATGTCTTACACTAAGTAAGTATTACACAGCATTTAATTGCTAGCTTTCCATAAATGATACACTTATAGGGACTAATTAGCTTATTTAATAAAGCAGGGTAAGTAAAACACATGTTCAGTGAACTGTGCAACTCAGACTGAGATCATGTTCTCTTGTACTGTATTGTATTTTTGATGGCCACACAACTGTCAACCGCTCTCCAAGGTTAGGCAATGTGGAACAATGTTAAGCACAGTTTATTCATTGTCGAAATGTCATCCCTACTTAATGTGAGAGCTCTCGAGCGCTGCTTGGAGGAGGCGTACAGAGAGGTGGGGTTAGCTAGGTGTGATGTCATAGAGCCATTCAAGCCAAAGAGGGCGTGGTTCCGTTATGGGGACCTCAGTGCTGATTGAAGGACCAGATCAGCGGGTGTGGCCAGAGCCCAGAGTGAGGCAGGGGATTTCCTCACTCAGGGAGCCGAGCTGAAAAGATTGACTTAACTTTTGACTTGCCAAACACTTTAAGGAATAACTTCCATGAAACATATCCTACTTGTTCTAATCATATTGTATGTACTATATGTGTGAATAGGGTAGGAGGTAGGATAGGGTGATTTGAATATATTCTAATTGCATGTTGTAAAGTTTCCATTTTAGGTTTTCCCCCCTCCACTCAACCACTTGAATTATAGAAATTCAAAAGAACGAACACCTCACTAAATAACAAAATCATGCATCTTTAGATTAAAAATGACCAATGTGCCAGTTGTTATTCACGCATGGCATTTGTTTCCTGTGTTCCTGTGTGCAAGAATATTTTAAACCCAGCCAGAGCAGATGATGATATTGAACTAACCACATTTTGTGTCTAGGGGGTTGGTTAATCACTTGTTAGTATCACCCAACAAGTTCATGCACACCTTTAAATTGGTATCAGCCTATAATATGGTATAGATGTTTTACTGGCACTGAATATTTGCAAATTACTTTTAATGAACATGGCATTCTTGTAACAGTGTTGTAAAGTATGTTAGTGGTATTCTATAGTGGTATGTATACATGGCCAGTTACATACCATATATGGTTCACAAGGAAGGCAAAGTGGCCTGTAGCAGATAAAGAGAGATCAAGGTATTAGCTGGCAGACAAGGACATGGGTCAACGTCCATTATTGTCATGTGCTGGCTGCAGAATAGAACATCGTCATCATCAGTGGTCAGAATTCATGGCAATAGTTCATGGCCAGCCAGCCAGCCAGCAGTCATGATGTGGTCAGTATTCATAGTAATAGGTCACCAACAAAATAGCAACAGAATGTGGACTTTGACATCATATGAATAGCTGAAACAGGGTCAGACACTCATACAGTCAGTACTGTGCTTGGGGCAACATGTATTTGAGCATATTTCAATCAGCAGAAATGCCAGGCTCAGACTGCAACACTGGAGGTGATGTATTAGGCAGGAAGAACTGCTTCATGCTGCCAGTGGTTGCCAGGCAATCCCTCAACCCATCACAGCACCAGCTGAGGAGTGGAGCAGGATCAGTGGCAAACTCCTGTAACAGAAAGCAGAGAAGTGGTAACTTGTTCACTAGGTGCTGTAAAAAAATGCAACAATCCAGTAATATAAATGTAATTTTGCTGCCTAACACAGAAAGAAACATGATTGGCACAGTGCATTACTGCATGGTTTTCAAATGGCTGTTATCCTAGAGTATCTTGGTGAAAACTCTGTTTCAGCGTGGATTTATGAGGAATCACTTCTGCCCGACAAACCTTATCAGCTTTTATGAGGAGGTAAGTTTAAGATTGGATCAGGGGGACTCATTGGATATCATACATCTTGACATTTCTAAAGCATTTGATACTGTGCCACATAAAAGACTGGTACAAAAGATGAGAATGCTTGGATTAGGAAAAAATTTGGCTTAATGATAGAAAACAAAGGGTACTTATCAATGGGACACTCAGATACGCAGCCCATCAACCAGCTTCATCTAAGGTTGCAACAGCAGAAGTGCTTCTTCTTCCAGCTGTGGCAGAGTGGCAGCAGTGGCGTTCCAAACTGGCCCCAGCCGGGGCTTAAAGAAGAAGTACGGGTCCAAAAGAAGTTTGAGTCCCTATTGATTTCAATGGGGACTCGGTTTGGGCCCCCAAACATTTATTCAGTGTTCAACTGAACTTGCCAAATCCAAACTTTGGGGAGTTTACCCATCTCTATTCACTGTTGCTATCGAATTACTGCAAGGGTCTGTTCTGGGCCCAGTTCTCTTCAATATACATATTAATGACATAGGGTACAGATTAAACAATAAAGTCTCAATCTTTGCAGATAATACTATGCGGTGTAAAGTAATTAACACAAAAGAGGACAACAGGCAGCTACAAACAGGATTGGGTAAGTTGGAAGCATGGACAGTAAAATGGCAAATGAAGTTTAACACAAATAAATGTAAGGTTATGCACATGGGAAGGAGAAATTTGTGCCATGATTACAATGCTTGGTAAAACTACAATGGAAAAGGACCTAAAAGTTTTAGTTACCAATAAACGTAACTGCAATAATCAATGCCAGGCAGCAGCTGCCAAGGCAAACAGGGTCATGGGGTGCATCGAGAGGGGCATAGGTGCCCATTGCCAGAGCATCATTTTACCCCTGTAAAAAGTCACTGGTCAGACCCAATAGTGAATATTGTTCTGGACAGCAGTGCATAAGAAGGGCATATCAGAACTGGAGTATGTTCAAATAGTCCCATGAACTATTTAAACCCCATAGTGTAACCATAACCCGAGGGCATACACTAAGGTTAGAGGAAAGACACTTCCTCCATCGACATAGGAGAGGATTCTCCTCTGTAACAGCAGTGAGACTATGGAATTCGCTACCAGAGGAGGTAGTTATGAAGGATACACTAAAGGAGGTCAAAAGTGGACTGGATTCCTTCCTTGCATATAATAACATTTCCAGCTTTGGCTACTAGACCAATAGAAGGAGATAAACAAGGCTGAACTAGATGGACTAAAGTCTTTATTCGGCCTTACGTTACATTCTAAGTTACTTCTCAACAGTCACATTGTGATTTTCCTGCAAAATAATGATTGCATTCATAGGTAGAATAACTCCTAATCTCCATGAAGGATGCAATGGCCAGTGTTTAAAGCATGCTCCTGTTAAAAGGGTAATGCCAACACTGTGGCACAAACATGAAAGTCTCTCTTAGCCATAGGTAGAGGGGGGAACAAATGACCAACAGAGGGGTTAAACAGATCTCAACAGAGGCAGATCTCAACATGGTCTATACAGGGCAGTGCATATACACTTTTTTTTATCTAAATTTATTCCAGGGTTATCTTGTGTTTCTTTTGGCTGGCCGCATACATACACTGATGGGGTATTGCTTTGGTTAAGGATGTTGATTATGATTTGAGGTTTATTTCACTGATGGGTTTCTTTTGATAAAGGATGATTCATTTGGGATGTACGAAAATAGATTATGGATTTTTTTAGCCAGAGGTACAAACAATCAAATCCCTAGCAAGCTGGTGGAATGTTTTATATTATACACAAAGAGCAGTCATGTGAAATAACCGGCAACATATAAATTAAACCAAGGCCGGTTAAAAAAAAAAAAATAGATAGATAGATAGATATTGCAAACCTTCTATTGACATTTAAAGCAGGTTATAAGTCCACTTAACCTTTTATGGCATTTGCATTTAAAATGCTCCACATGTAAAAGTGGCCCAAGTAGCCCAGAAAATGTTCAGTACTTTCCAACAAATTATTTGATGAGTTTACCTACAGAGTAAAATAATTGAGGGATACTGATTTCGGCATCCCTGGAGCATCCCGATCTGGGTTGCCACATTCTTACCCCCCCCCCCCCCCCCCCCGGTATCAGCCAGTATACACATGTAGCAGGCGATTCCACGGCACAAGCGCAGGCAGCAACCATGCTATTCTCTTAGCTTAGCCAGACATTTCTGAATAGCTAGTGTGGGTACACAACAAAGAAGCAGGAGTGTGGTCTGTGGTGCCCACTCTATTCAGCTTTCCTAAGATTGAATGGAGCGTTAGTGCTGACTGACAAGTGACCCACGCATGCTCCATGAGTTCCCTTGAAGGTGAGTTTTTATGGGCGATCCCCCAAGGATACACACAGTGGGCATTCCAAAGAAAAGATAAACAACCAAGTGTATGAAAATCCGGGCCTTTTTTCCTCTTTAAGGTGGACTACCAGTCTAAATTCAACCCAAACTTCTCAAACCCTTTCTTCATGCTGATGACTATTTGAGCATTTTAAAACAATAACTCACTTTCTCTACACTAGGCGCCCAATTTCTCTACACTAGGCACCCAATTTCTCTACACTAGGCACCCAATTTCTCTACACTAGGCTCCCAATTTCTCTACACTAGGCGCCCAATTTCTCTACACTAGGCACCCAATTTCTCTACACTAGGCACCCAATTTCTCTACACTAGGCGCCCAATTTCTCTACACTAGGTGCCCAATTTCTCTACACTAGGTGCCCAATTTCTCTACACTAGGCGCCCAATTTCTCTACACTAGGCGCCCAATTTCTCTACACTAGGCACCCAATTTCTCTACACTAGGCGCCCAATTTCTCTACACTAGGCACCCAATTTCTCTACACTAAGCACCCAATTTCTCTACACTAGGCGCCCAAATTCTCTACACTAGGCACCAAATTTCTCTACACTAAGCACCCAATTTCTCTACACTAGGTGCCCAATTTCTCTACACTAGGCACCAAATTTCTCTACACTAAGCACCCAATTTCTCTACACTAGGCGCCCAATTTCTCTACACTAGGCGCCCAATTTCTCTACACTAGGCACCCAATTTCTCTACACTAAGCACCCAATTTCTCTACACTAGGCGCCCAATTTCTCTACACTAGGTGCCCAATTTCTCTACACTAAGCACCCAATTTCTCTACACTAGGCGCCCAATTTCTCTACACTAGGCACCAAATTTCTCTACACTAAGCACCCAATTTCTCTACACTAGGTGCCCAATTTCTCTACACTAGGCGCCCAATTTCTCTACACTAGGCGCCCAATTTCTCTACACTAGGTGCCCAATCTGAATTGGAGAAAAGTTGCAACAAGGATCATGACTGTTAGTCACACTGCAAATAATCATCCCTGTTCAGTGCAGTGATTCGCTAGCTAAGCTGTCACTCACACACGCAGCAGTTTAAACCAAGGAAGCAGAATTTACAGCACTTACAACAGGATTACAGCAAGATAAGCCAGATCATTAAAAGAGTGCATTTTAGGTTAAGGATTGCTACAGTAGCTCTTAAAAGTGAGTAACACCCCTCACATTTTTGTACTTTTATTATTATTTTTTTTTCATTAGACAATACTGATATGAAACACAAGCAAGCAATCTGTCTCTCCATCCTCAACTGCTGTGTGTTTGTCTTATTCAAACTAGCACAGGTGCTCTATGATTGGCCGGTCTCAATTCAAGTCCTTAGCTGGCTCGATTAGCATGTAAATACACACATGAAACCAAACCAGGCCAAAGCCCAGCAAACCTGTCCCTTCTGAAACAAAGGAAAATCTCTCTACCATTCTGAATACTAATTAATTTCAGCAGTCATGTTGGTTTGTCCTTGAACTTACAGGCTGATTCATCACTAACGCCAGGTAGCGACAGATGAGCGTCTGTAGCAGGCATTTTCAGAGCGCCCGCTAGTAGTCACTGTGCTCAGCCGTGGGTCGCTACTTCATAGTGACTCAGTCGCTGTTCAGTAATGTTGAATACATTGTGAGGAGTCGCTATTTGACCAGTACAGCGCTGTATGGGAGCGCATGTTAGCGAATGACTCACACCATATTCAGCAAAAAAAACAGCCTCACAAATCTCTGCCACTGAAAAATGCTTGTTTGAAGCCCAGAGCGCAGGAGGCGGTGTGTTTAAAGTCTGTTTTTCAGCATCTATCCACTAGTAACAAAGTGAAAACATATGGAATTACATTGTAACAACATTGTAACATGAACACTTTAATGGCAGACCTGTAATGTCATTTCTGAAGTAATATATAAAAAATGGTGAAAAAATTGCTTTTTCAATGCCAGAAGAGGTCACAGAATTTTGATTGTGATTTTTTGCAAGGTCATACCTGGCGCTGTGCAAGGCTGAACGCTGGCGCTGTTCGCTGAGGCTGTGAAAATGATGAATCAGACGCTACATGGCGCTATCCCAGTCGCTAAACAGATTCTGCTTGATAAATGTGTAATTGCGTGCCGTGTCCGGCGTTCACCAGTCGCTACCTCTCATTAACCAGCCACTACCTGACGCTATCCCTTCTTAAATAAGGGCCCTAGATAATTGGCAGAGCCCAGGTGGGTTCAGGAACATGCTCAGTGCTAAGTGCAGGGATGGATAAAAATCATTCAATAGGTCAGGGTGGCATCTCTGGTCATTGGAAGTTCAACATGGCACCTCATGGCACTCTGAGGATAAAAAAAAAACAGCTATAGCTCTACATAAAGATGACAAATTGCCAACACCCTGAATCTGAGAATCACGGTGGCCAAGTCCATACAGCAGTTTAACCCCTTCCCACCACAGTAAGATTTGGGATTACAT
This sequence comes from Gastrophryne carolinensis, assembly GCA_027917425.1. NCBI lineage: Eukaryota > Metazoa > Chordata > Amphibia > Anura > Microhylidae > Gastrophryne > Gastrophryne carolinensis. The sequence continues at coordinate 422,709,234 of CM051234.1, forward strand.
TAGTTTGAATTAGTCTTTCAATTTTAGGGAAAATATTAACCCTTATTTGTTTAACAAGACTTAATACTAATGTGGGAAGTTCCATTTGAACATGACATAATAGTATGTCATATGTCAGGTTAACAAGACAGGTTCCACACAGAACAGGTCTCGCCATGGTCAACCAAAGAAGTGCACATGCTCAACACCATATCCAAAGGCTGTCTCTTCAAGATAGATGTGTGAGTGCTACCAGTAGTGCTGGGTGGGGGGTAAATGCGGCCACACAAAATATTGACAATCTGGGCACAATTTGGCCATTTTTACTTGGCGGTCTTATTACTTTTGTTACCAGACATTGTGTTAAGCTATTTTGAGGGCACACAAGAATGACACAGTTATACAGCCTGTATGTTGACTACTTTATATTGTATCAAAGTGTTAGATCTTCAGTGTATTCCCATGAAAAGAAAAAAAATATTTATTTACAAGAATAAAAGGGGTCTATGTACTTTTGTGAGCAACTGTATATCTGTATAAGCAAATTCTTATTTCAAAGCAAACCGATGCTGACAACTTAGCTGTCAAAATGACGGGTGGGGTAAAATGAACTGAAAGTTGCCTACAGCGACATGGCAGACCTGATTCTACAAGCATGCTCTTCTTCTACAACATAATGGCTACCAGTGCAGGCCTGTGTTTCATACAACCACCCAGTGACTGCCACCAGCTCTATACAGATCATGTGGGCTCCTTTGGAGAACAGAGACGCCATTTGGCCAGGAGACTGACTGTAACCCTCCTTTTACTGCTCACTGGAGTAACGGAATGGGAAATCTCAAGAAGAAGGTGAATACTTCTAGGACAGGCCATTTTGACAAAAGAGTTATTAGCATATCACTATATATATATATATATATATATATATATATATATATATATAGCACTTTTCTCAAAGCATCTGACTGGATTTTATAATCACTTGTCGGATAATTAGAGAAATGTCTTTAAAATAAATACAGCAAGTCCACTTGCATTGGCCTATTAGTATAGACATTGTCGGCCTTGTGCAAGATTTCAGGATGGATATAAATGGAGATGAGATAAAAAAGAAGGAATGTACTACCCGGAATCAATAACTATTGTGCTAACCTATATAAGAGTATGGACTACACAAAAGGAGTGGCCACACCAACCTCTAAGGAAGCACCAAAATAAGGTAAAAAAAAAAAAATCGAGTGCCTTGTCGGGGCAGTGTGGCTTCCACATGTATCTGCAGATATGTGCAACCAAATCTCTGTCTTTCCATATAGCTAGACATGTTTGTTGCTTGATACTTGGATGATGAGAGGGTTAAACTGGGCGGTAAATTGGTTCCCAGGCCCTGAATAATAATGATGATAATTTTGTATAAATAATAGTGATGGAGCTGCTCCCACCCCCTTTTTCTCAGTTTGAATTGCCATGAACACACACAGGGAGGGATTCAGCCATCATGGATCTCTCCCTATGGAGTGTTCTAAAGGGAGGCTGGCAGCTTCCCAGGTGAGTAGCTCTGGCTGCATTGCATGTCCCAACTTTGGGGACTCAAAAATAAGAGTAGGGACCACACTAAACACAGAGTGCCTTGCCGGGGCAGTGTGGCTTCCACATGTATCTGCAGATATGTGCAACCAAATCTCTGTCTTTCCACATAGCTACTACTTAGATGATGAGAGGGTTGTAAATTGGTTCCCAGGCCCTGAATAATAATAATAATAATTTTGTATAAATAATAGTGATGGAGCTACTCCCAGCCCCTTTCCTCAAAAAAAAATCACTTTTATTTAAACAATTTATGTCCAATATTGATATTATGTATTATAAAGTGTGGATAGTTATGGGATGTATTTGATGGAGAGGAGCAGCATGTTTTTAAGTGTATCTTGTGTTGTGTTGTTTTTAGGTGCCTTTGCATTTGTTGCAATAAAAGGGATTTATTTTTTTACTTTATTTTGGTGCTTCCTTTGTGGAGGTTGGTGTGGAATAGCTCCACGGCCACTCCTTTGGGTAGAAAACAGAGATAGACAGAGGGAACATAGAAATCAAAGAGACAGAAAGATAGACAAGGCAAGAAAAAGAGAGGGAAAAACAATGCGGGAATGCAAACAAAAATACTTAAAGCGGACCTTCACCATGATTTATTGAAAAACCCAAACCCTTATAAAATGATTCCCCAGCATCTAAAATTAATATATTTTACGTTTTTAGTGACTTGCTTATTATTCTTTCCCCCACTGGGCTGCAACTCTGTTCAGGACTTTAGGATACGGGCGCCGCCATCTTGACTCAGAAGCATCACACTTACTAAGGAGAGGAGAGCGGGATAAAGTACAGGGGGGGCGGGTTATAGCTGTGCTTTGCTCAGACAGAGCAGAGCTGGGGTCAGGAAAAGGTCAGCAATCCCAGAATGCAGAGCAGCACAGTTAGAAGGCACTTCCTGTTTGCTGGCTGCCTGATGTCCCATGAGCTACCATCTTGGATGTTTAAAGGCTCATAACATGCAGTAGATGCAGGTAGGATGATTTTTGATGTGGGCAATCTGTATGTACAGGGTGTGGGAAACATATAAGATAGGCTCTTATTCAGGGTGAAGGTCTGCTTTAAGTAAAGAGAAAAAGGAGGACATGTGCAAAAGTGAAGATATAACGAGAGAAAGATGCAGAGAACATAAACAAATTAGCGGTGATTCAGCATTGTGTGAGAATACATTCTTGCATGGTTTTAAGTTTGTAATGGGGAGATCGGGTTTTGGTGTGCAGGCATTTCTCGCCTGCTTAGAACTGGCAAAAAATAACTGATGTGCTTTTTTAATTGAAAAATGCCAGCATGTTTATTTTAATAAATGTCATTTTTGAATATTTTGTATTAGTTCAAATCAAATGTTCCCAAGCCCTGCCCCCACCACAGAACCAACAAGCCCAGGCTGGTAGCCCAGAACTCATTGGCTGGCTCCTGGCCTTGGTGGTATCTATCCGGTGCTCTTCTAGGGGTGCTGTGGGCACCCCAGAAAAAGTCCTGGGCCCATACCAATGGGCACTGGGGTCTTCTACAACCCTGGTGCCATAAATTGAGGCACGGGTAATATGGCCACCTGCCCAGACATCCTAGAAGATGCAGGTGTACAACCCTGAACACCCCACCAGGGTGAAAGGAAAGAAGAAGATGCCGCCGCGGAAATAAGAAAAAAGAAGCAGACCAGTAAATAGTTCATTTTAGAGTATTACATTTTATTTGTGTGTGTTTTTTCAACTTAATTGGGGTGAACTGGTAAGGGGTGCAGGGGATTACCCGCACCCCGTTTGGGGCCCCAGGGGTGCAGATGAGCTCGGTGCCCATTGGTATGGAACCAGGATTCTTCCAGTGGGCACTCCTAGAAGAGCACAGGACCCATACAGAAGGGGGCCAGGGGCCCGGCCACACGGTCTCTGAGCCCTTGGTTACCAGCTCCTATGCCTGGTGCCCAGGTTAGTTGGCTCTGGAGGGAAGTGGGACACATTTGTCACAAACAAAAAAGAAAAAATAATCCAGCCTGTAATTTTAACTGCAAAAAAAATGCTAGCAAATGCGGCATGGCTTTTTTCAATGATATATGTTACAACTTGCATACAGTGATTAAGGCCCTTATTTAACAAGGGATAGCGACAGGAAGCGACTGGTGAGCGGCCGGTAATGACGGGCCCCGCCACGAGAACGCCGGCTCCCCACCACAATCACACATTTATCAAGCCGATCCTGCTGAGCGACTGACAGAGCGCCATATAGCGACTCATTCATCATTATTCCAGCCTCAGCCCACAGCGCCAGCGTCCGACCTTGAACAGCGACAGGTATGACCACTCGCTACCTGGCGCTCTCCAATGCATTTCAATGGAGCAATCTTTAAATATTCATAATTAATTGTTATTAATGTTTTTTTTTTTTTTTAAATGTGAAAAATTCTGTGACCACTTCTGCCATTTTAAATAATTTTTTTAAGGTAAAAAAAAAAAAATGTACAGAATTGATATTACAGGTCTGATATTAATGTATTCATATTACAAAATTATTTTAAAAACTTGTTTTTTTTTGGTTTTCAAAAATATGGTTGTTTTGGGGGTTAAAAAACTACTTTTAACACATCGCCGCCAGCGCTCTGGGGTTTAAACATGCATTTTACAGCGTGAGATTTTTTGAGCGTGATTTGTTAATGAATATGGTGGGAGCCGGTCGCTATGGTCAGTCGCTATCATGCGCACCCATACAGCGCGGAACCTGTCAAATAGCGACTCCTCACCCAATATACAACATTACGGCAAACCGACTGAGTCGCTATCAACAACCGAACAATGGCCAAGCACAGCGACTACTAGCGGGCGCTCTGAAAATGCCGCTACAGTCGCTCAACTGTCGCTACCTGCTGCTGTTAATGAATCGGCCTCCCCGTAAACTGTCATGCGAGTTGGAAAATCTTGCATGGAAGTGAGAATTCTCTCACAGATCTCTCACATGCTTCATGCACATTCAAGATTGTCTCACATGTGTCTCTGAATCATGCAAGAAAGTAAGAGTTATCGTATGCAAGGCCCTATTAAAAGTATGTGCCAAGAGAGGGGGACAGAGAAACACTGAAAGATTGAGAGAGATGGAGCAAATGTAACAACAGAGAGAGGGAACACGAAAATAGGTAGACCGAGATGACTAGTGTAACATAAAAAGAGGGAAAAGAAAGTAGGAACAGAAAGACTGGAGTAAGGTAGATCCAGGAAACAAGAGGGTTGATTCAGAGCCACTTTCTCACTTTTTTTTTTTTGCGTGAATATTTCTATTCTCGTTCATTTCCCCTCGTCTGATTCAGCAGAGCCTTTTTTCTGCAAGAACTTTAGTGTGAAATGTTTTCATTTTTGCATGATTTTTCGTTTGGTAGTAAGACCTCCATAAAAATGATGAGAAAGGGCTCTGAATCCACCCTAAGGGGCGAGGAATTGGATATGAGGAAAAGAGAGAGATGCAGGGAAGTTAACTAAAGATAAATAGGAGGTAAAACAAACAAAAAAATGAAATGGAGGAAATGTGGAAAGAGAGAGAAGGTAAAAATAAAGGGAACGTGGAAATGGGAAGAAGGTAAAAAGAGAGGAAGATACTAAGGTAAAGATAGTTAAATGGTATGAATTTAAAAAAGGAGAAAGAGATGACAGAACTGTAGAAATGAAATATAAAAGAAGGTTACAGAAAAAGATGGCTAGATCACAATAGATGGAGGCAGAGAAAAAACAAAAAAAACGAAAAAAGGCAAAAGAAAGTGATAGAAAATAGTGAAGGAATGTGAAAGCTGAAGCGGTTGGGATGACACCCTGTGCGACCGCACATTTTGCACCCTAAAGGCCAAGCTATTAGTATAGATTTTCTAAGCACAGCATTAAACTGCATCAAAAATAGTTTTATACCATTTTTCCATGTACTGTTCAAAAGTGCTTGATTTGATTAGGCCATTTATTATGTTTTTTAAATTAGATTAGATAATAATTTTATTTGTAATCCATAATGGGTAACCAGAAATCATTACATCCACTTGATGTAAGCTTATGTATATGGGTCACAGTTCCAAGCAGGTCTCCAGTAAATATAAATCATAGAACATTCAAGCGTAACAAGCTTGCCAAGAAAAAGAAAAGAAGGTGCTTCATATAAAATGTTCACTGAAGTCTAACCTCAAGGGATCCTTAGTGCCTTAGTGCTTGAGCGTATATCTCAAGCAAAGATAACAGCAAAAAAATGAAAAAAAACAGCTGTAAGCTTAACAAAATCAAACATGGAATAAACACCCACTTATACCAAGTCCATTTACACTTAGGTCTATACAATGAAGCAGGAAATATGCACAGCACTATGAGAAGCTATGATCCTCGCCACATACAAGCATTGGTATGCCCCATACAGATGAAAAAGAGTGGAGAGAGGTCCACCCCTTATGGTCATTAATAAATACAATCTAAAGGCTGGGGAGCTTGTCTGGCTTTGCAGGGTTTTCAGTCATTTGGGATGTACCTGTAGGTGAGCACCTGGTTGCTACCTTGATCCACCATCCCATGGTGCAAAACTCCCCTCCATACATATACACACAGCAGAGGGTAGCGTCCAGCAGGAACCGCCCGGCAATTGCTCCACTCAGTTGCCTCCAACTAGCCGCTCCTCTGGGAGCTGAGTTGGTAGGGTTTTAAAGAGGACCAAAACCCAGACTAAAAATCCTGGGTGAAACAGTGATGCTAGGAAGTTTCACATTGTAGGTCATACCAAATTGTGATGTCCCACAGGGAAAGATTTTACCTGGACCACTCTGATACACAGGGTTTTGGTCCTCTTTAATTGCATTTTCTATATATGCTACTATAGAGTAAAACTAGCTGATATTAAAGGAACTGTAAACCCAACAGCAATAATAAGGCAGCTTACCTGATGTCCGCCCCATGTGCCTCCAGCAGTGCTGGGTAAAAGCTGTAGCAGAGATCCAACATTTCCTTTCAAATCTATTCTTCCAGGATCATGCAAAAAGTGTTTTAACAGCAGCTCTTACCCTTGGAGCTTGCAGAGTGAGCAGACAAAGAAGCAAAGTAAGTGGCTTGGCTTAGAACACATACAGTATTCACATATAATCGGAGATTTTGAAATGCTTTCAAATTGTCTATTTTACACTGTTCCCAAGGGGATAATGGGGGAGGAAGTTAGTGCGTATCTGGACAGGACATGATTTCAGTTCAGAAAAGATCTCTATTTTTTCAGAGGGACAAATCTGGGAGGATTAAATTGTGACATCTTAACAAATCTCTGGGTTAATTTGTATCATGTGTGACCAATGTTGTCACGCCTGTAAACTAGTCTAACGATTTGTTAAGCTGTCACAAATTTGTCCCTCTGAAAAAACGTCCAGCTTAAGAAGAAGAAGAAGTGCAAAGACCGAGTCTGCTAAGGTGTTCCTCATGCAGTCTAAAAAAACTATTTTTTGTCTATTTTCTTTGCAGGTTCAATGTGTGTTATATTGTTTAGTTGTAAGAAGGTCCTAAGACCCCTGTGGCTTTTTGTGTGTTGCACATTGATTTTTGCCAACTCAAATAACAGTTGTCTGCTTATGAATTCCTTTACAGATGCCTCACCTTTTTTATTGTAAAATGATTACCTGTTTATTGTGTGTTATTTTTTTCCATGCGGTGGAATGCTTTTGCTTGTCATAACCCCCTGCCATATGAAACATTTTGCTGTCTTAATCTTTTAATAGGAACGACAAAAGTGCATCTCCGCAGCCCAAATCTGTGCGCCATGAAACATATTTATAGCTCTTAGATACGAGCATCTATTTAAAGATGGATGGAGAGGGAAATATGGACGCGATGCCGGTGTAGCAGGTGATTTTCTATCCAGGGAGAGAGAGAGTTAAATGGCAGTGTGTGCCACCCCCCAAGCCTCCGCCACTTCCCTTCCTGGCTGTGGCTCCTTATATCTTGCACACTCTCCCTCCTCATCATCCAGCCTTCCCTCACAGCAATGCCCACACTGTCTCTCCTCCACACACACATACGCAGTTTCCTGTGCCTCTGTGCGCCTCTATCCCTGCTCAGCTCCTCATCAACACATCCACAGTGACAGACTGACAGACACAACACGCCACAGACCAGCGAGGACTGCACACGCTTCCAACATTGGTGACACGCTCCGTATAGAGGCAAACCTACAAAGTACATACATGGCCACTCACCTATCCATACTGCGTTAACTCCAGCCTCAGCCTTCATTCTTCCCACACTAAGGGGACATATACATACACACATATACATACAGAATACACAACACACCCACACATACACACTTCATGCTGAATGAAATAAACCCACACAGATTTGGCTCCTAGACGCTTCATGCTGCTGATGTTATGACAGAGCAAGAAATGCAGCAGCCATGAACCAGCTGTGTATGGAGCCCTGCAGAGCACTGCAAGGTGAGTAATCCTCTATCTATCTATCTATCTATCTATCTATCTATCTATCTATCTATCTTATCTTATCTAAATGTCTATCTATCTACCATCCACATCTATCTATCTATCTATCTATCTATCTATCTATCTATCTATCTATCAGTGTCTATCTATTCATCCATCCTGTCTGTCTTTTCAGCCATCCGCGTAAAATCCTAGTTATCTTTATCACCTCTAACTCTAAACTCTACCCATTATCATTGTTAAAATGTATTCATCGACATGGGCTACATCTAAACTGACTGTGAATCTGATTTTCTGGGTAATGGAACGGCCATAACCCCTGTGTACATGGTCTATCCAATATGGAAGGTCATGGGTCACTTCCTAAGTAATGAGCTGTAATAGGTGTTTGTGAATGACCCTCTTCAATCTGGTTTGGCTAGCTAAACAACCATAATCTGTTTTATTTATGTGTATGGTGTATTTAAGCCTTTGCTTGACCTTAGCATTAGAGTTGTATGTCATGTTGCCCTGCACTTAGTTTTATTGGGATCGTCTTACTATAGTATATAAGGTTTTTTCGTAATTCTGATGTACTTGTGGCCTATTCATGGAGGATATCCATAATGCTGCTTGTGTGTGATTCTGCAGTGGTCACATCCAGAAGCAGACGAGCCTATGAAGTTACGCTACATGGCTCCTTGATATTATGCTAGATTTTCCATTTCCAATAAAAATTCTCAATCTGCTCACCGCATTGTTTCACACTGTCTCCACAGATAGCATTAGACAGCTGCTGAGCCGGACTGGAGGAGAGTTTCGTCTCCAGAGAGTGCAACTGGAGACCAGACCCAGAAAGCTTGAAGACAGGATACTGGTAAGTAGCAAATGTGTATTACTCCCCTATCACCGGCACGGCTGTAGCTGTCACAGAAAACATCTTATTGTTATTCTTTCATAGCGTGCTTTTACAGAATCATGGCTTGCTAGGCCCAGCCTTGCAAATCAAGCTACTTAAAAGTCTAGTCATAATTCTGACCTGGAAATACAGAGAGAACTATGCCAACCTAGTAGTGCCAAACAGTCCTATATCACATCCCAGTACAATAAGATTTAAAAACTATTACTACTGCTACCAGTCTGTGTCCGGGGGACAGAAGGTCAGGAGACCAGGGCAGTCTCAACTGCTCCATACTCCCAACTGCTCCAATAAAAGTGCCCTGCCACTGCTGAATTTACCTAAAACAGATCTGAAGGTGGATTTGCAGCTTCACTAAATGATTGAGAAGTACAATCTGAAGTTTTTAATTGGTGGTCATAGCCTTACCTTCCAACTTTTCAGTGTGGGAAAAGGACAATTTGATGCAGATCTGCATGTTAAATCTCAAAGGGGGACAAACAAGAACAACCATAGACAGGGGGACATAGACTCAAAATAGGGAGAGTCCCTCCAAATGAGGGACAGTCAGGAGGTATGGATAGCTACAAATATGTCCAGTCAATGAATAACCCCCCGCTGTGCCACCCTACCCTGGCGCTGAGGCAGGATGGGGGGTTCCAAAGAGAAAAGCCTTTACCTTATCCACAGGCCAGTGCTGTCCCCCTGAGCTCAGGCCAGAGCCACTGGAAAAGACTCAAAGTGGCACCCTCAGGGTCTGCATGCAACCCCAATGTCCATTAACAAGATGGCGCCACCCAGGATCTGGAGAGCCGGGAGAGCAGCGCTGGCCCATGGATTTTCTTTCTTTGTAACTCATAACCCTACTCTGGTGCTGAGGCAGGAGGGGGGATATAGGTTGACTGGAATACCACTTTTCGGGGGTGCATATAAAACTCCTACCAGTTTTGCCATTAAATACTTCAGTGGAAGATGTCGAGACAGGCTTCCCCTGGACACACCAAGCCTCCATTAAGTATGTGGGGAGATGAGTGGGAGGTGTTTGGACTGTTGAAGGGAGGTTTCTCTTCTAACATGTGGGTCTGTTTTAGGCTTCCTCCTTACACTGATCACACCTGACCAGATGCTTTGAGGGGGTGCATATAAAACTAGTAGGAACAGAATTGTGTCATTAAATGCTGCAATGGAAGATCCTTTTGTGGTAGATGAGGGCAGGAGGTATGGAGTGGGGAAGGATGGGGTGACTGGCGAGAAAAGAGAAAGCACAATATTTTGCAATATCAGCATTTCCCAAATGTATTAAGACCAATAAAGCAAAAGCAGAGCAGTTGCTTGATGCAAACATTATCCGATCGGTCGAAATGTCAAAAGCTCCAGTTTCACTTTACCTGCACAATCCATCTAGGACCATGGGGAACAAAGGACCATAAGGGAACAAAGGATAGTCAGTGGGATCATTTTGTGGCCCTACAAGCAAACGTAGGAAAAACACATGACATTTGAGTGTGAACAGTAAGTTAGTGTAAAGGCTCATCACTGCTTAAAGAAAAAAATGACTGGAGATTCGCTCACTGGGGCATCCCAATTTGGGACACAATGCGAGTTAAAACTTAACAGCAAGCCTAACATACAGTACTCGCCTTTCCCTGGTGACAACCGTGTCTTTGCTACCACAGTGATCTTACTTTTCCCCACACTACCAACAACCAGCAGAGTTTGTTTACCCAATTTCAGGCTTTTTTTAGGTTTTACCTGACAGGGCATGACCTTCAGTCATTTTTGACTAGAGGTCCACCTTAAAATACAAATCTAAACACCCCATATCACTCCCTTCCTGGACAGGTGATCCAGGGCTGCAGTGCAGGGTCGGATGATGAGGGGGTCCAAGGGGTGCACATCTTGGTGCCTCCACCACTCGCCCTGCAATGGGGGCCTACACCAATTTTTTGATTAGGGTCTGGTCCAGGAGGCTTTTCAGTCCTTGGTCTGAAGGGACGCGGGGCCAGTAACAAAGCTATCGGCGGCAGTGGAGGCCCCCACTCCTGGGCAAGCCTTTTTTGTTCTTTTAAACCTGCAGCCAAAGCCACCACACGGCATGACGGAGAGTCCAGAGCAGCAATGCCATGGCGGCTACATGGCTAGCAATGCTACAGTGAAGGGTAGGTGAAGAGCTGTCAGTCGGCGGCCTCTCACTGCACATAAGCCACCAAGCACAGCCGCTGGCAGCTCAATGCAGGGAACTCTTTTCTGCTGGACCAGCTGGACGACTACACTACCCCCCGGTCCTGAAATGGCAAAGCAGGAGTGCCCAAGCAACACGCACCTGCACAAGGGTGGCACAAATGACTCCATCTGACGTTCCAGTAAGTAGGCAGGTGCCAGATGACCACCAATCAGTAACTTGAATGGACTATTATTTTAAAGAAGAAAATACCGTATCTGGGTCCTGCACCAGATAATGTGCTCAGGGGCCTCCACCACACTTAATCCAGACCTGCTGCAGTGTATGAAGGATTCTGTAATCATGTCACCGCTGACCCCTCCTCTAGCTGATCTAGAAGCATTCAGCAACTTATTCTGAGTTCATTGGCCACTCCAAACCTTGAAGACACTGCATGTTGCATTTTTTCATATTTAACAAATTACAAAATGAAACAGCTGAACATACAAGGAGGCAATAAGCCACTTAAAGGCACAATGGATCATACTGTTTTTGTCTAATTTTCTGTGGTTGTTTCTTGGTACCTGGATCTGAAAATGGCATATTCTCTGTTGAAGACGTTGTGTGCTTTAATTGATTTAGATGTGAAAGAGGACCCATACCCAGCTCTTTTTCTCTATAATACCCCGCTCTTCCGTTCCTTCTTCAACAGCTTACATATTTCAGCAGCGCATCTGCTTACACCCCAGGGACTGTACGCTGAACACCTTTGATTGGTGGCTGGCAATCTTCCAACAGGTGGTTTCACTTCACCTCCATCTAATTGGCAGAAGGTGCTTTTGAAACATTTCTCCAAGCTGCATGGAAACATGCCACTGGAGCAATGTTCCACAACAGCCAGCTCTATAGCTCTGTCTGAGCACAAAATACGTTGTCTGTATGGAGAGCTGAAAAAGCAAACCTGTTGTTAGCTCTGGAGGAGAAGGTTGGGAAACACTGCACTGGTGGGTAAGCTGATTAGAGGACTGAGCCAGCGAGGTGTGGAATGGAGAACAGAGCTATGGAGGAACATGTGCCACAGCAACAGGCTTTACCCAGTTTTCCAGGAGTTTGGTGTGTGCTATATACAGGGCCTGATTAAGTGTGGTGGAGGCCCCTGGGCACAAAATCTGGTGGAGGCCCCACTTGCCCACTTACAAACATGAGATTGAGTCCCTTGTGCCACCCTTGTGTGGATGCGTGCTGTTCAGGAACTCCTACTTTGCCACTCAGGACAGGGGTAGTATAGTCGCCCAGCTGTTCCAGCAGAAAACAGTTCCCTGCCAGCGGCTGGACCTCCTGGACCAGACCATAACTCAAAGGTTGGTGGAGGCCCCCTTTGCAGGACAAGTGGTGGAGGCCCCGGGGCTTCGGCCCTGGCTATATGAGTGATATATGTATTCTTCATGGTGAACTTTATTGTTTTGTTAAAAATATTCCATATCACTATGTTCTTTAAAATGCGTACCAATGCCTTGCATTGAAATGGTTATGTTTGCCCACAGTTTACATTTTGTTCTGCTGTTTTGAATGTTAGTTTGAGTGCAGTTACTACAATCAGTTGTGGATACTTTTTCCTTGTAAAATGTCATTTCTTTTCAGGGACACAGCACCTTCCCTGTTATGGCATATGGTGGTGTTGTATCCTTTGTTGTTCAGTCATATGTCCCTTTTTTGTCAGACTTATTGTTTCCCCAGGTGGATTTCCGCTAACTTTTTTTTCTTTAATTGGTATTAATTAATTAGTTAGTAAATAGCTACCCCTGATGGTGGTTGAGTCCCCCTACACTACCACCAAAATAGTATATAGTCAGTTTAAAGCTGGGTACAGCCATCGATATATATATGGTGAAACACACATTTCCCACTGAATTCCTTAATTATAAATACCAAATTTCCAACAACCAATTGATAGCTGTCAAAAAGGTGACTGATCCCAACCAACCATCTGTCACAGTTTAACACCTGTGGAAAATTGGTCACAAAATGGTCATCCCTGTATTAATAGAGGCATATTCAAATGTTTTTTTTAATGTTGTAATGGTTGAGTTTTAAAGGGATTTAGCAGACAAAGCCAAGTGTTGTTCCATTGTGTAGGGCTACACTTGGGTATGGCAATGCCCTAAACTTTTTTCTGTTTTTAAAAATTATTTGCTGAGATTTACATTTTAAATGATTTACCTTCAGTTTCTCTCTCTCTTAGACACAGAGGGGGAGGGGTGTGGCCATTCAGATCAAGGGAGATCTAATGCTGTGCTTGTGCACAAGCTGAGAGGGACCGAGGGGGCAGCCCTTGGTCACAGGAGACAAAGGATTTTTATTTGTTTACCATCAGAGCAGAGCCCAGGGGGAGAAATCAGACTGTAAATCTTGATCCAAGGTTCACAGAATGATCAAAGACAACTAAACAACATTCACATAAGAGGTGAGGAGGCTGTAGGTTTTTTAAACCTCTTGCACGGACACTCCTATTAAGAGCTTTCAATGGAAATACAATATTTAGCCCACTGTAAACATTAAATAGCTAACCAGTAGAACTGGCATATTGCAGGGTTTAGTAGTAAAGTATTTTAAAGGCTCTTAAAATAAGGTAATACTGGAGGTGCATAGCTGAGGAAGTAAATTGGATGAATAACATCACTAAGACTGTATGATTATATTTATTAACCGTAGTGATTTTTTTTTGCATGTCTGTGCTTAGCAACAAAACAAGTGGCCATAACTGACATTCGGTGTGGACAGGGACATAACTATATGTGACGGGGCCCTGATGCAAACATTAAATGGGGCCTTTCATGGCTCATACAGTAAACTTTTTTCTGTCTTTTAACTCAGTTGAATGCAGCTAAACAACTAAAGCCTGAAACATAAGGGACAAATGCTGCCTCATTTATCTAAATGGCACCAAGTGAGGACTAATATGATAAATAAGGTGGAGAAGCAACAATGATGGAGCACCCCTGACCTTCTGGGCCCTGGTGCGATTCCATCCCCTGCACCCCCTCAAGTTATGCTCCTGGGTGTGGCCTTTCTAAGATTCCTTACCTCTACCATATAGACATGCAAGTTTTGAAACCAATACTTGATCAGGCCTTATAGTGGGTGGAAATCTGGTACTTAAAACTAGACTAATAGTCAACACACAATCCCCGTTTGCCAGCACAGGAAATCTGAAGAGGTTCAATACATGTCTTCAGGGTGACTAGGTTTGCCTGATCCAACCCACACAGATACTTGCTGGGCAGCCCAAAAACCATTAACTTAACTGTCTATACAATTACAACCCCCCAGTCATAGATCTGGAGCTGCATTTATATTGCTACCCTTTTCAGCTGCATTGCTTTGCTTTGTCGTAAATCAGATACTATGTACATGTAGACCACCCATTGTACACTGCTCATGCATTTTATTTGGAAGATCAGTTGGGAACCTGTAAAAACCTTGACCTATACGCAATGCAAAGTGTTGAATCACAAATAATAAGTGTAAAGATTCAAATGCAGTACTGAACCCTGGCTACAATGAACCCTAAGGCTAGCAATGGCTGGATCAGATCTTTCTAAAGATTGGAGATATTCCTAGCTTGCTTTATCACACCATTATACTTGCCTCTTTTTTTGCCAATTGTTGCCTGTAAAGCTTTGTGTTATTTTCAATACTCCTTTCTTTTCAAGAGAAAGCAGTGTGCAGGATCGAGATCCTGTTGTAGCAAAATTTTTCAAAAAGCCAATAGCAGGCTCCCCTGATACCACTGCACAGAATGTCTCAAACAAATTGACAGCCTTTGTTACATCTCTCAAGTTATTCTCCTAGGTATATTGTATATGCGCGTGGATTATATAACAAACATAAAAGCAGTTTGATTCCTTAAAAGAAGCATGTTATCTTTTGTAACAGTTAGCCATTTAAGATGTTCTACTATTTTACTTTGAAAATAATTTAGCATTATTTTATATCTGGAACCAGGGCCTTGATTAGTAGCCCTGGATAAATAGTTCATTTTTGCTTCAATTTTCCTAAAACCGAGAAGAGCAAAAAAAAAAAAAAAAATCTTGTATTTACTAAATTGACAAATAAAACCTCCATTAGCTTGGTTTATTATCTATAGTGATGCCAGTTCCTGGGTGATATTTGAAGCCAGGCTACATATGTATACATTACTATTAATAATGCATGTGCAGAGTCAGTAAATTGACTAATACTGCAGAGCAAACAGCAGTCTGGTGATATTGTTGTGATGCTTCCATTTATGCTTGAACGACTAGCAGCAAATGTGTTGAGACATGATCTTTATAGGATTGTCCCATTTACTAATCATCAAAGGTTATTAACTAGCTGTGCAGATACATAACAACATCTAAGAGTGGCTTTACTGGGATCAGAGAGGGGGAGCTATAAAGCGGGAAAACAAAACCAAACGTGGCCAGCCCCAGAATCTAAAAAAATCCAGGGCCAGCAAAACTCACCTGTTGGACCGGGGGAAAGGTGAGTTTTTACGGGGCTATCTGGGAGGGGGCATCTTTTGTCCCCCAGAGATGATCACTCCTACTCCAGCACTCTGGATCTTACCTGATCTTGAGATAAAGGCCCACACCGCCCAGGCCATCCTGCAGACACAGGCACCTCCATGATGAATGGCCACTCCCTCCCCCCCACCATTGTTGCTGGCATGCCTGTGTATTGCAATTGAGGAGATGCACCCATAGCTGTCACACCTTAATTCCCCGATCTGGTCCTTGCTTCTGCCCCTACCACTTTCACACTCTTTACTGCCCATTTACCAATTTACCAACAGTGACTGACCCGTGCAGCCCACTCCCTCCCCTCCATGTTTCAACTATCCTTAGTCCATATATATTGGGGCTGGTTCTCCTAACTGCTATCCCAACAAGTAGATACCCTTATCAACAGTTTCTCCTCTTAATACCCAAATCCTACTACTGACTGCCTATCTACTACCCATTCCCACAACCAGGGCTCCAGCAACGGGTGCCTTGCAGTAGAAATGGCTGTCTGCTCAGGTAGCCCCTGAGTATCCCTAGCCCCCCCCCCCCCCCCCGTCTCATTTAGACCTTATTCTCTTGTATGCCCAACTTAAGCAGTTCACCCTTATATTTTGTATTCTATTGGGATTCTCCTCCCTTCATGACCACTGGCATGAAGAATTCTTCGTACATATGTATGTAAATATATATAAAATATATAAAATATATATGAACCTGGTGCAAATAAATCTGATTCTGGTTGCCATACATTCACCTCTCTGGGATCTCATCTCAATGAACCATGACCCACTGTGAATTTCTTTTACTTTTCCCTTTTCCACTTGATTACCTCTGACTATGAATGCTGGCTGGTATTTATAACTGACTCCACGCATGAAATCCCAGTGTTTGG
Source organism: Gastrophryne carolinensis (assembly GCA_027917425.1). Classification (NCBI taxonomy): domain Eukaryota; kingdom Metazoa; phylum Chordata; class Amphibia; order Anura; family Microhylidae; genus Gastrophryne; species Gastrophryne carolinensis. The sequence continues at coordinate 422,725,698 of CM051234.1, forward strand.
CTCTTGGTTGTAGGGAAGTGCTCCCTTTGTTGTATAAAGAATGATAGGAGTCATATCTCACAATGGAGATAGACTTCATACCACACAGTGGAGCCTAGAGCTGGGGTAAAGAATAAGCACAGTATGAAACACAAAAATAAAAAATAGGGAAATCAGTCCAACACTATTATATACAATTCAATTTCCAAATTATTTCTCAAATAAGGCTTTTGAATTGTTGAGGCAAGCTCAGATTTCATTGCTGAATTGTCTAATATATACACTTCCACCATGACATCAAAAGTGTAAAGTTGTGACACGGCTCACATTCACCTAAGGGCCAGGAACACACTAACGTCCTCCCGCCTTATTCCTCATGAGAACAGTGTAAAATAAGCCATTTCATCTCACTATCTCTGATTATACGTGTTGTGCTCTGACCTTATGCATACTGAACAAAGTCACTTTCTTTGCTTCAATTTCTGGGCCATGGCTGAGCTGGGAAGGAAATGTCATTGCGCAGCTTTATGAGTCTCAAGCATGCTCATGCGCTGTGATCAGTGACAGCTGTGGGACCACTGTGGCTTGCTGTGCTATTCACTGAGAATTCAAAGAGACAGATATTATTAACAAAAATACTGGGAGTGACAATTGAATTTGTGTTTAATCCTACCAACTAAGGGTTCCGGGCTTATATAGACATTTTGTTTGGGGTAACAGGATGCACCATGCCAGGCTGTACTGCCCTTTATCCCAAAGTTGGTACCCTTTCAATCACCAACACTTAATTTACATAATTTACATAATTATATTAAAAGCAATATCACAGTAATGATTATTGTGGCTTTAAAACGTAATTACAGCTTTATTGTTCAAATATTCATGCTGCCATATTCACGCATCTGCCATACGGATGCACGTTTCGGCCTTGATAACCATAAAGTAGATATGGCAGTGTATAGCGACACTCATAAATGCCTTGGACAGTTACTGTGTGTCTGAAAAGCATATGGCAGGAGGTCACTGTTGCTGTGTAGCTGGATCCATGCTGTCCCTGTTGCCTGGTGCCCCTCATGATGACAGAGGGGGTGGAGGAAATAAAGAAGGGCATGTACTCCCAGTGGACTCCACTGCAGGGGTTGCTACACAGGGCATATGGATGGCTGTGGTGGCAGATGATGGGTCCACCACAAAGGCGCTGGTCTCCTCAGCATGCAGTTACAGTTACATAGTGGAAGTTAGACCACTTTTTTGTGTGGTCCTGGAGCAATGGAACTGAAAGAAGGGCAAACCTTGTAGTTCTGTTATGGCTTCTACTCTGTGCTGCAGGAAATGGAGGAGAGGCACATGAATTGGGCATAAGGTGAGCTGCTGGCTCGCTTATTATTGCTGTTGCTGTATTATTGCTGTTGGGTTGCTGTATTGTTGCTGTTGGGTTTACAGTCATTTAGATCCCCTGGTGGACCCTGTGTAACCTCTACCCCAAGGGCACCTCCTGCCCTGGTTGCCTTGGTTCACACAATGCTATTCACACAATGCTAATAACCTCAGTTATTGATCTATTGAATGCTGGTAACTACATGATCAGCTGTTAGTTTTAACACTGTGTACAGCTCCAGAGCACAAATCATAATACACAGATTGCACCATATGCAATTGAAATGATGCTGTTTTTGAACAATCTGAAAGGCAGGTATGTTTGATATAGCAGTTCTACAGCAGCAGATATTATGGCTTATCCACTGACACACAAAACAGTTTGATATAATGTATGCAAAAGTGCTATAGATAAACTGCTAATATTTGCATTTAGCTGTATGTTGGGCCCCCAGAATCAGTTCTACATGTTGAAACAAGATGCCACTGATTGTGTCATCCTTCCTAAAAGCTGAAACTGAAAAATTGGAATACCTTGTCTCTATGGTGTATCTTTCTGTAACACTGTGAACTTTATTACTTAGCTTACCAAAGGTCAAATATCGTGTGCTGTTCCCAGTGGAGTTCCTGGCCAAGTGTTACATGTGTTTGTCTAAGATGATGTATATTACTTACAAAGAAGCCTTCAGTGTGATACAAGAGGACAAATATAAAGGAGTCTAAATGTATTAGCCTATAGTGAATCTGTTTCCAAGAAACCTCAGGGTGACATTTAGAGGTTTCAGTGCATGCAGAAGATGGGCCGCTCAGAATCAAAAGGGTGGTTTATGCTTGTCCACAAAAGTTGGCACATTTATGCAAATAAACTGGGTTGGTGGAAAATAGAATAAAAATATTAACAGGACATAAGGGGGTTTATATACTGTATGTGCTGTTCTTAACATTCCCCAGCACCTACCCACCCCCACGGTTCCATTCTTCCCTCTTCTTTCTGGCTCCTCTCAGTGACATTCTCACTGATTTCTGATGGAGGCCCAAGTGCTGATCAACCATGTTAAGCTCTCTTAGCCCAATAAAGAGGAAGTCCAGACATTTTTGACTTTACTAAGTATTTATGGCTATTCTTATTAACACTTATGTGGCAGCCACCTAAGGAATAGCTACAGAAAGTGCATGAATATTGCATTATATTCAACTCCCCGAGTCCTGCTGCACTTTACTGGGAGCAGTTAGTGCACCTCATTGGTTTGCTGATGTGAACATAGCCTTCATTATTATTCCTTTGCTGCTGCTGTACTGGAACAACACCCATTTTTAACAAAATTCATTGCTGGCCCACCTCCACACTGTAATTCCTGCTAAAACAAATAATCTTGCCTTTCAAATTGCGCCCCCCGCAAATTGAGCCCTGCAACTGGCAGCGGCCCGTTTCCTGTTTGTTAAAAATGGGTGTTCTACCGGTTTAAGCTTTATTCCAAACTCAACAAAAATGTAGCTGCATGAAACACATACAAGGATAAGTCTAAATGTTGTAAAGCTATGTTCTAGCTCTAATGTACTCAATTTTCCAGTCCCTATGCTAACTGCAAGCATTTCAGAACTCTTACATCATTTTTAGGTAATCTTAAAAATCAATTTCTAACCATTTGTTTTGTTTTTTTTTGCTTAATGATTAGGTGGGAAGTATTACAGCTAGGGATGGACAAACTGGAACCGCAAACTTCGGGTTTGTACTAAACTTTGCGGGTTCTGGTCCCCGAACCTGAGCACAGGTTTCAAATTGAAATCAGTGCACTTGTTCAATGCTCAGCCTGTACCTGGCTCTGTAATGACAATTGTTCAAACCACTTGGGGGTCACTGCTCTGTAATGACAATTGTTCAAACCACTTGGGGGTCACTGCTCTGTAATGACAATTGTTCAAACCACTTGGGGGTCACTGTTCAGTAATACCAATTGTTCAAACCACTTGGGGGTCACTGCTCTGTAATACCAATTGTTCAAACCACTTGGGGTTCACTGCTCTGTAATGACAATTGTTCAAACCACTTGGGGGTCACTGCTCTGTAATGACTATTTTTCAAACAACTTGGGGGTCACTGCTCAGTAATACCAATTGTTCAAACCAGTTGGGGGTCACTGCTCTGTAATACCAATAGTTTAGGCCACTTGGAGGACACCTGGCATTATACTCTTTTCAGCTAAACTATTGATGTGATAAACTATTGAATTGTGGGCACACCTGACATTACACTTGCTTGTATCCTGCAGCCAATGATGTTTCTCCTAGGCTGAGAAATTGGTTTCCTTGGTCCCATGTTATTGCAATGTTTCTTTTGAGAGGTCCTTTTCTTCATCATATTTGCTGAAACACCTGCATGTGCCACCTAAGCTCTCGGTCAATGCATTGCAGCCTTTCCAAAAGGAGTCTCCATTCCTCTGTACATTAAAGGGCAGCAAGACTGCCACACTAGAGATAAAACAGTTCACTCTTAACCTATTGATGTTTAATTATGCATGAAAAATATTCTATACCTTCCAGCAGTCCATGTTTTTTTCTACCAGGTAGGTGGAAGAGATGGAGGTAGCCACCCTCTCAGGTGCTGGCACAGCCAAGTCCTGTGTGATCCACATTCGGTTTATATTTACAAATGTAATGTGTTACATGTAATGTGTATGTCCATGTTGGCTGAGGATAGGTGGATTCTCTTGTCGGTGTTGAAACCCCCCCTGCGGTGCTGAACAAACTTTCTGATAGGACACTTGCCGCATGGCAGGCCAGCACCTCCAAGGCATAGAAGGCAAGCTCTTGCCACAAGTCCAAATGACCAACTTGCCTGCTGGAACTCCAGTATTGTCTCCTGCTGCTCACTGACCCTTTCCAACATACAGTATGTAAAGTGGAATTCCACCTGGTTGGCAATTCACCTATGAGGCGGTGGGTGGAAATGCCAAAGTTTCTCTGCAGTGCAGATAGGCGGCAGCAGCAGCAGCATGCACTTTTTGCAGCAGCTCCGGCATGTCTGGATAATGGGCCAAGAAGCTTTGCACCACTGAGTTGAGCACATGCGCCAGCCAACGGATGTGCCTCAACCTAGCTCGGCCCAAGGCTCCTACTAGGTTCTGCCCATTGATGCACACAACCTTGCCGGGCTTTAAGTTCAGTGGCAGCAACCATTCATCTGTCTGCTCCTGGATACCAGTCCACAGTTCCTGGTCAGTGTGCGGTCTTTTGCTCAGAGAGATGAGTTTCAGCACCACCTGTTGCCATTTCTGAATGGCTGGTGCAGGCGATAACTGGATGAGGAGGCAGGAGAGGAGGCAAGTGGAGCGGAGTAGGAGGCAACAGGAGGCAACAGTGATGTCCGGCAATCCTTGGTGGTGGAACTATATGCGCCAAAGTGCTTCGCGGCATAAGCCTGACCACCTCTACATTAACCCAGTGGAAAGTTAAAGAGCTGTAACATCCCTGCCCATGCTTAATTGTCCATGTGTCAGTTGTGATGTGGACCTTGCAACATAAAGCATTGCACAATGCACACCTTATTTTCTCCACAACCTGTTGATGCAGGGCAGGGATGACGTGCAGAGAAATGTTGTGGTGGCTGGGAACGATGTATTGTGGGGCAGTCACAGCCATAAGATTTTTATTACCACCACACTCTAACTAACAAAGATAACCAGACCCTCGCCATAAGATTTTTAAAGCTCTCCAGCTCCACCAGCCAAATGGGAGCATTTCAAAGGCAAGCAATTTTCAAATGCTCGCTTCCAAGCCAAGGGCTTGCGGATGAGATGGGCCAAACTTACACTTTCTGTCCATTGTTTGCAAAATAGAAAGCTGAACGCTTTCCTGCGATGGTTTGCACAGGCTTGGTGTTGGTGGTGGTGGCGGCAGCGGTGGTCTTACATCCTCCCTTTGGGGGCAGACAGATGGCCTTGTGGAGGCGGTGGTAGAGGCTGAGGCAGCGGAAGCATCAGAGGGAGCCTCAGGTGTTTGCATGTATTTATTTTATTAATATAATTTTTAATAATACTAATAATTGCTTTGCAGGTCCCTGGTGATGAATGTTGTGCAGAGATTTCGCTAGCTTCAGTGACTGGTGGCAGGGGCATACATTCCATAGGGGCAGTACAGGCACGTGCTCCCAGGCCCGTGCAATAAGGGGGGTTGAATTTTCAACTACTTCTGCTGGAAGGTTGTTCCATCTACCACTCTTCTGTCATTCGCTTTCTTCCCAAAAACACTTCCCTGCTGGCCCTTATTCAATACTTTCATATATTTAAAGGTCTCAATGATGTTCCCTCTTTCCCATCTATCATCCAGGCTGTAAGTTAATCTTAAGTCTCTACAAATAAGTTTTAGGTTCACGTCCTTTTATCATGTTGCCCGCCATTTATATAATGTGTTATTTTAGGTGAGGTCTCCAGAACTGCACAGTTTTCCAGTTGTGACCTCACCAGGGCTCTATACAGCAGCAACACAACCTCCCTCTTCCTACTGGTGATGCCTTGAGCCATGGAGCCAAGTATGCGGCTTCCTTTCCCCACTGCCTAACTACACTGTCCACTCATCTTGCAGCTTTCAGTAACCAGTATCTCTAAATCCATCGCTTCTGAGGTCCCGTCTAAAACTGTACTTCCCATACGATACATAAAACTGTGATTTCTTCTACCAAAATGCATGGTTTTACATTAAGAGACACTAAACAACAGTTTCCACTGTTTTGACCATTTATCCAGGCAAGTTAAATCATTTTCCATGTTGCAGACACCTTCAGGAATATCGACCTATTACCCAACATTGTATCATCAAAAGTACTAGGGTGAGGGGCAGCCCCACAGCCAAGTATTAACGACAGACCAGGACTCCCGATGCACTGAGGCCTCTAGCATACTTGGCAGGTCCTCGATTGAGTCTTCTCCCATAGTGTCCCTTCAATTGCTGTCCCAGCATCCCTCCATCACGTTTCCACTGTCTCTTCCTCTACCAGGTGCCCTCAGTCATTAGCGTCACTGCTGTTCTTCGGGCTCTCAGTCGCCGCATACTTTTCTACCACATGCCTTTAGTCACCAGAACCGCCTATGCTCCGTCCACATCATAGTCAGGGACACTGCTGCCCAATATGTGTGCCTTCGCTCACTGCATTTCTGCCATGACTTCTGGCTTTTGTACCTAGGAATCTTTGATTGCCACACTGCTCTCAGCATTCTCCCTAGCCACTGGATCACCTTCTAAAGCCACCATCATGCAGGAAAGTTTGGCAATTCAGATTTGTAGGAGAAAAATAGGGAAAGTGAAGGGGAAAGAGGTCCCAGAATAGGAGCCATCATGGCCTCCCACCATGGCAGCCATTCATGTTTATACACCAGTTCATGAGCTGCAACATCTAAGTGCAATATGCAAAGTAACTCAGGCTTCCAGCAGAACTTCCAGGAGAACTACAACAGAGATCTTTTTTGTACCCTCACACAGGGGCGGACTGGCCATTTGCATTTCAGCATTTTATTAAAGGGGAATTTGTTTTGGTTTTGGTCCGTCCCCCTGGGGCATCCTGATTTAGGATGGCCCGCTGTGTGAAACCCCTGCCATTCACTGGCCATCCTTACCTTTCCACAAGCCCACAGTGCAAGCACGGCCTCCTTCAATTAGCTTCTCTGGCCCCACATCTTAATATGCAGCTGGAGAAGCTGAATGGAATTCCTAGCGCACAGCATGTGGCATCACTTGCATCCTTCAATTGTGCGCAGCCATGCCAGCCATTGATGCCATGTGTCGGGCATGGCCACACACAGACCGAGTAAGATGGAAATGATGCCAAGGTGCGAGTGATGCCGCTGCCAGCCACACATGTGCCGTGGGATTGTTGGCGAGGCCACTTTTGGTCCACGTAAAGCTTTTTGGTACTTGATTATGTTTGGTCCAGCTGCTATGGATATGCAAGCAGTGACATGACCTGCTATTTGTAAACTCAGGAGACTGAAGGCTACTGCTGCCACCCAAATGATGCACTGATGGATAATAGCATATGATGGTGCTTTCCAGATTAGACCGCACAATGTAGAGGAGGCGCTTGAAAAAAAGGATCTGCTTCATTGTAATAAATTGGTGGATAGTGTGACATGACCACAGAATATCTACATTCCTGTAATTTGAGTAAAAACTGACAATAACCAAAATATAATCTATGAAAAGAGATTTGAGGGCTTATTTAGCCTAGTTGATTAGGGTCATTATATTTTTCTATTCCTGCAGGGTGGATTGTAAAGCTGGAGAAAAAGACAAAAGGTCAGCACTCCTAAAAGTCCAATGCTTTAATAAAGACTCTTTAAAAACATCTCCATATCAAAAAAAGGCAGCTAAAATACAATATCAGACCCTGGCGAATGTGAAAAATGCCATGCAAGCTTACGCGTTTCGGACACCTGGGGTCCTTAGTCATAGATAAAGGCATGGTACATTAGAAAGCATTTAAATAGAATAAGGTATGTGCTCACCCCTCGCCGCCATCTCGCCGATCGCACTCACGCAGCCGTCGGAAGTCCGGATGCGCCGTCACCCGGAAGTCGTCCGAGAGCCAGTGAGAGCGGAGGAAGAAGGAGCCAATCAGAAAGGACAGGCACCACTTCATCCATTCACAAGCTAAACAAACAAGCGCGGACGGGTTACCAGGGCAACGGGGCCGCAGGACACCAGCGGGGGATGCATATCGGCTGCGAGAACAGATCGAGGGGAGAGTAACATTCAATACACAATCAATCAACATAAATGGCTAGTGGGAAAAAGGGGAGAAAAAGTACATATAGGATGTGATAAAGCCAACAATGATTCTCCACAGTAAATCACCGTGTATAGGGAGCAGCATAAATAACTTATTTGTGGAAGAATGCTCAGCATAATAATAAAACAGACGCTAATTAAATATAAAAGACAAGTTTTGTATATACAAGAAAAGTTGGTCCCTACTGAAAAATGGTTGAAAAAAACTGGACTGCACCCATCCTTACAACAGTACAGGCACTTTAACAGTGTTCATAGATGCGTCATCTGAAATTCAGTGGCTTATTCATTGGGGGAATATATACTAAAAAACATGAAAAACATCAATGTATTCTTACCTTAACTAATGATGTCCACATTTTTTTTCCGGTAGAAAAATCTTATTAAAGTATTCTTGTTTGCCATGATAAACCTTGCTCACAGTTATTTTTAGACTCTTTTTTTTCTTTGCTTTTTCCTGAAATGTTAAACAATGGATGAAGGATGAATGTTACCATAGCAACCTATGTTTTAGGTACTTGTTTTCGTGTTGGGGATTCGTGAACAAGTTATATTCTATATTAAGTTCCTTAAGCATAAATGCATGAATATTTATTTACATACTATTGTGTTCTTCTGCAGGTAACAACATGTTGGAGATTCTATATTTTTTACATCAAATTACCTGCCAAGGTTGGTGTTACTTTATATGTGCATTTTGTGGAGAGCCACAACAGTTAGTACTGTTCAGATGTATGCAAACTTCATTTTTGATTCGCCCCTTCTACCGAAGTCCAGATTGGGGGTGGATAAGTGGAGCTGGGGGGGTGGGTCAGTGCCACTTAAAGAGGGGAAAGGTGAGTGGCGGGGGTTGGTTGCAGACTGTACCAAGCTACATGATTAAACTGATGGGTTGGGAGGGCCAGGAGGAGGTCAGGAAGAGGTTGTCGCAGGGCTGTGATCAGGAACCACTGGGCCCCATATAGAAGTCCTGTCTATACTACCCTGATGGTGGCTCTGGATGTATTGATATCATCTCTGCTTTTGAAAAAACAATAAAAACAGGCAATACAGGCAAACAGGCAATGTGCTGTAAGACACCCTTACAACCTATTTCACCAGGTCCAGTGAGATTTCAGCAAAGGGTGTGCCGAAATTTTTAAACATTGCAAAGTCTAAAAGCAGCGGTAGACTACAACCTTATCTAGTGTTTTATAGTGCGGTGGAGGCAAAAGAACAATTAAAATGTTCTTATTTTATTAAAGGCGATTTGTTTTAAATGACTTTGGTTCAAATATATTGGCACCAAAAGATTTGCATATCCTGCTGAGGAAAACCTGGAACTTGAAGATTCACTCCTCAAACTATGAGGTTTATCCAACTGATTTTAGCTCTTTCTGTGAAGGTTGAGTTTGGAGGGCAAACAACGCTTTTCTTACTTGGCACACTAAGAAGTATACCAAATAATAGTTTTTCTCTACTTAAAAATTATTATATTTTATTAAATAAATATTTGATTTCAAAAGTTATAAAATAACAGTAGTCTATGGGGAATGCAAATACATTAAATACGAGTCTCTACAAATGTGTTTGGATTTACCAGTTGACTGCTGGCAATTCTTGTTGGACTTGGATTTCCCATAGACTCCTGTTATTTTATAACTTCTAAAATGAAATATCTACCCCATTAAAATTACCTAGTCGTTATACCTTCCTCATCGCATGTGCAGAAGATTTTGATTTTTAAATAGAAAATACATAAAACTCCCACTGCCTCTCAATACTCAGCCTCAGAAAAAGCCTAAATAATTTGGATAAGCAGCACAGTTTAATAGCTGTAGGTGGTTGCTGGCTGCCTCATTGTCCTTAGTACTGAAGTCAGAGGATATCGGATTCCTTCATTCCCTATGGACTCCAATGTCCTCCAAGCTCATAGCAGAGGATACTGAAGCATAAAATAAACAAATGTGATTATTTATTGTTGCACATCTCCTTTTTATTTTCCATGCCATATTTTAGTTCCTATACCTTTATCGTTTCCATATATTATCATCAAATGTTTCCTAGTGTTACTTAGCTTTAATGTATTAATAACATTATTTATTTTTAGATTGAAAGCTCTTTCAGCGTTTTGGAAATCCGATCTCTTACAGCTATCAGTCTAAACCAGGTACCAAATGTCTGCAAAAACTGTGTTACTGAAAAGGCAATTATGTTACCTACTCTATGTAAAGAGGTTTTTGAGAGAATGCGTACTGCCTCCTGGATCTGTATATATTTATATATATATATATATATATATATATATATATATATATATATGTGTGTGTGTTTTTAATGTTACTTTGTTCAGCTGGCAGTTATTTTTTTTTCCTTAGTTCCTAAGGCCCGGGGTCACACTGCTGTGTTCCGGGGCAATAGCGTGGCAATTTCTATGGAGCTTTCTATGGAACCGTTTACATAGGCGGTTGAGTGTGCAGGGTGATAAAAAAAACACTGCATGCAATAGCTCCTAAAATACCTGCCAAGGCGCCAGCACAGATCGTTGCAATAGCGATTATTGCTATCACAGCGCGATTGTGGCAGTGTGAACTGTGCCTCTGTGGTAGATGGAACAATCCTTAACTTCAGCTTTACTTTTTATTTGAAAAATAAATATTTTCTTCTAATAATAGTAATAGCGATAATTGTGGCCATTGTTTGCTTATGCACACATGAAATTTTACCTTTGCATTTTTCCGATCCATGTCCTTATAACACACCTATGCGAACATTCACGGTCACTGATTAATTTTCGCACATTCACTGATTAATTTTCACACGTTTTTTAGAGCGCCAAGTTGTTCTCGGTCTTCCACATGATTCATGGTCGTCAAAATGGGATTTGCATTAGTTTTTTTGCAAATTTGCACACTAGCATTCGCCAATGCACCTGAAATTTTCTGCTAGCACCATTTTGGTGCACCAAACTGTCTTTCGGCTTATTTCATTCCGAAAACACATGCCGGCAGCATCCAGCATGTTTTTTAGCAATGAAAGTGTCAGCCACAAGTTATTTTTAGGGATTTGGGACACATCTGGGACAAAACATTGTGCCAAAAAAGGTTAATGGTTAACTGGAATCAGAGTATCCCCCCCAAAAAATAGAGAACACAGGTTCTCCAGAGAAAACACTCCAAATGGCGAATAAAGCTTCACAGAAAACAAATCTGGAGAGATCAAATTGCTATGGAGAAACAATAATGGAAAGGGGAGAAACATGGGTAACCATCGGGAGCAGTTAAGCACATAGCCAGCCAAATGCGGATGGGACAGGGCCATTTGCGCTTCAAAACAGCAGATTTTCCTTGCGGAAGGCACAAATTAGCGCAAGAAGAGGCAATTTGTGCCCCTCCCGTGTGCACACAGCTATGAATCAGGCACATGCAGAATCATATGCATGCCGCCTGTTTTTGCGCACCGACCATGAATCGACCCTTATATTAGTGACTACACACAAGTGGACACATTGGTGAATAAACACCATATCAGTGCACACGTGCTCAGAGCAATGGGCTTCCAATAAACTTGCCACCCAGGGAGCAACTGGGGGATAGGTGCCTTGCTAAGGGGCACTTCTCCATCAATGGCCGGGAATCGAACCTGCCACCAGCCAATTCCCTACCTCTAGGCCATTACTGCCCCAAGACAAGGGTGGTGTTCCTCAACCCTCTCCTTAAGAGCCACCAACAGGTCATGTTTGTAGACCTTCACATAGCTGTCTCTATAGTTCACATCACCCGCGCATCTGTGGGAGATCTGCAAAACCTGACCCTTTAGTGGCTTTGAAAGAGAGGGTTGGGAAACACGGCTCTAACAGGTCCCCAGAGCCTCTCCTAGTAGGCCTTTCTGAATTTTTCTGGGTACTTTGGGGTGCTGTTATTTCCAGCCACAAAAAAAGGTATTTCTACCCTACCCCCCCCCCCCCCCCCCCAACTATAGAACTGGCCCATCTCACATGCAGGAGATTTAAAAAATAGATGGTAGAAAAATATTATTTGGCAATTTCTTAGGTGTTAAGTAAAAAGGTTAAGGAATCAAGGCACTCCCAAAGTGAGCTTTGCCTCAACAAATCTTTTAGGTTATCCTCACCGGCACCGTAAGGTTATCTTGACATTTTCAGTGCCTTTCAATTAATTTCTGTTAATTAAGTTAAAGTTAATTAATTATTACATTTCCCAGACATGAACACAAAAAAGGCTATACTCACTCTTAACCCCCCACATTTCAAAGCATCTTAATATGTATTCTAAGAAAAGTCGCTTTCATGGTTGAGTTGTGAAGGGCATGTGATGGTGCAGCTTTATGACTCTTAAGCATGTTCTGTTGTGATTAGAACCAGCTTCAGGAGCACTGTAGCTTGTCATGGTTCCTTACAGCACCAAAAGACAGAATGGCTGTTGAATTTTATTTTTTTGTGTGGTCCTGGAGGAATGAAATTGAAAGAAGGGGCAAACTTTGAAGCCCTGCTATGGCTTCTACCCAGCACTGCAGGACATAGGGGAGAGGCACATGGGACAGGCACCATGTGAGCTGCTATTACTGCTATTGGGTTTACAGTCGCTTATTTATTGCGTTTATTTTATCTAACCTGCCTTGACAAATATTTCTCATGGCCCGCTATGAGTTTCCTTATGAGAACCAGCATCTATTCTTATTAATTGTTCTCAAATTATATAATGCTCCTACTATTTTTATTAAGTGTAACAAATCACACTGTTGTTCAGCTTTCACAATGACAGCTATAGGGTCAAATCATACCCAATGAGTAGTCATTTGCGTTCACCTCTCATGAGTAAAAATGCTTTACTTACATTTATACCCTTACTCCAGATTCAGCTGAACCGTTTTTTTGTGCATAAATTTATCTAGTGATTCAGTAACAGTGACATTCTCAGGCTTTTTTCTCATGAATTGAATTTTTTACTACCATGAGAATTTTTTTCTACCTTTATTGAATCGAGGTCTTCATGTGCAAATTTACTCAAAGGGTCTGTTTGTATGTGAATTAGGGATTGTTTTGAGGGGAGAAAACTGTGCACGGGTGTCTTTTTTACCTGTGGCATTTTCCTCACAATGCATGGAGTAAGATTTCATGCGCAAATTTACTGAAAGAGTATATTTGCCTGCGATTTAGGGATTGTTTTGAGGGGTAAAAAGTGTGCACAAATGTCTTTTTTACAGCAAAAAACAGGACTTCACTAAATAACAAATGTATGCATTAAAATAAATTAAATCAACTTGACTAACTGACATGCTTATTTCATTCATAAAACACATGCCGGTAATAGCAGGCATGTGCTTTATGAATGAAAGTGTCACCTCCCCAGTTATTTTTCTTTATTAACTGTTTAAAAGTAGTTATAAAATTGTACAAATTTTAAATTGTTGAAAACAACAATCCCCAAAAAACTAAAGAGACTAACAATATGTTAGTAATGCAATTATTAAGCACTAATATACTCCACCAAAAATGCGGGAGGAAGGGTTACAGAGAAAATCTGCAGCACAACACTGAAGGGCAACTAGAATCAGGATATCGCCCTCTAAAAATCTACACATAAAAACCAGAAGACACATGGGACAGGGCAAGCACTACATATTGGAGAATAGTAATTCACCTATAACACAGTAGCGGGATAGACAAATTCACCAGTGCTTGAGTAAAGATGGGGGAGAAACATGGGGACCATGAGAAACCTTGACTGCCTTAGCTTGCACAATGTGCAAGGAGGATGGACCTTTGTGCATAAAAAGAGCTGCATTTAAGACGCAATAAGGAAGTTTGCGCATGATTTGGAAACTTGCCATTCAAGCTTGCCATTTGCTGCGGTGTGCACACGTGTGAAGCTTGCACCAAATAGCAATTTTCCGCATTCGGATGCACTTACGCATGGTTTGTGGGTTTTTGGCGCACAAACTTGAATCGAACTTTATGTGTCTTAAAACAACTTTCTCTAAACTGGAACTTGACCCACACTATTCTCTGTGGTGGTTAAAGGACATCTGCGAGTTAAAAAATGGATACTTACCTTACAGACTGAGCATCTTCTCCAGCACAGGAGATTCTTCTCTAATGGAATCTTCAGTTCGTATAGCTCCAGCTTTACTCAGCACATGTTCCTTATCTCAGTAAGAGAATGTGAAACTGCCAATGACAGATCTCCTCTCTTATCAGCCCCGCCAGTCTTGTTGCTGGAGCTGACCAGATTTTAAGATGCCAAATAAAAAAGATGAACTGGAGAAATTGCCCATTGGGGTAAGCTGAAAATCTATTCATTTTTTTTAAAGCGGACCAACACCCTCCAAAACAACTTAGCTCTATTATATAGAATATAAAAGGACACTTTTGATGATTGTTGGAGCCATCTGTCCCTCGCAGCGCCTGAAATCTTAATATTTCTCAACAGGAAGTCCCACCCTCCTGGTCTTGTCCGCTGTCAATCACGTTTGTCCGCTCATTAGCATATTTTGTCCGTGGGTCAGGTCTTCTCTTCTCTCGCGTTGTCATCTGGTGGCGTGTCCTCTCTCTGCTCTCGGGAGCGTGCACGTCTCCCAGCTATACTTGCAGTCTGGCTATTTGATTGGTAGAGCTGTGCTCAGCCTTGATTGGCTGCTGGCACCTGAGTCTCCGCCTCCCCTCCTCTCACTCCCCTCCCTCCCTTCCATTTACTTTTCAGCGTCTCCTCTCCTCTCGTCTCATCTCGTGCTGGATGCGTAGGACAGGTGAGTTTACTATATGTTTCATAAATGTCTTGTATTCTTTACTTTTTAACTCACTGTACTGTAGCGTTTTTGCCTGCGGAGGTAGCAGCCGTTCTCAAACATGTTCCCGGAGTCGGGATGCAGAGTCCAGTAGGAGCCCTTGCCGGGCTTATCAGGGGATCGGGCCACCTTCACAAAGCAATCATTGATGGACAGCGAATGTCGGATGGAGTTCTGCCACCGCTGCTAGTTCTGCCTGTAGTAGGGGAAGAGGTCCATGATCCACTGGTAGATCTCGCTGAGGGTCAGCATCTTGCTGGGGGCCTGCTGGATGTCCATGGTGATCAGTGAGATGTACGAGTAGGGAGGCTTGGCATGGGGGTAACTTCTCCGGAAGGTCTTAGTGTCTCTGGTTCGGTTCATGTTGGAGGGGGCATAGGCCATGGGGCTCATCCCCGAGTTCATGCTGGAGTAGGGGCTCAGACTGTTCATGGAGGCTTGCTGGGCAGACATGGCGTTCATACTGCTGGGGCTGAGGGCACTGCCCATGGGGGCCACACCAGCGCCCATTCCATTCACAGAGCCGGTGGAGCCGGCAGCACCCATGGCCTGTGCCCGGTATCCCTTCCGCCCCGCCTGTGCCCGGTATCCATTCCTCCCCACCTGTGCCCGGCATCCCTTCCTCCCCGCCTGTGGCCGGTATCCGTTCCTCCCCGCCTGTGGCCGTTATCAGTTCCTCCCCGCATGTGGCCGGCATCCATCCCTGCTCTGCCCATCTCTTCCTCCCCGCTTGTGCTCGGCATCCCTCCCTGCCAGGGGAGGACTGGCCAGCAGGAGCACCGGGAGAATGACCATCGGGAGCACAGGGAGTGACATATGTTTTTGAGGATGGTGAGGGTGGCGGAGGTAGCTTAGACACTGAAAGGCGGGATCAGGTGGCTGACACTAAGCTGGGAGGGGAGGTCTGTGGAGCACATGTGTCCTGCCGATCTGCCACTCTCCCCTGCAGATAACTCTCTTCAGATGTTCCTTCGCTGGCATCTTTCCTGGGCCGGCTGCAGCATGCGGCTCACACAAAGCTGACTATTTCCTACATTTAGCAGATTCATGTGTTATCACAGCACATGGCGCATCATCATTATGCCAGACATCATATAATTACTGTTACTTCTATTTACTGTCCCATCACACAGGGGTGACAGCTGTTACAAAGGCTGTTCCACTATTATCTCAGCCCGCACCTAGCAAGGGAGACTAGCGCATGCGCAGTAGTGTCAGGTGAAGCGCCGCTCGCTCCCGATGCAAGCGGCGCTTCACCTATCTACCGCGCATGCGCGCGATTTTAACAGGAAGAGGTCAAAGGATCTCTTCCTGTTAGATGGAAAATGAAGATGGAGGACGAATTTAAAAAATATAGCGACGCGCAGCGGGAACATAAAAGGTACGTTTTTTTTCCTAACTTTGTTAATCGGGTCTTCCTGATTAATTTACATATTTTTAAAGTACACATTAAAAAAAAAGGGGGCAGGGTGTTGGTCCACTTTAAAAAGAAAGATTAAACAGATAAAATGGAGGAGTCTATCTTGAGGGGAGGGATCATTTTTAACTACATGTGTGTGTACCATTGTGGCAGGCACTGGTAAAATTAGTTACTGTAACCTGTTACTCAGTTGCTGACAAATTCACAGTTTAATGGAAAGAAACTGAATTATGAAGATCTTATTATGTAGATATATTCTAAAGGCTTCTTAGTTTGGAATGTGGATTCTTATTGATGATACAATCATTTTGCCTCTGATTTTCTTCCAGATTCTTATTGAGACAGAAAAGGGAAACTTCCAGTTGACACTAACTGCACAGAATACTGACCAACTCATAAGCGGCATCCAGGCTACGCTGTCCAAAATATTCCCCACTCCAGATACAGTGTGAGTTCCTATTATCAAATAGAATAATGACACACAGCAGCTTAATTAGGGCTCAGCTCTTCTTTCAGGCGTGAATGTTTTAATTGCAGTCAGATCTTCAGCGTGGTGCGCAATGCTTTCATTAAAGGTTATCTTAGCTTGAAACAAGGAACAGATTCAATAAATTGCTGCCTCCTCAGGCGGGGCTAGTGCATTCTGCCAGGAAATCAGGAGCCTGGCAAAATTGTTCTAAATTGCTTTTCATTTAATAATGTCCTTCTGGCGCACAATTTATTTAAAATGAGCAGTGTTTACGATGAGTCTACTATTCCGCAGTCACTGTCACCAAACTGATTTTCTGAAATACCAGCACATACAGAGACCTTCTTATGCATAGCCAGGGGCATAGAAGGGGACAAGGTCAGGGGGCCCATCATTGTTGCTCTTCCACCTAATTTATCATATTTGTGCTGACTAGGCTTCAATTAGATATAGAAGGCAGCATTATATCTTCTCTCTCCCCTCCCAACCCCCCAAAAACACATCATCTATAATATGATGCCCCATGCCCAATGACAATACAAAGGTAAAAAAAACAAGTGCCTAGTGCCATCCAAAAATACATATGTTTTTCCATTTTCGATTTAGGCCATGTGCCACCTGGAAGGTATGTTTGGGTTGTTAGTTACCCAAACTGTGTTAAAAATGAACAAAATGAAAACTGTGCTTAAAATTCAGGAAAATCATATAAATAGTTTTCATTAAACCTTTGAGCAGTTTTGTACTTTGAGCAAATCCTACTTCGATAAACTATGAATAACAGCAGATTAGGTTAGGTTAAAGTGGACCAAAACCCAGAATTTTGACTATCCTGGGTTTTGGTCCTTGCCTGTGAGAAACCATACAAACACAGAGGGAGGGGCTTGGTACCCTAAGCCCTTGCCACAACCCCCTCCAAATAGGAGCACCAAAACATCATGAAAAGTCCAAATTTCATTTTATTATTGAGTATCAAAAGGTAGATCTATAAAACAAACATATACAACACATACAACACTTATTAAAAACACAACTGCATCCACCCAATAAATTCTCTGCCTAATGCAAATTCATTAACAATTTGTAATAATGCTAATATGTATATAATTAATATTATAACCCTGGGAAAGGCTGCCAAATATCTGATTCAATGCCAATAACCTATCTGCAACAAGATTTTTTGTGTGTAGCAATATATAATTAAATTATTTAATGTTCTAAATTATTAATTTATTAACAGGTTATGATCTGTTGATATTTATATACTGTTATTTTGTTTATTATATTTTAATTTGGTAATATTTTGTGCCGGCACAAACCCTCAGAAGCAACTGGGGGAAAAATAAATAAATGTAATTAATTAAACTCACTAGCAATGTGAAACCTATATATAAATTCAAAAATGTGATAATTAATTATAATTAGTAATTAATATTATTAACGCGTGCACAGTGCAAATATAGAAAATTACAAAGATTACAACAATAACATTATTGTGCTTACACACCACAGTGTATTGCAAAGTATAAAAATAATCACCAAAATAAATGTAAATACCAGTTATGGACTCAAGAGGGACCATAACTGGTATTTACATTTATTTTAGGTTATTGGCATTGAATCAGATATTTGGCAGGGTTATAATATTAATTATATACATATTAGCATTATTACAAATTGTTAATGAATTTGCATTAGGCAGAGAATTTATTGGATGGATGCAGTCGTGTTTTTAATAAGTGTTGTATGTGTTGTATATGTTTGTTTTTATGATCTACCTTTTGATACTCAATAATTTGGACTTTTCATGATGTTTTGGTGCTCCTATTTGGAGGGGGTTGTGGCAAGGGCTTAGGGTACCAAGCCCCTCCCTCTGTGTTTGTATAGTTAGTAGTTTATAGTGAGCAGATAAGTATATATATATCTTTTGGTGCTACCCTTTGTTCTTAATTATTGCCTGTGAGAAACCCCCGCAGGTCACCAAAACAAACTCGCCTCTTCCCGGTCCTACAGCGCATGCTTGGCCACTTGTCCAATCAGCACGCTTGGATCCGCTCACATCAGCGTATCTAAACCTTTGTCTAAGGTGAGCGGCTCCAATTGCACTTGTGGCTGCATCCCCCAGCTACCCTTTAACAGGAAGCGTGCCTGCGCCGGATATTCACAGATGTCTGGTGCAGGTACGCGCCCTGCTAGAGGGATAGCTGGGGTGCTCGTGCATGCGCCGTTGGACCAGAAAAAAAGGTAATTGTATGGGCGACCTGGGGGGTTACCCAAAGTGGGGCATCCCAATTTTGGTTGCCCCGGGGGGGAGGTTATCAATCGGCCCAGGAATTTTATAGCTTTCTGGGCCGATCACCATGGGTTTTGGTCCACTTTAAAGGTACTAATGCAGCATAACCATGTACCATCTACATTGGATCTCATGTACCACTGGCAGTATGCATACAACTGGTTGGAAATCCCTGATTTGTAGAATGCCTAGGTGATAGTGAGGTTTAATAGGTGTGAATTTTTGTGTTTTGTGTTAGTATTGTATAGTAGGGTTCGTATGCCAGCACATCTAGCATATCAAAATGTTGTGCATATTATTAGTTTATATATAGCTCTGATCACCACCCAGTAGGTCAGGAGCCACATGTGAATTGCAGACCCCTGCTGTGCAGCTTGCAAACTGCCAAAGGCTAATACATAGCAAAAGAAGGGGGAGCAGCATGCTGGCGTACCAAACTTGCAGGACCCCACTCAGTATCACAACCTCCTCGCTTCCTAGGCTCCATGGAACGAGGAAGGTGGCTAGCACGTTTCTGCCTCTACCCAGTTCTGCCATTAGACTTTTTGGAGCTAAGGGATTTGCTGGCAGTTAGGGCAAGATTTTTATGGGGTGGGGGATCCACACTCACTCTGCATATTAAAGGGACTGTAAAGCTCTTTAAATATATATATATATATATATATATATATATATATATATATATATATTCTTTTCTCCCCCCACGACAGTTTCCTCGGGGTCCAGTGTTTGGAAACTTACCGGTTTCTAAGTTCGAGTCCCCCAGTGTCCACACTCGGTCCTGCTACCGCTCTCTACAGAGCATGCTGCAGTCACTGTGATTGACTGAACCACTAAAGACATTTTGCCAATGAGCATTGGTTGGGCACCCAAGGAATCCGAGGAGCACCCAGGCACACTGGGCGAGGAACACTGACCAGTTTTTTAGGCATATACTCCTGTTGACCCTCTCTCCCATGGCTGGATGTGGTTCTCAAAGTAAGAAAGGTTGTGGAAACTGGTAAATGGGATGAAATTTCCCTTTAAATTTCCTTTTAAATAGAAATGTTTCCTTCTACTGAATGTTTTATTTGAGTTAGACCTTTATAACATGAACTCAATATGGAAAGACAAACTACAGCGAACAATTCCTAATCATGAATCAACAGATTCATCAGAATTTTGACATGCAGTACCAATGAGCGCTGATTAGCTATTTTCATATGACATTTTGCATTTCTCTTTACAAAAAGGAGTGTGTTAAATAGCCCTAGATCCTCTGAAAACCAGACTTGCTCTTTCCCCTTTGCTTAGCATCAGCACTATGGGGGTTTCAGAGTCTATCCTGCTCGGGATAAAATGAGCTGCAAGCACCTGCAGCCTTTCACATTGCCTAGCCGGATAATTTTAGATAATGCGCCTCAGCTGCACAGGATGAAAAATGCTTTTTGGAAACTGGAAGTGGTTTTCACATAAGTAGAGTATTTGCATGTATTAATAACCATGCTCTTTCTTCCACAACATAGGAATGTGGACGATTGTTACATATATGGGAATGTCCATAAATGATATAGTAAGCTTTTAAAAACTTTTTCAACATGCACAGAGGGGTGGCCTTTGTAACAACGCAAAACTATGGCACATATACCTACCCAAAATGATGTGCTGACTACAAGGCCAGTCTAACAGTATAGTGCCATTCCCTCCATCAATAGAGATAGGTGGGGAAAATAGAGGTATAGCAATAGAGGTCAAATTTAAAGAGATAGAGGGGATGTAGGAAAGAAGGATAGGGAATAAGGGAAAACGCAAAAGAGAGAGACAACAAGGTAAAGAGGTAAATTTGAGAAAGAGAACTTGTGGGAACATAGTAAAAATATAGAAAGAATGCACAGAAAGGAGAGGGGGGAAAGAAGGATAGAACACAATGAAGACTGAAGTAAAGTGTAAAAGAGCAACAAAAGGTAGTAGGAGGTAAAAAGACGAAGATGTGAAAAAAGACTAAAAGGAGGTAATGTGCAAATCAGAGCGAGATGAATAATAAATGATAAGGAAAAAGATTGAGATGGAGGGGTCACAGATAAAAGAGCGAGAAGATGGAGAAGGACATGGATAAAAATATGAGAAGAAAAAGCTGGAGATGCTGAACACTGCACCAGTATATGCCAGCATGCGCCACAGTGGTGCACCTGAGCATCTGGCGCAGTCCTTTGCAGGTTTCCACATAGCACACTTACTGGGTTTTGTAGAGATGCTTTTACAAATGGGAATTTGAGCATACAGCACCGAATAGGCCCCAAAATGTGTGCATTTATAGGTACAGTAAGTATGTTTTAAGAAATCATTTAACATCTCTGCAAATGGATAATGCAGCACAAAATCTACCTGTCACATATGTTAATATTTTCACCATAAGCATGTGCTGCACCCTGCTATACCATGTGCTGGTAAATATGACTTAGATTTTTTTAGTTAAACCGGACCTTCAGCATGATTTAAAGTGGACCAACACCCAGGATTTTGACTATTCTGGGTTTTGGTCCACTTCCCGCTATGTGAAACCCCCAGATCGCTGGTTATAACTCACCTCACCCCGCTTCTACGGCGCATGCACGGCCGCTCATCCAATCAGTGCGTTCGGACCCACTGAGGTATGCGTGTCAAAGCAACGTCTTACCATAGCGGCTCCGAGCGCGCTGGTGGCAGCATCTCGCGCTTCCCTCTAACAGGGAGCGCGCCCGCGCCTGCCATTCACAAATGCTATAGAGAAGCGCGAGATGCGGCCGCGGCACGCGCATGCGCCGTTGGACCGGGATTCAGGTAAGTGCGGTGGGCGTCCTGGGGGGTTTCACATAGCGGGGCATCCTGCTTTTGAATGCCCCGCGGGGAGGGATTGGATCGGTCCGGGAATCTTACAGATTCCGGGGCTGATCCCCCTGGGTGTTGGTCCACTTTAATGAAAAACCCAAACCCTTAAAAAAACAATACCTAGCATCTAAAATTAAAATATTTTAGGTTATTAGTCACTTATTTATTATTCTTTCCCCCACCGGGCTGCAACTGAGTTCAGGACTCTTGGATACGGGCGCCGCCATCTTAACTCAGAAGCATCAAAGATACTGAGGAGAGGAGAGCTTTGCACAGACAGAGCAGAGATGGGGTCAGGGAAAGGATAGCAATCCCAGAATGCAAAGCAACACATTCAGAAGATACTTCCTGTTTTCAGGCAGCCTGAAACTCCATGAGCCACTACCTTGGATGTTTAAAGGGTGATAACATGCAGTAGATGCAGGTTGGGTGATTTTTAATGTGAACAATCTCTATGTACAGGGTTTGGAAAACACATAAGATAGACTCAAAGCATAAAGAAAAAACAATAGGGTACTTACCTTCTTGTCCCGTGCAGCTGACCATTGCTAGTCTGGCAATCAGCAACTCACCTGATCACTGGATCAAACATTGCTTAGCTCCTGCACACTCCTTGCTTGGGCCACAGCTTAGATGCGGCCATCAATGTGCAGGATGTTTTTGCTCCGGTGCAATGGAACTTGCTCCCCGGGATTTAAACAGGAGTCCCTTCCTACTTTCACTGCAATGTTTTTCTAGTTTTAAACAAGCCCACTTGGGCAAATGGAGGAGGCCCAGGGAAACGCGCATCTTGAGCTTAAATTCTGACCCTAGTGAGGTACATAAGTAGCCCTTCTGGCAGAGTGATCATCACACCTAGGAACATGACTGTCAGACTAGACAGCTTTGGATTGTGGTAAAGAGTTGTGTTCTTAATGTACAACTACAGCCAAAGCTGAATACAGTGGGGAGTATCAGAGCCACTATAATGCCATGTTTGCTGTCTGTGAACCAAAGTGGGGAGATCTGTCCGCAGTTTGGTTAAAAGTGGAAAAACATGTATTCAACCACATTTACATGTGTGACATCCTGGCTATTCTTCTGGTTCTAGTGGCAACCAAATTAGTTGAGCTGCCTGGACAGTTTCTTAATGAATCTGTGTCAGGAGGGTAGAAGAAATTAGGGTTTGGTTCTAGAGAAAAAAAATGTTAGGACTTAATTGTTTGTGTGAGACTACATTGCCAATACCTTAGCTGTATAGGTCTGTATGATTTTCATATTTCTGTGTAGTGTAAGTTTGAAGAAAACATAATAAACAGAAATAGCCTCGTCTCTATGTCTAGGAAAATTCAAAGAGCTATTCCCTTTGATCTTTTTTGCCCTGATGCAAACTAGATTAAAGGAACTGGAAATGGTATTGGTTGCTATGAGGTACAGAATTAATAAGGTTTCATCCAGACCTCATATATTGTACCGTGGCAGAAGAAAAAGATTTTCCAAGCTTTCTACATCTAATAAAAAGTTTCCTGCTTAGATCTTCGTCAACTAATGCAATGGCCACTGCATTTATCCCTAAGTCTACGGCAAAGAATTGGTACCCTTTAATTTTCGTCCACTTGACTGAATTAAACACCAAATCATACACATCCATCATCAACAAAGTGTAAATGTAATGATCATGTAGATGATTGTAATGATCATGTAGATGGTTAAATTTGAAGAGTAGCAAGCCATTTTAGGAAGACCCAGACATACTTCAATAAAATGAGCCAATGCAAAAAAAGATTATCAAACTACTATAGGGGTTTATAAAAATAGTGCTAGCTAAGCAGAACATTTTGAAACACATAAAGAGATTATTTGCCTGGCTCTGCCTACTGGCTAATAATTATAATTGATTATGTCTATCTGGATTTTAGCAAAGCCTTTGACACTGTACCACATAAGGAGCTCATAGATAAGTTATTGAAGGTAGGACTCAATCCCTGGATAGTTCAGTGGATTTCCAGTTGGCTGAGGGATCGGTATCAGAGTGTTGTAAATGGCGTGCAATCTGAACAAAGGCGAGTTACAAGTGGTGTGCCGCAAGGCTCTGTCCTGGGCCCCATTCTTTTTAATATATTTGTAAGTGACATAGGAGAAGGCTTGGTAGGAAAAGTTTGTCTGTTTGCTGATGATACAAAGGTTAGTAATAGGGTGGATATTCCTGGAGGTGTCTGCAACATGGAAAATGATTTAGCTTTACTGGATAAATGGTCAAAACTGTGGAAACTAGAGTTTAAGGTCTCTAAATGTAAAATCATGCACTTGGGTAGAAGGAATCCCTGCTCTGAGTACCGTATGGGCAGTACTGTGTTAGCCAGGACCTCGGAGGAGAGAGATTTAGGGGTACTGATTACTGATAGCTGCAAGATGAGTGGACAGTGTAGCCAGGCAGTGGGAAAAGCAAGCAGGATGCTCGGCTGCATAGCTCGAGGCATCACCAGTAGGAAGAGGGAGGTTGTGATGCCGCTGTATAGAGCCCTGGTGAGGCCACAGCTAGAATACTGTGTGCAGTTCTGGAGACCTTACCTGCAAAAAGACATTATTCAAATAGAACGTGTCCAAAGGCGGGCAACGAAAATGGTGGAAGGACTTAAACTTAAAACTTATCAGGAGAGACTTAAAGAACTTAATTTGTACAGTCTGGAGGAAAGAAGGGAGAGGGGGGACATGATTGAGACCTTTAAATATGTGAAAAGATTGAATAAGGTTCAGGAGGGAAGTGTTTTTAAGAAGAAGCTTAATGATAGAACAAGGGGGCACAACCTGAAGCTAGTCGGGGGGAAGATCAGGAGCAATGTTAGAAAATATTATTTTACAGAAAGAGTAGTAGATGCTTGGAACAAACTTCCAGCAGAGGTAGTTGAAAAATCAACAGTCACTGAATTTAAACATGCCTGGGATAAGCACACATCTATCCTAAGATAAAGAGTACATACAGTATACACATAAGGGCAGACTAGATGGACCGTATGGTCTCCTTCTGCCGTCAACCTTCTATGTTTCTATGTTATATATATATATATATATATATATATATATATATATATATATATATATTGAAGAGGTCAAAACGGTTGAGATAAATAAAAAAAAATATATACAGTATATATATATATATATATATATATATATATATATATATATATATATATTTCAACTGCTCAGACCTCTTCATTATTCAAGTCTTCTCCTCTTCTCTTCCAAATTGTCTTCTTTTTGTAACTCTTCACATGTCTCCACCTGTAGACCAGACATGCTTGTGACAAATGGTCTGATCAGTCAGATCAGAATGCCCAAACCAGCAGATACATTCACACAGTTGATGATCACTAAACCTGCAATGTGTATATAGGGGCTGTTCAAAGCAGGAAAACACTCAAGCAGACAGGCTGCTGCCACCACCCGATTTTAGCAAGCTTTAGAACACTTGTGTCTCTTAATTCATCTAGAGTTGAGGTGTCAAGGCCCACTCACAGATCCTGTTTGTGGATATCCACGTAGCGGCTCTATAGCTTTGTCACATTACAATTACTACACCTGTGCATCTGCGTGGCAATCTAAAAAATACAATTCTGTGATTACTCACCTGTAGAATTGGTATTATACGTATACAGCACGTCCTGTTCCAGAATATTCCTTACACATGGGTGTAAGGAATACAAGCAGTTAACAAGGAGCCGGGAGAACAATAACGTCAAAAATGAACATATGAACAATCACCATACAGAGGTAACTAAGAATAATGATAACAAGGGTGGGGTGGAACAGGACGTGCTGTATACGTATAATACCAATTCTACAGGTGAGTAATCACAGAATTGTATTATTCTAAGTATACAGCACGTCCTCTTCCAGTAAGGTAGGGTGGGATCCCCAAAAGTAACAGCAGACAGTTTAAACAACTGCCGCCTGCAGAACTTTGCGACCAAAAGCAGCATCAGCTGAGGCCTTAACATCAACCTTGTAAAACTTAAAACTTAACTTAAAAAGTATGAACAGAAGACCAAGTGGCGGTCTTGCAAACTTGTTCAACAAAAGCTTGGTGCTGAAAATCCCAAGAGGCACCAATAGCACGAGTAGAATGAGCAGCAAGGCGGAAGGGAGGCTCCTTCCCCTTAGCAGAGTAGGCCTGTACCACAGCCTGACGGATCCACTTGCTGATAATGGACTTAGCTGGAGCCAGACCTTTCTTAGGTCCAGACGGGAGCACAAAAAAAGCATCAGTCTTCCTGAAGGATTCAGTAGCCACCAAATAGAACTTCAGAGTCCAGACCACATCCAGAGAATGTAAAACCCGATCCTTAGGATTACTAGGATTAGGGCAAAGAGAAGGCAACACAATGTCCTGATTGAGATGAAAAGCAGACACAACCTTAGGCAGAAAATCTGTCTTAAAACGAAATACCACCTTGTCCTGGTGTCTCTCAAAGTAAGGAGGTTTGATGGAAAGCGCCGCCAACTCAGAAACACGCCTAACAGAAGTGATAGCCACCAAAAAGGCTACCTTAAGAGTCAAAATGGACAAAGGGGCCTCACACAAAGGCTCAAAGGGAGACCCTTGTAATGCAGATAAGACCAAGTTCAAATCCCAGACTGGTAACATAGGCTTACGTGGCGGACGCACGTGAGTAACCCCCTGGAAGAAAGTCTTGACAAGACGATGGTGAGCAAAGGATCTTTGGAAGAATATGGCCAAAGCAGAAACATGACCTTTGAGGGTACTAAGCTGAATACCCAAATCCAAACCATGTTGCAAAAATTTCAGAATACTGGGTATAGAAAACACCCGAATGGAAGCGACTTAGACTCACACCAGTCAATGTAGGCATGCCATACCCTATAGTAGATGGATGACTGCTTCCTAGCCCGAATCATAGTATTAACAACAGAGGCAGGCAGCCCCTTCTCCATCAGGATGGAGGTTTCAGCAGCCAGGCCGTCAAAGCCAACGTTTGTAAATTGGGATGGCGTAGCTGCCCCTGAGTGAGCAGGTCTGGATCCTTGGGCAGAGCATACTGATCTACTGCCAACTGCACGACGTCTGCGAACCACACCCTTCTTGACCAACCCCTTCCTGAGCAATCTTGCACAACACCCTGCCCAGCAGAGGGAAAGGAGGAAACACATAGAGAAGCTGAAAGCTCTTCCAAGACATTGCTAGAGCATCCATGGCCAAGGCCAGAGGGTCCTGTGACAGAGAGACAAAGACTGGAAGCTTGTGATTGTGACAGGATGCAAATAGATCCACATCTGGCTGACCCCAACGGTGGCACAGGGAGTGAAACACCCTGCTGCTGAGGGACCATTCTCCCAGACGAGTCTGCCTCCAGATTCTCCACCCCCGGGATGTCATGGCTGAGATGCAGGGAACATTCTCCTCCGACCCAAGACAGTATCAGGGACACTTCCTTGAGGGCGCTCTTGCTCTGGGTCCCTCCCTGATGATTGATGTAGGCAAACGCCGTCTGGCTATCCGAGCGGACCTGAACCGCCCGACCTCGAATGTGTGAAGTCAATTGGGCGAGAACCAACCTTATCGCCCTCAATTCCAGAATGTTAATAGGGTTGTAGGCCTCCTGTGGGCCCCACTGACCCTGGAATTTCAGGGATTTCCAGAAGCCCCCCCAACCGGTCAGGCTGGCATCTGTGGTGACTATCTCCCAGCACGGGGCCAGAAAGGATCGGCCCACCAACAGGTTTCTTAAGTCCAGCCACCACGAGAGAGACCGTCTGGCCAGGGGGGACAGAACCAGCACCTGATCCAGGGACCGAGGGTCCCGATCCCAAACTGATAAGAGGTGAATTTGAAGGGGTCTCATGTGAAACTGAGCGTATAGAACCGCCTCGAAGCAGGACACCATCAGGCCCACCAACTGCATCCCCTGCCGGATGGAGGGATGAGGGGAAGACAGAAGACGCCTGGCTAGGGCCTGAAGATTCTCCACCTTCTGCTGAGGGAGAAGGATCTTGACCTGAGATGTATCCAGAGTCATGCCCAGAAAGGACCTCACCATTGACGGTGACAGGAAAGACTTGGGATGGCTGATCACCCAGCCAAAGGACTCCAGTGTGAACACCACCAGCTGGATATCCAGCTCGGCCTGCTGGAAGGACTGAGAAGTGATGAGAATGTCGTCTAAGTAAGGAAGGATGCGGATGCCCTGAGATCTCAGCAGAGCCAGTACGCCCGCCAGCACCTTGGTGAATACCCTGGGAGCCGAGGTGAGACCGAAAGGTAAGGCCACAAATTGATAGTGCTGATCCTCCAGAGCGAACCTGAGGAATCTCTGATGACCTGGAAAGATTGGTACATGAAGGTAAGCGTCTTTGATGTCTACAGAGGTCATGAAGTCGCCCGGGCGTAGGGAATTGACAGCTGAGCGCAGAGTCTCCATGCGAAAGTGTCTGGTTCTGACAAATTTGTTGAGGAACTTTAAAGTGGACCAACACCCAGGCTGATCGGCCCAGGAATCTATAAGATTCCCGGGCCGATCAGATCCCTCCCCGCGGGGCACCTGAAATCGCGATGCCCCGCTGTGTGAAACCCCCCAGGACGCCCCATTCACCTTACCTTACCCCCGTTCCAACGGCGCATGCGCGGGCCGCATCTCGCGCTTCTCTCTAGCATGGCGCACGCCAGCCCCGGCCGTTTGTGAATGGCCGGCGCGGGCACGCTCCCTGTTAGAGGGAAGCGCGAGATGCGGCCGCCAGCATGCTCGGAGACGCTGTGGTTGTCCGGCCCTTGTACGTGCATACCACAGTGGCTCTGAGTGCGCTGATTGGACGAGGCCCGCACATGCGCCGTAGGAGCGGGTGAGGTGAGTTTTTTTCTGCCATTCTGGGGGGTTTCACGCAGCGGGGCACCCCCGATCGGGGTGCCCCGCGGAAGTGGACAAAAACCCAGGATAGTGACAATCCTGGGTGTTGGTCCACTTTAAATCCAGGATAGGTCTGATGGACCCGTCTTTTTTGGGAACAATGAAAAGATTGAAATAGTATCCTCTGTCCCTTTCCCTCAAAGGCACCTGGCAGATGACCCCCGACTCCAGAAGGTTTTGGACAGCAAGGCACAGACCCTGAGATGACAGGGGGTTTGAGCCATCCGGGATTTGATGAATCTTGGGGGCGGCCAGGCAGCAAACTCTATCTTGTAACCGGAGGACACTACCTCCTGAATCCACCGGTCGTGAAGCCTCCAGACGTGAGCAAAGAGCCGGAGCCGTCCCCCCACCTAGATGGGTGAGGGCGCCCCTTCTTGCCTGAGGGGGCTTGGGTGAGGATTTTGGCTTGGGACCCCAGGAGAGGCCAGGACGGCCACGTCCTCTGCCCCTTCCCCAGTGATCTCCTCGGACCCCAGTAAAGGAGACTCCTCGGCCAGTTCTGGAACCACGGAAGGATGGGAGAAAGGCACCCATCCCCCGAAAGGACCGGGACGGCCTCCTACGTTGAGGTAACCTGCCACCCCTGGCAAACAAATCCAAGCGCTCCCCAAAGAGACGCAGGCCCTTGAAAGGGAAACCAGTGGGGGGGTTTCTTAGCAGCATTATCAGCTACCCATTGACGTAGCCAGACAGAGCGGTATATAGCCACCAACAAGGCAGTAGTTCTACTACACATTCTAATGGCATCATCCATAGCAGACAGAATATATGCAATAAATTCCTCACAAAGCAGTAGGGATCTATACTCTTCTCTACCTGCATCCTCAGATGCCCTGTCCAAGAAACACTTAAGCACCCCTTTAAAGGCAATAGCCGTAATAGCAGAGGCACAAATTGGGCACAGAGCCGTCCCCACACAGGCAAAGGCGTGACAGACCAGTTGGTCCAAGCGCCGGTCCTCCCCATCCCGCAGGGTAGTAGTATCAGGAGAATGCATGACAGATGTATTGGACAACCCAAGAACGGGCGCATCCACCTCCGGAGGACATGACCAACGCTTAACAACATCAGCAGGAAAGGGATACCTCTTGTCTCAACTTTTAGGCACTCCTGGCAGCTTGCTAGGCCATTCCCATTCCATGAGCACTAGATTATTAAAGTGAAACTGCTCAGGGAACTCCCAGCGAGGCTTAACCATATGAAAAAGCTCACCCTGCTGCTGCGGGGCCACTGCCGGGGGAGAAATACAAAGCACTTCAAAAATATGACTCAGCAGCCTGTCAGTCTCATCAAGGAACCACGGGTCTTCCCCAAAGGGAGTCCCAGTACTACTGTAAATCTTAGGTTGTTCTTCAGCGGATTCCGAATCAGAAAATAATTCCCCCTCCTCAAGGGGGTAAGGACCTGAGAGTGAGTAAGGGCCCTCGTCTTCTACAGGGAAGTGGGAAACCACGGGTGATAAATGCCGCTTCTTAGCAGAAGCCTTACGCAGGGCAGACCCAGCAAGATGTTTTTCAATGCTGGCCCCCCGTGCAGCTAAATCAGGTTCAGACTCCCCACTATTATGCCCTCGGACGGGTTCAGATGTAAGCGCGGGGGGGGTAGGCAAAGCCCGAGGGGGCGCCGCACCAGTAATAGGCAACCCAGTCTGCAGTGCAAGTACCTGCTGGGCGCAGGGTACACACACCCTGACATCATCACTTATAGGGGATACTTCACACACAACACATAGCCGGGCTTGTCCCGAAGGAACCCCAAGCACAATATCCCCAGAAGCCTCCATATGGTGATTATAGTGGCACAATAGGCCAATATAGGGTTAACGCTAATGATAGCAACCCGGGATGCCCCAATAGCCCACTAGGGATGTGGGAGACATAATAGTAATAGCCCAAAACTAAAAGGGGGAGGACCGGGAGAAACCACAATGAGGTCTACCCGCCTGAAAGACATAAGAAGACATCCCCGTAAGAATACAGTAAAAAAAAAAAAAAAAAAAAAAAAAAATATATATATATATATATATATATATATAACAATCCACCCCGCTGGGGCACTCACGGACCGCGGTAGGAAACAGCAGACATGCAGCACGAGGGAGGTAAAAATGGCGTCCGCATATACCTCGAGGGGCAGGCCACTAGAGAAGTGAAGCGCCATCCGCGGAGCAATGTACAAACACACGGCAGAGGCTGCCAGTAAAAAACACAGTAAGCAAGACATGCAGGATACAACAAATATCAATTCTGGCACAAGCAAGTGAACATTTAGGCTGCTTGACATACCGCACACACGCCCCCCCCCCCAAGATCTCCAGGGAGAGCGAAGGAAGGGGGCTCCTCAGTGAAACAAAATGAGAGGAGGGGGCAGATACCTAAGGGGGGTAGGGATTAAGGGGAACCCCGGGAGCAGGAGGGGGCATCCCACAAGGCTCACCACAGGCCTATACCGCCTACCCTGTCAAAGCAGGGACTGCGGTCGGAGCAGCGCTCCTCAAGCACCTAACCCGTGTGCTGTCCTACCTTCACCCGAACCAGTCAGCCGAGGCTGGGAGGCAGTGGGTCCAGAACGGGTGGTAATAGTCCTGCAAAGCCGCAGGCTGGTAAGCCCCGCTCGCCTGCGTATATAGAGAGCCATCTTCTATCTTCGCAGTCCAGACAGCAGATTAAAACTGGGGATTTGTGTGAGGTCCCTGACTTATATAGGGCTGGGAGCAGTCCAGTGCCATCTTGTGGATGTATTACCCATGTGTAAGGAATATTCTGGAACAGGACGTGCTGTATACTTAGAATATCCTGGCCTGTTGGTGGCCCTCAAAGAGTACCCCTGTATTAGAGCGTTTAGAATCAGATTAATAGTTTTTAGGTATGGCTTAATGAAATAAAAGTAATACAATAATAGTACAATAATAGTGCAGTTAGCAATTATATTACAGAAGCGAATACAAAAATTGATAGATATTGTACTTAAGAGTTTGGGGTCTTACAGAAGGAATGAGTTCAGTTAGTGAAGTAGTGCCCCTGCCTCTCTTAGGCAACCCATATGATGTTTCAGATGTCCTGTGGAGAGAAGCTTGTGTTAGCCTACGGAAGTCCTTATTAGTTCAATCACAGAAGGGGTTGTGTTATTGTCACCTCCAATTAATTACTTATGGGTGTTCCTGTACCATAGCAATCCAGCCCTGGGCCTAGCCTGTATCTCTCTGGGACTACATTGTATCCCCTGGGGTAAAAAGACCATTTTTAGATGCCCCAAAATGGGACATGCACCAGATTACAGGGTGGTGGGTGAAAAGAGGGTGTGGTTTAGAGGCATGGATTATTTGCAGGCTTTTGAGGATCCGATAGCATTCCACGGTAAGCTACTTCTTTGTGCATAAGTAGAAGAAGCACCACCCAAGTCCCGTACAACTCAAGGATCTCTGGTCTGTACAGAATGTTGGTGACTGACCTAATGCTCATCCAGCGCATACATTCCACTACTGCCATTTAGCCAGTGTGAACCAGATATTCTGGCATCCCAGGGACAGTGGAACACAATGCCTTAAAGTGGGACTGTCCCACCAAAAGTGTCAGTTTACCCTGGGGGGCATTAGAACATTTCCCAGCCAGGAATTCCGATTCCATTTATATGACGCATGAGAGCGTTTTCATTATCGCTTTCATTTTGTTGCATTAGAAATGCTTGTTCAGCCACTCCTGGGGTCATCACTAAGCTGATAGCAGCAGCAATAAAATGTAGGTAGTTTCATGTTGCCAGTATCATTCATATTTGAGCTATGGCTTAAATTGATTTGGTACAATCCTTTAAAGCCCTAGCATTAACATTCTTGGTGTCACCAGGGGACTGACAGGGAGAGGGGCTTGTGCATTTGTTGATTCCACACCTCTCTGTTATCAAGGCTTATTGAATTTGAAACCTGATTGCCTCGCTAAAATATACAGCAGCATTGCAATAACAAGCAAGCAGAAAATGGGGCCGTGAACTCCTCTGGTTGATTTTATGACATAAGAAAGTGCAAAATGCAAAGTATGTGGGGAAAAAGGAAAATGGAATCACAGTAATATTTTGCAATGTGAACATACAGAGGCAGACTTGGGGTGTAAGCTTTATTCCTCACGCTGCTACATCTGTGTCTCATACATTAAACAAGTAGGATTGTGCCCCACTGTTACATTGTAGCATGCAGGCCAGCATCCTGCTGTGTTACATTGTAACAGCAGCTGCACATCCCACTGTTTCATTGTAACAGGGGCTGCTCAGCTCTCAGCTCATTGCAATGTGCTAGGGATTCCCCAGCTCTGCAAAAAAAAGCACATCTGTAACAGGTCCCCCCACCTTCAGAATTATTCCCCGTGCACTAGCAGATATGGGGATAATGGGGAAGGAAACATGCACAGATATTGGCAACGCTAAATCCTTTAGTGTGGCTGGTATTCACATGGGGACAGTTTGAGGGAAGCTCATGCTGCAAGACCAAGTTGGTTCATAAAGTGGAATAGGGCAGGAGACCTGGGGGACCTTTATCTGCAAAGCAGTAATTATAGCTATGCATTGGTAGGTCATGTGTACCTTAACCAGATTTTCCCAATAAGAATCAGATTTTTTTTACATTTTCCCACACTTTTAAGACAGGAGATTCCTCCTTTACTAAACTTACCAACCTGGGAAAATTTGGCTTTTTTGAATTCCTTCTTTCAAAATAAATACCTTAAAAAAATAGATATTTAAAAGTAATTACTGTATTCAATAAAATTTTATAAGAACTATTTCAAGATGCAAAATAAGGCAGTCAGGGCTACATTATTATGTCAAAGGTGTGTGTAAAGTACACGTTGGAGAAAAGAGTGTACTTTATGAAACAATAAAGGAGAAGCATAGTGGAGCTGAATTACCACCTGGGTAGAAAATGAAAGTGAACGATTTAGAAGGAAGCACAAACGCTGCACTACTTTTTATTGGCAAAAATTTCCAGGGCAAGGGGTCCCAACCAGTGGTACAGGTACTAAAGCTCCAAAAGGTGATGAGAATTATGTATGTGCATTTATTGCAATGTATTTGGTTTGTATGTGTGTGTAAAACTGTGTTTGGTGCTAGCCCTACCTACCACCCAGTTGGTAAGATATTTAGAAAATGGAAAGTGGCACTTGATTGAAAAAAGGTTGGGAACTCCTGACAAAGGGGGTAATTCAGCACCAGGTGGCAATGTAACACTATTGGGTCACCTAAAGTGAACTTTTTACCAATTGACCAGCTGAATTGACCCCAAAGATGCCACTGTGTAGAGCCAGCAGACCTGATGATAGCTAACCTCCACATCAAGAAAGGACTTTAAAAATGACCACTTCTCTTTATAATGTATTTGGACTTTTTTTAATCATCACAAATTTCACATGGTACTTTTATATCGGTTACATATGCTGACATAGCATTATATAAAACTACACTAACACTTGTAAAACTACAAAAACACTTGTCATTGACAGCATTTATCTACTGGGTCTTTTGTTATAAATCCTTTAAGCTGCCTTCATTTTTGTTATACTTTTCACATAACTCAGAAACTATTGTATATATCATCTTTTTTCCTATTATAAAATGCCTTTCTGCCTTTAAATAACAGATGTCTGGTCAGGCGACAGTATCCGGAGTCCGCAGACAGTTCACGAAATTCATCTCCAAACTCGGATATAGCAGGGCTGCCAGCAACCACTGGAATTTGCGGTGAGATCATGAATTTGTGTTAAAGTAAATTCTATAGTAATCGTAAGACCACTGGCATTCATTTACAATATACACCAGGTATTGTTATTGCCCTATGCGATTTGATAAGAATACCTATTAACATGCAGCATGCACAGAAACATCACACACAACTAAAAATCTAATACTGTTGCACAAAAAATGTGCCGCTACCATTTGTTAAGATTAGTAGTAATAATATTTTTCCAATCCGCTTAGCTTATGTTACCAAAGCTCTGCGTTCGTAGACTTTGGTGCCTTTATAATCAGCTTTCTTTTTTAAGATGACAGCAAAACAGATAACAGTAAGCTGATTATTTTGGCCTTGTAAGCAGCTGTTTTTTTTATGTTTGGTCTATGGATATTCATAAAAAATAACAGTTTCTATTTCTAAAGCATATTAACCATTTATCTGCAGAATACATAAATGTAATCCTAAGAATATAAAGAATGAGGCCTTGATTCAATAAAGTATGTAACATAAGTCTGTGTTTGAGAAAAAAATACTACATTTTAAGCGTTTTCAAATTCTTGTGATTCAGCAAAAAAAAAAAAAACATGCCTAGTTTTCTACACTAATTTTCTTCACTTGTCTTCTCTCAAAAAGTGAAAAAAATCATCTGAAGTTAAAAAAAATGACTGAAATTTACAATTGTGAAAAATTGAAGTGTGATTCAGCATTGTTTTGACTATAGTTTGTACTACTATTTTGAATGAATTATTTACAGCTGCCATAAGCAATTGTAAGAAATTCTTAGCACATTCACTTTTTTTTTACCTAAAAAGTCAAGTCAGCAACTGCCAGTGTGTTTTTTTTTAATCAGCATAAAAGACCTACGTAATTAATGTTTTTTATTTTGTATGACTTTTTTCATTTAAAAAAAAATACAGGCCGACACCCCAGACTAAGCACCAAAATTGAGCCAAATGCTAAAGGGACTAGTGAGAGAGGGGCCATGATTAGTTTTGATTTTGACTGAAACAGTAAAAAAAAACTAATAAATAATGGTAACTCCTGCATATCTGTAGGTTTGTAAATCTAAACACAAGTCACCCAGCTGCCTATTCCTAAAGTGGGATGAATAACAAAACATGTGAAGCAAAAGAAAGCAGCAAGTCCAGTTGCTTTGACCTATAACTAAATACATATCTAGCATTACATGGATGACAGTATTACATGGGGACGTCATTCTGAAGCTGTGTGAAATGTGTAAAAAAATGCATCAGTTTGGGTAAAGGCTTCTCTGCACCAAAAATACTTTCAGAGATTTTCAATATTTTCAGATGGAAAATTTGAGCCAAATTTCTAGGAATTTTCGCTTACTAAAGCCATTTTTGCATGGAAATGTAAATCTTGAGCCTATTCAACTAGACAAATTTAATTAGTCCGTTTTGTTGAACCACTCAAGTTTTTTGCATGCGATCTAAGTTTCCAACCAAAACAATTTTTTCTCTATGTTTGTTGAATCAAGCCCTATATGAGGTTACTGTTCCTGACATAACCAAAGTCAAAAATGTACAGTCTTTTACAATTCAGCCAATTTCTATTTTTGCTTTTCTATTTATAGTAGACCTCCAGTCTAAACTCCCACAGCAGCCATGGAAGCCACTGCTTCCCCCGCATCCTGAATTGGGTTGGCCTTAGCTGTTGTTCCTCTAGAAAGATAGAAAAAAACCCTACACTGATTGAAACATTTTGTGGAAAGTTATTGTTCCGGTGTAAGACAACCGTACATACTTATTCCTTTGGTAGTACCTTCTCAACACTTTCTGGGGGGGTTCACACAGCGGGGTGCCCCGCGGAAGTGGACCAACACCCAGGATAGTGAAAATCCTGGGTGTTGGTCCATTTTAAAGTGCATTGTGCAATAAATTATTATAAGAAAGTTAATCTCATTGCAGACATCAGAAAGAGTCACAGTA
This sequence comes from Gastrophryne carolinensis, assembly GCA_027917425.1. Lineage (NCBI taxonomy): Eukaryota > Metazoa > Chordata > Amphibia > Anura > Microhylidae > Gastrophryne > Gastrophryne carolinensis. Next base: position 422,762,213 of record CM051234.1, read on the forward strand.
TAAGCATATCAAATATTGCACAAGCCTCTACAGCCTCATATTGCACCTACTCCCATTGTCATTGCACACCCCTTCAGAAGCACCATCTCAATCAAGTATAAGACATAACTTTGCAAGCATTACAATATCTAAACACTAGCATTAAACATAAAACATAAAAATCAGACCTCCATCACATACTGCAAGCCCGCATGCACACCTTTCGGTATACCGGGGAGGCCGATTCATTAATAGTGCCAGGTAGCGACAGATGAGCGACTGTAGCGGCATTTTCAGAGCGCCCGCTAGTAGTCGCTGTGCTTGGCCGTTGTTCTGTAGTTGATAGCGACTCAGTCGGTTTGCCGTAATGTTGAATATTGGGTGAGGAGTCGCTATTTGACAGGTTCCGCGCTGTATGGGAGCGCATGACAGCGAATGGCCATAGCGAACGGCTCCCAGCATATTCATTAACAAATCACGCTCAAAAAATTCTCGTGCTGTGAAATGCTTGTTTAAACCCCAGAGTGCTGGCAGCGATGGGTTAAAAGTAGTTTTTTAACCCCCAAACAACCATATTTTTGGAAACCCAAAAAAACAAGTTTTTCAAAACATTTTGTAATATGAATCCATTAATATCAGACCTGTAATATCAATTCTGCACAATATTTTTTTTTTTTTTTTTTACCTTAAAAAAAATATCTAACATTGCAGAAGTGGTCACAGAATTTTTGACATTTAAAAAAAAAAAAAAAAAAAACATTAATAGCAATTAATTAAGAATATTTAAAGATTGTTCCATTGAAATGCATTGGAGAGCGCCAGGTAGCGAGAGGTCATACCTGTCGCTGTTCAAAGTCGCTCGCTGGCGCTGTGGGCTGAGGCTGGAATAATGATGAATGATTCGCTATCTGGCGCTCTGTCAGTCGCTAAGCAGGATCGGCTTGATAAATGTGTGATTGCGGAGGGGAGCCGGCGTACTCGTGGCGGTGATCGTCATTACCGTTCGCTCACCATTCGCTACCTGGCGCTATCCCTTGTTAAATAAGGGCCTAAGTATTGAACAATAGAACAATAACTATTATAAACAAACATTGGATTCACATGTATACGATTAAACAATTCATTTTCCTCATTCATCATCACATCTCTCATTCACCTATGGTTGTGATTAACTCTTTCACACCACATGATAAACACCTCCCATCCCACCCTCTTTTTGAAAATAAAATTGTTTCTGATCAATTTGAGTGCGCTCCTTAAACAATCATTTATAAACTGAATAATTACGAAATCTAGAAAAGCCTGTGCCCAAAGACACTTACAATGCTTACATTGACTGTCAATAATTGTTTTGTGAAAATACACCATATGCCAAAATGATGGTGTTATAATACATTATAGTACAGTGAAAGAGTCCCATAATTGTCTTTAGCCAGCTGATCAAGGGTCATATCATTGCCCTGCTCATGAGCATATGTGATATGGATGGCTGCAAAAATAATGAATATCCAATAGCAAATAGATATCAGTGATGCAGCAAATTTCTTACCTCATCTAGATAGTTTGTACATGAGAAAAAGCTCATAATGACTTATGGACAGAAATAGGCTGGTTGTGAAAAGTTACAGCTGTCAACTCTTTGACACTGATCCCTGTCATGAGGTAACAATGGCCAGTACTTCGATTAACATGAATCACTTGTATGCTGTGCTTAAATACCATATCCCTTAGCATTAACATATTCAGAGGAGCAGAGCCCAGCTCCTGGCCTAAGAACAGTAGATTGGACAATAGGTTTTGGCAAGGGTAAAAGGCTCTAGGGGAAGCCAGTCTTGAAATGTAACTGCCCTAGTTGGACTAAAAACTGTAGATTGGCCAAGCTGTAATGGCAAAACAATATCCAAGAAAGCACCTACTGCTAAGAATCTGTTCAAAAGTGTGTTAGTATGTAATGTTGACCATAGTTTTGCAACCTGGAGTTCTTCCTTTCAACTTAGCAAACATTTTTTTTCTAGGTGGCTTTTCAGAGACATACGCTGCCCTTTGTGACTACAATGGCATTTGTTGCAGAGAAGAAGTGCAGTGGGTAAGCAATATACATAAAAGACTATTTGTCATACAACTGCTTAGCTTCCAAAACTGTTCTACCCACCTGCATGTCTGACATAATGAGGCCGATTCATTAATAGCGCCAGGTAGCGACAGATGAGCGCCAGTAGCGTGATTTTCACAGCGCCAGCTTGTATTCGCTGTGCTTGGCCGGGGTTTGCTTGTTGACAGCGACTCAGTCGGTGTGCGGTAATGTTGAATACGGGGTTAGGGGTCGATGTTTCACAGGTTCCGCGTTGTATGGGTGCGCCTGACAGCGAATGGCCAGAGCGAACGGCTTGCTGCAGATTCATTAACAAATCACGCTCAAAAATTTCTCGCGCTGTAAATTCCTTGTTTAAACCCCAGAGCGCTGGCGGCGATGTGTGTAAAGTAGTTTTTAACCCCCAAACAACCATTTTTTTTTTTAATGTAAAAATTATACAAGTTTTTCTAAACATTTTGTAATATGAATACATTAATATCAGACCTGTAATATCAATTCTGCACAATTTTTAATTTTTTTTTTTTTTTACTTTAAAAAATATCCTAACATTGCAGAAGTGGTCACAGAATTTTTGACATAAAAAAAAAAAAAAAAAAACATTAATAGCAATTAATTATGATTATTTAAAGATTGCTCCATTGAAATGCATTGGACATCGCCAGGGAGCGCCAGGTCATACCTGTCGCTGTGATGGGATTAGCAGCGGCGCTGTTCGTTGCAGTCGGCTACATGATGATTCCCGCGCTAGCTGACGCTCTCGCCGGCGCTAGCCCCATTTAGCGTGATAAATGCGTCATTGTGACCACCGCCGGGCGTACTTGAGTCGGTAGCCGCCGTTAGCTGGCGGTACCTGGCGCTCGTCAGACACCACCTGGCGCTAGCCCTTGATAAATAAACCCCAATGTTATATAGTTACATAGTTAGTTCGGTTGAAAAAAGACATATGTCCATCAAGTTTAACCAAGGGTGTTGGGGTATGGGAAGTTATTTTTAAATTTTTAAACTTTTTTTTTAATTTTTTATTTTTTTTATGTAAAAAAAAAATTGTTTGCTTTATTCAGGTCTCCACCAATCTAAATGCATTTGCTTTTAAAATGTTAAACCCTTAAGCTTGAAATTCACTTCTACTCACCTTGTAACATCCTACTTGCATAATTCTCTTGCTTTATACTCTCCTTCTTATATCTGGGCTTTCACAATCCTTTACATCGTAAACTTACTTGGTGATCTTGTTTATGTGTGTGTTTCGAAGTTTGTGACCTACATAGCTTCATAAATGAAAGTGCAGTGCAGTGTTGTATCTTGATGATTTATAATTAGGGGTTAATAAAGTGGACCAACACCCTCCCATGATCGGCCCGGGAATCTATAAGATTCCCGAACCGATCAGACCCCTGACTGCGGGGCACCCCGATCGGGGGTGCCCCGCTGTGTGAAACCCCCCAGAAACCCCTAAATCCCTCCCGCGCGTCCCTCCAGCAGGACGCGCACCCGCGCCGGCCGTTCGTGAATGGCCGGCACGGGCGCGCACCCTGTAAGAGTGACGCGCGGGAGGCGGCGGCGAGCGTGCTCTCTTGTCCGTCGCTGCCTCCAGCTTGTCCGTCAGCGGGGATTGGCAGCGGCGGTCACGTGGGAGCGAGGAGAGGTAAGTTTTTTGGGGTTTCTGGGGTGCCCCGCCGAAGTGGACCAAAACCCAGGATAGTCAAAATCCTGGGTGTTGGTCCACTTTAATACCCACTGAAGACCTGATCTGGAAGCAACTCAGGGAAGCAATAGTTTATTGTATCCGCAGACAGCATAGTAATACATTTTACACCACAACTAACTACACAATCCTGTAGCCGACAATTCAAAAATGGTGGCTTCCATCAGAGACTCTTGACTGGTGATCAGCTTTATAATAAAAACTAATGATCTGTTCAGTCTTAAATAGTCTACCATTTTTTTTAAAAGCTGTATGTTATTTTAGGATGTGGATATGATCTACCACTCACAGGATAACCGGGAGTTTAACCTGCAAGACTTCAGCCACTTGGAGAGCAGGTCAGAGCAAAGGCAAATTCAATGGCTGTATTCGTTGCAAGTAACAGCATATCTTGATGTATCTATTTATGTCGGCAGGGACTTGGCTCTGGTTGTTGCAGCTCTTGCATACAATCAGCATTTTCTCAGGCTCCAGGCTGCAAATCTCAAACTGGTGAGCACAGAACTAACTGAAAGAGTGTATACTAAGTTGATTTCTTTTTTACCGTATTTTGACTTTTTTAATTCCAGGGATCTGAAGTGACAGAGCAGATCCTGCACTGCGTGGCACGATCACAGCACCTAGAGGAGCTCATCCTTGAGGACTGCGGACTGAGAGCGTGAGTTAGAAAGACAGAGAAGGAGGGTTATATAGCTGAGATACTAAGATAAGGATAATGAGGAAGATGGAAAGACAAGGCAATAGAATAACAACAACACAAAGACTTGGTGGGATGATGGGCAGGCAACATAAGACATAAGTCAATTAGGGGAGTGTCATTTTACAATGTTATATGTGAGTGATCACGCCATGATTAAATGGCATGTGAGGGCAAATAACAATAAATAAATAATTACCTCCTCCTTCCCATAGCTGCATCCTCATGGTTCCGCAGTCACTGTGCACTCAGGGATTGCAGTGGGCACTCATCCACCATTTTCAAGCAAATTGGTGGACTAGGCCCCGTCTCTCACAGTCTCAGTGACTGGACCTTGCTGAGCTCCATTCACTACTGCCTAGGAATGGTACGCTGTGCTAGTTAGCAAGCCCAGAAGCTGCAGGACCTGATCGTTGGATCAGGTGAGTGCAGGGGAGAAGAGGTAAGTATTTTTGAGTTTTCATGTTTGCCTAGACAGGACTTATAAGAGTACTTTGATTGCTTACAGTGCATAACTGTAATCGTTAAACCTGAGCAGATTTCTGAAGTGCCTGTAAGCACAAAGGACAGAAAAAACTAATACTTTACCTTCCAAGCAGCTGAACACTCCTGGTGTGCTGTGTAAAAACTTACCTGTAAATCTGGGTCCCAGTCTAGCAAAGCACTTGTTGGATCAGCTTGTTTGGCCATGGTCTGCTGTTGCTATCACAGTGTGAGTGTATGCTACTCCTAAAACTGTACCGCAACAAAAAAGCATGATCTTATCAGTGGGTGTTCCACAGTGGGCCAGGGGCAATCGGCGGCATGGGAAATAAGGTGTGTGCTGTGCCTGGTTGCTCTTTAGAATTCATGTTCAGGCTAAACTAAAAAAATGTTCAATACTCACTTTTTGTTCGCCTCAGTACCATTGTCCAACTGCAGCTTTCTAAAACGTACTTGGTCCAGAGGTGCACACACCGAGGCATTGCCCGGCACATCACACAAGTGAATGTAGCTGTGTGTTCCAGGTCCAGGCGAGGAGGTGGGGCCTCATCCACTAATATAAATGTAAATGGGGAAATTTGCCCAAGACATCCTCAGGTATGAACATGTCATGGACTTGTTCTTAGAAATCTGAAGAAACAGAAAGCTGCTGACGGAGACAAAGGCCATGATTCAGTAAATTTGCCTTTAAATATCTCCTAAAATTAAGGACTGCCTTATTCTTTATTTTAAAATAGTTACCGGGAAAAATAAGGTGCAAGTCGGTAACAGGAGAAGGTTACAACAAGATTTGTGCCTAAAACTTTTACTAGAGCAATATGACAACTTAATCAAATTATGTAACTAATTCTTAGGTAATTCTTGATTTCTACAGACAATAGATAGTTTTATCACCCTGTATTGAACGTTTTAGGTGTTAAAGCAAAACAAAACCCAGGATTTTGATTATCCCAGGGTTTGATCTTTGCCCCCAGAGAATCCCCTCAGGTCACCCAGTAAACCTCCCTTTCTCCCGGTGTGCCCAGTGTGCTCGGCTGTGCTCATCAATCTTGGCTAAGACTCAGCTAAGGCCCCAGTCTAGCCAAAAGGAGCCAAGTGCACCAGTGGCCGCATCCCTGCTACCCTCCAACAGGGTGCATGCCCGTGGCAGCCATAAACAAGTGCATGGCACGGGCATATGCCCTTCTAAAGGTTTTGCTGATGGCTTGCAGAGATTTTTTAGGGGACTTCACAAAATGGTGGAATCAGGTGGCCCTGAAATCGTGTATCCTGGAATCTTATAGATTCCAAGGCTGCTGAATGTGGGTTTTGTTCCACTATGATAAAATATGTTAAGAATTTATAAACTTCTTTAATGTTAACTCTTCATTAAATCACATCTTATTTTATCTCATATCTTATTCTGAAACAAAGCCTGACATGGTCCTAATTTTGAGGATATATTTTAAGGAAAGTTTATTGAATCTAGGCAATCTCTTAGAACATATGTATTTCACAAAAAAACATACGAAAGAAAAAAGAAAATCATATTTGATATGTTGTTTTAATGTAGCACAACCTCTTTCTCTTACCCCTTTTTTCTCCATTCCTCCTCTCTTTGGCCCTGCGCTCCTGCAGTGATTTTGCTCTCCGCTTGGCCTCTGTGTTGGCAGATAATTCAGCGTCCGCTTTACATTCCTTGAACCTATCACACAATCCACTGGAAGATCGAGGTAAATCGCACTTAGTATCAGTCTCTATAATACAATCCGTGTCACCGTTTCAAGTGATCATGCTAAGTATCTGGTCCTGCAACGTATAAGTTAAGAAATGTTAAGGAACAGGAATATTTACATGACACATACAGACAAAGATTTATAAGATTTACCCATGTTTCTTAGCAATAGACTGAGCCACGCAAATCATCTCTGTTTGCTTTGTTCTATGTCAAGCAGTCAGAAAGAGTCGGCTTGACAAGCAGAACTGGAGTACATTATATATTCAGTATACAGTTATATATAATATATATATATATATATATATATATATATATATATATATGGTATACAGTACACCGCCATCATTTCCTACTTTTGGACACGTGTTTCATGCTAGTTGCCATCGTGAGCACAAGGCTGGAAGCGATTGCTAGGCAAACAGATCTACCTGAATGCCATTAGTAATATCCTAAAAAGCTATTTTGCCTATTAAGCTATTATTGTCGCCCTTTGCCATTCTTTCTGTAGGAATATCTGCACTCTCTCAACAGTTTCTATACTTCCATGCTGGATTACGGAGTCTCAACCTGAGCAAAACTAACATTACTTCTAAAGGTACAAGTCATATTAGTGCTGATCATATCGGGTTTATCTTATGTTATTTTGACATTGGGCCTAATTCATTACCATTAGAAAATAAAAAAGGGGGTTGGTTTAACGTTTTCCATTGCCATTCAAACATAAGCGGCATGCAGGGTAAGATTAAATGGAGATTGAACCAGCTCTGGGGCCTTTTACACATGGTGGGGGGGGGGGGGGCTTGCATCACTTAAATTAGTGATTAGTCTACAGTTACCTACCAGGACCTTCCTAACACATAAATGGACTGTCCAGGCAAAAATAATAAACAATAATTATAACATAATTACCTATAGTCCCATGCAGCTGATTGTTTCTACTCTGGGAGTTTGAAACTTACCTCCACCAAAGACCCAGACCTAGCCACCCCAGCCACACGCCTTGGTCACCTTCCTGCATCCTACCTACTTCTTGCATCACTCATGATGACTGGCCACACCCATTCCATTCACTTCAATGAGAGAAGCGTGCTGAGGACTGCCATGCCACCTCCACTGTATTGAGTAGATCGGGCAAGGCAGGGACAGCCGCTCAACTCCGGACTGCTGAGATGGCGGAGATCAGTTCGCCGATGCTGGTAAGTTTCAAACTACCGGTATCAGGTGAATCTGCTGTGCAAGACTATGGGTGAGTGGTTATTATTATTATTGCTTGGATTGGGACTTCAATCTGGTCCTGTACCATATATAGTTAGGATCAAATTGTTTAGGTCACGTTAATGAATTAGGTCTGCTGTCCTCCAGTATGAATGTATACACCCATGTAATCGATTATTAATTGTGAAAAGCCGTGCAGTGTAGGATGGGGGGTTGTTTGTTGCACTGTGAATGATACACCTGTGCCTGTATAAAGTAATATATGAGTGTATATTACTGTGGGACTTTCTCTCTGTAGGAGCACTGTCTCTGTGTCAATCTCTCTGCCAGAATGCTCTTTTCTCCTCTTCGTTGCACTCTCTGACCCTCAGTAAGAATCCTGGACTTCTCGGGAGTGAGGAGACCAATGTGAGACTGACCCCTAACATAAACCCAATATAAGCATGCTTTTTTATTTCATAGTAATATTGTATCCGTGTTATAGCCCTCCTTGCTATGTATCACTTATTTTCCTGCTCGTTAGCCACTCCTTCTATGCATGTTTGCTTGTAATCTTCTATACGAATTTTTTTATAGGTTATGTATGTCTTCATTTCAAGTTTTTATAGCAGCTTTTTACATGTGTAACACATATTGCTATTTTCATTTTTACATTTTAAAATACAATTTAATGTGTTACTTTTCCAAAAAAAAAGAGAACCTGGTAGGAAATATTTTCAAAGTAGTCACTGACACGTATTAAAATCTTAAAAGTAATACCAGCTATAGATCGAATAGTAAAATAAAAGGCAACAGAAATGCAACAGGTTAATCATTGTGGAACAAGCAATAAAGAACGCACACCGAATTACCCCCCTACTTTAAAAAAAAAAAAAAAAGAAAACCTGGTATAAAATATTTCCAAAGTCAGGGCTGGATTAAAGGGGGGGGGCGCAAGGGGCGCGTGCCCCGGGGCCTCCACCATTTTCCCTGCAGAGGGGGGCCTCCACCAACCTGTGGGTTATGGTCAGTGTCTGCAGTCTGTGATCCGAGGTTGCCAGGCCAGCAATGAAGTGATCGGCAGTGGTGGGGGCCACCCGTGCAAGCTTTGGATTGTCTTCTGCAAGTCTCTAGCTAAGGCGATCACAGGACGGAACAAAAAACTCTGCTCTTGTTTCCCCCACCGCGGAGGCCAGCCCAAAGCAAATCAGAAGCCAGCACTTCCGCTTCCAGGCATGGTGGCAGGCCAGCGCAGGGAGAGGATGACGTGAGTGATTAAACGGAGAGAAAGTGTGATTGAGTGCAGAGGGGGGAAAGCGTCTGTGTGAGGGCTGCTGCCATAGCCCGGGGAGAGGAGAGGAGAGAAAGGGGGGAGGAGAGGTGTGTGTGTCACCTGTGCACGCAGCAGTTCTTCAAAAATCTGTCATTGTTATACAAATCTATGGGTGATAAGAGATAGGAAAGCCCACCCAGAGGGAAGTCATGAGGACTAAGGAGGCCTGATGTTCCTCCAAGCCTTCATCCAGGCCCCCCGTTCCCACCTGTCCGTCTCCAGCACCCGGATCTTGCCCACCTCATGCAGGATGTCATGCACCACCACCGGGACAGGGAGGACTTTCTTCCTAATGCAGAGCTGGCACCGTGCATTCCACGTGAAATAGCGGATCACTAGACTAACTAGATATATGTCCAAACAAAAATCCCCTCTGTTCTTGAATGTTTCATACACCCACTCAGCATAGGAAAGCTGGGAGAAGAAGGGGGCACCGAGGGCCAACCCCACCTGTTTACACACATCTACATTAAAGGGACACCGGAGCAGGAAGTGGTCCATAGTCTCCACCTCATCCCGACACTCCTCACGGAGACAAATTATTTCTGGCAGGCTGCGACTCTTCCGGATCCCCCTAAGGTAGAGTTTTCCTTGGAAGGAAAGCCAGGCTATATCCCGGTATTTCAAAGGAATTATTGAAGAGTTAATAAGCCTCATGATGGTGCCTGGGCAATCCCTGAGGGACAATGGCTCATGAAACGCCAGACCCAGGACCCGACTCACCAGAAGCTTCCTTGGAGTAGATCTCATGTCCTCTGCTGTCAATTGCCATTGCCAAAGTATTTTCAAGCACGGGGCAACATAGGCCGAGCCTGAGGAACTTGAGGGCTTTTCATCTGGCCACCATTCTCCCAGTCTCGCAGGAAGGGCTTAAACCAGGACTGGAAAATACCCACCCAGCCAGGCGGGCTCTCTGTCAACATGCTTCCAAAATTATGTTTCAGAAACAATAGAGAAAAACACGACTGGGTTGACCATCCCTAGGCCACCCTCCCGCCTGGATAGGTAGGTGACATTTCTTTTCACCAGGTTCATGCGGTTTCCCCATAACATCTGGAAAAACACGCTGTAGACCCTGGTGTAGAGAGACACTGGCAAAACACAGACGAAGCTGACGTATAAAAAGATAGGGATCAGGTAGGTCTTGATAAGGTCAACCCTTTCCCTGAGAGACATTTTCCAGCTATTCCAGACTGCAACCTTGGCATTGGCAATTTCCAGCCTGCACTCCCAGTTTTTTTGGCCATAATCGCCAGGACCAAAATTTATGCCAAGGATCTTAATTTCCTGCTGGGGCACTGGGAAGGCATCCGGAAGTTCGAAGCCCTCACCTTCCTTACCCATCCAGAAAACACTCTTCTCGTGATTGACCTTGGAGCCCGACGCTTCTGTATACTGTGCTATCAGAGACTGCCTCATTTGACCCAGAGACAATCCCAGATACATCATCAGCGTAGGCAATGACCTTCAAAGGAGGCACACCCAGAGGAACCCCATATAACATGCTGCTCTTGACCCTCCTTATAAAGGGATCGATCGCAAACACATACAGTAGGGGACTCAGAGGTCATCCCTGTCGCACTGTGGAGCCAACTTCAAAAGGCCTTCCAACCCAACCATTAACAAGAGGGAAGCTCTTAGCCCCTTCATACAGGGTTTGCAGCCAATCAATGAACAGCCCCGGCAGGCCGTACTTACCAAGAAGCAGCCATAGGTACTCATGATTGACCTTATCAAAAGCCTTTGCCTGATCTAAAGCCAACAAGTACTTTCCCCAGCCTGCAGCCCTGCACCGCTCCAAGGCTTCCCGGACAGCTAAAACTGCTGAGAAGGTGCTTCTACCTTGGATGGAGCAGTGCTGATGACAGGAAAGCAGTTGCTCCGCTACTGACGACAAGCGCCAGAACAAAATCTTTGCCAGTATCTTTCTATCGACATTGAGAAGGCTGATGGGGCGCCAGTTCTCAATCATCGAAGAGTCCTTACCTTTTGACAGAAGGATCACGGCCGAGCCCCTCATGGAGGGAGGGAGGGAACCCTCTGCCAGACAGCAATTAAAGACCTCCACCAAATGTGGTGCCAGGATGGTCTTAAAACATTTATAAAATTCAGCTGTCAGACCATCTGACCCGGGCGACTTTTTGATGGCAAGGTGATCAATTGCACTTACCACCTCATCGGCCGTGACCGATGATCAGAGAACTCGACAGCCTGCAGCCGCGGAGGCTGAGAAGCCCTCCTTCAAAAATACCTGTCTATCCTACTCTGACTGCTACCTCGCTGAAAAGTGAAGCCCGTGAGGTCCGGGGAGTGCTTAATCTGCACATCCTCCAGACCTGCCTCTCTAACCATGCTATTCAAAAAGAGACTCTCACAGCCCAGCTTTCCTTTGAAGCCTCTCCTCTCCATAGGCCTAGTCACAGTGTTAACATCACCTCCAAAGACTACTGGCCGGGCTGTAAAAAGGAACGGCTTGATCTTTGTAAAGAGGCATTTCCTGTCCCACTTAGTTTGGGGTCCATAGATATTTATTAGGCGCAGGTCCTGCCCCTTCACAATGACGTCCAATACCATGCACCTCCCGATCTCCACCTCAATGACTCGCCAGCAAGTTACCATGTCGGTTTTAAAAAGCACCACCACTCCGCTGTAAGGCTCGGCCGCAAGAGACCAAAAAGAGGGTCCGTGCCTCCACTCCCGCTTCACAGAGTGAATGTCGGCCAGACTGGCCAATCTGGTCTCCTGCAAAAACAAAATGTCAGCATCAAACTGGCTGAGAAAAAATAAGGCCATAAAATGAGCGCTTACAGATTTAATGCTGGCAACATTAATGGTTGCCACCTTTATCGGAGGGGGAACTGCCATCAGAGTCATTCGGGAGAATGTCTCTTAGCCTTCCCTCCGGCCTCACTATCTGAACCTAAACGGTTCGTGGAGGAGACTGGTGCTTCCTCTTCCATATCTGAGGCCTCGGAATCGAAAGAAGAAATTTCTACAGAGTCCTCAGAGAGCGCCTCAAACCGGTTGGAGAGCTGCACCCCACTGCTCTCCCCCGGCTCCGGCACTCCATTGTCCTTTTTTCTTTTTTTCTTTGTAGCAAGCCTATAAGCCAGGTAATCCTGATCCTCGGGGGAGAGTCCAGACCCCGCTCTCTTGGCGTCTGAACTCCCACCCTGCTCAGAAGGGGGTGCAGGATCAGGATCACCTAGCCCCAGCCTGCAAGGTCTTAAAACAGGGGCCACGATTACTGGGACCCCCTTGGTGCATGCAGTGCCAGCCCCCCGGGCCGCCTTAGCTATTATATTGCTTGGTCTTAGTTTAAAGGATACTAACTTGGGGGCAGACAGGGGATTCACCTGCAGATGGCACAGGTACAGGGGCCTCAGGAACCCCCAGCTGAGTGGGGGGAGGGACCGCAGACGGGGCAGCATGGGAACGTTCTTCCTCCTCCAGCCGCAGCATTTGCTGCACCACTTCCTTGTCCAGGTTGTGCCAGGCCTCAGGACACTGACTATAAGGATGTCCAAGCTGGTTACATAAATTACAGCGGATGGTATTACAATCCTTAGCCAAGTGTCCCAAGCCCTGGCACAACGAGCACCTAAGAAGTGAGCAGGAGGAGCTGAAGTGACCCTTGGCCCCACATTTATGGCAAACCTTGGGATGACCAGGATAAAGATGGTCAGCCGGTCACGGCCAATATAGGCAGAAGATGGCAAGTGGGTGACCTGGTTGCCATTCCTGCAGAGCCTCAGGGTCACTGACCAGCCCCCAGTCCAGATGTCCCGATCATCCAGGATCTTTTTCAGGGGAGTGAGAACATCACCATAACGCTTTAGCTAGACGGTCAAATCAGAGGGGGGAATGGACTCGTTTCTTACTAGGATGGTGATGTTTTTTACGAGCTGCTGCCTGGAGACCTGGATGGGAGTTAACCCCTTCCAGGCAGGACTTTGCTTTTGCAGCTCGTACCGCTCCCAAAACAAGTCCATCCCCTCTGGTCTAACAAAGCTTAAGTCATGTTCTGCACTCCCCCTGGACTAATCAGGGCAAAAATGTCTGCGGCTGCGAATCCCATACCCAAGATGAGATCCACCACCGCCTGCCGGGTGATAACTGGACCATCCCCCTCCCACCTAAGCTGGACCAGGCATGGGCATTGGCCTCACTGGGCACAGATGCCCTCTCACCAGTAGCTCCACTCCCATTTCTGGCCACCTGGGCATAGGACACAGGGGGCTGCACTGCAGTACCAGCACCACCACCACGTTGAATAAAGTGCAGGACAGGACGCTTCACAGCAGGGGCTCCAGCATTTAGTGGCACAGTCTTAGGCAGATTAGAGTCTATATGAGGGGCAGACCCAGGAAGAGTGGAGAGCTAGAGGCCTTCTCCACAGCAACAGCAGCACCAACAGCAGTAGTCACAACCTCTGGGGAGCAGCAGTCAACAGTTACAACAGACAGGCATCAGCAGTCACCAGAGGCAGGGTAGTAACAGGCAAAAGGGGCAGTCCAGCAGGGGGCATAGGAGGCAGATGGGCATCAGACACAGAAGACAGGGCAGCAGCAGTGATAGGGGGCAGACTGGGAGCAGGCTGGCAAAAGCAGCAGTGATAGGGGGCAGGCTGGCAGCAGATACAGGGGGCAGGCTGGCAGCAGATACAGGGGGCAGGCTGGGGGCAGATACAGGGGGCAGGCTGGCAGCAGCAGCAGTGATAGGGGACAGGCTGGCAGCAGATACAGGGGGCAGGCTGGCAGCAGACATAGACACAGGAGGCAAACTGGAAGGAGATGCAGAGGGCAGGCTGGCAATAGACACACCATAGGATGTTGAAACATTTGAAGCCCCACCAGCCAGACCCAATCCTGTGGGTGAATCACCCATGGTCCGGTGCCCACCAAGTTCAGCAAGCCTCGGGCCCAGAATAGGTGCCAGGATGACAGTTGAGTCTGACGCTACCTCATCCTTTCCAGGACAAGGCGCACCAAAACCTCCCTTGCCCCCTGGCACAGCACTATCAGTGCCCTCCACAGGATGGGTAACTATGGGAGCTTCACACTGAGCTGGCATCTGTTCCTTACATACCTGCTGAAGGTCGCCCTCAGGCAACTCACATCCACTGCACACCAACGCTGCACGCACCTGACAAGCTTCTCCAGGCAAGAGTGTTATGGATGCTGGTTCCGGGGTCCCCAGCTCTGCCACTGCTGTAGCCTGAGGTGGAGGCATAGCTGATAATTCCTCCATCTGCGTCTCCTCCACGTGGTCATCCTCTATCTCCATGGTCTGGTTGGAGCACTGCAAGCTTTTAAATCGCTGTTCATTCTTATACTTCTCCTGGAAGGCCCCGCTGTTTTCCTTCATGAAGGTAACTAATTTTTCCTGTTCCTTTACTCTGGACTCAATTTCAGCCAGTTCTGCCTTCCCAGAGCGGCGATTCGACCCTCGTGCCTTGCTAATATCCACACGCTTTTTCTTCAATACCATCTTAAGTTTAGACAGCTTTTCTTCCTCCTTCGCCAGAGCTAAGATGTTGGTGCATACAGGATTGCGAAAAGCCGATAAGCTCTCACCGGGCTGGGGCATTGTGGTGGAACTAGTGCCGCTGGTGGAAGCAGTCCCAGGATCCGGAGGTTTAATATTCCTCCGGGGGTAACGGCAAGACTCACCCCCGGAATCCTCCATCTTGCCTGGGATAGGGCTCCCAGCAAAGCCTCTGGCTTCACTGCTCTCGGCTCACAGCTCTCCAGCTGCAGGTAATCAGGGAGGAACTACTCACAACAGGAGGTGACCGCACCCTCCTGATTACCCTAATAGATTGTAAGCTCTTCTCTTTCTGTATCCACCCTTATACCCTAATAGATTGTAAGCTCTTCTCCTGTATCCTCCCTTATACCCTAATAGAGTGTAAGCTCTTCGCCTCCTGTATCCCCCCTTATACCCTAATAGATTGTAAGCTCTTCTCCTTCTGTATCCTCCCTTATACCCTAATAGAGTGTAAGCTCTTCGCCTCCTGTATTCTCCCTTTTACCCTAATAGATTGTAAGCTCTTCTCCTCCTGTATCCTCCCTTATACCCTAATAGATTGTAAACTCTTCTCCCCCTGTATCCTCCCTTATACCCTAATAGATTGTAAGCTCTTCTCCTTCTGTATTCTTCCTTATATGACTGCAACAGGGTCCGCAAGGGGGCATCCCTCACATGACTCACATGGCGTAAAGTGCCAGCACAGCATGACAGGCCCAACAGGTTGAACACAGGGTCAGGCAAGGCCACCCAGCTTGCCTGCATCAGAACAATAAAGTTCCCTGCAGCAGCTCCTGTGGTGAGGGCGCGCCTCAACATTTTTTGGTCTCGCTGCTAACCCTTGCTGTTTGTTGTGGCCTTGCTACCAACATTAGTTACAGTGCATTAGTGTGCTTGCCCAGCTATATTCAATGCAATGAAGGGGGTATGTGAAAGTGGTGACTGGCTGCTCTTTTATTGAAGTGAATGGAGTGGGCATGCCTGCGTCACTGTGACTGTTTGCGGAGGTAGGAGGGGCAATCCTGGAGGCAGCCTGGTGAGAGGCAATGCATCCTAGAGCACAGGGTACCTGATTATATATATTTTGGTTATGTTAGTTGGCTGTACTTTTACATTACAGAAAAAAATAGTCTGTAAGGGGCCTCCACCAAATTTTGTGCCCAGAGGCCTCCACCACACTTGATCCGGCCCTGTCCAAAGAAGTCACTGAAACGTATTAAAATCTTGAAAGTAATACAAGCTATAGATCGAATAGTAAAATAACATGCAACAGAAATGCAACAGGAGGTTAATCATTGTGGAACAAGCAATAAAGAACGCACAACGAATTACCCCCCCCCCCCCCCGCACATATCCTCCCTGCTTGTAGGGCATCAGCAATAAGGATGCCTCATGCCACGCTGCGATCAAGTGCAATAAACACCCATTTTTTTATTGGATGAGTGTTGGATCACTTTAATTAACTCATTTACATAAATCAATACAAAAAATACATCTCCTTCTCAATCTAAAAGTCTGCAATAACGATAATAACAAAACAACCAATGACAAACATACCATAGAAGTTGGGGAGGCTGCTATTACCCGGTCTGTGGCAGAAGGAGGCCCAGTGTATTCTGCCTTCCTCACCCAATTAGCATTTGGGTCCTACTAGATTGGGGGATGTTTCTTTCCCCTGCTTTAATGTGTCATATGGGGTGCAGCATCTGTGTGAGGAAGGCAATGCACTTCTACTCATGCAAGGTGGCCACCGCTATGGGGGACACATACAACTGAAGGCAGTGGGTAACTCGAAATGGGATGTCCACAGTGTAGTATGTGCTTTGGCTTCCTAGCCACAGTCTAAACCAGAATAAAATGAATTGCTACATAATACTCTAAAGCAGTTAGCTATGCTTCCAAAGGTACACTGGACTTGTGAGAGCAAGTGTCATGTAAAAATGTAGCAGTCAAATATGGCGAAAAACAACCTCTATAAACAGGAAAAAGGCTAATAAAAAAATTAAGAAGTTGTATAAATTGTGAGAATTTCTGGTGGAGCGTTATAAATACAGCCAAAGATTTACATAATTTTACCTTTCTAGCTACAGGAGCTAAATTACAGTTTTGGAATCATTTAGGTAGCATTGGCAAAGCCAAAGAGATAAGGTAACAGTGTCCAGTGTAACATACACCTAACAGGCACAACGCAAACATTGTATTTGTTGTTATATTACAATAACTAGAGGACCAAGATCTTCCCCTTTATTCTTTAGTTTTTTCAGTTATTCCAGAATGAATACAGCATATATCACATTTATAATTTTAATATAACTGCCTTAAATCATTCTTTCTTTCTGTGTGGTACCTGCTTACTTTACTGCTTCTTTTACTGCTTTGTTGCATTCAACTTCACCTAACACAAACCTACTTACACAACTGATTCAATCTCTTAATTTATCAAACTCTTTACTAATACATCTCTGTTTTCTAGGCACTTTACACTTTTCTGTCCCATCCCAATTCCTTGGTTTATTTGGATCTCTCAGGAACAGACTGTGCTGTAGACACTGTAAGAGAAGGAGAGCAGTGAAATGGATGTTGGAGTGTTGCATGACTACTGTCTGATTAAAATAAGTAGCTGATGTATATGGCAAAAGATAGAAGTGGAGTTGTTGGTATGTTTAAAGTGACCCTCCAGTCAAATAACCCTGAACAGTAGGCAGGAGTGGTGCATCCCTAAATGCGATGTCCTGCTCTGGAATACCAGTGGGGGAAGCCCAGATCCCAGCCCCAATACTTACCAACTTCCACAATCATTATTTCGGCTGCCAGATCGCAGATTTGCCTACATATGTCCTTTAAATTCATAAAAAAGTGCCCATTTGCTACACAGTAGTTACAAGATGAATGATGCAAATTGAAATTACCAAGTTCTTCAAGGAACATTACCTTTTTTTCAGATTTTTGGGGCTTTGGCTCTTGGTTGCTGCTCCTGTCTCTCACATCTTGATCTCTCAAAGAACTCCCTATCACACAGGTAAGTTTAGGCACCTATAATTATAAAAACAATCATCTACACATCGTTTAAACAATAAGGCAGAAATATAATGAAGTATTCACCAACAAGAACACCTGTTTTAAACCATATATAAAATGTCAGCTTCTGTTGGAGGACTTAACTCAGTTGTAACAAGAGCAAAATAATCATAAACGCGTCCATAAGCAAAATACATTTTAGACACTAACATCAAATGTTGCATATCAACTAAATAATACAAATGACTACATTACATCTTGAGTTATATAATTTCCTTATAATTCCCTTACACGATGAGTGCCAAACCAAAGAATGTAATTTGCCAATGAAAAAAACATTTAATATTAACATATATTACCTTGTACATTACAAAAAAAATCTAATTCCAGAAAGTTAGCATACCTTCATATTTTGTAACGACTCACTATATATATATATATATATATATATATATATATATATATTGCAGTTTCTCAAAATCACCAAGTGTTATACATCAATACCCACAATAAAAGTACTGACCAGGACAGAAGGAGGAGATTGGTGGGAGCTGGACCCCACCCATTCAGCGGCACCCAGCTGCCAAACACGCTGCTTCTCCGGGGGAAATGGCCCCAACTCGGTACTGCCAAGGGAACTAAGTTCTGTGTGCTGATCAGGAACTTTTGCAATGATTACCCATATGTTTTGTTAAATGAACATCATGCCTTTAGTTAATAAGACTAGACCATCCCTATGGGGACAGCAAAAAAAATTAACTTGGTATTAATCTTTGACCAATCTTTGACTAATCTTTGATTTCAGAACATGCCTACCATGCCCCACCTCTTTATCTCAACATCCGTCAGTACAAGTTATTTGACATCCAAATGTTAAACAATCGTATAACCTTTATCCAGCTGTAATAGTCATGTTTCAACTCAAGGGCCCCAAAGCACAGTACCTGCATTTGTGGCAGGCAACCAGGCAGCTGCCTGGAGCCCCCAGGACTCTGACTGGCACTGGGTTTGACACGTGTCCATTATCTTACCGGGAGAGCTGTATTTTCAACTCCAGCCTTCCCATGTTTTTTCATTTGGCAGTATGGGCTACGGTAGGGGCTATAATAGGATGTCATATCCCATGAGTGAGGACAGTGGCAGCTGGCTGCTGCCAGTGTTCTCACTTATGGGTGAGTCCATCTCACTGTAGTCCATGCTATGCAGGGGGGATGGAAGTGAGGGAAAACACCTGGGCAGGAGGGGCAGGAGGTGGCATTCTTTAAAGTGGACCTTTTACCAGGAACACTGGTTCAGTAAGGATTGGTAGCGATACACGGGGGTTTCACACAGAATAGGAATGCCTTCTAGACACCAGGGCTGGCTTTTGTGCCTCTTTTAAAAGGACATAGAGGAGAAAAGCAGAGACCTTGGACATAGGTAAACTCTATAGGAACTGAGCATTTGGGACTGGATTACAGGCGCTGGACATAGGGTTGTTATAATATTTTAGAATTTGTGGCCTCACTTAAATTTTGCCCAGGGGCACACTGTTTAAAACTGACCCTTCCAAAGCAATTCGTAAGTTATGCCCATAACTTGGTTTCAAAAATACTAGATTCAAATTGCCTAACCCTTATGCCTGAAAACGAGTTTGTAGAGCGTTGTCCAGATTAAACAAAATAAAAGCCTATATTTATGACCATCTGCTGTCTTGCACAGTTAGTGCTGACAGAATGCTCAGACTCTGATTGGCAGCAGAGGGTGCACCACATGACACTTTGTCCATCCATCTATGAAATGTTATCAGTGTTGGATGAACAAAAACATGTCGGGGGTCAGAGCTAATGATGTGACTAGGAGTGGTCAAGATAGAGGGTGGTCAGGTACTGTAAGTAGAGGCTTATTTGATTTTAGCCCTGATAAACTCTTTAGTGTCTATCATCATGTATATGTTCTACAATTCCTAAGTGGTGGTGACAGAAGACATCTCCCACTTCTTCTTCTTCTGTAATCTTTTATTCCTCTTTGCGCTGGGGGAACATGTATCCAAACTTTTTTACCTAGTTTTCCTATTGGTGGCCATACATATAGAATCCTGTAATTGCTATAGCCATCCCTCCTGAGGTTTACTTTAAATATTTTTCTATTGGCAGACGAACCCCAGAAACACTGCCATCTGTGGAGAAATTCTTTGGTAGCTCCTTGTCATTGTCTCACATGTCACTGAGTGGAACCAAGGTGCCCTCAGAACTACTGAGGTAAGAAATAGAAGAGTTATGTTGCAAACATCAAGTATGATATGATCATTTTTGTCCATTCACCCAGAGCATTTGTGAAGTCAGACACTTATGTTGGATGAAAGGTCCTGGCTCACATCCCTTAGGATTCCTCTTCTCTGGTTTAGACTAGCCTTTGAAACAACCGCATTGTATTATCCCTTCTCCACCAAACTGTAAAGTTGAAACAATGCAGTCAGAAGGATAATGTTCAACTTGTATTCGTCAAATCATCCTTTGTGCCAGGGTTGCTGTCACTGGTGATCTGTCGACTGTCTGTGCGGCTTCCGCAGGAGCTGCGATGACAGCGCTGGATCCCAGGTGAGGTAAGGAGTTCTTTTTGTTGTAAGTTACACCTAGTATGAGCATCCACTTTACCAGTTGGTATTTAGCAAAATAAGTAACTTTTTGGGGGATTTTCCTACCGTATCTAACTAACTGTCTACAATCTTATCAGACGGGTTCACTATTTCAGTCTGAAATTTGCCTGCAACATTGTCTCAAACAATATGGTTGCACAACCTTAGGTTGATTTCGTCTGGGTTTTGGAGCCAGATGCACATTGCTACATTATGGGTGATCTACCTTGTTATAGTTCCTCCCTGTCCTCTTTGGCAGCTTATAATAATTTATAGTATTGATTGTATTTGCACTTCAGTGTCCTGACTTTGATGCTCAGTCCCAGTGCTTATCTTACTATTTAATAATTGTATCTTCATATTGTTGACTACAGTCTATATTTATTCTGCGTGCTAAGGGTGTTTTTGTTTAGGGGGTTGATACTATGCACTATATACTATTTATGTAGGAGTTTAGTATACTTGTGAGAGCCCACCCATGTGGTGCTTTGTTTTTAGATTGTCTATTTGAACTTCACTACTAAAATGGTTTATAGGTATTGATCTCTATTGGTGCTGTGCAGCTTTTTTCTTTGGGTTTTGGGGAGCTCAGGGTTCCCATTATTTGTGTATAACGTGGTTGCACTTCCCCTGGCTTTCTAGTAAGGGCAGTTCTAAGGCCAATCTCTTTCATTCCCCACTGCAGGGCATTTCATGCTTGTACTTCAAATAAAGACAGGCCAACCTCACACCAGACTGAGGGGCTAGTCTTTCAAGCTGCCAGCAGTAGAGTGTGGGTCTGCTGGAGAGTTTCACGGCATCTCCTTCTTCCCTGCATCACGTGTGGCCATGGCCAGGCTTTGGGGTGTTGATGCACAGGGCATCATCATTTAAGGGGCGCTGATGTTTTGAATAAAAATAATAAATATTTTGAATTAAAAAAGACAATTCTGTTAGTACTAACCTGTAGAATTGCTTTTACCATGCATGGCACGGCCTGCTTCACGAAGTCATAACATCTGGGTATTCCGCCACAAGGTGGCGCAGTGCACTGCAGAAGAGTTGTGGCTCCGCCCGGTACCTTATAAAAACGGAATCACCATAGACTTATCCAGTAGTTGACAAGCAGTGATACAAGAACCGGGAACTAATAAAGATAACAACCCCAACTAATTTGGAACAATCACCATAAAGAGGAAACCAAGAACAACTTAACAAGGGTGGGTGAAGCAGGCCGTGCCATGCATGGTAAAAGCAATTCTACAGGTGAGTACTCACAGAATTGTCTTTTTCCCAATGCATGGCATGGCCTGCTTCATGAAGTCATAAAATCTGGGACTTCCAAAAGCAGTGTCCATAAAGTAGGGTGGGATCCCCAAAGAGTAACAGCAGGCAGTTCAAACCACCACTGCCTGATGTACCTTGCGGCCAAAAGCAGCATCAGCAGATGCCTTAACATCAACCTTGTAAAACTTGGAAAAAGTATGAACAGAAGACCAAGTTGCGGCCTTACAAACTTGTTCAACAGAAGCTTGGTGCTGAAAAGCCCAAGAAGCACCAATAGCACGAATGGAATGAGCAGTAACCCTAAAAGGGGGAACCTTCCCCTTAGCAGAATAGGCCTGCTCAACTGCCTGACGGATCCACTTGCTGATAGTGGATTTAGCCGGGGGCAGACCCTTCCTAGGTCCAGCAGGAAGAACAAAAAAAGCGGCAGATTTCCTGAAAGACTCAGTAGCAACCGAATAAAACTTCAGGGCCCTGACAACATCCAGAGAATGAAGTGTCCACTCCTTGGAATTAGCAGGATTAGGACACAGAGAAGGCAAAACAATGTCCTGATTGAGATGAAAAGCAGACCCAACCTTAGGAAGGAAATCCGGCTTAAGCCGAAACACCACCTTATCCTGATGCCGCTCAAAATAAGGAGGTTTGATGGAGAGAGCCGCCAGCTCAGAGACTCGCCTGACCGAAGTAATGACCACCAGGAAGGCCACCTTAAGAGTCATAATGGGCAAAGCAGCCCCACTGATAGGCTCAAAGGGAGGACCCTGCAGAGCAGACAACACCAGATTTAGATCCCAAACAGGTAGCATAGGTTTACGTCGTGGGCGCACATGAGTAACTCCTTGAAAGAAAGTCTTGACCAACCGGTTTTTGGCAAAAGATCTTTGGAAGAAAATTGCCAGAGCTGACACCTGTCCCTTGAGGGTACTAAGTTGAAGGCCCGAATCCAAGCCATGCTGCAAACAATCCAGAATCCTGGGAATAGAAAACACCCTACAAGGCAGAGACCTAGACTCACACCAGGCAATGTAAGCATGCCAAATCCTATAGTAGATAAAGGATGAGGACTTCTTCCTAGCCCTAATCATGGTATCAACAACAGAGGCTGGCAACCCCTTATCCATCAAGAGGTTTCAGCAGCCAAGCCGTTAAAGCCAGCGTTTGTAAATTGGGATGGCACAGTCGTCCCTGAGTGAGCAGATCTAGATCCTTGGGCAGGACATACTGATCTACTGATGAAGTCACCCGGGCGAAGGGTACTGACAGCCGAGCGAAGGGTCTCCATGCAAAAGTGCTTGAACCTGACAAACCTGTTGAGACCCTTCAAGTCCAGGATAGGCCTCAGGGACCCGTCCTTCTTGGGGACCGTGAACAGGTTGTAGTAGAAACCCTGACCCCGTTCCTGGGAAGGCACCAGGCAAATGACTCCTGATTCCAGCAGACATTGAACAGCAAGGCGTAACCCCTAAACAGAGGGTTGTGAGGCATCCGGGATCTGATGAATCTGGGGGGTGGCCAGGCTGCAAACTCTATCTTATAACCGGAGGACACAACCTCCTGAATCCCCGGTCTGAGATGCGAAGCCTCCAGACGTGAGCAGAGAGCCGAAGCCGTCCCCCCACCCGGATGGGTGAGGGCGCCTCCTCATGCCTGAGGAGGCTTGGGAGAAGGTTTGGACTTGGGATCCCATGAGAGACCGAGGCGACCACGGGATCTGCCACGGCCCCAAGAACCCCTGCGGGTACTTGAAAAGAAGGGCCCTCAACCTCCTCTGGGGGTACGAAAGGAGGAGACTGAAGTGGATGTCCCCCGAAAAGGCCGAGGCTTCCTCCTATGCTGAGGCAGCCTACCATCCTTGGCTAAAACATCCAGGCGCTCACCAAAGAGCCGCAGCCCCACAAAGGGGAGCCCAGTGAGAGTCTTCTTAGCAGCAGCGTCAGCTGCCCACTGACGCAACCAAACAGAGCAGCGCATAGCCACAAAGGGGGCAGAGGCCCTACCACTCAGCCGTACTACATCATCCATGGCAGTAAGTATAAAGGCAACAAATTCAGAGCACAGCAAGAGGGTCCTATACTCAGCCCTTCCAGCTGTAGCGCCATCAAGGAGATGATTGATCTGTCTCTTAAGAGCAATAGCAGTTATGGCAGCGGCACAGGCTGGAAGCAACCCAGCCCCCACAAATGCAAAGGCATGGCAGGCCAGCTGATCCATACGCCGGTCCTCGCTGTCCCGCAGTGTAGTAGTGTCAGGGGAAGACATGACTGAAGTGTAGGACAACCCAAGAACAGGCGCATCTACCTCGGGGGGACCCGACCATCGCTTAACCAGATCAGCAGGAAAGGGATACTTCTTATCCAACCCCTTAGGCACCGCGGGCAATCTACTAGGACATTTCTACTCCTTGAGCACCATATTAGTGAAATGACTCTGCTCAGGGAACCAAGCAGGACAAGGAGCGCCCGCCGCCAGACCATCGGAGGAAGCAACACAGGCAAAAATCACCGCCGCAGCCCAGGGATGGAGAGAGCCCCAGACACTCAGCAGAAGCAAGATGGCGCCCGACAGAGCAACCTTGAGGGGCGGGCCGTGGAAGAACGACGCGATACGCGCCATCCGCCGGCCCCGCCCCCCTGAAGAGTGCGAAAAACGGCACTCATGTGACCTCGCCGACGTCATCCACACAGTAAAAAACGCCTCACAGATATAGCGTCGCCCCCCGCAGAGCGCAGTACAAAGCAGCGGCGGCGGCAAAAGTATACAAAAAGCCAGATCAGAAGCCAGGACAGGAACCCCTAGTAGGCTAACCATAAATCCTATGGCCGGCTACCCTTTGTGGTACAGGGTCTGCGTCTTGGAGCAGCGCTCCTTGATCATCCATGGCAGTAAGTATAAAGGCAACAAATTCAGAGCACAGCAAGAGGGTCCTATACTCAGCCCTTCCAGCTGTAGCGCCATCAAGGAGACCATTGATCTGTCTCTTAAGAGCAATAGCAGTTATGGCAGTGGCACAGGCTGGACGCAACCAAGCCCCCACAGATGCAAAGGCATGGCAGGCCAGCTGATCCATACGCCGGTCCTCGCTGTCCCGCAGTGTAGTAGTGTCAGGGAAAGACATGACTGAAGTGTAGACAACCCAAGAACAGGCGCATCTACCTCAGGGGAACCCGACCATCGCTTAACCAGATCAGCAGGAAAGGGATACTTCTTATCCATGCCCCAAGAACAACAAAACAACCCCAGAGGGGACTCGCGGACCAAGCAGGACAAGGAGCGCCCGCCGCCAGACCACCGGAGGAAGCAACACAACACTAGAAACACACACCACTACCACCCGCCAACCCCCCCCCCCCCCCCCCGGCACCCAACAAAGAAAAAAAACATTCCATAAACTCTCAAAACACTCACCCCCTCAGAAGCCAGGACAGGAACTCCGCATCCCTAGTAGGCTCACCATAAATCCTATGGCCGGCTACCCTTTGTGGTACAGGGTCTGCGGCTTGGAGCAGTGCTCCTTGAGCACTTGACCCTAGTGCTCCTCTACCCTCACCCGATCCGACAGCCGAGGCTGGGAAGCACAGAGGGTCCGGAAACGGGTGGAAATAGACATGCAGGGTGCAGGCTTGGTTGCCCCGCTCACCTGCGCATAGAGAGAGAGCCATCTTCTATCTTCACAGTAAGCACTGCAGAGAACAACTGGATAAGTCTATGGTGATTCCGTTTCTATATGGTACCGGGCGGAGCCACAACTCTTCTGCAGTGCACTGCGCCACCTTGTGGCGGAATACCCAGATGTTATGACTTTGTGAAGCAGGCCGTGCCATGCATTGGGAAAAAATGCAGACCTGTCCTGGTTTTATCCCTTTTTATTTACTTTTTAAGGGCCATGTTGCAGGGTTTATGTTCGAACACTCACCTCCAGGATGTTCATCTTGATTTAAGCAGCTGCGAGGTAAGATTATCATTCAGAATTTTTCATAGTAATTTTAATGGCCAATACTATTGCAATTCTTCCCATTTAAAAGTCACTACCTAAAATCTGCACACAGGACACTGCCAAATGTTGCTGTTAGCATATTACTATTTATTTTATGTTTTATCTTTTTTATTTGTCCTATATGGATATTAACTTGCTGTTTCTATTCCTTATTTCTATATTTGCAAGCACTTTTGCTACCCATCATTTCCACTTGTCTTTGTTTCAGCTGCGTGCTGCAGGTGCTCAGATCTTACAGGATCATTTCCATCCCATAAGCAGCGTTGGGAGTTTAAATATATCTGATAATGGTGAGAAGTGCTTGATTATGTACTCCTATTTTATTCACCTCTCTCTGATTCTGAGTTCTGTTTTTTCGTATTCACATGCCTCCTTTACTGGTGGACCGGTTGAGGGGAAAAATCAGCTATCCACTAGCAGAAGATATAGTGCTGTGTGGCGATTTTCCAACAAGAGTCCCCAGCAGCCAATAACTTCCTGCAGTGGTTGGTTCCCCCCCCCCCCCTATGTAGGAGTTTAGTATACTTGTGAGGATCCCACTGATGTGGTGCTTTGTTTTTAGATGTCTATTTAAATGTCACTACTAAATGTATTGATCTCAATTGGTGCTATGCAGATTTTTTTTCCTTGGGTATTGGGGAGTTGGATATTGGGATTCTCCTTTAATGCAGTGTTCCTCTGAATGAATAGTAATGAAGTGGGAGAGCAGGAGGAATAGAATTCCCCACAGGCCCAGGCTTCCCCTGCTGCTTTATATGGGTCAGGGTTAAGATTTACTGTGCTTACTGGTCATTTGATCATTGTCTGAATAGCTGACACGTTATATTAGAAGCTTTTATGTCTAACTCTGTATTCTCATAAGTTGGGTCTACTGAAATGTGGCAGAGAAGTTTAGAATAACTACATAAGGGCTACATTGGTTAGGAACAACACCCGGGTGTTGTTCCTCTCAGGTGGAGCATCCTGATTTGGAATGCCCCGCTTTTTGTATCCCCACACTTTGCCCAGGAAACTCACCTTTCCTCACGGTTTCACTTCACCCGGCTCTACTAGCCACTCAGAATGGAGCCAAACAAGCTGAGCGCACTGCCGGCTGCATCCCGCTAACCTCTAGATGTGGGTGTACCCGCCCTGACTATTCAGAAAGGCCTGGCTTGGGAATGCGCCACAGATATAGGTATTCTGGGGATGCGGCCATGTTGCCGAGACACCACAAAGGCTCTGGGAACAGGTGAGTGGATTTGGCAATCGGGTGGGTTTCACACAGTGGGGCATCCCAGTTCACAATTCCCCAGGGAGTAGGACTTGGATAGCCCTAGGGTACTTTTTTTATTATATACCCCCCAATTAGGGCTTAGCGCTAAGGAGGTGTCGATTATGTTTTTTTTCTGTTTCTAGGCTGGACTTTCACTTATAATTACCAGCTGTCTGGTGCAGTAATTCATACGTAGCTGTCTTTTTGATTCTTTTAGGTTTGGATTCACATTTGCTCTCTCTTGTCCCAGCTCTAGGCAGGAGTAGACATCTTAAGCATCTTTTCTTGGGCAAGAATTTCTCTGTAAAATCACGGTAACACAAACTCTATCATAGTTAACTGTATTACTACTGTGCTGTTATATTATTGTGGGATTATTACAGCCTACCTATAAAATCCTTATTGGAATTTCAAAAATGAGTCCACAGTCTAAAAATCCTTATGTTTGCTAACAATTGGTGTGTCTGATGTACAATGGCTAATTAAATTTAGAAACCAAATCAATGAAACATGAAGCAAACCATTGCTAAATGCCTATCCGGGCTGTTTCTAGGCAAAATAGCTCACAGTGCAGAAAGGAAAAAGTCCCCTCCTCAGCTATTCTGTGTTGCTGCTGCTGCCCCATGCCATTATATGCCATGCTGTGCTACTTCCTTAGCAGCAGGCGGTGCCCCCCAGCCATGACACCAATATGGGGGGATAAGGCATAGGTATCAGGTACCAAGGTACCATCTGTGGAAAACAGGATGGCTGGGGTAAAGGCACCCCCCCCCCCCCCCCACATACACAATGGCCTTGGCACTCACCCTACTCGTCCACCGATAAAAAACATCCCGGATTGAAATTAATCTTTTTGGTGATCTATATATATATATATATATATATATATTGCCATTATACTGATTTTCCATATAAGCCATAAATTGTCCGTCCATTAGGGATCTGATAATGCATTCTCCACTGCCAAGTTATAAATGCATTGCCATTGTCCTCAACTCAAGAGGGCATGCTGGTAAAACCTCTGAGCTATGGTGTGAGGAAGTAAACTATTGAATCACTGATATTAATAGCAACCATAGGATAGCAATCTAAACCCCCAATGATATCATTTATCTACGGTATATTTAAAACCATGGTTTATAGATATCTTATATTAAAATAAATGTATATATTTATGTATGTGTGTATTTAGGGTCCTTGAGGAAATTCTTCAGAGGATTGTAAATGTTCTTCAAGATGAAGAATGTGTAAGTAGTTCTAAGATATCTACACAAGTTAAAAAACGGTATAAATAAAAATACATTTTTTTGTCATAGTTTATATTACCTTTGCCCAACAAGACCATTACTGTATTTGTAATGCAAATATCTTCAAATTATAACAGAACTAACAATGTGACAAAGGTAAAAAGGCACTGACAACTGCATTTTAATATTTACAGTATGTAATTGCGCAAAAATAGTGGACTTAAACCTGGCAACTCTGTACCAGAAGGCCATAGTCCACAGCGACCCAAACCCAACTTTTCCAGGTACCTGTGAGCTTAGCAATAAGGAGATACTTACTGTTTCCTCTGCCAAAGAGTAGCATATACACAGAGATAGCAGGGTATTGTGCATCCATTTCCGGATCCCTGACATGCAGAGCTCCACAGGTAATGTGTAAGCATCTCATTAAGGGCTCATGGCGACTGGAGTCTTTGTAGACTTTAAAGGGAGGTTTTAGGTCAGCCTTTAAATATAGTAGGAAATTTTAAAATTCACCACATTAAAAATAAATTATAAGCCAAGATATTTGCTAAACTTAAAGCACATAATAACATTCTGTACTATAATGCAATACATGTGTAATTCATACTTTGCCAGGGGCTTACATAAGACGCCTTACAGAGCTTTGTAAACAAAATGACTATGTGAGATTCACCGCTCTTTGATCAGAAGGAGGAGATGGTAATATTTTAGCTTTCCGCTGTGTTGTGTAGCTTCCCAGCGTGAGCTATTCCACTGAGTAAGATACTATGTTTTGCCTTTAAATTACTATTCACACATCCCCTTGGGCTAAAGCAGTTCATGTTGTTTTTGTATTTCTAGCTGAGCAAATGTAGGTAGGATAGGGTAGGCGTATTTACAAAGAGCACATCCAGCCAGCAGAGAATAAATCAGTGGAATGCTAATAATATTTTCAAAGCATTGTACTATATACCTTGTGCTAGAAATAAGATCATAATTAGTTCCAGAAAGGTTCAGCAAGCTATTGACAATACTGAAAACATACCATGGATTTTGGGCTGCATCTTTCATTTACCAGCACTTTGCATTTTGTGTTAAACCCTATAGAACTTGTTCCCTTCTGTTGGCTCATTCTTCAGGGTCCTCAAATTGAATTGGCTTCTGAGGGTATCATCATATTGAAACAAGTTTCATCATCTGCTGCTGATGAGGCACTGCAAAAGCGACAGTTATTAAGCAACATAAAGCAGGCTGAATGAATGATGCTGCCCCTGATGGCCAGTATGAGGAGAGCAGAAAGCAGCCTAAATTAACTCTTTTGCCTGAAATATCCCATTAAATTGGTGGTCCCTTTTTTGGCCCTAAAATCATGTCTGCTCTTTCTCATGCTATCAAACTCCCCCTGCCAGAAAATGGCTTCAGCTGATTTTACTAATGCTTGTTCACCAATTTCAGCACAGGACTGGTAGATGAAACCCCCTACCAGGCTTTTGCGCACGCAGTGTGTAATCAAGCCTATCACAGCACAAATTATGCTGAGGATGAATTAATCACAACATGAGGTGCCTCTCCCTGCATACTCCTGACACATTGCCATTATTAAAGCTCTATGTGAGCACACACAATGGGAGAGAAAATATGCAAATATACTTGATCCTGTCCAGCAGAAAAAAAAAGAAAAAGGCAAGATCAAGGAGAATAAATATTTTGAAACATGATGGGGGGAAAAACACATAAGGATGAAAGTGGGTACCATGGGATGGGGAAAGGTACCTAGGGTTTAAC
This sequence comes from Gastrophryne carolinensis, assembly GCA_027917425.1. Classification (NCBI taxonomy): domain Eukaryota; kingdom Metazoa; phylum Chordata; class Amphibia; order Anura; family Microhylidae; genus Gastrophryne; species Gastrophryne carolinensis. Next base: position 422,792,112 of record CM051234.1, read on the forward strand.
ATCACAAGACTTGTAGAACCACAACCAAGCTAATCTGTTTCCATTTGGATGGAAATGAATGTCAGAAGGGCCACAATGTGCGGATGTTATATCACAGCCATCACAAAGTACTAGCTATGATTAGTAAACATAATAATACTGTATTACAGTAATCTGTGGCACATGTATTACTTTCCATAAATCAGTTATACAGTTCTCTTTGACTTTGCGTCTATCCCGTGCACCATAATTAGGGCAGCCCACCACTCCAGGCACAAGCACAATCACTGTCATATATGTCTAAAAATATATAAACTAGTTTAAAACTAGAATAAAAGTAGGTTGAGCATTGCCAAAAAGATAATGTCACAATGATCCACTTAACCTGGTCCCGCGGCGTCCTCAGCCGCCTACTCGAGGGGCACCGGCCTGGGCAGAGTGCTGAGCCCTCTGTTGCCGCGTCAGCTTTGGGTGCCCACTCGATTGGTGCTGCAGTCCTCCACCGCCTCCCACATCCCACGCCCCTCTGTCAGTGCTTGCGCATGCGGGCAAGTGAAACTTATGCCAATTTGAATAGGCAAATGAGCGCCAGTGTTCTTAGTGGGGCTTTTTGCTCACTAGGCTTGGGGCTAATCAGCCCTCAGGTTATTCATGGGCCAATGAGCGCGAAGCTGTCCCGGCCAATCCCCCGCACCCAAGCCCTAAGTCTCTCCAGTTCACTATCTCAATGCCCATTATAGCGTTCTGCTGGGTGTTGTAGTTCCTCTGTATTGTGTTTAGTAGCTGACTTAGCCTTGTCTGTCCATTCCTTGATCGCTGCCTGGACCAATGCCTGCCTGCCTGACCTTAGACCCATCTTCCGCTCTGTACAGCAAACTCTCTGACCACCCGGCTTTGACCCTTGGCCTGACGCTCAAACTTCTCACGCTGATCCCCTTGGTGCCACGTATCATGAGGACTGTCTTTCCCATGTATGACTCTGGCCAGCCCAACTTCCGCCTAGTCTAGTCCCTGGTTCATTTGCCTTAATCCTGTAAGTCCATATCCTTTGTGCTTATTAAGACCTGGGGGCAACCGTGTCCGGTGAGGTGTATTGTATCCAGCGTCCCGGTGAACGAGGGCTTGTCTATAGGCAGAAGAAGCAGCGGAGATTGGGGGTTGCGGACTCACCTGAAGACGAGCGTCCCACGGGGCTTGACAGATAATAGGTGCTCAGTAATGAGATGGCTCTCAATAGTGTGTGTCAATATAGTCACATTTTCTTTTATCGATCTGCCTCTTTCTTTTCCAGTGCCTGCAGTCTTTGTCTCTGGCAGACTCGCGTCTGAAGTCTCGGACTTGCATTGTGCTGAATGCTCTAGGGAGCAACACATCTCTCCAAGAGCTAGATATCAGCGGTAATGGAATGTCAGATATTGGAGCAAAGATGCTAGGCAAAACCTTGCAGATAAATAGCACACTGCGGTGAGTTTTACACAACAGTTTACTACCTGGTGCTACTTTTTACACTAGGGTATACGGGTCACATTGTGTCATATCTGACTGTGATTGGCAAAGTAAACCTCTCTCTTCTCTAGATCCGTGCTTTGGGACAGAAATGGCGTTTCAGCTTCTGGCTTTATGGATGTAGCGCGGGCTATTGAAAAGTAAGTTGATAAAACTGGATATATAACTAATGGAAATCTTTAATCATATTTTGTGTTGAAATATATAAACCCTTTTTTTAAATGAAAACAGAAATAGAACACTTCGCTTTATGTCCTTTCCTGTGGGAGATATTTGCCAGGCTTATCAGAGACACCCTGAGAGAGCTGAAAGTGCCTGGAGGAAGGTAACAGCCATGTTTCTAAAAACTTCTGCTTAACAGTATCTATAGGGACTCGAAAAATAGAATAATCACACTCAGGTGTACTAGAAAAAGCTGAACTCCTAAATGTGTTCCAAAACTAGTTTTGAACAAAATGGGGAAAGGGTTACTTTTCTTTTGCTGCCTGTCACTTCATTAAGCGGGTTTAGGCAGGTTTTGCCTAAAAAACAAATGAAAAATGCAACATGATTACCTTAAATGGTTTTGGTGACCTGAGTTCATTAATAGAAACAAATATGCTTAAAAAGAAGTTGCAAAAATTACCCAAGGCCATCAATGTGGTGGTCACAGTACTGAAACAAATTTGGAAATTTAGAACATTTTTTAATGGAGAAATGACCATAGTCCCTCTTTAATATGCAGCAGCGGGGCAGCCCAGATCAAGCTGCCCCACTGTACATGAACATAATAAAAAATACACACCTCTTACGGTATGCTTCTATGGCTGCTGTGGAGCAGCCTATCAGGTTGCATGGCAAGCGCCAGCTGTGCTGATAGGCTCGGCCACCAAACAGTGAGTAGTGGCATGATGCACAGCAGGGGAGCCCGGGTCGGGATGCCCCGATGCTGCATATTAAAGAGGGACAATGGTCATTTCTGACCAGAGCTCTTCTTTAAGTAGCCCTCCCCAATAAAAGCACAATCATTTATTCACAAACCGGTTGCCCTCACTTGAATTTTTTTTAATGCAGGGGACTCTAGTAGCAATACTGTACCTTTGCACTTGGCCTAAGACTTGAAAATTGTTTCATAAAACATGTATATCTTGAAAAGTGACTTAAAATAAATGCAAAATATATTTATGCTTTTGTAATAGTTTTTAATTCATGCATTTTGTACTAGTTGTGTTTATATTTGTCCCCAAAAAGGTATAAGGAGGGTAATGTCTAGTTATATACCCTTAGATACACAGCTGTCTCCTTCGAAACTCTCAGACTTTGGTTGTCTCTGATCAGAGAGCTTTACGACTTCAGCAAGGAGTAGCAAACAGTGCCGAACAGGTAATGGAAAATGTTTTCACTGTGTCTATCTCCTGTGATTACTGCATTATGGCATCTAACGTCTTAGCCTCCACTTATTCCACTATTAGATGCTGCAGACGCTCTCAAGGTTGATACAAAATCACATTAATGCTTTGCGGTCCTGTGACTTGGAAACAGTCCAAGAAGATATCATATGCGCAAGACAACTTCTTCGAGATGCTAAGAACTGTCGAGCTGTAAGTATCCTAAGAGCTAATCAGTGTACATGTTACAAGTGTTACATGTATGGATACAGTATACATTATAAAACTGAATCTGTAATAATACAATTGGGAAATATATTATTAATAAAAAAACAACAAATTGGTACTTAGCCTACTCAAGTTAAGGCTGATCATCCATTAATTTTTAATTATATAGAATTATAGACAAAGCTACATTTAAAAGCAATTTTTTTAGGTAAAGTGTGTGCATAGTTTCTAATAATTACGGTATTTTTCACCCTATAACAAGCACCATTTTCCCCAAAAGTGGGGGGGGGGGGGGGGGAACTCAGTGCGTCTTATTGGGCGAATGTTAAAAAAATATATATATATATATACTTACCTGAAGCTTGAGCAAGTCCCCACCCCGGCTCCACAGCCCACTGAACGAGGTGCAATGGCAGAGCCAGGAGCCAAGGCGGGGACACTGTCTGACCCCGCTCTGGCTCCTGCCCCCTCCATAGCATCTCGTTCAGCCCGGATGGGGGCATACCACACTGCCTATGGGAATGGGAGGGGAATGCCACACTGCCTGTGGGAATGGGATGGGATAATGCCACACTGCCTGTGGGAATGGGAGGGGATAATGCCACACTGCCTGTGGGAATGGGAGGGGATAATGCCACATTGCCTATGGGGAATAGAATGAGGGAATGCCACACTGCCTATGGGGAATAGCAGGGGGGGAAAGAAACACTGCCCATGAGGAATGGGGTGGGGGAATGCCACCCTGCCTGTAATGGGGTGTTTTAGCACAACATTTGGTTTAAAATATTTTTTTCTTATTTTCCTCCTCTAAATCTTAGGGTTTGCGTCTTATGTGCGGTGCGTCTTATATGGCGGAAAATACGATAGTTGAGCGTGTACTGTAAAATTAAAAATAAAGCCATTGAGTTACTAAGCTTAAAAAAAAGTTTCACATTCTCGTGACTGTCTCCTTCTTTAGTAACAATCAGCTCTCCCTTTACCTTTATATTAGTCCATTGTTTTAACATGCGCATATTTAATAATATATTTTCTTTGTGCACCACTAGTTATTGCCCCGTCTTCTGGAAGCAGGCAGCTGGCTGTCTCCTTCAGGCCCTGCTCAGCGGCTACTAGAAACAGTCACCTATGAACTCTCTCGAGCAGTGGATAGAGAACTTCAGGTACTAAAAAATAATTGACTGGCTTTTTAAACGTTTACTCATTACTTTTTTTAGTTCCTGTAAATTGACCAAATATATTGATTATAGTGTCCCAAAATGTAAAAAAATAACTCAGTCCTTTCTATATGAAGATATGAATATTAGAGATGTGGGCAATGTTTAAAGTGGACCAACACCCAGGGGGGATCAGCCCGGGAATCTATAAGATTCCCGGGCCGATCAGATCCCTCCCCGTGGGGCATCCGAAATTGGGATGTCCCGCCGGGTGAAACCCCCCAGGAAGCCCAGAAACCTTACCTTAACCCCGTTCCAATGGCGCATGCACGGGCCGTTTGTGAATGGCCGGCGCGGGCGCGCTCCCTGTTAGAGGGAAGCGTGAGACGCGGCCTCCAGCGCTCAGAGCCGCTATGGTTGGACGCCGCTTGTACGTGCATACCACAGCGGCTCTGATTGGACGAGCGCCCGCATAGGAGCGTGGTGAGGTGAGTGTTTCTGGGCGTTCTGGGGTGTTTCACACAGCGGGGCACCCCCAATCGGGGTGCCCCACCGAGGTGGACCAAAACCCAGGATAGTCAAAATCCTGGGTGTTGGTCCACTTTAAAGTGGTCCAACACCCAGGGGGGGATCGGCCCGGGAATCTATAAGATTCCCGGACCGATCAGATCCCTCCCCGCGGGACATCCCGATTTCGGATCTGATCGGAGGAACCCCCCAGGAGGCCCCCAAACCTTACCTCAGCCCCGTTCCATCGGCGCATGTGCGAGCCGCGTCTCATGCTTCCCTCTAGCAGGGCGTGCACCCGCGCCGGCCGTTTGTGAATGGCCGGCGCAGGCACGCTCCCTGTTAGAGGGAAGCGTGAGACGCCGCCTCCATCACTCAGAGCCGCTGAGCTGCTATGCGCGTCCAAGCGGCCTTCGCTGTGATTGGCTGGAGCGGTCACGTGGGAGCGGGGAGAGGTGAGTTTTTGGGGCGTTCTGGGGGGTTTCACACAGCGGGGCACCCCCGATCGGGGTGCCCCACCGAAGTGGACCAAAACCCAGGATAGCCAAAATCCTGGGTGTTGGTCCACTTTAAAAGACCTAAAACGGGGGGCGTGGCCGGACATGAGCGGCTGAGGACGCACTTTGGGAGAGCTCCCTCCAGAAGGCCGAAATTTAGCCAATTTCCCAGCGATTCCCATCAGATCCCACCCGATGGCGAAGAAGAGGAAGGGGCAGAGGGCATCACCATCAGCCCAGACTAAAAAAATAAGTTCATACCTGACGGACCGCGGGAGGAAGGAGAGCGGATCCCAGGCGTCCAAGATGGCAGAGGAGACGCGGCGGCAGGAGCCGCACGAGTGTAACTTGCTGGAGGAGAGCGGGGGGGCTGGCCCCGGGGAGACGTCGCCGGCAGCCCACAGCACAGTGCCGGCGAGACCGCAGGGCGGGAGTCCCGCGAACGAGGCATCGTGCAGCGGCGGGGCTCGGCGGGTGACATGCCGCGGCACCGCGATCGCGGGCGGGGCGGAGCAGCCTGGACCGCTGGCCGCAGACCCGCGGAAAACAGCCCACGCTCCAGAGACGGAGGGGCTGCAACCTGGCGGCGGGCGGAGGGCCGTGAAGGACGCCGAACACTTTGACGCCGGAGGTGAGACGGGGAGGGGATGGGAGCAGAGCGGCCAGCAGCGTGACCCGCAGCGTGACTGCTGCATGATGCAGAGGCGGCTTTCTCCCCTGGAGTCCCCCCTCCCTCCCAACCATAATGACCCCTTCAGCAGGGCAGGGCTGCGGGAGCAGGATACTGGACGGTGGGGGGCGGCCGCTCAGGTGCCGGAGGGCTGGGGATCCATGGACGGGGAATCCCCCTATATTACCCAGCGCCTGTGTGGTCCTTCGGTTGGGGTGGTTGGAGAGGGCCGGCCGGATGCGACGGGGCGCCCGGCCTGGAGCAACCCCTCGTCACCCCCTGGATCAGCCGGCATGTCAGCTGAGGACCCTGGCAGCCCGGCGTCTCCTGGGGACTGGGGCATGACCTCTGCCGCCCACGTGGGTCCGACCTCGCCCTACACTGAGTCATCGAGCCCAGATCCGGTGACCCCCGCCGGAGGACCTCCACCGGGAGAAAAGAGATTTCTGGAGGGGGACATTCAAGGTCCGCCCACCCCTTCGGGGCACTCGGGTGCGGATCCGGAAGTGCACACGCCCCGTTCCTCGCAAAAAGACTTCCCTGGCCTCGATTTACCCCGGGCCCGACGGGGTGTGCAGCAGCCGCAGCTCTACGGGACCCCCTCTAACACAAAAAAGGGTGCCACGGGGGAGCATCCAAATGAGAAGACGAGACAGTGTCTCTCCAAGGAGCAGTTGGACGGTCCGTCTCCCTCTGCACGCCGGCCTCCTCCCTCACTCCGGCCAGAATGTGACCACTCAGCTTTGGCAGACATCAAGTCAGAAATTAAAGCACTCCCAACTAAAGCGGACCTGGAGGCCTTCATATTGCGCGTAGAGAGCACCTTTAAGAAGGACATTTTGGATCTACAAAACTCTGTGGAGAACCTGGACTCTAAAGTGGTTGGCCTGGAGCAGTCGCAACAAACGTCCTTGCAAAGAATAGAGGCACTGGAAAGAAAGATGTCCCGCCAACAATCCATCTCCCAGGCCACGATTTTGCATCTCGACGATCTGGAGAATCGGAGCCGTCGCAACAACATCCGGGTGAGAGGCCTACCGGAGGCCACTGGGCAGGAGCAGCTTCAGCATACAGTCACGGGCATTTTTAATGATCTCCTGAACCGCCCTCCGGACTCAGAAATCGTGATGGACCGTATCCACAGGGCGCTCGGTCCCAGACCCTCTGATCCCAGCCGTCCCCGCGATGTGCTGTGCCGTCTGCATTACTTCCAGATCAAAGAGGAAATAATTAAGAAGGCCTGGGAGAGAGGTCAGATAAGCTTTGACGGGGCGTCCATACAGATATTTCCAGACGTTTCCAGGAGATCTCTACAGATGCGCCGCCTCTTGAAACCTCTACTGGCAAAAATTCAGGAGAGCGGGGCCTCATATCGTTGGGGTTACCCATTTCACCTTCTGATTCGGAGGAATCAGTGTGTGTTTGCCCTGCGTTCTCCGGAGGACCTCCCGGAACTGTTTACTTTTTTGGACACTCCCCCGATGGAGGTTCCCAACTGGCTGGACATTCCACCCCCCCCTGCTCCTCGGGCCCTGAGGGGCTGGCAACCGTTCAGACCACGCCGCGAGAGGGGACCCGGCCCAGCACGCAGAAGGAGCAATGAGAGGAGGGCAGCGCCCCGTCGTCCCGTGGACAACGAGATGTAGAAAGCCTGCCAGATAGCCCTTAATTCGCTTAACGTAACAATGTTTTCCTCCCCTTAGGTTCTCGAACTCATAATATGGTTACCTTGATTGCCTCTCTGAACGTTCTTGATTTCCGTTACATGCCCTCTCGGGTTCCCATCGCCTGGTCATGCTCAAGTAGACTGATTATTTGTCTGCCCTGGGCGCCTCCCACATAGCAGTTCTAGCCTCGAGGGTTCTCGTTGATGGGGGGGCCCCGGGGAAGGGGGGGCTCCGAGCGCCTCGGTTGGGCGTCTGCCGGACGGGCTGTATCTTTGGACACGTACTTTCGACATGGCGTCTTCCATCCAGCCTCTCTGGCTGACTGGACGTGACCATACTGTCCTGCCTTTACGCCGTCCCGTGCGCCTGGCTGGGGCGGGCGCGCCCCCGCTCTGGCCATTGACCATTCGATGAGGTTGGGTTTATGTTTTTGCATTGACTTAATTGGCTTTTATGACTTGTTGTTGCTGCACTCCACCGGGTGTGGATACAGTTGAATTATGCTGTGGCCGTCTGAGAGGGGACTTTCTGGTCCCGTTCTGATTCGCCGCTCACCCACAGTAGGCCCGTGCCTCACCTCCCCGACGTCGCTTGGTGGGAGGGGGCACACGTTTGGAACAGTGTTCTGTTCCCATACAGGTGGTGTGCCTTAAGCATCCACTGGTAGTTAATTCTTCGTGTTCCTTTCTTTTTTCTCTTCTCTCTCTCTCCTTCTCTTTCGTGCTACACCCTCTTGTTTTCTCCTTCCCCCCTGCCCCACCCCCTTCCTTCCTCTTACCCACCCCCCGCCTCTGACACGCGGACAACGCATCGATCACTTAAGGCCGATCCAGGGATTCCCCTCTCCGTGCAAGCATGTCCAAAGTAAAATGCACCTCCCTCAATGCCAAGGGTCTGAATTCCCCCTTTAAGAGAACCTCTGTCCTCAGAGAATTGAGGCGCATGCACACTCAGATTGCTTTTATACAGGAAACCCACCTTAAGGCTGGCAGGTCCCAGAACCTCACGGACCGCCACTTTAAAACTCAATATCTTTGCCCCTCACCGGACTCAAAATCTAGGGGGGTTGCCATCATCCTGGCAGGGTCCCTACCCTGGACGCATCTTGAGACTCTTGCGGACCCTGAGGGAAGGTTTCTTTTCGTGAAGGGAACACTTTACTCCCTGAATATAACACTAGCAACGTGTTACTGCCCCAACTCTAATCAACACAAGTTCCTCCGTTCCACCCTAGAGAAACTCGCAACCTTTGTTGACGGGGTCCTTCTGGTAGGGGGTGATTTTAACATAGTCTTAGACCCTGGGATGGACACCTCTAGGGGGATCTCGCACCTGCCCTTCTCTATGCTTAAAAAAATCAAGGCTCTGTTCCACAGAAACCAGTTGATGGACGCTTGGCGGACCCTCAATCCAAGGGAAAGAGACTATACGTTCTTCTCTGCATCCCACAACTCTTACTCACGTATAGATTTCTTCCTGATCCCACATAGGTTTTTACACTTGATAGTTGACATGGACATAGGCCAGATAACCATCTCGGACCACGCGCCTGTTTCGGTTACCATCTGCATCCCGGACACCCCACCCCTCAGAGGTCAATGGAGACTCAACAACTCACTTTTGCAGGACCCCGAGGTCAGGGACGACGTCCACAAGGCAGTCGCTGAGTTTTTCTCCGTAAATATCACGGAAGGGGTCTCACGGATGGCCGTTTGGGAGGCCCACAAGTGCGTGGTCAGGGGCTTGCTGATTAAACACGGGTCGCGCATTAAAAAACAACGAAACCAACAAATTGCCCAACTGACTCAGGAGATACTGGATATTGAAGTCAGGCACAAGCAGACTCTAGACAGGGCCCTCGGGGCCCGCCTGGTGTGCCTCCGGGAGTCCCTTAGAGACATCTGCCTGGCCGATGCTAAAAAATGCGTGGCTAGAAATCAGAGATTTTTCTATGAGTATGCCAACAAATCAGGCAAGGCCCTGGCGAGGGCGCTAAGAGCCCAGCATGGGAGGAATTTTATCCCTGCTATCCAAGATCCCAAGGGGAACAGGAAACACTTGACGGTGGATATAGCGCAGGCCTTCAGGGAGTTCTATGAGAGCCTTTACAATCTGCCTCAGGAGCGCACGCCCAGTCATCTGAACCGTATTGCCTCTTACATTCGGGAATCCGGGCTCCCCAGGCTCAGGAAAGAGGTGACTGATGCCCTTGAGGGGGAGATTGGAATGGATGAATATCTGAGGGCAATTAAAGGCACTAAGCCAGGTAAGGCACCGGGCCCAGACGGTTTTAACCTGGGATATTATAAAGAGTTTGCAGAGCTGCTTGGCCCTCAGTTTATTGCTTCCTTTGGCTCCCTGAGGGACGGGCGCCCGCCACCTAGAGACACTCTCCGAGCACACATCACGATCATCCCGAAAGAGGGCAAGGACCCGATGCAGTGCGCCAGCTACAGGCCCATTTCTTTACTGAACTGTGACCTGAAGCTCTTTAACAAGATTATAGCGGACAGACTGGCGCCTCTCATTCCCCATCTTGTCCACTGGGATCAGGTCGGCTTTGTCCCTTCGAGAGAGGGGAGGGACAATACCACAAGGGTCATTGACTTAATTCATCAGGCAACCCTGGGTGGGTTAGACACCTTGCTCCTCTCGACGGACGCGGAGAAGGCGTTTGATAGGGTCAGCTGGGAGTTTCTATTTGCGACCCTTAGCCATATCGGCCTTGGGGAGAACATGACTCACTGGATCAGAGCCTCCTACTCATGCCCCTCTGCGTCCGTTATAGTTAACGGGCTCCCCTCCAGGCCATTCAACCAATCAAATGGGACACGTCAGGGATGCCCGCTCTCACCCCTGATCTTCATCTTAACACTAGAGCCATTTTTACGCACAGTCAGGAAGAATCAGGACGTGGCCGGAGTACAAGTTGGTCAGGTAGTACACAAAGTGGCAGCGTATGCCGACGACCTAATCTTCTTTATCACTAAGCCAGAAACGACCCTACCCATTTTGTTGGCGGAGCTCCGAAACTTTCAGGCAGTATCAAACTATAAAATTAATTACCAGAAATCCTCGGCACTTAATATCAATCTCCCCCCCAAAAGGTTGGAACAAATCTCAAAGTCCTTCAGCTTTAAATGGGAGAAGGAGTCGGTGACATACCTAGGGACTCAAATCCCAGCCCAGCCCCAGAGGATTTACGGCCTCAACTTCCCCCCATTGCTGAGAAAAGTGGAAGAGGACCTTCGGAAGTGGAACAAGGGTGCATTCACCTGGTTTGGCCGGGTGAATATTATTAAGATGTCCATTCTTCCTAGAGTACTATACCTCTTCCAGGCCCTCCCAATTGAGATCCCCCATTCGTTCTTTAAGCGCCTTGCGGGACTGTGCTCAGGCTTTGTGTGGGCTGGGAAATCACACCGCCTTGCGAGGTCCCTCTTAACCCTCCCCAAGGCCTTCGGGGGCCTGGGTCTCCCGGACTGGAAAATCTATCACGCTGCTTCACATTTGGTCAGGGTGGTTGATTGGTGCAGGCATTCCAAGCTGAAACAATGGGCACAAATTGAACAAGTGGCCTCACCCGCTTTCCTTCCGGGACTCCCATGGTTACCGCCAGGCCAGATCCGCGTACTCGAAAAGCACCCAACAATGGGACCCACGAGGAGGGTGGTGGCTAGGGTCTTTCCGAAGCTGGACATCTCTCCCGCCCCGTCCCCCCTAACCCCGGTGATAGGTCATCCGGATTTCCCGGCGAGCCAATCTGATGGTGTCTTCCGGTCTTGGGCACAGCGGAACTGTTTTAGAATCCTGCATCTGCGCGAGGGGGGTGGATGGTGCGGGACGGAGGTTCTGGCTGCTAAACATTCACTGCAACCACTCAACTATTGGCGGGCCTTTCAGTTGTCACATTACCAGAGATCTGTGGACCAGCTGGGCGAGGCCGACAGACCATTGACACCCTTTGAGCGAATCTGCTCCGGGACGGGCCATTTTAGAGGGGCTCTGTCATATGCCTATTCTCTGCTTATCAGTCCTCCGGATTCGTTTGTGCCCCCTTGCGTGGGGGGATGGGAGAGGGAGCTAAAAAGGGAATTCTCGGCGGAGCAGAGGCGGGCTATGTTTCAGCTGGCTCACAGGTCCTCTATCTCAAGCAGGTACCAAGAAACTGCCTTTAAAATTCTGTCCCGCTGGTATTATGTGCCGTCCAGGCTGGCAAAGATGTTTCCCTCTTCCAGCCCCCTATGCTGGAGGTGCTCGCGCGAGAGGGGCACCATGGTCCATGTTTTCTGGGAGTGCACTGGCCTCACCAAATTCTGGGGTAACGTCCGGAAAATAGTGCTACACTTGACAGGGGTAGATCTGGGAGAGGACCCGGCCAGCTACCTCCTCAACCTGGCCCCCACCTCCATAAGTAAGAGGGGCAAATCCCTCCTGGCCCCATTGCTGAATGCTGCAAAGACATGCATTCCAGCGTGCTGGAAGTCGCCCGTTCCACCCTCTACAGCCATGTGGCTGTCAAGAATAAGAGATATAAGCAGGATGGAGGAACTGATGGCCTCAGTGAAAGGAACCTTAGACAAATACAGAAGGTTGTGGAGCGCTTGGGACCAGTTTACGCTCTCGGCCGACTACCTTAGCTTTCTCCAGGAATGACGCTAGAACACCACTGAGTGAGCTATCCCTTCCCCATACCACTTCTCCCAGCTCCCCCCCCCATCCTCTCAGCCCTCCCCTTTCTGTGCCCTTCTTTTCACTCTCCCTACTGTTCGTTTTTTCTGCTTTGTCATGTGTTATATACTTAGTTACCCTGTTCTTGTATAATTTAAATAAAACGCGGGGGCTTGAGTTGCGGATTAGGTCATACAAATTTGAACTGGCAATTGTTGGGTGAAATTGCATCCTTGAGTAATGGCATTATTCAGGGTAAATCTTACTTTGTATTTTCAATGTGTTTAATGAGATGCCATCTATATACTGTGTTTGGCCTGTCTGTAATGCATGTCTCCTTAATAAAAATTACAATTTAAAAAAAAAAAAAAAAAAGACCTAAAACACGTTTCTAACATGAATCATATTTGTAAAGCTAGACAAGGGGTTCCCAATTATTTTGCAAGTACCACTTTCTATTTTCTAAGGATCTCAAGTACCAGTCAGCCAAAACCATATCAAAATACACAAAACAATTTAAAGTGCATGAAATGCACAGAAAAGAGTTTGCATCAAGTTTTTGGAGCAGTTTTGCTTGGGTAAAGTAAATATGGCAGCAGACTGAGTTGAGGTACAGATCAGTTGGCAGCCTTGCCGAGTACAACCTGATAGGACCTTCCTAAATCCTACAAGGAAGATCAATGCTGAGATATTGATTAAAACGTTACAAAGCCACAACTGTTCTTCAACCCAGACATTCAACTCCAATAAAACATGTCTTCTACATTGTACCAGAGGACCAGGCCATCTCTTTCATTTTCTTACCTAGAACATTGCAGATACCATGTGGGAAGCCACTCAGGATCTTTTCCCTGGAGCAGCACGGGATGCTCAGCGTGGAGGAGCAATGCTCTGCAGACTCAGAGAACAGCACAGTCTCAGCCCTCCTCACATCAGAGATATGCTCCGCCAAGTGGGAAGCGACTTGTATAACAAACTGAGGTAAGAATGTAACTGGTAAAAGTAATAAAGATCAGAGACTGGTTGGTCAGTTTTTATGGGCAGTTTAAAAGTGAACTCAAAGAGAACAATAGTAAAATAATTGTCCAAATAACCACAATCCTAGGACCAAATTCTGTTACAATAGGATAGGTGTAAATACAATGCATGTTTGTCTATCCCTACAAATCTTCTGAAAAGCATGCTTTACAGTCATACCACCTAGCCTGCCTCCCCACAGTTTCTCCCGGATGTCTCTTGAAGAATAGCGGTAGCTTATTTTATTACTTGTAGCCACTATAAGAATGAATGACACAATCTTATTGTTTAAGTACATCATATAAATATAGGCCTTTGTAATGCTCTTTTATTTCAGATCTGCACAGCTTTCCCTTATGACACGCCTCAGTAATTCAGTTCTGGAGCAAGTTCTGCAGGAAATGCAAAGAACACACAGAAAGCTAGTAAGTATAAAAATTCTGTTATAAATTCTTGTTCTAAGTGAATTGACATGACAAATATAGTATCCTACTTAGGCCCTTATTTATGAAAGAATAGCGACAGGTAGCGACTGGTGAGCGGCCGGTAATGACGGGCCCCGCCACGAGAACGCCGGCTCCCCACCACAATCACATATTTATCAAGCCGATCCTGCTTAGCGACTGAGATAGCGCCAGATAGCGACTCATTCATCATTATTCCAGCCTCAGCCCACAGCGCCAGCGTCCGACCTTGAACAGCGACAGGTATGACCTCTCGCTACCTGGCGCTCTCCAATGCATTTCAATGGAACAATCTTTAAATATTAATAATTAATTGTTATTAATGTTTTTTTTTTTTTTTTTTTTTTTTTAAATGTGAAAAATTCTGTGACCACTTCTGCCATTTTAAATATTTTTTTAAGGGAAAAAAAGTTAAAAAAAAATTGTACAGAATTGATATTACAGGTCTGATATTAATGTATTCATATTAGTAAATTATTTAAAATACTTTTTTTTTTTGGTTTCCAAAAATATGGTGGTTTGGGGGTTAAAAAAATACTTTTAACACATCACCGCCAGCGCTCTGGGGTTTAAACATGCATTTTACAGCGCGATAATTTTTTTTGCGTGATTTTTTGATGAATATGGTGGAAGCCGGTCGCTCTGACCAGTCGCTATCATGCGCATCCATACATCGCGGAACCTGTCAAATAGCGACTCGTAACCTTGTATTCAACATTACGCCACACCGACTGAGTCGCTGTCAACAACCGAACAACGGCCAAGCACAGCGACTACTAGCGGACACTGTGAAAGTACCGCTACAGCCGCTCAACTGTCGCTACCTGCCGCTATTAATAAATCAGCCTCCCCGTATAATCCCGCTCCACAAAAAGAGCATACATAAAATAGATTACCGAATAGGTTTTTCCTGCATAACCCATAGGCTGATGTTATTTCCAACAAAATAAATATCCATAACTCACTGGAAAAAATATGCCCCACCACAGCTAAAGATGCTTTTGGGGAACAAATAAAAAAATGGGTGGGGCTTTCATGTTAAAGTAAAATGTTCCCTTAAAAGCAGATTCCAATTTACACCCACAGGCAAACTTATTATAGCTAGTATTACCCCCCATTCTCTCTATTATTTTGTAGTAATCCAGTAGAGCTCAGGATGAAAGTTACAGACTTATGTGCATGTACTATCATGTAGGCTCCTTTTAGAAATGAGAGACTGCTCAACAATAGGCGGGGCCTCATTTAAAAAACAGAACAGTATATTACAAAATTTAATATACAAACTATTTTAGACTTGTGATACAAAATTCTAGGGAGGGAGGTTATTCATTATAATGTGGAGTGCTTATGTTGAGCTCTTCACCTCACCTGGGTCATAAAAGTTTCTAAAGCTCTTTATAAGAGGCAGAGCACTTATCTAGAGCTCTTTACATTTAGGCTCTGGTTTATCATGTGCGCTGTCCTCCAGGTTTGAACGCTACGTCGCGGTAGCCACACACACCCCGGGAGCAGTACACGGCCAGCGGCTGGTGGCGGACAAGGGCGGAAACAACAGACTTTGTCACTCCTGAACACTGCACAGCACCACACAATTTCTGTTCACGACACCCGTATTCAGAAACATGTGGATACTTTCACACAACGGCGCCCAGATGCGCAGACCTGTAATACAGAAAAGGCAATTATTTCTGAAACAGGGGACAGTTATGGGTTCAGGAAATGACCACTACACAAGCCTTTGGCGACAATATCGCTGTCCTCTCTGTTTGTCATAACACTACTGGTTTTAACACATTCATTTTCAAACAGCCTTTTTCAGCAGAACTTGGTAAAGCAGAGATACATGGATGTTGGGTAACTTCCCAAGAGCACATTCTGGTGTCCTTAGTCAAAAACAGAGCAACTGGTGTTTAGTGCTAAACTTCCAGAATCATAGAAAGACAAGTAGCTAACTTTCCCCTCGCCCTTATCCGCCACTAACAGTCATTTCAAAACATCTCAAAATCTCTTATTATGCATAAACACCTTGTGTATTCTAACTAAGCTGCTGGCTTTGTTTCTATTGCTGGCTTTGTTTTAATTTCCGGGTGTGGCTGAGCTGGGAAGGGAATGGCATGATGCAGCTTTACGTGTTATGTGCTGTGGCCAGAGTGCAGGACAGAGTGGCTATTAAAACTTTTTGCATGGTCCTGAAGAAATGGAATTGTAAGGAGGGAAAACTTGGTGCCCTGCTGCAGTTTCTACCCGGTGCTGCAGGGAATGGAGGTGAGGCAAAATGGACAGGCATCGGGTAAGGTGCTGCCTTATTATTGCCATTGCTTGGACTCAGGGGCCTACTACATATGTTTCACAGAACCCCATAGTAAATCTCATAGTGGGCCCTCATACAAAAACACCCTCCGCGCAATAAAGTGGACCAAATACCACAACACCTAGCACTAGTCAAGTCAAAAAGACCCAAGGGACTGGCAAAAGCCTTTGTGTGAAACTTTCAGGGTTGCGCATCATTTTACCTCCCTCCTAGATCTCATAGTGCATGGTTGGGCCTCCCTTAAACAACTCCATCAGTGGCTCAGGGAAGGTGCCCGATATTCACTTAAACCGGACCTTCACCATGATTTATTGAAAAGCCTAAACCCTTAAAAAACGATTCCCCAGCATCTAAAATTAATATATTTTAAGTTTTTAGTCACTTACTTATTATTCTTTCCCCCACTGGGCTGCAACTCTGTTCCGAACTTTATTATACGTGCGCCGCCATCTTGACTCTGAAGCATCACACTTACTGAGGAGAGGAGAGTGGGATAAAGCGCTCCCAGCAGACAGTGAACCAACACTGTATGATGGGGTAGTGCCAGTTCATCTTTTTGCCAAAGATGGAGCTAGTTGGGAGAAGACAGTTTGCAAGGGACCCCCTTCTCCCAAGGTACCGATAGCAGCTGCCTCCCCTGCCTCAATGGTATGCACACTCATGCCTGAACTATCCCTTTCAGTGTACTACATTTACTTGTGTATAATCATTTACTTGCGACGTTCACAGCCTTACAACAATGGATGAAAAAATAATAACCATCAGGAGTTTAAAAATGGGGATGGAAAAATTTTGGGTGTGGCTGTGTCTTTAAAGCGTAAAAAACCTTTGAATTTGACTTTCCAGGGTTTTGATCCATGCCCCTGATGCACCCCCAAATTGTTATGCCCCACTGTGTGAACCCCCCCAGTTCACCCATAAAAACTCACCTTTGCATGCTCCAACGGCGCTTGTGTGGGCTGTCATTCAATGACTACATCATTCAGCAGGCTGCTCTCATTGACTTGAATAGGGAGCGTGCACTAGAATCATCAGGTATATTCCCATATTGGAACCAGAATTACCGTATATACTCGAGTATAAGCCGAGTTTTTCAGCCCACTTTTTGGGCTGAAAAAAGCAGCCTCGGCTTATACTCGAGTCAGACTTACCTGAGCGAGGGCAGAAGAGCCTCCGATGCGGCAGACGAGACGCCGAGGCTTCAGAACTCGGCGGGGAGATCAGTACACCCAGCGCGAGGTGGGTGTACCAAGATGGCGGCCCGGGCCTCAGTGACGCGACGTGACGTGGCGGCGCGGAGCGCGCCGGCCGCCATCTTGGTACACCCACCTCGCGCTGGGTGTACTGATCTCCCCGCCGAGTTCTGAAGCCTCTGAGGCGGCTCTTCTGCCCTGCGGACCCATGCCGTCGTCCCGCGCCGTCCTCTCTCCCGCACCGTCGCTGGAAGTCGCTGAAGATCCTGCAGGAGCTGAACTGGTGAGTGTGTGTGTTGTGTGCATTGTATGTGTGCTGTGTTGTGTGCTGTGTGTGCCTTGTGTGTGTATTGTGTGCTGTATTGTGTGCTGTATTGTGTGCTGTGTTGTGTGCTGTGTGTGCCTTGTGTGTGTATGTGTGCTGTATTGTGTGCTGTGTTGTGTGCCTCGGCTTATACTCGGGTCAATAACTTTTTCCAGGTTTTTGGGGTAAAATTAGGTGCCTCGGCTTATACTCGGGTCGGCCTATACTCGAGTATATACGGTACC
This sequence comes from Gastrophryne carolinensis, assembly GCA_027917425.1. NCBI lineage: Eukaryota > Metazoa > Chordata > Amphibia > Anura > Microhylidae > Gastrophryne > Gastrophryne carolinensis. Next base: position 422,809,892 of record CM051234.1, read on the forward strand.
ACCTCCAGTGAAAAAAAAGGTTTTCAATCATACCCTGCGAAGCCACCACACAAGGTTTGGTAGCAAATAGGTAAGAACAGTAAATTGTCTATTTATATTGGCACCATAACCCTGACTAATTATCCAAGTGTCTATAAATTACATCAATTGTTTCTTCTAAATGAATATGGTGCCTCTGATGCTTGAGAGGACATGACACCTGTCTTTTTATATTTTACCAAGTTGGCTTGGACTTACCAGGAATTTTTGGGATCTATTGTGGAAATATGTGTGTGCTCCAGGATTGTAAGGTCCTGACTCTCTAAGGCCAAATGAAAGTTCTTCTGCTTTAACTGATTTAAAACATGCCTTTTTCACCTCTCCATTTCTCATTATACTCTTAACTATGTCATCTAACTAATCTGCAAAGAGTTTATTTCCTAAAAAGTACTTCAAAGAAGCATCTGAAGACCACACAGAATGTATGCCATGGCCTTAGCAGCCATCCCCCATATAAACCAAGGGGGTGGATATTATGATCACCAAGAGAATACATTAATTCAGATATGATTTTAAACCGGACCTTCACCATGATTTAATGAAAAGCCCAAACTCTTAAAAAACGATTCCCCAGCATCTAAAATTAATATATTTTACATTTTTGGTCACTAACTTATTATTCTTTCCCCCACTGGGCTGCAACTCTGTTCAGGAATTTAGGATACGGGCGCCGCCATCTTGACTCAGAAGCATCACACTTACTGAGGAGAGGAGAGTGGGATAAGGTACAGGGGGGCAGGTTATAGCTGTGCTTTGCTCAGACAGAGCAGAGCTGGGGTCAGGGAAAGGTCAGCAGTCCCAGAATGCAGAGCAGCACAGTCACTTCCTGTTTGCAGGCACTTCCTGTTTGCAGGCTGCCTGATAAAATGGCAGCTTCCATAAGCCGCCATCTTGGATGTTTAAAGGCTCATAACATGCAGTAGATGCAGGTAGGATGATTTTTAATGTGAGCAATCTGTATGTACAGGGTGTGGGAAACATATAAGATAGACTCTTATATAGAGTGAAGGTCCGCTTTAATTATGGTAAATTACGTCGAGAAAATTAGCAATAGTGTATACAGTCTGTCATACAATAATGTAGAGAGAATATACAAACATCCTGAAATCCCAATCAATGTTACATTATTAAAATGCTATAATCAGACAAAATATATACATGGGATAGACTGTACAACAATGTGCTATGCTGGCCACCAGATGACAGTGCAACTTCATATAAGTATGAAGGTTGTATTGTAAATACTCTGAGACAAAAGCTCATAACAGAGACATATTATACATAGTAACATAGTATGTAAGGCTGAATAAAGACTTTAGTCCATCCAGTTCAGCCTGTTTAACTCCTTCCAGTGGTCTAGTAGCCATAGCTGGAAATGTTATTACATGCCAGGAAGGCATCCAGGCCACTTTTGAACGTTTTTACTGTATCCATCATTACTACCTCCTCTGGCAGCGAGTTCCATAGTCTCACTGCTCTTACAGAGAAGAATCCCCTCCTATGTCGGTGGAGAAAGCACCTTTCCTCTAACCTTAGTGAATGCCCCCGGGTTATGGTTACACTCCGGGGTATAAATAGATTGTGGGACAGATCTTTGTATTGACCCCGAATATATTTATACATAGTTATTAGATCACCCCTTATGGGCATGTACAAAATAGTATCATGTTATCATTAACCATATTACCAGCATAACAAATTGCAAGATATACACAGCATATACAGTGAACAGAAAATACCTAGATGCAGCAAAGACGCGGACACGAGAGAATACTCCCCCCCCCCCCCCCCCCAAGTTTCAAACTACAGCGCTGTCCTATACTATGAGAGTAGAAGGTGATTATCCTCCACCATTAGCAGTCAACCTGCCTGCATTTAAAGTTGCTTGGAAAGGGAACTCAATTACCTGAGCAAGATTATCCACCTAATGTAGCATGGGCTTTTGTAACCTCCGGTGGGTCAATGCAGGATGCAGTGAACAAACTCACTTTGCATCAGCTCTACTTACCTAAACACAGCAAAATGATGAGTCTACTGTACTAGAACCAACAAGTCTAGGCATTAGTCAATGGGGAAGGAAATACGGTATTCTAAAACGATAGGTTGGTTTGATTCAGGAGAGATTAACCATTTCCTCACAAGTTCCTGTGGAAAAGGATAATAATACTTCGGGGACCTGGGAGTGATAGAAATACATTTGGGGGTGCTTCCAGTTAGATGATTTGAGTGGCTGGCTCATTGAATTCTTCTGACATATTATATGGAGCCCCTATGTTTTTCTAGCATACAGTTAAACCAGGTTAACCTTCAATATCCAAAACTAAAGCATTTGTTCCATTTCAGTTTGCACAGCACACATGAGTATCTGCTTATAGCCTGCCATGCTAGCAGCCTCCCTTCTTTTTTTATGAGAGCCACCCTCTGCAGAGTCTGACTTTAAGGGAATTCACGCTTGCCTGTGCTACCAACTCTAACAAATTGGAAAGTTTCACATCCATGGTTCAGGTGAAGTTTTGCAAGAATAATGTTTGAACTTTGGTACCCAATGGTCCTAGCATGTTTTTTTGTGGAAGGTGGTAGCTAGCCCATATTTTCTATACCACATACTGTGCATAGCATGTTTTGCTGTACAACAGAGATTTGCCTATGCGGATAACACACAGACTGTGATAAACCCTGCCAGCTGCCCTTGCCCTGTCCTCCATTACCTCTATCTTAGTTGGTCCTGTGTAGAAGGCCAAAAATATTTCAAAACTTCCAGTCCCCGATAAGTCCTGCCTTCTCGGGATGGGCCTATCAGCCTTAGTATCGCTGGGGCCACCCTAAGCTGAGCTCTAGACAGTAGGGCCTCAAGCAGTGTAAGTTCGAGTATACTCCAAGATAAGCCAGTGTTCCCAGGTGAATTAAAGCGTTTTCTTTAATTTTGACACTGAACTTCACACCAGTTTGGCAGTTTCTCTTTAATTACTGTTGTAGCTGGCACTTGCTAATGCAATATGTAAATCACACAAAATCACTTAATCTCCTCGACCTAGCAACAGCATCCTGTTCAACCGCAGAGAGCTGAGAAGAGAATACATTTCTTTCTGATTTGTGAGATTATCATGAAGAATGAATAGAAATCATTACCTAATCAACTTTTGCTTTTCTCCAAAATCTCTCAAGGCTCATCACAGGACCCAGCTGCAGAATATCATGGAGGAGGAACAGAGACTGATAGGATATCTTCCACAGACACCACCAAGAAATAAACAGGAAGCACATGGGGGAGAGATGTATTCCAGTATTGTAAGTGACTTAATCAAACATTTCACATTTCCCCCCCCCCCCTAGTATCTATTCAACTGGCCAACCATTGGATGCTTTATTCTGTTTTTGATAAAGATTTTAGCATTTTCAGCAAAGGATAATATTCCTGAGACTCAAAAGTCCAAGAACCCAAGCAAGTGTGATGGGAGCTTGACCTGTACATTTATGGTTCTCTGAAAAGTAACTCTTGCATTGGCAGATCATTTTTTAGTGAGTTATACGACTGGTACTTGGACAAACTGCCTGCCAGTATAAAGCTTTGTACCGGGTAGGTAGTAAAAGAAAACCCTTCCTACTAGCACTGAAAAACTAAGTTGTTTAGATATTGGGGAGCAATGGTCCCAACTTAGTCTAAATGTACATAACTATTAATAAACAATGTCCTACTACCCAATATCAGACAGACTGCAACCCTAAAGCCACATGCATTCAAGTATAGACTATGCTAGACTTTAAAAAGTCAGATTATTAAAGATATGTACCTGATTTACAGATATCAAGGTTGATCTACTATTGTCATCGTTGTGAATCAACACTTCCTGTATGGCTTGATAAACCTTAATAAAAATTGTTTGAAATTTGTTCTCATTCATATTCCTGCAGGATACCATGGTAATAAAGAAGCGTCTTCAAGGCAGAAAAATCCGCCCTGTATCTGCATTTATCAGTGAGATCTCTGATATATACTATTTGCTAATGTTCATGCACAACGCTAACATAAGCATTTTCATACAACATGTTTTGTGGGAAACATCCCTTTAATGTTCAACTATGATATTTATCTGTTATAGAATATTAACTAAATTTGTATGCCCCTCATTTGGTAGGTGTGAGTGAGCAGGAATTAAGCCCCAAGACTCTAGAGTTGGGGTCCCCTGGCTCCCGTGAACTCAGTTCTCCACCTGCGCTCTCCTCATCTGCTAGCAGTCAGCTCTCTCGCTCTCTAAGCGTGTCACTAGAAGGTCTTTCTGAACTACCCACAGAAGGGAGTAAGCTGCAGCACCAAACCCGGGACAGGCCGAAGCAACAGTCACGCAGAGCGCCAGGAGGAGGCAAGGTGAGAGGATACATGGTGTAAGAAAACCTTAGTACCTTAGTTAGATCTGCATACAGAAAGTCAATCCCCTCGATTCAAAGAGCAAAAGTTAATTGATTTCGGATCGAGAATCGTAAGTTTGGGTGGGTGTTAGTCATTTTTTCCTGTTTTTTTGGCCATTTCCGACTCGCACGAGCCTACGTACGAATGCGTATATGCTCTTACGATCATCGCAAGTTCGTTCCTAAGTTTTAGGATCAAAACGTAAAACTTAGGATCAAATCCTAAAACTTAGGATCAAAACGTAAAACTTAGGATAATCCAATGTGTTTACGTGTGATTCAGAGAACAGTTTTCAAACCTCTAAATACGTTTTAAAAGAAAGCCACTGCCGACACCTTTTAGCAGTCGGATTGCTGTTCTTGAACAGGTTTTTTGGCTATGTGGAGGAGTCTGCGCGTCTTGAGCTCCAATGAACTGCATGTATCAGCATGGCCGAGGCCATAAATTGTATGGCAATGCATACCTGATTCATGTATGCCTTATAAAAGCATTTTAATGTGGACCTTAATTAGTCCTTTGCATGTAAACCTTTATTTTGCAATATATTTGCGTTAATTAAAGAAACTTATGTCCTTTGTTATTTATTTTTAAATTGATGTACTAGAATAATATTTTTAGATTGCATTTATTGGTGTAGTTGTTTACCTTTGCTTTGTTTAATTATTTAAGCACATCTTTGGTCAGATGCATCACACTTACTGAGGAGAGGAGAGCGGGATAAAGTGCAGGATGTGGGTTACTGCTGTATTTTGCACAGACACAGCAGAGCTGGGGGCACGGAAAGGTCAGAAATCAAAGAATGCAGAGCAACACAGTCACAAGGCCCTTTCTGTTTGCAGGCTGCCTGATAATACCTGAGCCGCCATCTTGGCTGTTTCTAGGCTCATAACATGCAGAAGTTGCTGGGTGTTTTTTTATATTTGAGAGCAATCTGTATGTAGAGGGTGTGGGTAACCACACACAAAATTTTAAGTTGTACCATTTGAAGCCTAAATATTAAAAATAAATCCACAAGTAAAAAATGCAAGTTAACTAAAAATTAAACAAAGTAAGATTTACTTATGCAAATGCATTCATTAATGGTTGGTTACTACAAAATGAATGAAATAAAGAAAAATAAAAGACCAAATATTTAGAATGCCCTTTAATGAGGTAAGTTTGTAGTGCGCAGCCGCAAGATCAGAAGGATTTACGTCCAGACAAAAAAGGAAAAAGGGCAAAACCAATGTTGCAACCTGAGAAATGAAACGGAAAATTCAGGATGGAAACTGACATAGGTCTGATTCCCGAACTGCCATACGAACGGACGTACATTTTAGGATAGAAACGTATTTGCTTATAGAATCACTCGCAAGTTCATACGAACGCACGAGCGGACGGGAAAAATAGGATGATCGGCACCAAAAACAAAGCTGTTACATGTTTCTTTGAATCGACCCTAATGTGTTGGTCAATAATTGCCACCTTAACAATGACTGGAGATTCAGTAAATAAAATTCAGTTCTCATAAATACTAAATAAATTACTTTTTTTAATTACTAAATTACCAATAAAGAATTATGGCGTTTCATTATTTATAGTGGTTCCCTGCAGCGGCAGTCCTTGTCTATCTTACAGTACAAAATGTTATACTTTGGAAAGACTACAGAGATAAAAATAGGATGGCTGACCATCATTTTTATTTTAAGGTTCGGGGTCCAGCATCAGATTCTGAGCATCCAGATCCTGCCTTAGATGAGGGCCTTGATGAATTTTTCCATCGCACAGTACTGACTCAGTCCAACAGGTATTCTAAATTAATTTAATGTATATATTTACTTGTGGCGGAATTGCAGTGGAAGCTTCAGATATATATTAAACTGAAGAACAGCACAGAAATATATGTGATCACCTATATTTGATATTCCTTCAGTGTGTCTTCAGCTCAAGGTGATACAGATGCTCCTCCCAAAAGAAGACGGCGGAGCTTGTTCCATTTTCGAAGAAGCCGAACCCCAAAAAGGGAACGAGACAGAGGAAGACCTGTTCCCCCACCTTCCCCAGGTCCAGAACCTCCTGACCATGCAAAAATTGAGGGATTCCATATAACAAATGGGACACACATAAGCAATGGAGCTGAATCGCACAGTATTATTGGAGTCAGGGGGTTACCTGGTCGAGAAACACCGGTGAGCATTAAATGTCATATTGTATGGTACAAAGGGAGGAGTAATATATATGGTGAAATGTGAATACCACGTCTCTTATGGAGGTTGCTTAACATCATTTGGACAAAATGTAAATTATTCTCATTCTTGAGAAATGTATAATCTGTTTTTACATTATACATTTCTGTAGGGGAAGATACAACCATGTAATGTATAATAATGATAACAATGTTTAAATCACCCTACCAAAAGTTTTTTACCACCATCCAGAAAGTAGAACCATGGTGTTTATACTGACCTAAGACCCCAACATCACCAAACTCACTAAACAGAAAATCTGCCTGGGGAGCTGGTAGAGACTCCTTTCGATGCTTCCGCTAGTTGGGTGTGGACCTAGGCAGGGGAGTACATAGCCTGGATGGGAACCCCCCCCCCCCCCGAACACTCACCAGCCCAGCGATGATCGGAGGCCTGTGGAGCGCGTGTGCGGCGGAGCTCATGGTAGCGAGGAGGCACACATGAGGTGAAAGGATGCAGCATGAATTGCCAGTTAAGTATGTACACTGCCATCTATAGAGGTGGTAGCTTCCGCCGGACCCGTTTCACTGGCTTCCCTGGACCTAAGTAGGTAAGTAGGTAAAAACTGAATTTTCAGTAAAACAAAAATAAAACCTGTATGGACTAGTCTCATACTATATTTTGGTATATTTTGGCATGTAACTGCTTAAAGCGGACTAAAACTGAGTGTGTGTGGTTATGTACAATCATTCTATTGCGGTGGGTGTGACCATGCACAGCCAGAATAGGATGCGAGTGATGCTGCCACCACCCATGCATACGCCGTGGGTTCGTTGGACGGGTAAGAAACCTGACGAACGTCTGGGTTTCATACAGCCGGGTATCTCAGTTTGGAAAGTCTTGAGAGAGGGGATTTCATAGACCCCCATGGCCAGTTTTGGTCTGCTTTAACTTGATTTGAGGCCCAATATTTTAATAGATTAACACTTGTACACAAAAAAACAATGTGAATTGTATTTAACAGTTGATTTTACAGTAACAGTACAGACTGATGTTATTGTTTGCTTTAGTCGTGTGAGCAAACTGTGGCAGAAGTGCAGCCTGCAAGAGTACGAGGGGTACCACTTCCAGGGATGGATGGTGTCCGGCAATGGAAGGAAGTATGTACTGAACTGTTCTGAGAACTTTTGAATGCTTCAACCCTTACTAAAACTTTAAAAATAAAATATTTCATTTTCAGATAGATGCACCAGGAAGTTCTAATTGCCTTCCTGAAGACAGGCGGCGTTCTTCTGGAGATGGGGGTAAGTATTTATTCTATCCCATCATCTTTATCCCTTCTTTTCCATGCATCTAATTTTTACTCCTGCCCATAAGCACTTCAATCCATGCTTGCTCTGTCTCTTTTATGGAGTTCCTGCTCCCACTGTCTATGTGCTTCTTATCTGTTATCTGCAATGTATCCCTATCTTTCCCTACACTTCCCCTTTGTGTTCCTTCTCTCTCTGTCTCTCGCTCTCTCTCTCTGTCTCTCAGAGGAGGGTGCTACGTTTGAGGACAGACAGCCTTGTTTTTCCAACGGAGACAGGAATAATCAGAAGAACTTATCACCAGAAGAGGTAATCATGCCATCAAAGTCTTTAAGTGCCAGGAAAATAAAATCAAAAAGGGGATACTCAAAGGCTATATAAGCCAAGAGAGCTGAAGAATATTTTTTTTCTATGTATTAATACATAAGAGTAAATGTCATTTCCTCTTTACGTCTAATGTAAAACAATGTACAGCCACTGTTTTGATCTGAACCCTGTGTAAAATTGCAACTGCAAACCTAGAGTGAATAAACTAAAATAATACAAATCATAAAATAGCAGAAAGCATGTAAACATAAACTGACCCCTTGATTAATTTATTTTTAAAATGGAAGGAAAAGCAAAGCAAGTTAATTTGTTAAAGAGCACGTATTTAGGTAAGCAAGTTGTGGTTACACTTCTGCAAGGATAGCACAAAGCATATCTTAAATTGGCTATCCACTTTGTTCTCAAGCTCATTGTTTCTGCACCATTACTTTTTCCCTTAATTTAACCCCGATTGTGTTTCAGCTTTTAAAGTGGACCAACACCCTCCCTCTATAAGATTCCCGGACCGATCGGCTCCCTGACTGCGGGGCTGTGTGAAACCCCCCCGAACCCCCACAAATCCTACCTTCACCTCGTTCCAGCGGCGCATGCGCGTCCGCCGCCGCCGCCTCCCGCACGTCCCTCTAGCAGGGCGCGCACCCGCACCGGCCGTTTGTGAATGGCCGGCGCGGGCGAGCTCCCTGTAGGAGGGATGCGCGGGAGGCGGCGGCGGCCCGCGCTTAGCTTGTCTGACGCTGCCGCTCGTTGTCCGTCGGCAGCGATTGGACGAGCGGGTCACATCGGAGCAGGGTCAGGTAAGTTTTCGGGGCTTTATTTCTTTTGCTGGGGGTTTCACACAGCGGGGCACCCACGATCGGGGTGCCCCGTGGAAGTGGACCAATACCCAGGATAGTCAAAATCCTGGGTGTTGGTCCACTTTAAGTGTGGTACAAGCTGGTTACCTGATGCTTGTCCTGTGTGTCTCTCCTACATTTACTGCAGTGCCTGGTAGAAGCTGTACCAGGGCTCCAAAATTTGCCTTCCTTTCAATTCCATTTCTTCCTTTCAATTCCATTTCTATAGGACCACATAAAATAGTGATCTACCAGCCACTCTGTCTTTTGGTGCTCTCAGGGTGAGCAAATACGGCAAGTCACAGTGGTCTCATAGCAGAGCATACATATGAGTCATAAAGCTGGTCTATGATATGCCCTTCCCAGCCCATCAATTACCCAACATTTAAAGAGAAGAAATCAGCTCCACTTACAATACATCTGCGTTTTTGAGATTCTTTAACATTGCTTATTATATACTGTGTCCAAGGAGGGTGCGATGGGAGAATGTTAGTGTGTGCCTGGACAGCGTAATGTTCGGGTTGGACCAGTAGCGCTTGAGAAAGGTGAGTTTGTTAGCAACACCTTGGTTATTATCTGAGCTGTCATTTGGTAGCTTTAGTTTAAGTATACAAACTATTAAACCCCAATGCTAGCCATTTATTTTTAGGTTTGGATTGTACAGAATTGGGTAGGAACTTTTTTTTTCCATTTTGGCATCTTTTACGGTTTAGCCAATCAAAGTTTGAAGTGCCCATTGACATTAGGCAGTAATTCTTACTCTTTAGTATATATGACAAAATGCTAGTGCTAGGTATCTGCATTGATATCTACATCTGTTTCTGCATAGGAAGAGAAAAAAGAATAGCTATCTCAAAAATAGCATAAAAGGAGGAGGGAGACCAAACTGCACCTGAAAATATTGTATACATGTTTGGAGTAATCAATCACTAAGGAGCAAATCTGGTAGCCAATGCTCTCACTAATTCTGTTGTATATTTCTTGTTACTATGAAAAATAGCAACGTAATCCATAGTGTTTCTTACAGAACTAAGCAATGGAATCGTGACAATGTTATTTAATTTAATATGATTAATGTGTCCCCTGATTAAAAAATACCATAGAACGTTTACCCCCCATTCACTACACCTTCCCGTACCTTGTTTTTCCAGGGGGGTCTTACTGTTTCCTGCCCCTCTTCTGCAAAACTGCGTCCAGTTGCTGCACCACGGGGTAGAAAAGTGTCTTGTGGGGGGGGGCAAGGTGAGACCGAATGTCCGGAAGAGGCGAGGAAGGAAATTCCAGTGCCCAGGCCAAGAATCAGAGAACCTGTGAAAGAGGAGGCCACCCCAACGGGAGGTGCTCATTGCAAAGACTACACAGCATGCAGTGTACACTCTCTCACCCACTTTTACCCTAGTCTACATTTTTGCTGCCCACATTTGTTACCTTGTTTTCGTTTGTAACTGCCTTGCTGGTAATCTCTGCATTTCTTCTCTTGTTTTCTTCCCTGATGTTTGCTACCCATTATATTTTGCTGTGTGTGCACTATCTCTCTTTCCATTCACCCGTGCCTTGCTGCATCTTTTGCTTTTTAATGCATTTTTTCACTTTTCCCAACACATTCTTATTAGATGGTCCGCCGCCTGTACGTAGGCCTCCTCTCAAGCCTCAGCGTTCTCGGAGGATGCAGTCATGTGACTCAGCTGAAACACCACCCTCTGGTGAGATCTCCTCCTGTGTAACACACCAAACAAGAGCTCTCCATCTCACCTGGAAGAGCACACAGGGTGTTGTTACCTACCGATTTATGGAAAATGGCTTCACCTCATTGAAAAACATCTGCACTTCTCTTAGAGAGCCTCTTTAAATGTAGCACTTGATTTTGTGTTGAGGTGGAGAGTTCCCCAAACATTGATAAATAACAGCTAACTAAAGACGACAGTGCTCCATATTTTAAAGAATACATTACTTACATTAAAAAACCTATACGATCAATAACTAAAAATATTTTTTTAAGGTGCACGGGGTTATAAAACACTAAAAGTAATAGAGTGAATCTTAAAACGTTAAATAGAATGATCATATGATAATAAGAATACCAAGGGATGCCATAGACTTTCAAATGGACTTATATTCTTTGGTTCTGACCACCTCCCATCCCAGGCATCCTGAGTTGGTGTGCCAGTCTATTAAAACCCTTATATCATTATACCAATATCTGTTGTATCATTTCCCACCTGTGCTGTTTGATGGAGCCAGCCAACTACTGTAACCCCAAAAGGTACCACTCACCAACACATCAGCTGACTTTTTCAGGGTGACATAATCATTTCAATCCCATTTACCCTTAAATTTCCATTTCCAAGCCATTCCTACACACTAACACCACTGGTCACAGGCTCATAGAGAAATAGGAGAATAAATAAAATGTATTCACTTTATTCACATCTATCACCAGATGCATACCTACTGCATAGTTACATCCAGAATGAAAGAATTGCCTAGCTTACTAATTCTAATAGGGGTTCTAATGATGGGAGACTGTAATTCATCTTAAACCATCTTGAGGACAGGTATACTTTAAGCAAGCCATTCACTTGCGTGATACCACCAGTAATACCCCATGTAGGGCTCTCACGGATCATATTGTGAAATAATGTTAGAACAAACCTCTAACATAGCAACACACATCCAGGCAAAACATAAAAAAAGCGGTACTCCCCTTGTGCCCCTGCAACTGTCCAGCGTACAGGCCAATCCTCCTTTCACTGGTGAATTTTATGTCAGTCAAGTCCAGAGCAAGCCAACAAGCCAACTCCATTCTTCACTGGGGACATGATCTCTGAACCCATTTTTATTTACCCAAGGTAGGACAGAACAGCTGCAAGGAACAAAAGATGAGTATTGTTTCTTTTATGTTCAGCTTGGGTAGGGACTTGAATTGAATGTTGTATGTATGAAATATCTAGGAATATCTATAGAAAGACTAGCTGTCATTCTTTTCTAGTGGCTGGAATAGGTGTGGCACCACAACCAACTGAACATAAAATGCCTCCAACAGGCGATGCCTTGCAACGTGGAATACACCACATGGCCGGTAAGTTCCAGGCCTACTTAGGATATAAACAGAACTATAAAAGTAGTGGCCAAGGCACAAAAGGAAAACACAATGCAGCATAGAGGTGCGAAGTGTCGTGCAACTAGAGACTTACGTGAAAGAAACATTGTAATAATTTTGGCCATGTGACTACCTGTCCAGTCAGCAGAGGATTGCAGAGTGATGGCAACAAAAGCTTTATTTCAAGAGAAATAGGGATTGATTCAGTACCATTTGTCACTTTAGGTGAACAAAAATAGAAGTGTATTTTCACCTGTTGCCGAATCACCCCCTAGGCAGACAATGACAGTAAAGTGCATGCAGGCAAATGGCTTACCAACACCGCTCTCCACTACCAAGGGGGGCATGGAAAAGCCTGGTGCCCTCCGGCATCCCTTGAAGAGCACCAGGGCTGTGCTGAAGGATAATAATAATATTTATTTATATAGCACCAACATATTCTGCACTGCATTAAAATCAGAGGGTGCATTTACAAACAGAGTAATAAAAACAAAAAGGCTATCCATTTTGAATAAGAGTGAAACAAGGTAATAAGTGCTTTGTGCCATGGTCCAGCCATCTTAGCAAAAGTAAGAGTATATACAAGCTGTATGGGGCAGCCACAAACTGATTTAGTGCTTTTGGGTGCAAAGAGTGTGGTGCATAGTGTCTGATAATGGATCAGGTTCAAAAAAACGTAGAAGATGGATTAGAGAAAAACTAAATTAGAAACATAGAAACATAGAAGGGTGACGGCAGAAGGAGACCATACGGTCCATCTAGTCTGCCCTTATGTGTATACTATATGTACTCTTTATCTTAGGATAGATGTGTGCTTATCCCAGGCATGTTTAAATTCAGTGACTGTTGATTTTTCAACTACCTCTGCTGGAAGTTTGTTCCAAGCATCTACTACTTTCTGTAAAATAATATTTTCTAACATTGCTCCTGATCTTCCCCCCGACTAGCTTCAGGTTGTGCCCCCTTGTTCTATCGTTAAGTTTCTTCTTAAAAACACTTCCCTCCTGAACCTTATTCAATCCTTTCACATATTTAAAGGTCTCAATCATGTCCCCCCTCTCTCCCTTCTTTCCTCCAGACTGTACAAATTAAGTTCTTTAAGTCTCTCCTGATAAGTTTTAGGGGATGCAGTAGACTACCCTGAAAAGTGTAGAGAGTGTCTAAAGCTATTGATGTTTTGAATCAATATAATTGTTGGGTGTACCTCGTAAAAGTCTTGTAGGTGGGAGTGGGAGGTTCGGACTAAAGAAGAAGTAAGTTGTAGATCATTTTCCGAGCGCAGAGCACGGGGGGGGGGGGGGGGGGCGGCAGACAGAGATTAGTGAAGACATCTAGGTGGGTGCAGCACTATGGAGCGCTTTGTGGTGAAAATGAGCAATTTAAACTGTATCCTATACTTTACGGGTGACTAATGCAATGATTGGAAGAGGGGGGAGGCATCAGAGTAGCAGTTAGACATAGGCGCTGGGAAATGATAGCGTCAGGGATCGGCATTTTGCTCCTTGAGCTGTGACTTATCATCCCCTCTGCTTGGAACATTAGTTGGTAAGCTTTGGAGGGGGGTGGTGGGGCATGATATTTTTTTAAGTGTCAACGAGAGGGGCATAGAGGGGGTATCCCCCCCATTAATACTTAAAATGAGAAAAAAATGAGTGTACCCCCCCACCCTGTGCCAACCAGCTTAGTGCGCCAGACATAGACATAGTATTTACCAGCCTCTATTCCTATTACATCACTAGAGGGGAGGGTATTGAGGAGTGCCTCTTCGGCAGCCTGCCATTAAACCTAAAGAGAGGAATCCGTCTGGCAGGGGACAGAGGGAGGAAGAAGTGGAGGCGAGGAGTTCTTGAAAAATTTTTTCTTTACTAGTTTTTTTTAACTGTATGTGAAGCAGACTTCCAAACCAGATAAAGCCTTCTTCGGCTCATCACTACTGATAAATATTATGTTACTTCTATGAATGGATTTGTACATGAATGGTTAATTTACAAATCAGAAGTCCTAAAAGTGGTATTAGGTTCCCCTGGACAACAGGTTCCTCTCTCTGCTGCTTATGGGTTATATTCTTTCTGTACCTAAAAATGTACAATAGTGTATATGTAGGGGTTAATACAGTTTTGTCATTTGTTCCCATTACAGAAGCCAAAGAGAGAGATAGGAAGAGTTTGCCTTCATCTGCCTGACTCCACTATCTAGAAAACTTGAAAAGTGACTTCATGGAAATTTGCCTGTGAATACACCACAAAGAGTGCCCAACCTGAGACTGAATTGCACTTAGAGGCCTATACCATATGATTGTGCATTTTCAGCACCGAATAAAACTTCAAACCTTGATAAATGGGTGTTGTATTCATTCAAATAAGAGTAAAAGGTATCTATATTTTTTAATAGTAACATACCCTCCATCCCCGGGGTTGACATTACAGGAAGGATTCTGGTAGGGGGCACAGCCAATCTGGCCCTAATGGCCTGACCTGCTTCGGAGGGCTCCACTCAGCTCCAGTTATCCCTCCCACGGGCTCCACTCACCAGCCTTCACCTATATCCTTTCACCCACCCAGCTTCACTCACTCACTCACTCCCATTTCAGCTCCACTTATCTATCCCTCCTTCGTGCCCCACTCATCCACCTTTCAGACTTTAGTCACACCAATGGATTCCCTAGTTTGACCCCAGCTCTAATCACCTATATCACAAATTAACCAGTAGCAGCCTCTTACAACAGCCTGTTATAGCAGCCTGGTCCTTGCACACTATAGTCAAACAAAGCTGGGGGTGTCAATAGCCAAATCCCAGTACTTACCTGCTTACATATTCCCACAACGCATCACAGACCCATCTGACAGTTGGCAGCCAGGAATGTTTGTGCCATCTTGCACGGTGCTGTGCGTAGAGGGATCCTTTTATATATCAACAATAAGCTCTTCAGAATATATCTATGTAGCCATTTTGGCTGACGGAACTAAAGGGAATGGAACATTTGTAACAAAAACAACTTAAACGGACAAACATAAAGGCAAACTAAAAAGCAACACAACAGCTGTACAAATAAATGGTGCTGTGACCATGTGCATTAACCACTGCAAGCCCTGTTTTTTATTTTGTTTACCCCCCCCCCCCCCCCCCCCAAGCAAAACTGAGCTGGTCTAGTCTGTAGTTAGCTTAGGGCCAGACTTGTAGATGTGGTGACCACTGACAGTTAGTTGCAGGAAACAATATGAAAAGTAAGAAAACCTGGGCTTTCAGGGAGTTAATGCATGAGGGGGCAACAACATTTGGAATGCCCCCACCCACACTAAGTACAGGGCAGACCCAGCCGGTTTAAGAGATAACACATCCAAAGCTGTCTGCTCTTGTCTGGTTCCCAGTCCACAAGCATATCACTGGTGGACGCTCACATAACACAGCCCCTGCAGCCAATCAACAAGAATGCCTACTCTCTTGTTACTGGCAGCAGAGGCGCACACCAAGGACAGTTGGGGAGTATGCTATCGGCACAAGAGTTCACTTACCAGGAAAAGCAGGTAAGTCTAAAAGACTCCACTGCACCTGCAGCAAGTCTCTATGACCTCTATGCTGCCGCACGGATTGGTCCCCGACAGAATGTAAAGCTAATGCTAATGCTTACTGAGGGTGGATTCCTTATAGTCAAACACTTACACCCTTCCTGGTACAGTTTTCACATGGAGAGGTCATGCCAACTCATTCCAGGGAGTCACCACCCATCAGCCCGTCACCAGTCCAATTCCCTTCACACTGACACACAAAGGTGCCTTAATTGAGGGGGGACATATCTTGTGTCACAGAATGGAGGTCACAGACCACTTGGGCAGTTACTAGTTAATCTGAGGATGTTATTTGTTGGTCAGATGGGGGCTGTGTAGTGATTATGGTGTTTTTTCCTTATACTCAGGGTAAACAAAACATCTCTGCAGACAAACACAGTTAGTACATTATACAGAGCATCAGCCATTCATGCATGGGTAAGAAAGAACAGGTTAATGGCACAGCATAACCCCTCGAACCACGATCACTCTTCATACAGACCCGAAATATTACCCCCTGAACACTCCTGTCATCAGTACTGCCCTGGTCAACTCCCTCCCTGGCTCCTCCAGGACTCTCTCCCCCTCTCTAGCCTGCCACCGGGCAGTTATAAGTCGAGAGCCTGTACTCCTAGTTCCGTTAGCCCGAAACTCTTAAATTCAGTCCTTCTGGCTCAGTGAAACTACCAGAACTTGTTCTGTCCCTGAAACTATGAAAACCCGCTTCGCCTGTGTTTAGCCCGAGTCTAACCTTCCCAGAAGTTGCAAAACTCATCTTGCCTAGAAACTGCGCTGTTTCTTACTTTAAATTCCAGGATTTTCCCAGAGGAAACTGCATTTGTTGAAGAAGTCGTTATCCTGAAACTGCTTTTATTGTTTAGCTTCAGAATGCTGATACTAGTTAAAGGAACACTATCGTAAAAAAATGGCCCAATAATAAAAATCCATATAAATATGCTGGATGGAAGGAGGAGGGGTCACTTATACACCCGGTATTGAGAAATATCCAGCCAGGCTTGTTTTTTTTATTTTAATGAAAGGAAGAGGACATCTCGGGTGACAGACTCTGTCACCCCTCATAGACTACACCTTTAACCCCAGGATTTTATTCCTACCAGGGGAAGAAAACCACAAGCTTGGGGGTAGTTTTATTCAGTTTGGGCGTATAAGTGACCCCTCCACTCATAAGCTAAAGTGTTTATATGGATTTTTAATATCACACAATTTTGCAATAGTGCTCCTTTAATTCAACTACGATTTCTGGCTTAACTGCTCCTTGACAAGGCTGTCAAGGCTCACATTCTCCAATACCAGGTCATAATAGATATTTCTGGCCTCGATGCCTCGGCAAGCCTCGGCAAGCTCCCTCTATTTTAGTGAATGGAGTAGGCAATGGTGTGACATGGGGGGAGTGCCATCTTCTCATCTTTTACCTTTCAATGGAAGACTCCATCTTAAGAATTCCAGGGGTGCGTGCATGGCGGGAAATTTTGTGATCGGGTAAGAATTATAGAGCCGGATGTTGCAGGGGCAGCTACAAGGAAGTAGAGGAACAGATGCAGCTAATCCAGTTATTAGCTCCTGCGCCGGTACAGGGTTGCACCAAAGCAGTTGCTGGCGATATCTCACTGGCTCATGCAGCTGAAATTGGACACAAAGCCTGACCTTCAGTGAACAATCCTATCAATTACACGCAAGAAATCAGGTAACCTTGTTCTGCCTTGCCTGGTTCAGTCTCCAAGCAGACAGGCTTCCAGAGCTTTCCTTCCTGTTTTAAAAAGGACTTCTACTGCAACCATGTGGCCGCAAAAGTGCATTCAAGCAATTGAAAGCCTTGATTCTCAGTATAAAAGGTTATAGACACAGGGTATGGGTCGCAAAGAGTAGGTATTGAGTTTGGTTGCACATGCCCAGTGCTGCTTTAACCAGGTTATGTGCTTGTCTGAAGAGGTATATTTTGAGGGCAATTTTGAAAATGTCAAATTGATTGAATGGGGGGGGGGGGGCATTTCAGAGAAGGTGAGTAGCATTTGAGAAGTCCCGGAGACAGGAGTTAGAGGAGGTGACCAGGGTGGAAGACAAAGGAAGGTCAGAGGCAGAGAGAACGCTGCATCTGGGTTGATAGCATTGGATTAGAGATGAAACGTAAGAAGGGGCCTGGCTGGTGTTCGTTTAGTAGATAAGAGTTAGAATTTTCAACTGGCCAGTGGAGAGACTCCACTAATAACAGATTAGAGAGGTGTCAGCCTGTTTGTTGGCACAAAGTAGGGTGGAGTAGTCAAGTCGGGATATGACCAGAGCATATACTAGTATTTGTTAATAGAGATTGTCATGTTTGAGAGAGAAGGGGAGTTAGATAATGGGAAAATGACCAGTTCTGTTTTGACCATGTTATGTTTGAGAGAGCAAGACAACATAAAGTAGGAGACAGGATGGAAGAGAGATTTGGACCAAAGATGTATATTTGTGTGCTGTCTGATAAAAGTGATATTGGAAGCCTAGTGAGGTTATAAGTTGTCCAAGCCCGTAAGTATAGATTGAAAAAAGTAGGGGTCCTAGGACGGAACCTTGTGGTACACAGACATAGAGTCTGAGTAGGATACGCTAAATGACCAGTAAAAGTGATAGGAGGAAAGCTAAGAAAGGGAAAGGCTTTAATTTCAAAAGAATAGTGAGAAGGACAGGGTGGTCAACAGTGTCAAAAGCTGAGGATAGGTTAAGAAGAAAGAGAACAGAGTGGTGGCCTTTATATTTTGCAGTTAGATCATTGGTGACTTTAGCAAGAGCAGTGGAGTGATTAGAGAGAAATCCAGACTGGAGAGGATCAAGCAAGGAGTTGGTGGACCCAGTCCTGTGTGGGCCCATTGTTCGAGAAGTTTGGATAAGAAAGGGATAAATGAGCTAGAGTGGTAACTGGGAAGAGCAAAGGGGTCCAGAGATGGCTTCTTGATAAGTGGAGCTATAACCTAATGTTTGTATGAAGAAGGAAATGTGCCTGTGGAGAGGGAAGAGGTAAAATAGGGATGTTAAGGCTGGATTGAGAGAAGGAGACAATTGAGGGATAAGATAGGATGGAATAGGATCAAGCGCACGGGTGGTCAGACGAGCTTTAGAGATAAGAGAGGATAGACTTTGTTCAGTTAGTGGAGAAAATTCAGTTAGGGAATGTGGCGGGAGGGAAGTCTGAAGGAGCAAGTTATTTTGAGGGGTAAAGCCAATATGAATGTTGTTAACGTATTTTTTGCCAAATAAGACGTACTTATTTTTCCCCAAAATTAGGGGGGAAATATCGGGCGAATGTGGGAAAAAAAAATAAACTCACCTTTGCATCCTTCCCACTTGCGCTGTCCCCGCTATTTCGCTGTGTCTCTCCTTCTTCTCCGTGATGCCAGCACACACAGGCACCAGGCTTGGTACAGGCCCACCGCTGTACCGACCTGGGCGTTCGCTCTGTTTGTGCTGGCGCTGCGGAGAAGAAATGGCAGGGCAGCTGTATCTGCCTCCTTCTCCGTGGTGCTTGCACACATAGATACCCGGCTCGGTACAACGGTGGGCATGGCCGATACTCGAGCGTGTTCAGAGAAGAAGCAGTAGAGACAGCAATGTCTACCGCTCTTCTCCATGGCGCCAACACACACAGACACTCAGCTTCTTACAGCAGTGGGCATGGCTGACACTCGAGCATCGGCCACTTCCACCGATGTACTGAGCGGGTGTCTATGTGTGCAGGCGGCAGATACAGCAAAGACGACGGGGACAGCGGGAAGGATGGAAAGGTTTTTTTTTTTTCCCCCTGAGGAATGGTCAAATGGGCCTATATGGGAATGGGAGGGGGAATGCCACACTGCCTATATGGGAATGGGAGGGGGAATGCCACACTGCCTATATGGGGAATGGGAGGGGGGAATGCCACACTGCCTATATGGGAATGGGAGGGGGAATGCCACACTGCCTATATGGGGAATGGGAGGGGGGAATGCCACACTGCCTATATGGGAATGGGAGGGGGAATGCCACACTGCCTATATGGGGAATGGGATGGGGGAATGCCACACTGCCTATATGGGGAATGGGAGGGGGAATGCCACACTGCCTATATGGGAATGGGAGGGGGAATGCCACACTGCCTATATGGGGAATGGGAGGGGGGAATGCCACACTGCCTATATGGGGAATGAGATGGAGGAATGCCACACTGCCTATATGGGGAATGGGAGGGGGGAATGCCACACTGCCTATATGGGGAATGGGAGGGGGGAATGCCACACTGCCTATATGGGGAATGGGAGGGGAATGCCACACTGCCTATATGGGAATGGGAGGGGGGAATGCCACACTGCCTATATGGGGAATGGGAGGGGGGAATGCCACCCTGCCTATATGGGGAATGGGAGGGGGAATGCCACACTGCCTATATGGGGAATGGGAGGGGGGAATGCCACACTGCTTATATGGGAATGGGAGGGGGAATGCCACACTGCCTATATGGGAATGGGAGGGGGAATGCCACACTGCCTATATGGGAATGGGAGGGGGGAATGACACACTGCCTATATGGGGAATGGGAGGGGGGAATGCCACACTGCCTATATGGGGAATGGGAGGGGGAATGCCACACTGCCTATATGGGAATGGGAGGGGGGAATGCCACACTGCCTATATGGGGAATGGGAGGGGGGAATGCCACCCTGCCTATATGGGGAATGGGAGGGGGAATGCCACACTGCCTATATGGGAATGGGAGGGGGGAATGCCACACTGCCTATATGGGGAATGGGAGGGGGGAATGCCACCCTGCCTATATGGGGAATGGGAGGGGGGAATGCCACCCTGCCTATATGGGAATGGGAGGGGGGAATGACACACTGCCTATATGGGAATGGGAGGGGGAATGCCACACTACCTATATGGGAATGGGAGGGGGGAATGACACACTGCCTATATGGGAATGGGAGGGGGAATGCCACACTGCCTATATGGGGAATGGGAGGGGGGAATGCCACCCTGCCTATATGGGGAATGGGAGGGGGAATGCCACACTGCCTATATGGGAATGGGAGGGGGGAATGCCACACTGCCTATATGGGAATGGGAGGGGGGATGCCACACTGCCTATATGGGAATGGGAGGGGGGAATGACACACTGCCTATATGGGGAATGGGAGGGGGAATGCCACACTGCCTATATGGGGAATGGGAGGGGGAATGCCACACTGCCTATATGGGGAATGGGAGGGGGGAATGCCACACTGCCTATATGAGAATGGGAGGGGGAATGCCACACTGCCTATATGGGAATGGGAGGGGGGAATGACACACTGCCTATATGGGGAATGGGAGGGGGAATGCCACACTGCCTATATGGGGAATGGGAGGGGGAATGCCACACTGCCTATATGGGGAATGGGAGGGGGGAATGCCACACTGCCTATATGAGAATGGGAGGGGGAATGCCACACTGCCTATATGGGGAATGGGGGGGGGAAATGCCACACTGCCTATATGGGGAATGGGAGGGGGAATGCCACACTGCCTATATGGGGAATGGGAGGGGGAATGCCACACTGCCTATATGGGGAATGGGAGGGGGGAATGCCACACTGCCTATATGGGGAATGGGAGGGGGGAATGCCACCCTGCCTATATGGGGAATGGGAGGGGGAATGCCACACTGCCTATATGGGAATGGGAGGGGGGAATGCCACACTGCTTATATGGGAATGGGAGGGGGAATGCCACACTGCCTATATGGGAATGGGAGGGGGGAATGACACACTGCCTATATGGGAATGGGAGGGGGAATGCCACACTGCCTATATGGGAATGGGAGGGGGAATGCCACACTGCCTATATGGGGAATGGGAGGGGGGAATGCCACACTGCCTATATGGGAATGGGAGGGGGAATGCCACACTGCCTATATGGGGAATGGGAGGGGGGAATGCCACACTGCCTATATGGGAATGGGAGGGGGAATGCCACACTGCCTATATGGGGAATGGGATGGGGGAATGCCACACTGCCTATATGGGGAATGGGAGGGGGAATGCCACACTGCCTATATGGGAATGGGAGGGGGAATGCCACACTGCCTATATGGGGAATGGGAGGGGGGAATGCCACACTGCCTATATGGGAATGGGAGGGGGAATGCCACACTGCCTATATGGGGAATGGGAGGGGGGAATGCCACACTGCCTATATGGGAATGGGAGGGGGGAATGACACACTGCCTATATGGGGAATGGGAGGGGGGAATGACACACTGCCTATATGGGGAATGGGAGGGGAATGCCACACTGCCTATATGGGAATGGGAGGGGGGGAATGCCACACTGCCTATATGGGGAATGGGAGGGGGGAATGCCACCCTGCCTATATGGGGAATGGGAGGGGGAATGCCACACTGCCTATATGGGAATGGGAGGGGGGAATGCCACACTACCTATATGGGAATGGGAGGGGGAATGACACACTGCCTATATGGGAATGGGAGGGGGAATGCCACACTGCCTATATGGGGAATGGGAGGGGGGAATGCCACCCTGCCTATATGGGGAATGGGAGGGGGAATGCCACACTGCCTATATGGGGAATGGGAGGGGGAATGCCACACTGCCTATATGGGAATGGGAGGGGGGAATGACACACTGCCTATATGGGGAATGGGAGGGGGGGAATGCCACACTGCCTATATGGGGAATGGGAGGGGAATGCCACACTGCCTATATGGGAATGGGAGGGGGGAATGCCACACTGCCTATATGGGGAATGGGAGGGGGGAATGCCACCCTGCCTATATGGGGAATGGGAGGGGGAATGCCACACTGCCTATATGGGAATGGGAGGGGGGAATGCCACACTGCTTATATGGGAATGGGAGGGGGAATGCCACACTGCCTATATGGGAATGGGAGGGGGAATGCCACACTGCCTATATGGGAATGGGAGGGGGGAATGACACACTGCCTATATGGGGAATGGGAGGGGGGAATGCCACACTGCCTATATGGGGAATGGGAGGGGAATGCCACACTGCCTATATGGGAATGGGAGGGGGGAATGCCACACTGCCTATATGGGGAATGGGAGGGGGGAATGCCACCCTGCCTATATGGGGAATGGGAGGGGGAATGCCACACTGCCTATATGGGAATGGGAGGGGGGAATGCCACACTGCCTATATGGGGAATGGGAGGGGGGAATGCCACCCTGCCTATATGGGGAATGGGAGGGGGGAATGCCACCCTGCCTATATGGGAATGGGAGGGGGGAATGACACACTGCCTATATGGGAATGGGAGGGGGAATGCCACACTACCTATATGGGAATGGGAGGGGGGAATGACACACTGCCTATATGGGAATGGGAGGGGGAATGCCACACTGCCTATATGGGGAATGGGAGGGGGGAATGCCACCCTGCCTATATGGGGAATGGGAGGGGGAATGCCACACTGCCTATATGGGAATGGGAGGGGGGAATGCCACACTGCCTATATGGGAATGGGAGGGGGGATGCCACACTGCCTATATGGGAATGGGAGGGGGGAATGACACACTGCCTATATGGGGAATGGGAGGGGGAATGCCACACTGCCTATATGGGGAATGGGAGGGGGAATGCCACACTGCCTATATGGGGAATGGGAGGGGGGAATGCCACACTGCCTATATGAGAATGGGAGGGGGAATGCCACACTGCCTATATGGGAATGGGAGGGGGGAATGACACACTGCCTATATGGGGAATGGGAGGGGGAATGCCACACTGCCTATATGGGGAATGGGAGGGGGAATGCCACACTGCCTATATGGGGAATGGGAGGGGGGAATGCCACACTGCCTATATGAGAATGGGAGGGGGAATGCCACACTGCCTATATGGGGAATGGGGGGGGAAATGCCACACTGCCTATATGGGGAATGGGAGGGGGAATGCCACACTGCCTATATGGGGAATGGGAGGGGGAATGCCACACTGCCTATATGGGGAATGGGAGGGGGGAATGCCACACTGCCTATATGGGGAATGGGAGGGGGGAATGCCACCCTGCCTATATGGGGAATGGGAGGGGGAATGCCACACTGCCTATATGGGAATGGGAGGGGGGAATGCCACACTGCTTATATGGGAATGGGAGGGGGAATGCCACACTGCCTATATGGGAATGGGAGGGGGGAATGACACACTGCCTATATGGGAATGGGAGGGGGGAATGACACACTGCCTATATGGGAATGGGAGGGGGAATGCCACACTGCCTATATGGGGAATGGGAGGGGGGAATGCCACCCTGCCTATATGAGAATGGGAGGGGGAATGCCACACTGCCTATATGGGAATGGGAGGGGGGAATGCCACACTGCTTATATGGGAATGGGAGGGGGGAATGACACACTGCCTATATGGGGAATGGGAGGGGGAATGACACACTGCCTATATGGGGAATGGGAGGGGGGAATGCCACACTGCCTATATGGGGAATGGGAGGGGGGAATGCCACACTGCCTATATGGGGAATGGGAGGGGGAATGCCACACTGCCTATATGGGGAATGGGAGGGGGGAATGCCACAGCCTATATGGGGAATGCCACACTGCCTATATGGGGAATGGATCTGGGGGAATGCCACACTGCCTATATGGGGAATGGGAGGGGAATGCCACACTGCCTATATGGGGAATGGATGGGGGAATGCCACACTGCCTATATGGGGAATGGGAGGGGGGAATGCCACACTGCCTATATGGGGAATGGGAGAGCAAATGCCACACTGCCTATATGGGGAATGGGAGGGGGAATGCCACACTGCCTATATGGGGAATGGGAGGGCAAATGCCACACTGCCTATATGGGGAATGGGAGGGGGAATGCCACACTGCCTATATGGGGAATGGAAGGGGGAATGCCACACTGCCTATATGGGAATGGGAGGAGGGAATGCCACACTGCCTATATGGGGAATGGGAGGGGGAATGCCACACTGCCTATATGGGGAATGGGAGGGGGAATGCCACACTGCCTATATGGGGAATGGGAGGGGGAATGCCACACTGCCTATATGGGGAATGGGAGGGAAGGATGCCACACTGCCTATATGGGGAATGGGAGGGGGGATGCCACACTGCCTATATGGGGAATGGGAGGGGGGAATGCCACACTGCCTATATGGGGAATGGGAAGGGGGGATGCCACACTGCCTATATGGGGAATGGGAGGGGAAGGATGCCACACTGCCTATATGGGGAATGGGAGGGGGGAATGCCACACTGCCTATATGGGGAATGGGAGGGGGGAATGCCACACTGCCTATATGGGGAATGGGAGGGGGGAATGCCACACTGCCTATATGGGGAATGGGAGGGGGGATGCCACACTGCCTATATGGGGAATGGGAGGGGGGAATGCCACACTGCCTATATGGGGAATGGGAGGGGAGAATGCCACACTGCCTATATGGGGAATGGGAGGGGGAATGCCACCCTGCCTATATGGGGAATGGGAGGGGGGAATGACACACTGCCTATATGGGGAATGGGAGGGGGGAATGTCACACTGCCTATATGGGGAATGGGAGGGGGAATGCCACACTGCCTATATGGGGAATGGGAGGGGGAATGCCACACTGCCTATATGGGGAATGGGAGGGGGAATGCCACCCTGCCTATATGGGGAATGGGAGGGGGGAATGACACACTGCCTATATGGGGAATGGGAGGGGGATTGCCACACTGCCTATATGGGGAATGGGAGGGGAGAATGCCACACTGCCTATATGGGGAATGGGAGGGGGATTGCCACACTGCCTATATGGGGAATGGGAGGGAGGAATGCCACACTGCCTATATGGGAAATGGGAGGGGAGAATGCCACACTGCATATATGGGGAATGGGAGGGGGATTGCCACACTGCCTATATGGGGAATGGGAGGGGGGAATGCCACACTGCCTATATGGGGAATGGGAGGGGGATTGCCACACTGCCTATATGGGGAATGGGAGGGAGGAATGCCACACTGCCTATATGGGAAATGGGAGGGGGGAATGCCACACTGCCTATATGGGGAATGGGATGGGGGAATGCCACACTGCCTATATGGGGATTGGAAGGGGAATGCCACACTGCCTATATGGGGAATGGGAGGGGGGAATGCCACACTGCCTATATGGGGAATGGGAGGGGGGAATGCCACACTGCCTATATGGGGAATGTGAGGGGGAATGCCACACTGCCTATATGGGAATGGGAGGGGGAATGACACACTGCCTATATGGGGATAGGGAGGGGGAATGCCATACTGCCTATATGGGGAATGGGAGGGGGGAATGCCACACTGCCTATATGGGGAATCGGAGGGGGAATGCCACACTGCCTATATGGGGAATGGGAGGGGGGAATGCCACACTGCCTATATGGGGAATGGGAGGGGGAATGCCACACTGCCTATATGGGGAATGGGAGGGGGGAATGCCACACTGCCTATATGGGGAATGGGAGGGGGGGATGCCACACTGCCTATATGGGGAATGGGAGGGGGGGGATGCCACACTGCCTATATGGGGAATGGGAGGGGGAATGCCACACTGTCTATATAGGGAATGGGAGGGGGAATGCCACACTGCCTATATGGGGAATGGGAGGGGGGGAATGCCACACTGCCTATATGGGGAATGGGAGGGGGAATGCCACACTGCCTATATGGGGAATGGGAGGGGGGGAATGCCACACTGCCTATATGGGGAATGGATGGGGGGAATGCCACACTGCCTATATGGGGAATGGGAGGGGGAATGCCACACTGCCTATATGGGGAATGGGAGGGGGGAATGCCACACTGCCTATATGGGGAATGGGAGGGAAGGATGCCACACTGCCCATATGGGGAATGGGAGGGGGAATGCCACACTGCCTATATGGGGAATGGGAGGGGGGATGCCACACTGCCTATATGGGGAATGGGAGGGGGAATGCCACACTGCCTATATGGGGAATGGGAGGGAAGGATGCCACACTGCCCATATGGGGAATGGGAGGGGGAATGCCACACTGCCTATATGGGGAATGGGAGGGGGGATGCCACACTGCCTATATGGGGAATGGGAGGGGGAATGCCACACTGCCTATATGGGGAATGTGAGGGGGAATGCCACACTGCCTATATGGGGAATGGGAGGGGGGAATGCCACACTGCCTATATGGGGAATGGGAGGGGGGAATGCCACACTGCCTATATGAGAATGGGAGGGGGGAATGCCACACTGCCTATATGGGGAATGGGAGGGAAGGATGCCACACTGCCTATATGGGGAATGGGAGAGGGGATTGCCACACTGCCTATATGGGAAATGGGAAGGGGGAATGCCACACTGCCTATATGGGGAATGGGAGGGGGGAATGCCACACTGTCTATATGGGAAATGAGAGGGGGGAATGCCACACTGTCTATATGGGAAATGAGAGGGGGGAATGCCACACTGCCTATATGGGGAATGCCACACTGCCTATATGGGGAATGAAAGGGGGGATTGCCACACTGCCTATGGGAATGGGAGGGGGGATGCCACACTGCCTATGGGAATGGGAGGGGTAAGGATGCCACACTGCCTTTATGAGGAATGCCACACTGCCTATGGGGAAACTGAGGGGAGAATGCCACACTGGCCATGGGGAATGGGGTGGAATGCCACTCTGCACTGCAAGCGCACTGCGTAATGTGTTTGGGTCTGGGGTGAGGAGATCTGCAAGTGCACTGCATAAATTATTTGGGTCTGGGGTGAGGGGATTGGCATACGCTCTGCATAATGTGTTTAGGTCTGGGGTGAGGGGATTGGCATGCATTCTGCATAATGTGTTTGGGTCTGGGGTGAGGGGATTGGCATGCATTCTGCATAATGTGTTTGGGTCTGGGGTGAGGATTTGGCATGCATTCTGCATAATGCGTTTGGGTCTGGGGTGAGGGGATTGGCATACGCTCTGCATAAAGTGTTTGGGTCTGGGGTGAAGGGATTGGCATGCATTCTGCATAATGCGTTTGGGTCTGGGGTGAGGGGATTGGCATGTGCTCTGCATAAAGTGTTTGGGTCTGGGGTGAGGGGATTGGTATGTGCTCTGCATAAAGTATTTGGCTCTGGGGTGAGGGGATTGGCATGCATTCTGCATAATGCGTTTGGGTCTGGGGGTGAGGGGATTGGCGTGTGCTCTGCATAAAGTGTTTGGGTCTGGGGTGAGGGGATTGGCATGCATTCTGCATAATGTGTTTGGGTCTGGGGTGAGGGGATTGGTATGTGCTCTGCATAAAGTGTTTGGGTCTGGGGTGAGGGGATTGGCATAAGGTCTGCATAATGTGTTTGGGTCTGGGGTGAGGGGATTGGCATGCATTCTGCATAATGTGTTTGGGTCTGGGGTGAGGGGATTGGCATGCATTCTGCATAATGTGTTTGGGTCTGGGGTGAGGGGATTGGCATATGCTCTGCATAAATTATTTGGGTCTGGGGTGAGGGGATTGGCATAAGGTCTGCATAATGTGTTTGGGTCTGGGGTGAGGGGATTGGCATGCATTCTGCATAATGTGTTTGGGTCTGGGGTGAGGGGATTGGCATGCATTCTGCATAATGTGTTTGGGTCTGGGGTGAGGGGATTGGTATACGCTCTGCATAATGTGTTTGGGTCTGGGGTGAGGGGATTGGCATGTGCTCTGCATAAAGTGTTTGGGTCTGGGGTGAGGGGATTGGCATGCATTCTGCATAAAGTGTTTGGGTCTGGGATGAGGGGACTGGCATGCATTCTGCATAATGCGTTTGGGTCTGGGGTGAGGGGATTGGCATGCATTCTGCATAAAGTGTTTGGGTCTGGGGTAAGAGGATTTGCATGCATTCTGCAAAATGCGTTTGGGTCTGAGGTGAGGGGATTGGCATATGCTCTGCATAAAGTATTTGGGTCTGGGGTGAGGGGATTGGCATGCATTCTGCATAATGTGTTTGGGTCTGGGGTGAGGGGATTGGCATGCATTCTGCATAAAGTGTTTGGGTCTGGGGTGAGGGGATTGGCATGCATTCTGCATAAAGTGTTTGGGTCGGGGGGTGAGGGGATTGGCATGCATTCTGCATAAAGTGTTTGGGTCTGGGGTGAGGGGATTGGCATGCATTCTGCATAAAGTGTTTGGGTCTGGGGTGAGGGGATTGGCATGTGCTCTGCATAAAGTGTTTGGGTCTGGGGTGAGGGGATTGGCATGCATTCTGCATAAAGTGTTTGGGTCTGGGGTGAGGGGATTGGCATGCATTCTGCATAAAGTGTTTGGGTCTGGGGTGAGGGGATTGGCATGTGCTCTGCATAAAGTATTTGGGTCTGGGGTGAGGGGACTGGCATGCATTCTGCATAAAGTTTTTGGGTCTGGGGTGAGCGGATTGGCATGCATTCTGCATAAAGTATTTGGGTCTGGGGTGAGGGGATTGGAATGCATTCTGCATAAAGTGTTTGGGTCTGGGGTGAGGGGATTGGCATATGCTCTGCATAAAGTATTTGGGTCTGGGGTGAGGGGATTGGCATACGCTCTGCATAAAGTGTTTGGGTCTGGGGTGAAGAGATTGGCATGCATTCTGCATAATGTGTTTGAGTCTGGGGTGAGGGGATTGGCATGCATTCTGCATAAAGTGTTTGGGTCTGGGGTGAGGGGATTGGCATACGCTCTGCATAAAGTATTTGGGACTGGGGTGAGGGGATTGGCATACGCTCTGCATAAAGTATTTGGGACTGGGGTGAGGGGATTGGCATACGCTCTGCATAAAGTGTTTGGGTCTGGGGTGAGGGGATTGGCATGTGCTCTGCATAAAGTGTTTGGGTCTGGGGTGAGGGGATTGGCATGCATTCTGCATAAAGTGTTTGGGTCTGGGGTGAGGGGATTGGCATGCATTCTGCATAAAGTGTTTGGGTCTGGGGTGAGGGGATTGGTATGTGCTCTGCATAAAGTGTTTGGGTCTGGGGTGAGGGGATTGGCATACGCTCTGCATAAAGTGTTTGGGTCTGGGGTGAAGAGATTGGCATGCATTCTGCATAAAGTGTTTGGGTCTGGGGTGAGGGGATTGGCATACGCTCTGCATAAAGTGTTTGGGTCTGGGGTGAAGAGATTGGCATGCATTCTGCATAATGTGTTTGGGTCTGGGGTGAGGGGATTGGCATGTGCTCTGCATAATGCGTTTGGGTCTGGGGTGAGGGGATTGGCATGCATTCTGCATAAAGTGTTTGGGTCTGGGGTGAGGGGATTGGCATGCATTCTGCATAAAGTGTTTGGGTCTGGGGTGAGGGGATTGGCATGTGCTCTGCATAAAGTGTTTGGGTCTGGGGTGAGGGGATTGGCATGTGCTCTGCATAATGTGTTTGGGTCTGGGGTGAGGGGATTGGCATGCATTCTGCATAAAGTATTTGGGTCTGGGGTGAGGGGATTGGCATGTGCTCTGCATAAAGTATTTGGGTCTGGGGGTGAGGGGAATGGCCTACGCTCTGCATAAAGTGTTTGGGTCTGGGGTGAGGGGATTGGTATGTGCTCTGCATAATGTGTTTGGGTCTGGGGTGAGGGGATTGGCATGTGCTCTGCATAAAGTGTTTGGGTCTGGGGGTGAGGGGAATGGCCTACGCTCTGCATAAAGTGTTTGGGTCTGGGGTGAGGGGATTGGCATGCATTCTGCATAAAGTGTTTGGGTCTGGGGTGAGGGGATTGGTATGTGCTCTGCATAAAGTGTTTGGGTCTGGGGTGAGGGGATTGGCATGCATTCTGCATAAAGTGTTTGGGTCTGGGGTGAGGGGATTGGCATGTGCTCTGCATAAAGTGTTTGGGTCTGGGGTGAGGGGATTGGCATGCATTCTGCATAATGCGTTTGGGTCTGGGCTGAGGGGATTGGCATACGCTCTGCATAAAGTGTTTGGGTCTGGGGTGAGGGGATTGGCATGTGCTCTGCATAATGTGTTTGGGTCTGGGGTGAGGGGATTGGCATGTGCTCTGCATAATGCATTTGGGTCTGGGGTGAGGGGATTGGCATGTGCTCTGCATAAAGTGTTTGGGTCGGGGGGTGAGGGGATCGGCATGCATTCTGCATAATGCGTTTGGGTCTGGGGTGAGGGGATTGGCATGCATTCTGCATAAAGTGTTTGGGTCTGGGGTGAGGGGATTGGCATGTGCTCTGCATAAAGTGTTTGGGTCTGAGGTGAGGGGATTGGCATGTGCTCTGCATAATGTGTTTGGGTCTGGGGTGAGGGGATTGGCATGTGCTCTGCATAAAGTGTTTGGGTCTGGGGTGAGGGGATTGGCATGTGCTCTGCATAATGTGTTTGGGTCTGGGGTGAGGGGATTGGCATGCATTCTGCATAATGCGTTTGGGTCTGGGGTGAGGGGATTGGCATGCATTCTGCATAATGCGTTTGGGTCTGGGGTGAGGGGATTGGTATGTGCTCTGCATAAAGTATTTGGGTCTGAGGTGAGGGGATTGGCATGCATTCTGCATAATGCGTTTGGGTCTGGGGTGAGGGGATTGGCATGTGCTCTGCATAAAGTATTTGGGTCTGGGGTGAGGGGATTGGCATGTGCTCTGCATAAAGTGTTTGGGTCTGGGGTGAGGGGATTGGCATGTGCTCTGCATAAAGTATTTGGGTCTGGGGTGAGGGGATTGGCATGTGCTCTGCTTAAAGTATTTGGGTCTGGGGTGAGGATTTGGCATGCATTCTGCATAAAGTGTTTGGGTCTGGGGTGAGGGGATTGACATACACTCTGCATAAAGTATTTGGGTCTGGGGTGAGGGGATTGGCATGTGCTCTGCATAAGGTATTTGGGTCTGGGGTGAGGGGATTGGCATGTGCTCTGCACAAAGTATTTTGGTCTGGGGTGAGGGGATTGGCATGTGCTCTGCATAATGTGTTTGGGTCTGGGGTGAGGGGATTGGCATGCATTCTGCATATTGTGTTTGGGTCTGGGGTGAGGGGATTGGCATGCAGACAAAATTTGGGTTGTTTTCCTCCTTTCCCGTGGTCCAGAAGGATTCCTCCAGGCCACCTTCACAACCAATCAAAGTATTGGAGTGGAAGAGGAGTCTGTTGGAAACCTCCAGGTCTCGGGAGGAAGAAAGGGGGGGCCTCTAAGTCACTCCCTGGGGAATTGGCATGCATTCTGCATGGGGCCAGATTATGAGGGGGCGCAATGGCTGTGCGCCCCGGGGCCTCCACCACTTGCCCTACAAAGGGGCCTCTACTAACCTTTGGGTTATGGTCTGGTCCAGGAGGCTTTTCAGTCTTTGGTCTGACGGGATGCGGGGCCAGCAACAAAGCTATTGGCGGCAGTGGGGGCCGCTCGCGCCTGGGCAGCCAAAGCCACCACAGGGCAGGACAAAGAGTCTAGAGCAGCAAAGCCTCCGCCAGCAACGCTACAGTGATGGATGGGTGCAGAGCTGTCAATCAGTGGCCGCTCACTGCACATAAGCCCCCAAGCACAGCCACTGTTGGCACAGCAGCCCCCTAATGCTCATGTGTAAGTATCAGAAAAAGAGAGGGCCCCACAGCCCCCCAAAACAAGCAGGACAAACACGGCACCACCAAAAAAAGGTTCTAATCAAGTAGTCACTAATTTATTCTTACAAAGTACATATAGACAAAAACACATTAAAATACTATTAAACACATAACATAAATGACCAGCGGGGGGCACTGTAAGCTAGCTAATCCTCCTATATAAATATACACATCCACTACACCCCATAACCAATATATCCTGTGATCTCAGTCCTCATAATTTACATATATAATTACAGTGTAAAATTAACAATGTGCAAAACTATGCAGTAAAGTGCTCTATAGTGCTAAAAGACCTATAGTATCTATGAGGACAGCCAAGTGAAAAAAAAGGAGAGTCAAAACCATAAACATATGTGCCATGTATATTACCAGCAGAAGAACAGTACACTCAGCGCCTCTCTCCGCCCCAGCCGACGCGTTCCGTAACGGCACCCCGTTACTTCATCTGGGCCAAAATAGCCAGGAAGGCACACCGATTTTATTGGCTGGTGCGGCCATGTCTCTTAGTTAAGTAGGACTATCAAGTGTGTGGCAAGATGGCCATCCCCATGTAATTCAAGAGTTATTAATATTTACGCCATTCCACATCTGCATGGGGTTAACTCCTCTCAAACAGCTGTTGCCGCTGATCACCCTTTTTTCACTGGAGGTCCGCTTTAAAACGTTTAATAGCAGTTTTCATATTAAAAGTCGCATATGTGTAGAGCCTGACTGACTGGCTAGAACTAAGGAGCCTGCTTGCCTAGCAGCTATACAGGCGCCCCCTAGTGCCAAGCTGGCCCCAGCCCAAGCGTTCTGCGCATGCTTAGTCCCGGCCGGTTACACAGCGTTATCCCGTGCAGCAGCGCTCGATACAGAGGATTCCGTGGAGCCGCCGCTGCATTATGTGAGCTGCCCGCAACATTATGCTTATACACCACAGTCACCTGACAGTGACATAGCCACGTGACACCAGAAGGGCGGGTCATACTGTGTTGGAAAGATGGCGGCGCCCTTGCTGGGTAAGTAGCACGATTCATGGGTTTGTAGCTACCTCATTGCCTCGCAAATCATGTGTAAGGGTGTGTGCGCCCCCATGGAGGTCTCCTTCCGGGGTGCAGGGCGGGAGGCCTCAGCTTATTGGTGGGTGAGGGGCTTGAAATGGGCTGTGACCTCTCTATGCTTCAGAACATTTCCCCCACTTCCTGTCCTAGTGACACCCAAGGCTTTGCTGTAAGTACTTTGGCAGCGAAGATAACAAGGAAAGGGAAGGCCATCTTAATAAGTAATATTTTACTTACATTAAACTCTCCCTTTCTGAACCAGAAAAATTCTGAACCAAATGGTGCACTGAATCACCCCATTACAGGTGGTGAGCGACATCCCTCATTACACTGAGTGAGGGGCATACCACAGAGGCATGTTGTGACATTCCTATTTCAGGCAGCGGGGGCATCGCTCTTTACAGCCAGCAGGGGTACCCTCAGTACAGCCAGCGGGGGCATCCCTCGGTACAGCCAGCGGGGGCATCCCTCGGTACAGCCAGTGGGGGCATCCCTGGGTACAGCCAGTGGGGGCATCCCTGGGTACAGCCAGTGGGGGCATCCCTGGGTACAGCCGGCGGGGGCATCCCTGGGTACAGCCGGCGGGGGCATC
Organism: Gastrophryne carolinensis; assembly: GCA_027917425.1. Lineage (NCBI taxonomy): Eukaryota > Metazoa > Chordata > Amphibia > Anura > Microhylidae > Gastrophryne > Gastrophryne carolinensis. Next base: position 422,843,813 of record CM051234.1, read on the forward strand.
CCTGGGTACAGCCGGCGGGGGGCATCCCTGGGTACAGCCGGCGGGGGGCATCCCTCGGTCCAGCCGGCGGGGGGCATCCCTCGGTCCAGCCGGCGGGGGGCATCCCTCGGTCCAGCCGGCGGGGGGCATCCCTCGGTCCAGCCGGCGGGGGGCATCCCTCGGTCCAGCCGGCGGGGGGCATCCCTCAGTATAGGGCTGGTCAGCCCAAGGGTGTCTCCATAAAGGAACAGTTGTGGCCTAGAGGTAAGGATTCACCCTTGTGACTGAAGGGTTGCAGGTTCAATTCCCGGCTATGGGAAATGACTGAATTGCTTTTGTGCAAGTCACCTCAACTGCTCCCTGGGCGCTATAATTAGTGGCTACCAATACCACTAAAAATCAAACCTCACTCCCATGGAGCATGCATAGCTCGGGCCCAGTGCTTGATGCTCCCTAAAGAAAACTCCCCTTTTGGCATGTTTTTTGTGTTCTGCCTTATCAGCAAGTGAGGGGCATCCCACAGAGGCATGTTGCGGCATCCCCTATTACAGGCAGCGGGGGCATCACTCTTTACAGCCAGCAGGGGCATCCCTTGGTACAGCGGGCGGGGGCATCCCTTGGTACAGCGGGCGGGGGCATCCCTAGGTACAGCCGGCGGGGGCATCCGTCGCTACAGCCTTCGGGGGCGTCCGTCGCTACAGCCTTCGGGGGCATCCGTCGCTACGGCCTTCGGGGGCATCCGTCGCTACGGCCGTCGGGGGCATCCGTCGCTACGGCCGTCGGGGGCATCCGTCGCTACGGCCGTCGGGGGCATCCGTCGCTACGGCCGTCGGGGGCATCCGTCGCTACGGCCGTCGGGGGCATCCTTCAGTACAGGGATGGTCAGCTCAAGGGTGTCTCCATAAAGGGCCAGTCGTGGCCTAGAGGTAAAGATTCACCCTTGTGACTGAAGGGTTGCAGGTTCAATTCCCGGCTATGGGAAATGACTGAATTGCATTTGTGCAAGTCCCCTAAGCCCTCAACTGCTCCCTGGGCGCTATAATTAGTGGCTACCAATACCACTAAAAATCAAACCTCACTCCCATGGCGCATGCATAGTTCGGGCCCCAGTGCTTGATGCTCCCTAAGGAAAACTCCCTTTTTGGCATGTCCTTTGTGTTCTGCCTTATTGTTTTCCTCTCTGAAATATAAATAATCATTTGTGTTAGGATTGTGCCCCCAGACCAGTGATTTACTTATCAGCATGCTGTTTCCATTATTCTCATATTCCTGGGACTCGGTTTTACTACAGTGGGAGTTGTTTTCATGGCCTTGAGTAAAAACAATGGACTACAAGTCCCACAATGTAACCGGTGAATGACCTATCCAGCTGAGAACCCGGCCATTAACCCCTTTGCTACTGGAACACAAGGCTGTGATCCTTCCAAACTGAAGAATTTCCGCAGAATGGGTTAAATATGTCACCCATGGCTTAGCAAGTCAGATGATTAGCAAGCTAGAGTGGCGAAGTCTATATGTACTCGAAATCACCACTTTGCTAAGGTAAACACATTGTTGCTATAGAAAACTGTTTTATTTTATAACACAGATTTGCAAACAAATAGAAAATGTAAAAAAATAACATAAGATTAGCACATTGAAGACATAATTTTGCCACACAATAATGGAAACTTTTCAAAAGTGGAATTACCCTTTAAATATATGCAGGCCCTTTCACAGTGCACCCTTGCAGCTACATTGAAGCCTGCCAGGCTGTGGGCCCCCACATAGACGATGGGATCACAGATTGAGGTATCTGGCAAGCCAGGGGATTTCACACTACAGGGCAACCTAAATGCCCATGGAGGGGATTTGGCTTTATATTTGCTTATGTTTGAAACAGCCCCATACCTGTCTCACTGCAGCACCCCACTGAGGTTTAGAGGATGTGTTTGTTTTACGACGGTCCTCTCACATTTTTCTATTTCAGGAACCCAATGGGTGGAAAATGCTGACCCTAAGGGTTATAGGTATAGATCCTAGGGGAACATCGGGGGAGGTAAAAACCTCCGCCAAACCTCACCGATCTGCTGCTCCCCCCCCCCACCTTGCTGGGGGTTCCATCTTCTGGGTCCCTCGGTTTTCGGGCGACCCTCCGACGGGCGGCGCCATTTTGCATCCCATGAGGCACAGCATGTGGCCCCCAATCTCGCTCTTGCGCAGTGCCTATGAATAGGATGCAATGAAGCCACACGAAACTTCGCTGAGCTGCGAGATAGCCTTGGGACATTGACGAGCACGGCTAAGGCCGTGTTTGTCAGTTAGGGACGGCGGGGTGAAAATCGGGCCCTGAAGCAGCCGGATGTCACCACAGTAGGTCCGATGTTCTGTTTGAAGCTAAGCTGGGAAGAGTGGGTTAGCAGGACTTCAGTGTCCTTTAACCCTTTAACCTCCCTGGCGTTCTGATACCGACAAATGCAATGGCAACGAAAGCGTTGCCATTGCATTTGTCTCTGACGCACGACTCCGCCCCCATGAGCCTCTGCGGCTCACAGAGACGGAACCCGGAAGCAGAGACGGACGCCGCAGCCGCGGCTCTCACCTGCGATCGCGGCGGAGACATCGCTGGATCGCAGGGAGAAGGTAAGGAGGCTGCGCCGCCCACTCTTGCTCCCTAATCGATCCCGAGCGTGACTCGGGGTCACCGCCACTTACTGCGCAAATTGACCCTGAGTCACGCTCGGGATCACCGCCAAGGGGGTTAAACTTGTAAATTTACGTTGCTCCCTCTCCCAACAGTTAACTGCCAGGCACATACATTTTACATGTCTGGAATCCCCCCCGGCTTGCGGCAAAAGCAAAAAAAGGCCGCTCTCCTCTGTGTGTGTCCCATCCGATCCGCCAAGCCCTCCCCCTCTTATCTGGGCACCGAGGCTGGGCTTAGTAGATTTTGCTGCAAAACATAGGGAGCAGGAAACGGCTGCACCTCCTCCAGTAGGAGATGTGGAGCTGTTACCTGTCCCAGTCATATAAAGCTCCATGAAGAAAAGGTGGACCTGGCACAAAGTTGCCTGAGAATTTAGGTCCGATTTAAAGTAAGTGCTTCACAGCACTGATGCTGTGGCGCATCACGAGGGAGCAGGCTCGCACATTGATTGGCTGCAGCAGTGGCCATTTCTCCTGTCTCTCTTTTCCTGCAGCCAGCACTACAGACCTGATAGTGCTGGAACAGCCGTGTTGCAGAACCTGAGAATACGTGAGAAAGCGCTAGACCAGTGACTATCTGGGGACAAAAGACATACTCTGTTTCTGTAAAGGGTAATTCCACTTATGATGACATTTTTTCAAAGTGTATTTTTATTGTGTCAAAATGATGTCCTTCAGGTGCTGAGCTGATCCTGTATTTTGTTTCATGTTTTCTTATTGTTAGCAAATGTATGTATTATGGAAGCCGTTTTCACAATCTGTTGTTGATAACTGTACACCTAGGGCTTTATTCATCAAGCCATAGCGCCAGGTAACGGCTGGCAGCGACAGGTAGCGAACGGTGACCGCCGGGCGCTGCGCGCAATACCACATGAATCAAAGCGAATCTGGTGAATCGACTCTAACAGCGACACGTAGCGACTGATTCATCACAGACGGCTCACCATATACCGGTGGCGCTGTGGCTTCCAGAGCGCCTGGTATTACTGGTCGCTCTCCCATGCATTTCAATGGACGATCCTTCTATTCCCTTTAAACAGGGTTTTTTCAAATGATCAAGTAATTGTGTGACCTCTCCTGGCCTATTTAAAGTTATTTTTGAAAACTCTTTTGATTAATAATATTTTTATGCAGAATTGTCCTTACATGTCTGGTATTAAAGTGTTCATGTTACAATGTAATAATGTAATTCCATATGTTTTCGCTTTACTAGTGGATACATGTTCAAAAACAGACTTTAATCACACAGCCTCTGGCGCTCTGGGCTACAACTAAATGATTTTGAGCGCTAGCGCTGTGTGAGTCGGTCGCACTGAGCTGGCTCTACCGTTCGTTCCCATATAGCGCTGTACTGGTGTTAGAGCGACTAACACAATATATTCATCAATGCCGGCCAGCGACTGAGACGCTCTGAAACAGCAAACCATGGCCGAGCACAGCGACTAATATCGCTTGCTCTCAATGCCTCGCTACAGATGCTCATCTGTCGGTACCTGGCGCTATTATTGAATCAGCCTGCAAGTCTGTACAGCAAAATCTACAGTAGATGAGAGGAGTAAGCCCTGTACACTCAGAACCCTGCTTCTGGCCATGTGTAAGTTTGAGTGAGCTCCCTCACCTCAGCAGTGGCTGTAGCGTCAGTGTTCTGAGCTCAGCTCTCTCTTCTTGTAGATCTTGGTGTAGACTGGAGGTAGTGAAAACTGCTTCAATAAAACACAAATTTGTTAACATAAGAAAAAAAAAATCAGATTAGCACTTTGAGGACATCTTTTTTTGGATGAAAAAAATATAAACTTATAAAAATGTAATTTAAGGTAGACTTTCCCTTTAAATAAACCTCATATTTTTACTATCCCAGGTGTTTATTTGGGATGCCCCACTGGTCGTCTGGCGGTTTACATACCTCACCGATGCAACCAGACACACTTCTAATCAGCGTGCGGCACCCCCTGCATCCCTCTGAGGCCGTGCGTGTCCACATCAACTGTTCAGTTATGGCAGACGTGGCCCCAGAACGATGCGAGAGCCACGCATGTGTCATGGGCTTGTTGGGGAGTTAAGAGTATCAGGCGATTGGCACTGTGTCACATAGAAGGGGCATCCCAAATCAGGTAGATGTCTAACTGGACCTAGACACTAGTTCTGGTTTTGGTCCACTAAGTTCAGTCATATGGTTTCGGCTATGAAAAGGCTCCTCTCCTTGGAAGCATCATTTTATAGGGAAGGAAGATCGCTGAAACGTCCATCACAAAAATCTGAATTTATTGAAATAAATCTTCAGTTGTAAGACCAAAGATTTATGAAAGCAAATTCAACTGGAGGAATCCCTAGGGTTGACCCTTTTTGGAGGTATAACCGCCCTGAATGGTTCAGATTATGGGAGAAAACCCTCAGAAGGATATTTTTTTTTTAATGTTTTAGGATTAATACTTTTTGGGGAAAGTACTTTCTATCCTTCCTGAATCTTCCAAAATCTTCATAATTAGTGCACATCCTCAAAGGATCCCTTTACTTTTATTTTCTCTATGCGTTACATCTCTGATACCATCCTTGATGACCAGGCTTGGACTGGCCCACAGGATTACCAGGAAAAACCCAGTGGCCCTGGTCCCAGGGGGCCATTTGAGGGCCTTCATCACCAAAACTCAACTATGTATAGCTTATTTGTGCCACCCTGTATGTGCAATACAGCGACAGTACAGTTTGACATAATGTTTCTGTGCATGGGCCCTAAATTTAAGCCAGTAATACTTGCATCTAAATGTGGAGTGGGCCCCCAGAGTCAGTTCTTTTGGTGGGCCCCAGGCATCCCAGTCCAACGCAGTTGATGTCCATTTACTTATCGGGCTTTGAGTTGCATGATGCTCGGACATCTCACTAAGAGAATTTGTATGTTATTCTAAGTATACAGCACGTCCTGTTCCAGAAGATATTCCTTATACTTGGGTTATACATCCAGTAGATGGCGCTGGACTGCAGAGACAGAAAAGTGGCTCCTCCCGGCCCCATATATACCAGGAACCTCCCACAAATTCCCCAGTTCTTATCTGCAGTCCTGGCTGCGATGATTAGAAGATGGCTCTCTCTACTCGCAGGTGAGCGGGGCTATTAGTCTGTGGCCCTGTAGGACTATTCCCACCTGTTTCCTTTTACTACCTCCCAGCTCAGGCTGCTCTGGTTCAGGTGAAGGTAGGCAGCATCGCTGTCAGATGCTAAGGAGCGCTGCTCCAACCGCAGTCCCCCACCAAAAAGTAGCCCATGGTGTGCCTTATGGGATGCCCCTCCCGCATCTTATGCCCCTTGCCCCCTGTCCCTGCAGTTGGCTCCCTTTAGGCTGGCCGTCGCTCTCCCTTGTAGATCTCTTTGGGTGCATGTCTTTACTATATGTTGTGTGTTGTGTTTTGATCCCCTTTGATTTGATTGTACTGGTTTCCTTTGCCGCCGCACGCTTGTACTACGCTCCGCGGTCGGCGGCGACATCGCCTCAGGCACTGCTGTGCCATCATTGGCTGGTCTTGTCAGGTGGGCACGTTTTCGCGCTCTTCGGGGGGGCCGGCCCTGCGGCTGACGCGGCCCGCCCCTCAAGGTATATGCGGGTGCCATTTTAGTTCTCTGCTGCGTGTGCCTGGCGTCTCCTATCGCGGTCCGTAAGTGCCCCTGCAGGCTGATTTATTTTATATTTCTCTGTATTGCATATTGCTTAGGGGATCTTTTTGCTTATGTCTTGCAGGCGGGTCAAACTTTGTGGTTTCTCCCGGTCCTATCCGCTCTATTTAGTGTTAACTCTTAATGGAGGGCTATTATATTCCCTTACCCCCACTTCCCTAGCGGGTTATTGGGGCATCCCGGGTTGCTGTTATTAGCGTCAATCCCTATTGGCCTGTTGTGCCGTGATAATCACCATATGGAGGCTTCTCAGGATAATGTACTCTGGGTTCCTTCGGGACAAGCCCGGGTGTGTGGGGTATCCCCTATAAGTGATGATGTCAGGGTGTGTGTACCCTGCGCCCAGCAGACGCCTGCGCTGCAGTCTGGGTTACCTGCGGCTGGGCCTAGTGCTGCGCCCCCTCTGGCTTCGCCTACCCCCCCACACTTACATTTGACTCCCAGTGAAGTGCATACCAGTGGGGAGTCTCAACCTGATTGGCTGCCCAGGTAGCCAACATTGAAAGGCATATTGCCAGTTCTGGTCCGCGTAAGGCTCCTGCTAAGCGGCGTCTGGCACCCGGTGTTACTCTCTTTCCTATGGAAGCTGAGGAGTTTTTTGATATTACTGGATATACCCCCCTGGAAGAAGGGAAATTATTCTCTGATTCAGAATCTTCTGAGGATCAGCCTAGGGGTTATGCTGATTCTGGGTCTGACCCATGGGCTTCAGATGGTACTGACAGACTTTTGGCTCACATTTTTGAAGTGCTTTGTATCTCTCCTCCTGCCATGGCCCTGCGGCAGCAGGGGGAGCTGTTTCATAATAATTCATCCTGACGATGCTGGTAGTGAAGAGTATAGAGCTCTTCTGCGTTGTGAGGAATTTGTTGCATATGTTCTCTCTGCCCTGGATGATACCATTAGAATGTGTGGCAGGGCTTCTGCCTTATTGGTGGCAATACGTCGCTCGGTCTGGCTGCGCCAGTTGGCAGCTGACAACGCTGCCAAAAAGGCTCTCACTGGGTTTCCCTTAAAGGCCTCTTTGGGGAACGTTTGGACTTGTTTTCTAAAGGAGGCAAGTTACCTCAGCGTAGAAGGCAGCCCCGGTCCTTTCGGGGTTCAGATGCCTTTTCTCCTTCCTTCAGGGGCTCCAGAATTGGACGGGGAGCTTCCTTTGCTGGAGCCTGTGGAGATTTTTTAAGCAGGGGCAGAGGACGTGGCCGCCCTGGCCCCCCTGGGGTCCCAAGACTAAGTCCACCCCAAGCCCTCTCAGGCATGAAGGGGTGCCCTCACCCATCCCAGCTTCTCAACAAATTTGTCAGATTCAGACACTTTCGCATGGAGACTCTGCGCTCAGCTGTGACTTTCCTACGCACAGGGGACTTCATGACCTCTGTAGACATCAAGGATGCTTACCTTCACATACCTATCTTTCCAGGTCATCAGAGATTCCTCAGGTTTGCTCTGGAGGATCAGCACTACCAATTTGTGGCCTTGCCCTTCGGTCTCACCTCGGCTCCCAGGGTATTCACCAAGGTGCTGGCAGGAGTGATGGCCCTGCTGAGATCTCAGGGCATTCGCCAGATTGACCAGTAAGGTTGGCCCCAATGAGTTAGAATTTCTGGACCTTCTGATTAAGCGGGAGGGTGATATATTACTCACCTCAACTTTTAGAAAGCCTACTGCTGGCAATACCCTTCTACATTACTCTAGCCATCATCCAGCACCTCTACGACGAGGGATCCCCCTGGGACAATTTCTGCGTATTCGCAGGAACTGTGGGACAAAACAAGAGTATATACGAGAGGCACGCCAGTTGACGAATAGATTTCGAGATAGAGGTTACCCGCATAGGCTGTTACGCACCTGCTTCAAAAAAGCGTTAGACTTAGATAGGGAGGATTTGCTAAGAAGAAAAGGTAGTCATATACGGTCCTCAGGCGACCAACCGGTGAGAGTCATCACACAATTTGGAACGCATTGGGAGCAGTTTCGTTTGATTTTGGAGTCAAATTGGCACATTTTGTGCCTTGATCCGGCTATAGCCAAATGTGTGGGCCCGAGACCACTCTTGACAGCACGCCGTGCACCAAATATGCGGGATATGTTGATGCACAGCGACCTAGTGGAGGTTAATAAGGACATCAGAATTGAAAAGTTACAAGGATCATTTAAATGTGGTCACTGTAAGATCTGTCCATACATGGATAAAACCACTTCATTCTGGGGTCCTAAGAATCCTAATAGACCTCGGTTGATTAAAGGGTTCATCAATTGTGCTACCTCTTTTGTGGTGTACATGCTCACCTGCCCCTGTGGTAGAAAGTACGTTGGTAAGACCAAGCGGGAACTCAGGGTGCGTATAGGTGAGCATGTGCGCGACATTAGGAGGGGAGATGATAGGAGTCCCGTGGCGGAACACTTTCGGTTGTTCCACCAGGGAAGACCGACTGGCCTTAAGGTATGTGGGATTTTTGCCCTTAGGAAAGATGGGAGGAGAGGCTTTCTGGATAAGAGATTAATGCAACAGGAAGCCCGGTTGATTTACGAGCTGGGCACAATGGTGCCCGCAGGCCTAAACATCGAAACAGGACTTAGTGCGTTTTTATAAACCCAGTGACATAGTGTATGAGCCCCCCAAAACCCCCACCCCCAACCCCCCCCCTCTCCCGCTTCTTTTACTTTTCCTTACCTCCTCCCACCTCTGCTTTTTTGTTCCCTCTTGTCCCTTTTCCCTTCCTTCTACCCCCTGCTTGACATTTTCTAGTAGCCCATAGAACCATGATAAGGCAGGATAACAGACAATACAATGTTAATGTAGGAGGCATGGGTGTGAGAAATAATTACCCACTGGGAAGCTTGGAGGGGTTCTCCAGCGGTGTATGGGTAGTGTGGCAGCTTGGTTGGTGCTGGCCATCACAGTTGAAGTGGCTAGAAGGTCAGAGCCGGCTAGAATGCACAAACTAGGAGTGTCTTGTGGTTTAGGTCCACTTTTGATCTGTTTGCCGTAGTGGGATAGGAGCCCTTGGACCTGTGTGTTGTAATTATAGGATAAGCATTATAGGTTTGCCTGTATGGGATTGGGGTGGGGTGAGTAGGTGATAAGGGGATAAAGGGGTTTTGTAAATATCCTTATTTACATCAAGCTGGGGTAGTGAGGCTGGGCCCGCCCCCCCCCCCTCCCCTCGCCCCACTCTTACTTCCCACTCTTACTTCTTTTCTTTTGTCCTCCCTTTCTTCTGTCCTCCCTATCTGTCCCCCCATCTACTATGGGTATCTACATAAATGAGGGATAGGTAGGAGGTGATGCAATTGAGTGTGTGTCTTCAAGGTAGATGAAGTATTGACTGTGTATATATGGATACTTGCCCTAGTATATATGTAAAGTGCAAATAGAAGGTAGATGTGTGATTGAATAGCACAGCATGGTTCTGTAAAGGGCCAGTATCAGGAGGTCCCATCCAGCGTGCGCGCTCATTTAGGTTACCATTGGTAATCATGCATACTAGGGGTGGTGAGGCATTCATGGGGTTAAAGAACGCCGGGACTGGCATTCTGTGTGGCTAGGAAATGCGAATTGACTGAATTAGCTATGATCAGTGGCCATTGGTCCAGTGACAGTAGGAGGCGTGACCATTGAGTATTCAAAAGAACCAGTGTGTATGCCCGCCCCCCACCCTGACGAAGCTCCGGTGGGCGGAGCGAAACACGTGTCGGCGGACGGCCGGCCCTCCACCATCCCAGCTCCTCCAACCCTCTGCCTTCCGAATGCGCTGACGTCACCAGCAGCGCGCCGGCCTGCAAGACACACGTGTTCACCGTGTGCGGCACAATGGAAGCTCAACAGCTGAGGACTGACATCGCTCGCATCCAGGGCTGCAGTACAGAGGCCTGATCGGCGGGGAACAAGTAACCGCCAGCGGCTGAACGCAGGACTACATAGTACAGCTAAGTACTTACTGCTTAACAACGCACATGTGTATATGCCTATTACAGTAAGCGGAGGATGTGGGTTACATTGAAGTGTCCCTCAGAGGCTAACAACTGAGCTGGCAACGAGCTAAGTATATAGCCACACAGTATTAGTGGTGACACCATGTTGCAACAAGAGGGGAGCCCCCAATGAAACAGGCCTGCAACGGTGGACAGTGCACTAAGTTTACCCTTCACAGTGTTTGGCTCATGGTTGCAGCCACAGAGGCTAACTATACAGTGGAACTTAATCGTTCATATGCCGGCCTTTTGATGCAGAGTGGTCAGCGCTAGCGGTGAATACTCCTGGATGCACAACGGAGTCAGCGCTGGGATTGAATGATCTATTCTATTCTCATATAGAAAGTTATACTATATCCCTTAGACTTAGGTTAGGTCAGAGAGGAGGAGGAGTGGATGTGTAGTGAGTGTGGCTGGTGTGGCTGCATGACTGGGGGGGCCCCCGTTTTTTAGATTCACTGTATATGTGTGTTTTTATTTATGTAGTGTACCGTCAACAGTGCCATGAAATTTTGCTAAACAATAAATTCTGCTTTGTAATGGCCATGAGGCTGTTTGTGGTCATTGGGCCAGTTCCAGCATATAACCGTGTTTATATGTATGTGTAGTGTAGTCTATTGGGGTTAGCTGGACGCCAGCATGTCTGGCAGTGCCCATACAACACTGAGTGAGATTCCCCTTCCTTTTATGTTTCTATGGTCAAATTAATGCGGAGATGTTGTTTCCTCTGCGTGGATGAGGTTGAGTACTCACAGTACTATATATAAGTGATAGTGAGAGATATATACATTATTTAGCTTGGCACGGTACCTTGTTGAGTAAAATTATTCTACTGTGCATAAAATATAGAATACTGCACATCAAAACAACATGGCTTATAAATTGGATAAGAGTTGTGTTTCCAACATACAGTCAGCATTTGAAACTGTGGGAGGAGATGCAGGCCCCTCAGGTGGAGGGGAAATAAGGGCATTGTTCAAAAAGCACAAGTCCCTAGTGGTAAAGCAGTTAAAAAGATATTGGGACATTTGCACGTTAGAGAAATATATTGAACACAAGGCGATCCCGCGAGGACTGAGGGAACGGGTGACCCCTGCTGAACATCTACGGACAGAAAGGTTTATGGCCAAGTGGCAGAAGGAATGTATAGACCATGGGATACGGGTCATGTCCTTGATAGTCGAAGAAGAATCCATCCAATTGACAGAATTGGATGAGGCCATAAAAGAAAGCTGTAGCACCCTCGATACTATGGGGGATGCTCCGGACTTTCAGAAGCTTAATGATTTAGTAAAGACAGAAGTAGATCGAGTACAAAGAAGTGTGAAAGAAATTAAGCAGAGGAAGTTCTGGAGAGATGTGTCAGAATTTGAGGAAGGAAAAGTCTTCATGGAGATTAAGCCCCGTAGTTACTTTGGAGGGAGGAGGCAGCGAAACTGGAAGGAAGTCTCAAGTGATTTGTCTGGTTGTGAGACAGAAGTCTCCGAAGACAGTAGTCCCCCGAGACAGAACAGAAAGCCCCGTAGGTCTGTGTCTTTTTTGGACCAGCCAAGAAAAGGCGACGACGTAGGAGGAGACAGCGTGGCCAAAAGAGTGAAGACTCTGAGGGGAATAAGGAAGACGGGAACAAGATGGCCATCCTAATGCAGGGAGGAAGTGGTGAGGCATCTTTGAATGTAATCAACCTCTCGAGGTTTAAAATGAACGAGGACCACAAGCGGGTTCTGTCGCGAGGGTTGTCCTTTTCCCCCACACATGGAGGAGATGAATTCACTCTTTTCAAAGATGTCTCTCTATTTCTGCGGAAAGTTTTATTCAAGAGTATGTACACACAGGGGGAGGAAGTAGGCATAGAGGGGGCATTTGAATCAAGTATACAGGCGAGCAATCTCGATGATAGAAATAGCTTGAATATATTAACCCAAGATGAATGTGATGTTGAGATCCCAGATCTACTCCCTGATCTAGAAAATTTGAAACTGAGATCCAAAACGTTTCCCCCATTGTCTGGTAATCGACATATCTCCTTATTCTTGCAAGCAGTACAACGTGAGCTCCAAAAAGGAGCATGGAGGGTGTCCTCGGAAGCTGATAATTTATCAGTTGAGGAGAAAATTGCCCTTAAGGAGCTACAAGAAGCGGAGAATGTAATCATACGGCCAAGTGACAAAGGGGGAAATGTGGTGTTATTAGATCAAAGCTACTACATAGAGGAAGTATACAACCAGTTGAGTGATAGTACAACCTATCGCAAGATTGAGACGAATCCTTTTCCTCAGGTGGTTGCTGCACTAAACGACAAACTAGACTGGGCAAAGGAAGAGGGGTTGTTAACCCCCAAACTATTTGACTATCTTTTTGTAAGAGACTATAATGTGCCAGTGCTCTATACCATCCCTAAGATTCATAAGTGCCCTTCCGCACCACCAGGCAGGCCCATCGTGTCTGGGAATGGAGGGCCGCTTGAAGGCATTGCTAGATTTGTCGATGAGAACTTGAAGCCTCTAGTGAAGGTTCTACCGTCTTTCGTATTAGACACAGGTGATGTCCTGCGGAAGATAAGGCCATTTAAGATGGAAGGAGACTGGCTTTTGGCCAGCATTGATGTTGAAAGCTTGTATACCTCCATTCCCCACACGGTGGGCCTGCTAGCGGTGTCCCGTTATCTGGAGGATCTGGGGCCCTGCGACGCAGCCTATAACGAACTGGTTGTGGAGTGTCTGGAGTTTGTTCTTATGAACAACTTCTTTCGCTTTCGCAGGGATTTTTTCCACCAGATACGGGGCACCGCTATGGGAGCGGCCTGTGCCCCATCTTACGCTTGCCTGCACTTAGGACGGTGGGAGGAGGAAGAAGTGTATGGGCGGCCTGAGTTTGGGGCACAGGTCGCTCTCTGGCTCCGGTACATCGATGATATTCTGGTGGTGTGGAGGGGTACTGAGGAATCCTTTGAACTCTTTGTTACAAATCTTAATCAGAATAGTCGAAACATAAGATTGACCAGTAAGGTTGGCCCCAATGAGTTAGAATTTCTGGACCTTCTGATTAAGCGGGAGGGTGATATATTACTCACCTCAACTTTTAGAAAGCCTACTGCTGGCAATACCCTTCTACATTACTCTAGCCATCATCCAGCACCTCTACGACGAGGGATCCCCCTGGGACAATTTCTGCGTATTCGCAGGAACTGTGGGACAAAACAAGAGTATATACGAGAGGCACGCCAGTTGACGAATAGATTTCGAGATAGAGGTTACCCGCATAGGCTGTTACGCACCTGCTTCAAAAAAGCGTTAGACTTAGATAGGGAGGATTTGCTAAGAAGAAAAGGTAGTCATATACGGTCCTCAGGCGACCAACCGGTGAGAGTCATCACACAATTTGGAACGCATTGGGAGCAGTTTCGTTTGATTTTGGAGTCAAATTGGCACATTTTGTGCCTTGATCCGGCTATAGCCAAATGTGTGGGCCCGAGACCACTCTTGACAGCACGCCGTGCACCAAATATGCGGGATATGTTGATGCACAGCGACCTAGTGGAGGTTAATAAGGACATCAGAATTGAAAAGTTACAAGGATCATTTAAATGTGGTCACTGTAAGATCTGTCCATACATGGATAAAACCACTTCATTCTGGGGTCCTAAGAATCCTAATAGACCTCGGTTGATTAAAGGGTTCATCAATTGTGCTACCTCTTTTGTGGTGTACATGCTCACCTGCCCCTGTGGTAGAAAGTACGTTGGTAAGACCAAGCGGGAACTCAGGGTGCGTATAGGTGAGCATGTGCGCGACATTAGGAGGGGAGATGATAGGAGTCCCGTGGCGGAACACTTTCGGTTGTTCCACCAGGGAAGACCGACTGGCCTTAAGGTATGTGGGATTTTTGCCCTTAGGAAAGATGGGAGGAGAGGCTTTCTGGATAAGAGATTAATGCAACAGGAAGCCCGGTTGATTTACGAGCTGGGCACAATGGTGCCCGCAGGCCTAAACATCGAAACAGGACTTAGTGCGTTTTTATAAACCCAGTGACATAGTGTATGAGCCCCCCAAAACCCCCACCCCCAACCCCCCCCCCTCTCCCGCTTCTTTTACTTTTCCTTACCTCCTCCCACCTCTGCTTTTTTGTTCCCTCTTGTCCCTTTTCCCTTCCTTCTACCCCCTGCTTGACATTTTCTAGTAGCCCATAGAACCATGATAAGGCAGGATAACAGACAATACAATGTTAATGTAGGAGGCATGGGTGTGAGAAATAATTACCCACTGGGAAGCTTGGAGGGGTTCTCCAGCGGTGTATGGGTAGTGTGGCAGCTTGGTTGGTGCTGGCCATCACAGTTGAAGTGGCTAGAAGGTCAGAGCCGGCTAGAATGCACAAACTAGGAGTGTCTTGTGGTTTAGGTCCACTTTTGATCTGTTTGCCGTAGTGGGATAGGAGCCCTTGGACCTGTGTGTTGTAATTATAGGATAAGCATTATAGGTTTGCCTGTATGGGATTGGGGTGGGGTGAGTAGGTGATAAGGGGATAAAGGGGTTTTGTAAATATCCTTATTTACATCAAGCTGGGGTAGTGAGGCTGGGCCCGCCCCCCCCCCCCCTCCCCTCGCCCCACTCTTACTTCCCACTCTTACTTCTTTTCTTTTGTCCTCCCTTTCTTCTGTCCTCCCTATCTGTCCCCCCATCTACTATGGGTATCTACATAAATGAGGGATAGGTAGGAGGTGATGCAATTGAGTGTGTGTCTTCAAGGTAGATGAAGTATTGACTGTGTATATATGGATACTTGCCCTAGTATATATGTAAAGTGCAAATAGAAGGTAGATGTGTGATTGAATAGCACAGCATGGTTCTGTAAAGGGCCAGTATCAGGAGGTCCCATCCAGCGTGCGCGCTCATTTAGGTTACCATTGGTAATCATGCATACTAGGGGTGGTGAGGCATTCATGGGGTTAAAGAACGCCGGGACTGGCATTCTGTGTGGCTAGGAAATGCGAATTGACTGAATTAGCTATGATCAGTGGCCATTGGTCCAGTGACAGTAGGAGGCGTGACCATTGAGTATTCAAAAGAACCAGTGTGTATGCCCGCCCCCCACCCTGACGAAGCTCCGGTGGGCGGAGCGAAACACGTGTCGGCGGACGGCCGGCCCTCCACCATCCCAGCTCCTCCAACCCTCTGCCTTCCGAATGCGCTGACGTCACCAGCAGCGCGCCGGCCTGCAAGACACACGTGTTCACCGTGTGCGGCACAATGGAAGCTCAACAGCTGAGGACTGACATCGCTCGCATCCAGGGCTGCAGTACAGAGGCCTGATCGGCGGGGAACAAGTAACCGCCAGCGGCTGAACGCAGGACTACATAGTACAGCTAAGTACTTACTGCTTAACAACGCACATGTGTATATGCCTATTACAGTAAGCGGAGGATGTGGGTTACATTGAAGTGTCCCTCAGAGGCTAACAACTGAGCTGGCAACGAGCTAAGTATATAGCCACACAGTATTAGTGGTGACACCATGTTGCAACAAGAGGGGAGCCCCCAATGAAACAGGCCTGCAACGGTGGACAGTGCACTAAGTTTACCCTTCACAGTGTTTGGCTCATGGTTGCAGCCACAGAGGCTAACTATACAGTGGAACTTAATCGTTCATATGCCGGCCTTTTGATGCAGAGTGGTCAGCGCTAGCGGTGAATACTCCTGGATGCACAACGGAGTCAGCGCTGGGATTGAATGATCTATTCTATTCTCATATAGAAAGTTATACTATATCCCTTAGACTTAGGTTAGGTCAGAGAGGAGGAGGAGTGGATGTGTAGTGAGTGTGGCTGGTGTGGCTGCATGACTGGGGGGGGCCCCCGTTTTTTAGATTCACTGTATATGTGTGTTTTTATTTATGTAGTGTACCGTCAACAGTGCCATGAAATTTTGCTAAACAATAAATTCTGCTTTGTAATGGCCATGAGGCTGTTTGTGGTCATTGGGCCAGTTCCAGCATATAACCGTGTTTATATGTATGTGTAGTGTAGTCTATTGGGGTTAGCTGGACGCCAGCATGTCTGGCAGTGCCCATACAACACTGAGTGAGATTCCCCTTCCTTTTATGTTTCTATGGGCATTCGCATTCTTCCCTACCTGGACGACATGCTTATCGCTTCTCAGTCCTTCCATCAGGCGGAGCTGGACACTCAGCGGGTGATGTCCACACTGGAATCATTCGGCTGGGTGATCAATCACCCCAAATCTTCCCTGTCTCCTCCCATGGTGAAGTCTTTTCTGGGCATGATTCTGGATTCAGCTCAGGTCAAGATCTTTCTTCCTCAGCAGAAGGTGGAGGTCCTTCAAGAGAAAGCTCAGCTCCTGCTGTCTTGTCCTCATCCAACCATCAGGCAGGGAATGCAGCTGGTGGGCCTGATGGTGTCCTGCTTCGAGGTGGTTCCTTATGCTCAGTTCCACATGAGGCCTCTTCAGCTTCACCTCTTGTCAGTATGGGATCGGGACCCTGTGTCCCTGGATCAGGTGTTTGTCTTATCCCCTCAGGTCAAGCGGTCTCTAGTGTGGTGGCTGTACTCAGGGAACCTGCTGGGGGGCAGATCCTTTCTGTCCCCCTGCTGGGAGACTGTCACCACGGATGCCAGTCTGACAGGTTGGGGGGGGATTCTGGAAGTCCCTGAAGTTCCAGGGCCAGTGGGGCCCTCAGGAGGCCCATGCCCCTATCAACATTCTGGAATTGAGGGCAATCAGGTTGGTTCTCGCCCACTTAACCCCACACCTGAGGTGTCGGGCTGTTCAGGTCCGCTCGGACAACCAGACGGCGGGTGCCTACATCAATCATCAGGGAGGGACCCAGAGCAAGAGGGCCCTCAAGGAAGTGTCCCTGATACTGTCCTGGGCGGAGGAAAATGTTCCCTGCATCTCAGCTGTGTACTTCCCGGGGGTGGAGAATCTGGAGGCAGACTCTCTGAGCAGGGGGACCTCTCGTCTGGGAGAGTGGTCCCTCAGCAGCAGGGTGTTTCGCTCCCTGTGCCACAGCTGGGGTCAGCCGGATGTGGATCTGTTTGCGTCCTGTCACAATCACAAGCTTCCAGTCTTTGTCTCTCTGTCCCAGGATCCTCTGGCCTTGGCCACGGATGCCCTGGCAATGTCTTGGACGAGGTTCCGGCTCCTGTATGTGTTTCCCCCGTTTCCACTGCTGTGCAGGGTGCTGCGCAAGATAGTTCAGGAAGGGGTGCCATTCTGGTGGCCCCCTGTTGGCCAAGAAGAGTGTGGTTCGCAGACATCGTGCAGTTGGCAGTAGATCAGTACGCCCTGCCACGGGTTCCAGATCTGCTCACTCAGGGACACCTACGCCACCCCAATTTACAAACGCTGGCTTTGACGGCCTGGCTGTTGAAACCTCCATCTTGATGGAGAAAGGGCTGCCTGCCTCGGTGGTGAATACCATGATCCGGGCTAGGAAGAGGTCCTCTTCTTCCATCTATTACAAGGTTTGGCGTACTTACATTGACTGGTGCAAGTCCCACTTGCATCCCTGCCGTTTGTTTTCTATTCCTAAGATTCTGGAGTTTCTCCAACATGGTTTGGATCTGGATCTTCAGCTCACTACACTGAAAGGTCATGTTTCTGCTATTTTTTTCCAAAGATCCTTTGCTCAGCATCCCCTGGTCAAGACCTTTTTCCAGGGGGTTACACGTCCCCCACGTAAGCCAGTGTTACCAGTCTGGGACTTGAACTTGGTCTTATCTGCCACGCAGGGGTCTCCCTTTTGAGCCCTTGCAAGGGGCTCCTTTGTCCATTCTTACGCTTAAGGTGGTCTTTTTGGTGGCTATCACTTCTGTTAGGCGTGTTTCTGAGTTGGCGGCGCTTTCCATCAAGCCTCCTTATTTTGAGAGACACCAGGACAGGGTGGTGTTTCGTTTTAAGCCTCAATCAGGACATTGTTTTGCCTTCTCTGTGTCCTAATCCCAGTAACCCTAAGGAAGGGGTTTTGCATTCTTTGGACATAGTCAGAACTTTGAAGTTCTATTTGGTGGCTACTGAATCCTTCAGGAAGACTGATGCTCTTTTTGTGCTTCCGTCTGGACCTAAGAAAGGTCTGGCTCCGGGTAAGTCCACTATCAGCAAGTGGATACGTCAGGCTGTGATACAGGCCTACTCTGCTCAGGGGGGAAGGAGCCTCCCTTCCGCCTTACTGCTCATTCTACTCGTGCTATTGGTGCCTCTTGGGCTTTTCAGCACCAAGCTTCTGTTGAACAAGTTTGCAAGGCCGCTACTTGGTCTTCTGTTCATACTTTTCAAAGTTTTACAAGGTTGATGTTAGGGCCTCAGCTGATGCTGCTTTTGGCCGCAAGGTTCTGCAGGCGGCAGTGGTTTAAACTGTCTGCTGTTACTTTGGGGATCCTACCCTACCTTATGGACACTGCTATTGGATGTCCCAAGTGTAAGGAATATCTTCTGGAACAGGACGTGCTGTATACTTAGAATAATACAATTCTGTGATTACTCACCTGTAGAATTGGTATTATATGTATACAGCACGTCCTGTTCCACACCACCCTTGTTATCATTATCTTTAGTTACCTCTTTGTGGTGATTGTTCTTATGTTCAAATTTTTATATAATGGTTATAGTTCTCCCAGTCTCATTTTAACTGCTTTTCAATACTGGAAATTTTGTGGGAGGTCCCTGGTATATATGGGGCCGGGAGGAGCACCATCTACTGGATGTATAACCCAAGTGTAAGGAATATTTTCTGGAACAGGACGTGCTGTATACATATAATACCAATTCTACAGGTGAGTAATCACAGAAATCTTTTTTTTTTTTTTTTTTTCTTTAGTGGTGCACCTGAGGGGTCTGCAAAGGCCGTTTGTATCATTCCTTTCCAGGAGAGGTTTACAGAATAGCGCTGCACTGTGTGCAGGACAAGACTGGAGGATCCAGTGAGTATTTGGACTTCATCAATTGTTTCTCCTTCCTGTTTGGGAAGTTTTCCCTATTCTATGACTGTTATGTTTTATTCCAGGCATGGCTTTGCTCGCAGTGATTCAGAGTATGGCCCCCTAACAGATCTTCCCGACTGGAGCTTTGCAGGTAAGCCTGTTGCTCCACCAGGAAAAGTACTTAGGCTCTATTCACACCTTTCTGCTTGCGCTGTGTTGGGCAACACAGTCACAGCGCAAGGGAAAATGTTATCTATTGATTTCAATGGGCCAGTTCACATATATACGCTGTGTATATACCGGTATGTGAACTGGCCCATTAAAAATAATGGGCAGCATTTTCCCTTGCGCTGTGACTGTGTTGCCCAACACAGCACAAGCAGAAAGGTGTGAATAGAGCCTTAGTGGTAACTCCCAGTTTCTGACTGGAATAGTCAAATGGAACCATATCCTAATGTTTGTGGAAATGAGTCTGCGATTAAAGAAAATGCTTAGAAGATTCAGAACCATCTGGGCTTCATTTCTGTTGTGTGGACACTTAACACGTCCAGCCACTAGGTGGCTCTCCTCTCCTGGTGTTTGCCAATGAACTGGAATTTTTATTTTTTTTTGGCAGGCTCACTGATTAATTTTTATAAGCAGTATTTTTCCTAACTCCATCAAGTTGAGTGAGCCAATAAGTGATATGCCTTTAACTTCAGGTTTTCTGCTTAAACTGATGTACAACGTTTTACTACTACAAAGAATTTTTAAAGTAGATCAAAACCTGGGGTTTTGGTACATGCCCCTGGGGCACCCTGGTTTGGGATGCCCTGCGCTGTGAATCCCCGCCATTTGCCCAGTAAACTCACCTCTGCTCGGTCCAATGGCACATGTACGGCTTCTTGTCCAATGAGCTTCTCTGGATGTGCCTATCAATGTGGGGCCGGAGAAACTGAATGGAATGCTAGCCACACAGCATCACTCGCATCCTTCAGCTGTGCTTCGGTCACGCACAGCCAGTCAGTTGCGGCGGACGTGGCCGCACACAGCCAACAGAGGTCGTGAGTGATGGCATCGCCAGCCACACATGCGCCGTGGGCTTTTCTGACAGGTAAGGATTTTGGGGGACTGAAGGGGTCACAGAGTGAGATATCCCAGTTCGGGATGCCCCAGAGTAAGAGTCTTAAACTCCAGGCATGGTTTTCATACTAAGGATTAAAAAAAACAATATATACATGCTGAATAGTGGGAGGAGATATTTAAACATCCCTGCTAAATAAAACATTTGCGCCAAACTTGTGGTTTTCCTTTCCGGGTAGGAAAAAATACAGTTATTTAAACAGACCGTTCTGCTTTTACATGGGTGATTTGCACCATTACAATGCCTCTGCTGAGCCAACCTGTGGGGAGCAGCAGCATTAACCATTCTGAATATCTGCTTAGAATTACATGATGGGTAAAAGCATCTACACATATTGGAATAATAGCAATAAACTTTTATTCCAGCGCAGCCTGGCTTATGGGACAAGTCATTAGAACTGTCGAGTTGGGTGTATGAGTAACCCCTCCTCTTGCTATCTAGCATATTTATGTGGATTTCTATTTTGTACCAATTTTTCATGATAGTCTTCCATTGAAGTGGAACAGCCACCCCCTCCCGCATTAGAATGCTCACTTTTTCCTGAACTCGTGCTTTATCTCTGCACTGCAGTTGCATCCCAGCTATATGCCATGGCAGGCATTTCTGAATGGCACACCCACAGCTAGAAGCAAGTGAGGATGTGGCCAATGGTGTTCGCTCCATTCAGATTTCCTTGCTGCTTGTGGTGGCAAAGGATATCCGAATGGAACACGTGCCGCTGATTGATGGAGTGGGCTGCTCATGCGCCATGGGAACAAGGAAAAGGTGAGTTTGCAGACGATCCTGGTGGATACACACAGTGGGGTTTTCCAAATCCACTTCTCCACCAAGAGGAACAAAATCTAAGTGAAAATGTTGGCTTTTGTTCCTCTTAAAATGTCAGGTGGTTCTAATGGGTTCTTATTGCTGTTTGTGTGCCCTTTGGAAAAGCAAGAAACAGATCCCATAAAATAATGTATCTCCTATTTTCATTGCTCCTGCTAGCAAACAAGGTGAGGGGAAACCCATTCTCATTCAATAAAACATGGCACTTTATTGAAGTGACATTCCAGGCAAAAGCTTAATCTAACCTGCTCCCTTTGCTCCCTGTGCTGGTTGTCAGGGGCTGCATCTTTAATATAGCCTGCTTTATATTTCTTAATAAACAGTGACCTCTGTTCCTTCAGCAGCAAAGGATGACTCGTGCATGCATGTCTCAAATGTTTCAGTTCCTTCAAAGGTGAATTCATTTTGGAGCCTGAGAAAGAGGACTCGGTAGAAGGGAGCAAATTCAGTAGGGTTTATCAGGAAATGCTGGCAAATGAAGGATGCAGCCCCTGATAGCCAGCATGGGGCAAGTGGGAAGAATTTGAATATACTGTATACTGTATAGATCTATCCTGCCAAATCGATTTTTATGTGGATATTCTCGTTCATAGATGGACGCCCAGCCCCACTTTGGAAAGGGCAGATTAGGCGAAAAGAGGAAAACGCAGCACTGGCTGTAAGTTGGTTTATTTGAATATATTGATTGCTGTGAAGTTAGATATTTATTTAATGAGCATTAAAAACATTAAGTTAAATTTGTTATGCAACAAGGCAATCTTTTTGTACATTTACCGCAATGCTTACCAATCACATATTTCTCTTCATCCCTATGTCGCTTTGCTGAGGGGACAGTGTGCTTGGCTTCTGCTGTCACTGACTTCCCTGGTCCCTGTCTGTGACTTGATCCTTGACTAAGGCAAAGCTGCAGAGGCAAACCATGGCAATTGTTTCTGCCAAAGGAACTCATGGAGCCGAGATGCAGATCAGCACACAAAGCATCCTTGCCATTACTGACTCCATTCTTACACAATGTATTCAACCATAGGGGGGTTCCAAATTATCTTGGACTTTTCTGAAGCGGCAGTGACCGCTTCTGGCACTTTTCACACAATTATAGATCCATTACCTCCCCGCAGGGCATCCAAAATCGGTATGCTCCGCTGTGTGAAACCCCCCAGGTAGCCTTCTACACTTACCTTAATACCGGTCCAACGGCGCATGCACAGGCCGCAGCCGCATCCCCGCTATCCCTCTAGCAGGCCGCATGAATGGCCGTCGCGGGCGCGCTCCCTGTTAGAGGGAAGCACGAGATGTGGCCGCCAGCGCGCTCGGAGCCGCTGAGCTAAGACGTCGCTCAGACGTGGTAATCTCAGCGGCTCCGAGCACGCTGATTGGACGAGCGGGTGTGCATGCGCTGTAGGACCACAGTGAGGTGAGTTGATGCGGGCGATCACATAGCGGGGTTTCCCGGGGGAGTGGACCAAAACCCAGAATAGTCAAAATCCTGGGTTTTGGTCCACTTTAAAAGGATTTACCACCCATATAACAAAACAAAAGGGTACTCAGCTTTTCTCTCCCGCAGCTTCAGTCTGACTCTGGCAGTCAGCAACTCACTTGATTGCTGAATTGAATCCCGGCCCACCCAGGGCCTGTAGTCAGAGGCGATTCCATGTCTGGTTCACATTCTGGCCATAAGTCATAGGCGTGCTGCTATTCCCTCTCCGCTGCCTTGGCACACCCCCTCCATTTCAGTGAATGGAGAGGGCACGGTAGTGATCCTATGACTGATGTTGTGGGACATGAACCGTATATAGTGGCACCACTGCCAGCTATTCGGGCCCCAGACCACGCAAGATGCGATCTGGTAAATTTGCTGACCGCTAGAGTCAGACCGACCAGCTGCGAGGGATGAAAGGTGGTTAAGCACCTCAAGTGAAATAGAAACATTTGTTTTCTATTTTAAAAATGTAAACCGCAAGCACATGTAATGGGGTACGTTTATCGGAATTCAAATTATTTTGAAAGAAATATCTTTATCAGAGATATTAAAGGTATGTACAGAATGTATACAATTACAGAGTACATAAGTAGAAACAACACTTTGCACGAGCCCCAGCGACTAGACGACCACTCGCATTTTTCTTGTACCATTTTTTTTTTTAGCAAGGTTAAAAATGAAAAGACGCCTATAGGAAATCCAAACACATTAAAGTTATACTAAAGGCAAGCCTGGTTGTTGTTCCATTGTCTCAGGCATCCCAAACTTCAATTTGTTTTCAAAAAGTCCCTGTAGCTTCTAAGTTATTTGTTAAAGTATTAGAGCATTAGAGATGCAGAGGAAAAAATGAGGAGAAAATGTGGGTGTGGTAACAGCGATGTGATGTAAGCACACTGTGTTCTTTACAGCTCCTGATATTTATTAACTTAAAGTAAAATATCAGCTGCATTAGAAATAATACGCTACTGGCCTGTATAACTGTCCCATCACATGTGTAGGAGCTATTCATTTTTAAATAGAAGTAAACTATTTTTTTTAGTTTACTTTATTAGTGAGAAAAGCTCAGACTCCCCCTCCAAACTCAGCCTGTCATTTGGATATTCCACATTGTGTTTCAAGCCCAACGACAGACCTGGGCACTGATAGAATTTCTTTTGTATTCCTTTTTGCTTTTATCTTGGACGTTTAGCCTCCTCATGTCTGGGATGACCAGACAAAGGAATTTCATATACAAATGCAATGGGTGGCATTCACTAGAACCAAAGTGTTGTCACTGACTGGAGACACCTACTCCATTTCTGGTGACTAAAAAGAAAGACAAGGAGGTTAATGCGGAGTAAAAAAAAAAAAAAATGAAATGAAAGTGCACTTTTTATACCTAGGGCTAGGTAGCCATTGAAATGGAGTGGCATTTTCACTTACAACAAAAATAGTATTGCACTTTTTGCCACAATACTGAATTAAAGGGGGTCAAAAGTGCATTCTCCTTTGTTGTGTACCTAGGGGTCGATTTAGCTTTTATTCCTTTTTTGTTTTTTTAAATGTGGGGTTCACTCCAAACTGCACTTTTGTAATCAACAATGAAGGGAAGCACTTTTACCCCCAAATTAGCGTAGTGCATGATCTCCCTAAAGGGGTCACAGACCGCAGACAGAGTACTAAAGCACTGTAGCTCTCCCATGTTATCACTAACAAATTTTAAATAAGGTTGGGCTTTTATAACCCCAATACCTGCAACAATATTTACAATATATATAATTTTATACTGAATTACTATTTGCATTACATGAACCAGACCAAAAGCCTGGTACAGTTGGAAAAGGTGGCGGCCATTTTGCTGCCTGGATTCAACTGACAATGCGCAGTAACCGGAAGCCCAGATGCACTTCCTGTTTGCAGGTGGCCTACGAATGCATGAGCGGCCATTTTGTTTTTAAAGTTTACCACAGCAAGAGTTAGAAAAAGGTAGATGAAGTTTTATGTGCAGCAATCTAAATTGCCCTGAGGAAGGATGTATATGAGCACTGTTTGTTTTGTTGGTCCGGTTTAAGTTATTTTTGACTCTGTTGGTCCGCTTTAAACGTATTATGTAACTTCATATTGTTTTCTTTCTTTCTGCCCCTGTTTGCAGAGCCGTATTGTCTTTTTGAACAATGAAATAGATGAAGGCATGAAAAAGTGGTCTGACAAGCAGGAGGAGCTGAGGCAAAAACAGCTTCTAAAGCAGAAGAGTCAGTTAAAGTCTAAAGCCTTATTTAATAAAAAGACAAACACCAATAAATAAAGACTGTTTGTAAGGAAAACCGAGGTGGTTTCATGTGTTTCACATCACTCCTGTAGGTCAGCATCACTTAGGATGGGTATAATTTACTGGTTTTGAACATGTTTTTTTACAATCTAGCTGCCAGTAAGCTTAAAGTCTGGGTCAAGCAGATCTTCAGAGACATTGTGGGTTTGTGTGTGGGGCCATTCAACATTGGCGAAAACCACACTGAGACTGCTGAAGTAGTATTTACAGATGACACACCTGATGGGATGCGCATTTCGGACTTTGAAAGGAAGTGTATCTGAGTCAGATTTCCCTTCTTCGATTTTAAGTTGAAACTAGAGCAATTCCTGGTTTCCGTGGTGTCACCTACAGATGTGTGATGAGTGGAATGTGCATATGGCATACATCTGGTACAGATTGTGACTGTAAACCGTCTGCAGCTTTGCTGCGTATGGCACAAAACTGCTTATTTATTTAAGGCTACCAGCAAATAGAAATCTGCTTTATTGGTCACATGATTGTATATTTAACGGGAAACCATAGTGTTTGAACTTTTAGTTTAAGGTTTACAATGAACTACCAGCAGATTTTTTTTCATCATAGGTCTTGCATACTGATCTCGTTCTGCACGAAGAAAACAATAACTAAAAAAAAAATATGTGCGCAAAGGAAAAATTAAATAAATGTGTGTTCCTACCTCCATTTGCGGTATAGATGCTGAAGCTGTTAGGTTACCAAACTAGTTTTCTACTGGGCTGCTTGCTGGGAAGATGGTTGGTTGCCAAAAGCAGCTTGCGTGGGCAGTAGCCTGCTAACGGTTTACAACCTCTGACTTGAAGCATTTAGCAACGGATGGTACGGAGGTCATTAGAACATTATGGAGAATTTCAAGTTCACATGCATCATCAAGTAGTTTGTTTATGGTAGATTTTGTTTTACTAACCTTTCTGAAATGACAGCTTTAGGCTATGTCCATTTAGTGCCACATGTTTGCTGTATTCTCTACATAGCTTTGAGGCAAACCGCAAACAGGACTTCTTATAGCTTGCTTTCAAAATGTGATTTCTTTCCATTCCCATTCCCAAGGCCAGATTTGTGGAGTACTTGAATGATAGTTGTCCTGTGGATCTCTGCAGCTCCTCCAGAGTGACCCTTTGCCTCTTGGCTGCTTATCTAATAAGTGTTCTCCTTGCCTGGGCTGACAATTTAGGTGGACAGCCATTGTATTCTTAGTATACAGTACGTCCTGCTCCAGATATAATACTTACTATCGGGTATTACTCCGCCAGATGGGGCTGGACTGCAGAGACATCGAAAATAGGCTCCTCCCGGGCCCCTCAAATACCCAGGGACCTCCCACAAATCCCCATTTTTCTCTGCAGTCTGGACTGCGAAGGACAAGAAATGGCTCTCTCTACTCGCAGGTGAGCGGGGCTATTAGCCTGCGGCCCTGTAGGACTATTCTCACCCGTTCCATTATTAATGTGCCTCCCAGCCTTGGCTGCGCTGGTCGGGTGATGGTAGGCAGCACCGCTGTAAGGTGCTTAGGAGCGCTGCTCCACCGCAATCCCCCACCAAAGGGTAGGCGGTTCAGGCTTATGGTGAGCCTCTATGGGATGCCCCTCCCGCACTACTGCCCCTGTCTATCAGTGAGCCCTATGTCAAGTGGCCGCTGTCCTCCCTCATTCTCCTTGTAGCCCTCAGGGGGAAAGAAGGGTGTGTGTGTGTATGCATATACGTGTATTGGCTTTGTGCTTTATTACATTGTGCTTTGTGTCAGCCGCTGCGCTGACTTGTTTTACTATTACTATACTTAAAATTACCTCAGGCGCCGGCGCGCCGTCATTGGCTGCTTGTCATGTGTTGGCTTCGGGGGGCGGGGCCTGTCTCTGGCACGTTCCGCGTCATTAATTGTGCGGGCCCGCCCCTCGAGGTAGACCGACGCCATTTTGTCTGCTTGCTCGGCTTCTGTGTGACGGACCTCTACCTACCGCGGTCCGTAAGTGCCCTCGCGGGCGGCTTTATTACCACCTTTTTATTATTGTCTGCTTACGGCTCATTTGATTGTGTCTTTCCGACGGGCGAATCCATTGGCTTCTCCCGGCCCTCTATTGGTTGGTTAACTTGTGAGGCCTAGTGTAATTACTCCCACTTCCCTAGCGGGTTATTGGGGCATCCCGGGTTGCTGTATAGCGTTAATCCCTAACGGTCTATAGTGCCGCTATAATCACCATATGGAGGCATCTCAGGATAATGTGACCGGGATTCCTTCGGGACAAGCCCGGCTGTGTGTAGCGTGTGGGGAGTCTCATGTTGACGCTGACAAGGCGCGGGTCTGTGTACCCTGTGCTGAGCAGGTGCTTACGCTGCAATCTGGCCTGCCAGTGGCTGGGCCTGCACCTCGTTTCACTTCACCTACCCCCCCAAGCTTAAATCTCACTCCTACTGAGTTGCATATGAGTGGGGATTCTCAGCCTGATGTGTCTTCTAGACTGGCTAGTGTTGAGAAGTTAATTGCTAATACCTTGGCGCGTAAGGCCTCTGCAAAAAAGCGGCACTTAACGCCTGATGTCACTCTTTTCCCTATGGAAACTGAGGAGTTTTTGCATCTATGTGGATATACCCCTTCAGTCGAAGGGGAGCTATTCTCCGACTCGGGGTCATCTGATGAGAGGCCCAGGGGTCATGATGATTCTGGCCCCGGATGATACTGATAGATTGCTGGCCCAGATTTTTGAGGTTCTGTCCATCTCTTCCCCTGTTGCGGCTCCCAGGCAAAGGGGGGAACTTTTTCATACCGCTAAGTCACGCTTGGAATTTCCTGAGCAAGCACATTTCAATAACCTTGTGCTCAAGGAATGGGAACGTCCCAGTAGACTTCCTGGTGTACCTAAAAGTTGGGATAGGAAGTATCCCTTTCCTGCTGATGTGGTAAAGTGTTGGTCATCCCCTCCTGAAGTGGATGCCCCAGTCCTAGGGCTATCTAACACCTCTGTCATGCACTCCCCTGACTCTACTACCCTGCGGGATGTTGAGGACCGGCGCATTGACCAGCTGGCGTCCCATGCCTTTGCATGTGTGGGGACGGCGCTGCGCCCGGTCTGTGCCTCGGCCATTACGACTGTGGCCATTAGGACCCTGATCAGAAGTATACTTGATGGTGCCCCTGATGACTTGCCTTGTGAGGTGTTTAATGCACTCTCTAGTGATGTTTTTGTAAATTTTGTCCTCTCTGCCTTGGACGACACCATTAGAATGTGTGCCAGAGCCTCTGCCCTTGTGGTGGCTATACGCCGCTCGGTTTGGCTACGCCAGTGGGCTGCTGACAACGCTGCCAAGAAGGCCCTCACTGGTTTTCCCTTCAAAGGACTACGCCTGTTTGGGCACCGCCTGGACCTTTTTGCTAAGGGAGGCAGGTTACCCCAGCGCAGGCGGCAGTCTCGGCCCTTTCGGAGTCAGGGCTCCTTTTCCTCCCCCTACCGTGGTGCTAGAGAAGGGAGGGGGGTTTCCTTTACTGGGGCCCGAGGAAACTTCGGGGGTAGGGGCAGAGGACATGGCCGTCCTGGCTCCTCCTGGGGCCCCAAGCTTAAGTCCTCTCCCAAGCCCCCTCAGGCATGATGGGGCGCCCTCACCCATCCGGGTGGGGGGACGGCTTCAGCACTTTGCTCACGTCTGGAGGCTTCATGTCTCGGCCCGGGGGATTCAGGAGGTAGTGTCCTCTGGTTACAAGATAGAGTTTGCTGCCTGGCCGCCCCCAAGATTCATCAGATCCCGGATCCCTCAGGACCCTGTGTCAGCTCAGGATCTAATGCAGGCAGTGCAAAGCCTCCTGGAGCTGGGGGTCATCTGCAAGGTCCCTTTAAGAGAAAAGGTGTGTGCTTTCCCCCCTGGTCAGGCGGTCCCTCTTGTGGTGGATGGACTCCAGGAACCTGTTGGGGGGCAGATCTTTTCTGACCCCCTCCTGGGAGACGGTTACCGCGGATGCCAGTCAGGTTGGGGGGGTTTCTGGAAGTCCCTGCGGTTCCAGGGGAGGTGGGACCCTTGGGAGGCCCACACACCTATCAATGTCTTGGAGCTGCGGGCGATCAGGTTAGTTCTGGCTCAGTTGACTCCTCACCTTCGGGGCCTGCCTGTTCAGGTGCGCTCGGACAACCAGATGGCAGTTGCCTACATCAATCAACAGGGAGGGTCCCGGAGCAAGAGGGCCCTCTAGGAAGTGTCTCTGATCCTGACCTGGGCGGAGACCATTGTTCCCTGCATATCAGCTGTGTACATCCCGGGGGTGGAAAATCTCCTGGAAGACTCTCTGAGCAGGGGGACCTCTCGCCAGGGAGAATGGTCCCTATGCAGCAGGGTGTTCCAATCTCTGTGTCACCGTTGGGGCCAACCAGATGTGGATCTGTTTGTGTCCCGTCACAATCACAAGCTTCCTTCCTTTGTCTCCCTGTCCCAGGATCCTCTGGCCTTGACCACGGATGCTCTAGCAATGTCATGGCAGGACTTTGTTTCCCTCCATTCCCCCTGCCGGGCAGGGTTCTGCGCAAGATTGCTCTGGAGGGGGTGCCAGCAATTCTGGTGGCCACCAGGTGGCCAAGAAGAGTGTGGTTCACAGACGTGGTGCAGCTGGCAGTAGATCAGTACACTCTGCCCATGGTGCCAGATCTGCTCACTCAGGGCTCCCTACGCCATCCCAATTTACAAACTCTGGCTTTGACGGCCTGGCTGCTGAAACCTCCATCTTGATGGAGAAGGGGCTGTCTACCTCGGTTGTTGATACCATGATAAAGGCTAGGAAGAAGTCGTCTTCTTCCATTTATTACAGGGTTTGGCGTGCCTATATTGACTGGTGTGAGTCT
This sequence comes from Gastrophryne carolinensis, assembly GCA_027917425.1. Taxonomy (NCBI): domain Eukaryota; kingdom Metazoa; phylum Chordata; class Amphibia; order Anura; family Microhylidae; genus Gastrophryne; species Gastrophryne carolinensis. The sequence goes on from CM051234.1 coordinate 422,873,605, forward strand.
AAGGCTCTTCCCTGTCGTGTGTTCTCTATTCCCAGGATTCTGGAGTTCCTGAAAGGTCAGGTTTCTGCCCTGGCTGTTTTCTTCCAGAAGTCCTTTGCTCAGCATTCTCTGATAAGGACTTTTTTCCAGGGGGTGACTCATGTGCGTCCCCCACGTAAGCCTATGGTGCCTGTTTGGGATTTGAACTTGGTTTTGTCAGCCTTGCAGGGTGCTCCCTTTGAACCTGTGCAGGATGCTGCCCTGGCCATTCTTACTCTCAAAGTTGTCTTTTTGGTGGCTATCACCTCTGTTAGGCGTGTGTCTGAGTTGGCTGCGCTCTCCATTCAGCCCCCCTACTATGAGAGACACCAGGACAAGGTGGTGTTTCGCTTCAAGCCAGATTTTCTGCCTAAGGTAGTGTCTGCCTTTCATTTGAATCAGGACATTGTTCTTCCTTCATTGTGCCCTAATCCTAGTAATGCTAAGGAGAGGATTTTGCATTCTTTGGATGTGGTTAGGTTTTGCAGGCGGCAGTGGTCTGCTGTTACCTTTTTGGGGATCCCACCCTACTTTATGGACACTGCTATTGGATGTCCCGATAGTAAGTATTATATCTGGAGTAGGACGTACTGTATACTAAGAATAATACAATTCTGTGATTACTCACCTGTAGAATTGATATTATGAGTATACAGTACGTCCTGCTCCACCCCACCCTTGGTTTTGCATTATCTTGGATCCCCTGTACGGTGATTGTTATCATTGTTATAGTTACTAGTTTGGGTTGTTTTAATTCTCCCGGCTTCTCGTTAACTGCTTTTCAATGCTGGGGATTTGTGGGAGGTCCCTGGGTATTTGAGGGGCTGGGAGGAGCCTATTTTCGATGTCTCTGCAGTCCAGCGCCATCTGGCGGAGTAATACCCGATAGTAAGTATTATATTTGGAGCAGGACGTACTGTATACTCATAATACCAATTCTACAGGTGAGTAATCACAGAATTGTATTTTTGTTAGGTTTGCAGTTGTGCCATACTCCTTCCATTTACGGATGATGGATTAATTAATGCTCTGTGAGCTGTTCTGAGCTTTTTTTTTTTATATATATATATATATAACCTGATCCTTAATACACTTAACCCTTAACCACATCATTATACCTGAGCTGACTGGTGTGTTCCTTTTGGTTTTCTTGATGTCGATTGTTCATTAATGTCTAAATGCCTTCACAGAACAGCTGTATACTGCAAATACATTCCCTACAGGTGGACTCTAATTAGGAATTAGGTGATTTCTAAATGCAATTGGTCACACTGGATTTTATTTAGGAGAGAAGAACAGGGGGATTCATACTTATGCACACTACACTTATACATGCTTTTCCACATAAAAAAATTATAATTTTTTTTACACTTTACAAAACTTGCTGCTCTGTGTTGGTCTATCACATAAAATCTCAATAACATACATAAAGCATATTGTGAAATTCTCCAGCTTAGTGTCAGCTTACCTTTCCCTAGTCCAACAGCACATGTCCAAGCTCTCCTCCAATCGGCCGTTAGCCATGCCTATGTAATTCGGTCAATGGCTCTAATTGTTTACAATGAGAAGTAAGAGCGTCTGCATCTTTGAGCTGTGCGTGCCCTCTCACCCTGGTCATTCAATGGCCCACGCTTGCGCCATTGGACCAGGAAGAGGTGTTTTACAGAGCGTTCTGGGGGAGGGGGTTTCATGCAGCAGGGCATCCGAGTTCAGAATGTCAAAATCCCACTACTACCAACACTACCAGGAATTTCACTTTCCTGTGTGTTCCTCTCGGGGGGGCATCCTGAATTGGTATGCCCCTCTGTGTATCCCCCCATGTCACCCCATACACACCTTCACTCCCACGGTGCATACTTGGGCGGTTGTGGTGAACGTCGCTCTCAGACAATCAGCGTGCTAGTATTCGCTCGGCTCCACCAATGGCTAAGCAGTCGATCTGCACCACCAGCTGGATCCCCCCGCTCACCTTCTAGCCGTGGTGAGCCCGCACTACCCATTCAGAATAGTTGGGCGTGCGCACGACTAATGGTGAGCAGGGATGTGGCCACGGCGTAGTGACATGGCGAGGGCTTCGGGAGAAGGTGAGTGTCCTGGGAGGTTTTACACAGCGGGACATCCCGAATTGGGGCTCTAGGACCTCCGATGTTCCTCTTTAAATTTGTTGCTGTAACATTTAAAATGTGGAAAAGTTCAAGTGGTGTGAATACTTCTTCAAGGCAATACATACACACAGTCTCAAAGTTCCATAAAATTAATAAATTCTCTCTTAACTGACTGTAGCTGGGTTTCCTGGACTGTGATCTATAAAATGAATACATTTTGAAGCAATGAATCATAGATGTTGAGTGGGGAAGCGCATCCTGAACTTGATTTCAAACTATATATTGCATGAAGGAATACTGCAACCCAGAAAATGTCATCTTATATATTATGGCTGCTGACTGCACCTTATTGTTCTGGAATAGAAATCCTCAATGGGCAAAGCTGCAACAAAGGCGATCTGTGTCACAGACAGCCTAAAAGAGAACAGTATCCTCATTCAGCTTTGTGCAGATTTCTGCTATGATTGATCCATTACATCAGAAGTCTTCTAAGGCCTGGCTTAGGCTGATGACAAGAAAATGTATCACTTCCTTTTAAGGACTATCCCTCTCCTGACTAATAAAACCAATTTCCCATGTTAGTGTTTGATTTGTCTGTTCTGTAATATATCAGTGTTCCTCATAGTTTTCTTAGCTGGATGCCACTATGTGGAGTCACTGCCGCATCTGTACTGCTAAAAGTTGCCAACTATTCCAAGCATCCTCTAAAAGCTCTTTTAGACCACCACTACTGTTAGAAGCCAGAAGTAGATAAGGGATACTGTCTTACATGGCACCTCCTTTAATATACTGAACCCTGAAGTTAATCCCCTACAGTTAGGAGCCCTACAGAAAATACTGATGTATATCAGCTATTGTAAGCATTCACCCCATTGGGCTTTGATGCTTCCGTGGTGTAAGAAAAAAAGTGTTCTCCGAACCAGCTCTGACATCAAAGCTAGCAAGTTGCTAAGGGCATTCTTATATATTTTTTTTCCTACAAGGAAAACTTTAGACAGCACCCCATAAACCTTTTAATGCAAATTCTGTTGTTGGGCTTCCTGGTAATGATTGAAACTGTCTAGTTCCTAATGGGTGCACCCTCTCACACTCCATGAGACCTACTGATGGCCAATCAAGTTATCATGTGCACAGTTCATTCAGAATAGCTTGCAAAACCTGAATGGTGGCTGCTGGAGAAGGGGCACATGGAGGGAACACGTAGGCCAGCTTTTACCACAGTCGCACACACTCGAAACTATTAACCTGCTTTGGGTTTCCTACTTTGTTAACGTGGTCCTCCAACCTAATTCTGCCCCCACACCCTCTACCTGTGCCAAGGGCCTAGTGTGGTGCAAGTATCAGTTAGTGATTATTTTCTCTCATTCCATTCTGGTACACCAAATTAGAACTCGTCTGTCAAGTCCCGGACAAAGACCCGACCGGAAAGACATCTGAAACTACAGCCCCTCCTGGCCACTCCTCATTAATCTCTTGCAATCTGAGGCATAAGGTGACTGAAAAGCATATTTTTCCTCATGTTTATCTCAAATTTTGTGGCATATATTACCAGGAAAGCGGGTGCCCTAACCTCTTCTGTCTTCCAGGACCTTACAGGATGCCCATTCTGGAGAGACCCACCTGATGCCTCAAGTTGTCACCAGAGCAATATTTTCAGAGCATGATAGCTTGAGGTTACTGTGCTATCAAGGTAGGCATGTAGTGGCAGGAACACTAACACTAACTAACATCAACTTCCTCCCACCTTATCCCCCTTGGTGTAAACTAAGCTATGTCAAAGCATCTCAAAATCTCAGATTAAGTATTCTATTTCAATTTATTGGCCATGGCTGAGCTAGGAAGGGCATGTCATGCAGCTTTATAACTTGTATGCAGGCTCTGCTGTGGTAAGAGACAGCTGCGGGACCAATGTGGCTTGTCATGCTTCCTCACACTGAGAGCACCAAGAGACATAGTGTCTGTTAGACCACTTTTTAGTGTGGTCCTGGAGAAATGGAAGTAAAGAGGAAGCCCAGTCACTATTCCCCCCCCCCCCCTCCCCTGACATTGGAGCAGGACGGGGGCAGGACACATTTTTGTGTGGTCCTGGAGGAATGGAAGTAAAGCAGAAGCACAGTCTCTATGTCCCCCCGCCCCCTCTCCTGGCACTGGGGCAGGACACTTTTTTTGTGTGGTCCTAGAGGAATGGAAGTAAAGCAGAAGCCCAGTCTCTAGGTCCCCCCGCCCCCTCCCCTGATGCAGGGGGGATCATGCTAATGGAAAAAATATATTGTTATCATTCTGTTTGACTTAAATAGTAATGTATTAAAGTGTGTACATAACGTGGGCCAACAGTGAAAGGACATGAGGGAACCCAGCATTCAGCTATATTAAAGCAAGAGTCTAAAAAGCCATGTTGACTGCAAGTCCTGGTGCAAAGCTGTCATGTAGAGCAGTGGTTCTCAACCTTTTTACGCCAAGTACCCCCTAGTGACAAGCAATTACCCCTATGTACCCCCAAGGAGGAGATTAATTACTAATTTTACCAAAATAAGTAGGTCACAGGCCTTGTAGCACTTTTTGACACAAGTAAGAATAATGTTTTCCTGTTAAAATAATATACCAGACCAGTTACACTCCCCTTGTAGGTGCATCCTTGAACATTGCCAAGTACCCCAGGTTGAGAAACAGTGATGTAGAGTACTGGATGTGTATTGCTATTATAGCTATAACGCACCATCATCATCTGTGGTGCTGTACAAGATAAAAATTACAGACCAGGTAAAACAAATGTACTTATAATACACAAAGTATTATGGGTCAGATGCAACCAATACACGGGAGCTCGATATGCATGAGGGCCCTGCTCTTGCAATCCTGCAATCTAAAGGGTAAATAAATGATATCATACGAATAAATGAATAATATATATGTCATGTTGTGTAAATGCAGAAGACATTGCTCTCATCAGACATTCTTGTCCTTGTTAATGCAGGTGTTTCCATTTTCCCTACATCCTGAGCTAAGCCTTTGGCAACACAGGAATTACAGATGAAGGGTCATGGATCACAGATGAAAAGCCATCATTAAAAGGTAAGAAAGCCGGTGAGCTCAGTAGGAAATTAAAACCAATTCAGACCCACTAAAGGGCACTTTGATGACTCCTACTAGGTTGAGCAGCTGCTCAGCTATGAGAAAGGAAGTGATTAAACAGGACATGGTCACTTGCCACTTCCTCAGATGACAGCACGTTTGTGTCAGTGGAATTAGGAAGTTCCTATGGAAGATAGACTTATGGACCAGAAGGGAAAAAATCTCAAACAGTATAAAATATATTTGTCAACATGTCTGGTCTGTAAGAGGCTGTGGAAAAAAACAGTCAAATAATCCAAGGTAACTGAAGTCAACAAATACTATAGTGTTCATGACAATATGCCAAACTGAGGGTGAGCAGAGGGGAAAAATAACTGCCAAAGCGCACTGGACAGATATACATAGAAGATAACATGCACCTTAAATACAGGCGATGAAAAAAAAAAAAAGGAAGGATCATGCTAATGGAAAATATATTATATTTCTGTTTGATTTTAATAGCAATTTATTACAGTGTGTACATAAAGTGGCCCAACAGTGAAAGAGAAAGAAATTCCCTCCTGCGCTGCGCTTTTAAAAAAATGAAAAAGAACGTACCAAATGCAGGCGTTTTTTTTTAATTAAGCAGACAGCCATTCCCACTTGCACATCAGTGGGCTGTGGATTCTGCATGAAGGATCCCTGCAGACAGCTATATTCTCCCACCAGCCACAATGTCCGCCCCGCTCGGATTAATGTAGACTAAAGGATTCCAGGGCTGACCGATGACTGTCCCCTGGGGAAAATTGGGATGCCCTGCTGTGTTATCCCCCCCCCCCAGGTTGCTGCAAAACTCACCTTTGCCCTGGCTCCCACGGTGATGTAAACATCGTCGGCAACATCCTCAGCATCCTTTATCACATCCAGCCATTCAGAGCAGGAGAGCGCAATAGGTGGTTCTGCCCGGGATCACTCCCCATCCCCCCCATGGCGGCCTTGCCCCCCAACAGGAGGTGGGTGCTCTCACCTCCGCTCGATATGCCTGCTGATGAACATCTTCAGATGCACACACGCTTCTAAGAACTGCTGGTATGAAGGGCGGTGCACTCGCCCCGTTGTGTTAGAGCGCATGTGCAAGTTTTACTGCACTACAAGGTAGACTGTAAAAGTAACCAGGTCCTGTAATGCACAAGATGGTGACTCCTGTATGAAAAAAAAAAAAAAAACATTATTGCTTGGTAAGCACAGGTATATTATAATATTACAGATATATTATTTTTATTTATTATTTGGGGGCATGAGAAAGGCTGATGGTTTTTTTTATTCAAATATTTTGAATTGTCTGGTCACATTGTTGGTCCACTTTAAGGTGATCAAGCCTTTATGGTGCTTAAAGGAGCACTGGTAGCGAAAAAATGGTCCAATAATGAAACATCTACATAAATATGCTGAACAGCAAGAGAAGGAGTCGCTTTAACGGCACACTTCAAAATTCCCAGTCAGGCTTGTTTTTTCTTGTTTACTGGAAGGAAGAAGTATCTGGATTGAAACATACTATTATGTATTATGCCCCCTGAATAACGCCTGGAATAACAGCTTATTGCTATTGTAATTCTTCTTATGTGTGTAGATACTTCTATCTATCTTGCAATGTGTTAATTCTATTGTTAGCTCAGCGGTAATTCTATTGTTGCGCTGCGTTGCAACGCAGAGGAAACATTGTACATTATTCTAGCTGGGATAGTTCACACATCTGCGCAATCTGCAGACACCAATCTGCAGTGTGGTAACAACGCAGGTCAATAGAAGAAGCGCAATGCAGGTATAACACAGTGTACCTGCATTGCCATAAACTTTACTATTTACTTATTATGCAAAAAATATTTTTCTTTTAAATAACGCTACGCCAACACATTTCTAACGCAAAAACACAGTGTTCCAGTCAGTTTAGTTGTTATGTCAATTCTGCCATGATAAGACTGGAGCATTCAATTCCACAGGCAGAAGGAGACATAGGGCTTTATTCATCAAGGGATAGTGCCAGGTAGTGCCAGGTGAACGCCGGCCACAGCACGCAATACCACATTTATGAAAGGTGAGCTCCTCTTACAATGACACGTAGCGACCGATTCATCATCACAGACGGCGGATGCCGGCGACGCTCTGGCTTTCAGAGCACCTGGTATTACCTGTCGCTAACTGTCGCTCTCCCATACATTTCAATGGACATTTCTTTTCTTATGTTTAACAGGGGACAAGGTTCCACATCTGACATGCCTACTATTGTAAATGTATTTATGCCACAGGTGAGTATGACACCACTGGAACACTTTGAAGGAGCTGTGGGGAAGAAGAGAAATGATGAGTTTTGCTTTCCAAAGACTGTCTCTTAAAGCAACCTTCCCACAGACCTTAGGTCAGGGCTGCCAGAGGGCATAAGACTCCCCACTTACGTTCCATCTGATGTTCTGCTGCTGATTGCCATGCCCATCCCCAGAGGCTATGAAGCTTTCAGTGGGGTTGCAGGTGACTGATGAGCGGTTTGGGCGAGGCTCTAAGGAGAATCTGGTGTCCTTTATGGCACCCTTGCTCAAGGTCTGTGACTGTCCCTAAAATTCCTGATATTTAAAAGCTTATATTGGTATTTAAAATCTGCCAGATACAATGCTAGTGGCAAAAGAGTTTTATATAAAAAGAACCAGGTATTAGTGAATCATAAACACCCACTTTTCCTTGTTATGATATACTAACAAAAGCTTAGGGATTCAGAAATGTGGTTCACTTTCCGGCAAATATTGCATGTGATATTCTCAGGAATGCTTTGCTCTGGCATCATGGCTGTATAGTGAGCCTGGCATTAGGCTTCTTCCTCGCTTCTTTTTAGTACATTGTTAGAAGATGGAGAGAGAGGCTAGAGGAAGGGCAGGGAAGGAGACACAAAGAAACTGATGTGAAAAAGGAGGGAGGGATAAAAATAAAGAGGGGTGTGGGAGGAAAAGAAGGTCGGAGTTTCAGGAAATGGGGGATCACAAGAAAGAAAGGTGGGGGGAGCAGAAATCAAGGCTCAGCAAGAAACACACCCAAAGTTTGTGCTGAGACAGGATTTCTGGGGTTGAGCGCTGCAGGGTGGGCAGAGTGCCAGGTGCATGGTGGGGGCTTACACATCATAGGATGTTGCGGGGAAGAAATAAAGTGGGGGTGGGGGGGGTTGTTGTGTAACCTCTTCCGTTCCAAAAGGTGAAATGCAGATTTTCGCCCCTCGCTTTCCCTTAAGGACTTTTGGTCAGAGCTGCTGAGAGGAGGGATTTTTGAATGACCGCCGCTGTCTACAAAGCACTTTTCCAACTTGGTTTTACCGCACAGGCACAGAGCAGATATTTCAGCTTTTGGACGACCTCCTGTCTGTGCCCTTGTGTGACCTTGTATGGATTCTTTTATGTGTCATGTGTTATTGTATTACTGTTAACTCCATAGGTGCTGCAGGCGTGCTGCTGAGCACAGGAAAATAAGAATCTCTTGGTTCAGCACAACTAACAGCTGACCTTCATTTCCTCTGTTGCTTTTATCCTATAAAAATATTTAGCCATAACCGGGTCACTATATTTTATCAATGATCCAGTTACAAGCTGTTACAAGTTTTTCTGTGCACATGTCATGTGTCTGTGTCATGTCATGGCAAGTCACGTCCCGGAACACACTATAGATTAAAGAAAAGATACAAGAGCAAAAGAATGCACACATGAAAACATGAAAACTGGAACTATTTTGAAGGTGCTAAATTTAGCAGATTAATATTTAGCAAAAGAAAACTTTCCATCAATGCTAAATATGGCCATGATGAGGAATCCAACTGTTCATTGCTGACTGATCAGATCAGGCCTGATGCTAGGAGTGCATGAGACTAAAGGCATCAAGTGGGTAAAAAGCTAGACTCCCCATTTAAACTCATGGGTGTGGCTCAACTAGGGGTGGTCAAATGGGGGCATAGGTATATTTATTAAAGATTGCACTGGATTGCATTGTTACATTTTTAAAGCTCATTCTGCCTCTACATGCAGTGAGATGAGAGTAGCAAGCTATCCTAAATAGAGACCATGTTGGGCTTCAGTGAGGAGAGTCAAAAGCAATCAAAAAGAACTATAAACGTAAGTTTATAAACACCTATTTTTAACAAAAAACATTCCCCTGGTAAAATCATGCCCTGCGATTGGTGGAATCCTGGAAAGAAAACCAGGTCCATGCGATAGCTGGTGCCCAATTGTGGTTCCACATTTCCCTGGGGGAAGAAGAGGGATGAAAACCCAGGAAAGGGCAGCGGTGTATTGGTCGCTTGTGCCAACACCCAAGCTTTGCGTTTAACCTCTTACCCCTCTCTTATTCTTAGTATACAGTACGTCCTGCTCCAAATATAATACTTACAATCGGGTTATACTCCGCGAGATGGCGCTGGACTGCAGAGACATCGAAAATAGGTTCCTCCCGGCCCCTCAAATACCCGGGGACCTCCCACAAATCCCCAGAAATTCTCTGCAGTCTGGCTGCGAAGGACGAGAAATTGGCTCTCTACTCGCAGGTGAGCAGGGTTATTAACCTGCGGCCCTGTAGGACTATTCCCACCCGTTCCACTAGTAATATGCCTCCCAGCCTTGGCTGCGCTGGTCAGGTGATGGTAGGCAGCACCGCTGTTAGGTGCTTAGGAGCGCTGCTCCACCGCAATCCCCCTCCAAAGGGTAGGCGGTTCAGGCTTATGGTGAGCCTCTATGGGATGCCCCTCCCGCACTAGTGCCCCCTTGCCCCTGCCTATCGGTGGGCCCTATTTAAGTGGCCACCATCCTCCCTCATCCTCCTTGTAGTCTTCGGGGGAAAAGGGGGGGGGGTATGTATGTGTATAGATATGTATGTTATACATTCTGTGCGTTATCTTTTCACATGCCTTTTATTCTTGTGTCAGCCGCCGCGCTGACCTGTCTTTACTGCTTTTCAAATTTGCCGCCGCCGCCGTCACCACGCGCTGACTTGGTTCCGCTGGTGCGCCATCATTGGCTGCTTGCCGGTCTGGCTTTGTGATCTTCGGGGGGGGGCGGGGCCCGTCTTTGGCGCGTTCCGCGTCATCGCTGTTACTGGCCCTCGAGGTATACCGACGCCATCTTTTCTGCTTGGTTGGCCTTATGCGCAACGGACTCCTACCTACCGCGGTCCGTAAGTGCCCTCGCGGGCGGCTTTATTTCCTTCACTCTGGTTACGATGTACTTAAGGTCTTGTCTGCTTATGTCTTTCAGGCGGGACGAACCCTTCCTTGGCTTCTCCCGGCCCTGTATTAGTATATTACTTGTAGGCCTTGTAAAAATTATACTCCCACTTCCCTAGCGGGTTATTGGGGCATCTAGGGTTGCTACATAGCGTTATTCCCTATCGGCGTATAGCGCCGCTATAATCACCATATGGAGGCATCCCAGGATAATGTTACCGGGGTTCCTTCGAGACAAGACCGGCTGTGTGTAGCGTGTGGGCAGCCTCATGCTGACAAGGCGCGGGTCTGTGTACCCTGCGCTGAGCAGGTGCTTGCATTGCAGTGTGGCCTGCCAGTGGTTGCACCTCGTTTCACTTCACCTACTCCCCCAAGCTTAAATCTCACTCCTGCTGAGTTGCATACTAGTGGGGATTATCAGCCTGATGTGTCTTCTAGACTGGCTACTGTTGAACAGATTATTGTTAAGTCCTTAGCGTGTAAGGCCCCTGCTAAGAAGCGGCACTTGACGCCTAATGTTACTGTTTCCCTATGGGAACTGAGGAGTTTTGGAATCTGTGTGGCTATACCCCGTCTGATGAAGGAGAGCTCTTTTCTGATTCAGGCTCATCTGATTAGAGACCAAGGGGTCATGACGATTCTGACGACACTGACAGATTATTGACCCAGATTTTTGAGGTTCTGTCTATCTCTCTCCTTGTTGAGGCTCCCAGGCAAAGAGGGGAGCTTTTCCATACAGCAAAATCACGTTTGGAATTTCCAGAGCAGGCACATTTCCATAATCTTATGCTCAAGGAATGGGAGCGCCCCAGTAAACTTCCCGGGGTTCCAAAGAGTTGGGATAGGAAGTATCCCTTTCCTGCTGAGGTGGTTAAATGTTGGTCATCCCCCCCCCCCCCCGAGGTGGATGCCCCGATCCAATCTAACACCTCTGTCATGCATTCCCCTGATTCTACTACCCTGAGGGATGCTGAAGACCGGCGTATTGATCAGCTGGCATCCCACGCCTTTGCATGTGCGGGGATGGCGCTGCACCCAGTCTGTGCCTCTGCCATTACTGCTGTGGCCACTAGAACCCTTATCAGAAATATGCTTGATAGTGCCCCCGATGATTTGCCTTGTGAGGTGTTTAATGCACTCTCCAGTTGTGATGTTTTTGCACATTTTGTCCTATCAGCATTGGATGACACCATCAGATTGTGTGCCAGAACTTCTGCCCTCGTGGTGGCTATACGCCGCTCGGTTTGGCTGCGCCAGTGGGCTGCTGACAACGCTGCCAAGAAGGCCCTCACTGGTTTTCCCTTTAAAGGACTGCGCCTGTTTGGGGACCGCCTGGACCTCTTTGCTAAGGGAGGCAGGTTACCCCAGCGCAGGCAGCAATCTCGGCCCTTTCGGGGTCAGGGTTCCTTCTCCTCCCCTTACCGTTGTGCAAGACAGGGAAGGGGGGTTTCTTTCCCTGGGGCCCGGGGAGATTTCTGGGGTAGAGGACGTGGACGTCCTGGCTCCTCCTGGGGTCCCAAAGCCAAATATTCTCCCAAGCCCCCTCAGGCATGATGGGGCACCCTCACCCATCTGGGTGGGGGGACGGCTGCAGCACTTCGCTCACGTCTGGCGGCTTCATGTCTCAGACCGGTGGATTCAGGAGGTAGTGTCCTCCGGTTACAAGTTGGAGTTTGCTGCTGATCCCCCTTCAAGATTAATCAGATCCCGGATTCCTCAGGACCCTGTGTCAGCTCAGGAGCTAGTGCAAGCAGTGCAAGGCCTCCTGGAGCTGGGGGTCATCTGCCAGGTCCCTTTAAGAGAAAAGGGCAAGGGCTTTTATTCCAACCTATTCACAGTACCCAAAAAGGATGGTTCTGTCAGGCCCATCCTGGACTTAAAGATCCTCAACAAGTTTGTCAGGGGCAGGCGCTTTCGCATGGAAACTCTGCGCTCTGCCATCAGTTCCCTGCTCCAAGGGGATTTCATGACTTCTGTGGACATCAAAGATGCTTATCTTCATATTCCTGTGTTCCCAGGTCATCAAAGGTTCTTCAGGTTCGCTCTGATGGATCAACATTACCAGTTTGTGGCCTTGCCCTTCGGCCTCACTTCAGCTCCCAGGGTGTTCACCAAGGTGCTGGCTGGCGTGATGTCTCTGCTCAGATGTCAGGGCGTTCGCGTGCTTCCCTATCTGGACGACATCCTCATCACTTCCCAGTCTCTACATCAGGCAGAGTTGGATACTCAGCTTGTGGTGTCCACTCTGGAGTCATTTGGATGGGTGATCAACCACCCCAAGTCCTCACTGTCCCCTTCCTTGGTAACTCCATTCCTAGGAATGATTCTGGATACAGTTCAGGCAAGGATCTTCCTTCCTCAGCAGAAAGTGGACAGTCTGATTGCACAGGCTTAGTCCCTCCTAGCTTGTCCCCATCCCTCCATCAGGCAGGGGATGCAGCTGGTGGGCCTGATGGTGGCATGCTTCGAAGCGGTCCCTTATGCTCAGTTCCACTTGAGGCCCCTGCAACTTCACCTATTGTCAGTATGGGACAAGGACCCAGCGTCCCTGGACAGGGTCTGTGTGCTCTCCCCCCTGGTCAGGAGGTCCCTCTTGTGGTGGATGGACTCAAGGAACCTGTTGGGGGGCAGATCCTTTCTTATCCCTCCCTGGGAGACGGTCACTACGGATGCCAGTCTGTCAGGTTGGGGGGGTTTCTGGAAGTCCCTGCGGTTCCAGGGGAAGTGGGGCCCTCAGGAGGCCCACACACCTATCAATGTCTTGGAGCTGCGGGCGATCAGGTTAGTTCTGGCTCACTTGACTGCTCATCTTCGAGGCCTGCCTGTTCAGGTGCGCTCGGACAACCAGATGGCAGTTGCCTACATCAATCATCAGGGAGGGACCCGGAGCAAGGGGGCCCTCCAGGAAGCGTCTCTGATCCTGACTTGGGCGGAGGCCAATGTCCCCTGCATTTCAGCTGTGTACATCCCGGGGGTGGAAAATCGCCTGGCGGACTCTCTGAGCAGGGGGACCTCTCACCAGAGAGAATGGTCCCTATGCAGCAGGGTGTTTCAATCTCTGTGTCACCGTTGGTGCCAACCAGATGTGGATCTGTTTGCGTCCCGCCACAATCACAAGCTTCCAGCTTTTGTCTCTCTGTCCAGGGATCCTCTGTCCCTGACCTTGGATGCCCTAGCAATGTCATGGAAGGACTTTCAGTTCCTGTATGTCTTCCCTCCAATTCCCCTGCTGGGCAGGGTTCTGCGCAAGATTGCTCTGGAAGGTATGCCAGCAATTCTGGTGGCCCCCAGGTGGCCGAGAAGAGTGTGGTTCGCAGACGTGGTACAGCTGGCAGTAGATCAGTACGCTCTGCCCTTGGTGCCAGATCTGCTCACTCAGGGCTCACTACGCCATCCCAATTTACAAACTCTGGCTTTGACGGCTTGGCTGCTGAAACCTCCATCTTGATGGAGAAGGGGCTGTCTTCCTCGGTTGTGGATACTTTGATTAAAGCTAGGAAGAAGTCTTCCTCTTCCATTTATTACAGGGTTTGGCGTGCCTACATTGACTGGTGTGAGGCTAAGTCTCTTCCCTGTCGTGTGTTCTCTATTCCCAGGATCCTGGAGTTCCTGCAGCATGGGTTGGGGATGGGGCTCCAGCTCAGTACTCTGAAGGGTCAGGCTATTTTCTTCCAGAAGTCCCTTGCTCAGCACCCTTTGATCAGGACTTTTTTCCAGGGGGTCACTCATGTGCGCCCCCCACGTAAGCCTATGGTGCCTGTTTGGGATCTGAACTTGGTCCTGTCAGCCTTGCAGGGTGCTCCCTTTGAACCTGTGCAGGATGCTGCCTTGGTCATTCTTACGCTCAAGGTTGTATTTCTGGTGTCTATCACTTCTGTCAGGCGTGTGTCTGAGTAGGTGGCCATTCAGCCCCCCTACTATGAGAGACACCAGGACAAGGTGGTGTTTCGTTTCAACCCTGACTTTCTGCCTAAGGTAGTGTGTGCTTTTCATTTGAATCAGGATATTGTTCTTCCTTCTTTGTGCCCTAATCCTAGCAATGCTAAGGAGAGAGTTTTGCACTCTTTGGATGTGGTTAGGTGTCTGAAGTACTATCTGGTGGCTACTGCACCTTTCAGGAAGACTGATGCTCTTTTTGTGGTCCCTTCTGGTCCTAGGAAGGGTTTGGCTCCTGCCAAGTCTACTATCAGCAAGTGGATTCGTCAGGCTGTGATTCAGGCCTACTCTGCTAAGGGGAAGAATCCTCCCTTCCGCTATTGGTGCCTCTTGGGCTTTTCAGCACCAGGCTTCTGTTGAACAAGTTTGCAAGGCAGCTACTTGGTCTTCTGTTCATACCTTTTCAAAGTTTTACAAGGTTGATGTTAGGGCCTCAGCTGATGCTGTTTTTGCCGAAAAGTTCTGCAGGCGGCAGTGGTTTAAACTGCCTGCTGCTGCCTTTTTTCTTGGGGATCCCACCCTACTTTATGGACACTGCTATTGGATGTCCCAATTGTAAGTATTATATTTGGAGCAGGACGTACTGTATACTAAGAATAATACAATTCTGTGATTACTCACCTGTAGAATTGGTATTATGAGTATACAGTACGTCCTGCTCCAACCCACCCTTGGTTTTGCATTATCTTGGATCCCCTGTATGGTGATTGTTATCATTGTTATAGTTGATAGTTTGGATTGTTTAATTCTCCCAGCTTCTCGTTAACTGCTTTTCATTGCTGGGGATTTGTGGGAGGTCCCCGGGGAATTGAGGGGCTGGGGGGAGCCTATTTTCGATGTCTCTGCAGTCCAGCACCATCTGGTGGAGTATAACCCGATTGTAAGTATTATATTTGGAGCAGGACGTACTGTATACTCATAATACCAATTCTACAGGTGAGTAATCACAGAATTGTATTTTTTTATACTCAGGGACCATGACTAGGCAATAGTTTCAAGACACCATCATTGAGCATCACGTATGATTCCACCAGGACTAAAAACAAAGCAATAGTTGTGAAGGCTGTTGGGATTCATTTGTCATAGTTTATTTTCAAGCTGTGGATCATCCAGCAATAGTCCTCAGTACACATCCTTTCCCAATAGGGAATCGGGCAGATTCTAGCACACCATAAAGCCCCCTTGGAACAACACATAAGGCTCCAGGTGTGCTGGATCTCCTTGATATCAAAGGCATTATGGTATAGTCTGGTTAGGATACAACAGTAAGACAGTGAGTTCCGTGCACACAATCTCTCTCAGTTTTGGTCATGGGCATCCAACAAGGCTTGTACATAGGGGCAATTGCAGTAAAGGTGAACAGATGTTTCTTTGTGGACCGTGCACCAGAAATGGTATCAACAGCAGATTAGCCCTCTAACATGCCTGAAAGTCTGCACGGGCAACCTTCCTTGAATGCCAAGTCAGATCCTTGAGTCGGTTGGTAAGCCTCTTATGGATATGTTTTTTTAAACACATTTACACATGTTCCTGGAGTCCTGGAACCTCCTTTGTTTAGTCTTCTGCTCTGGTGATAAATAGGTTTTGGTCTCCTTCTATTTACTTGTATTTCAAGCTTTTTGGCCATCAAGGTATGCCTCTGTGGTAGTTTGGGGAGTGCTAAGAAGGGAGCAGCTTGCCATCTTAGCAATAGATCATGCTATATTTTAAACAGCAGACCAAAAAGCTCAGTGATCTCACATTGGCATATGTCAGAGAACTATAAATTCCATACTTTGCAGCAGTAAGAGCCAAAAACCAACAGGCATAAGTGGAAGAATGATGGTTCCATAAAAAAAACAGGTACGAATATGCCTATTCAGGATGGTGACATGGGTTTAAAAATAATTTTAAATGCCATCACCCACTGACTAAGGATAAGGATAGGTAAAAGGATGGATGGGAAGGATGATAGGGGTGTCCCTGCCTCATAAATGCCTGAAGACAGAGGAAGTGTTGGAAATGTTGGCCAATCACTTGGCCAGTTAGGTAAGCAGAGATGAAGAGGAAAATCAGTGTTTTACTGGTTCATTCTTACCTTCCATTGTGGACCTAGTAACGAGTGACTTTGCAACCTATGGGGAGCTCAGGGAGTGCAGCCTTTCATTTTTTATCCAAGATTGGATTGAATAGTGGTCATCAAATGTTTTACAAAATACTAGTCTCCAAACGCTTTACACAGTACTGGCTTTACTGGACATTCTTAGTAAAATGTGTAATCTCTGCAAATCTATCTGTACATTCTTGCTATTGGTAGTTAATCCCCTTGCCATGGCTCCTGGTAAGTGGGACTCTCATACATCCACATAAATATATATGGGATTTAGATGTCTACCTAGATATGGGATTTCCTCATTAACTATGGAATCGGTTTTTACTTTCTCAATGACAGTCACACATTTTAATATATGTGGCACAAATTCAGCAATGATGTCTTGCAGGCACATATGTAATCCTGAGCACATACTTCTATGTGTGGTTTGCCTGAGCCATAAAATAAATAAAATGTGTTTGAAGTAGACCAAATCAGTTGGCACCCTTATAAAGGGCCTGATCCTCCTGATGCCCCACAGTGTGAAACCCCCTTATTTTCCTGTATAATCATCTTAATCCTTAATCCAATGTCTGTGGTTAAAGTGGATCTATCACCAGGATTTTCACTATTCTGGTGATAGTTCATTTGCCCTAGAGCATCCCATATTGAGATTCCCAGATTGCCCACACAACTCACCTTTCCACCATTCCAACAACGCATGCGTGGGCTCGCTTCCAATCAGTGCTTTATGCCATGCATATTGTGTAATCCAGATTCCTGCAATTTGCGGCACACTCCTGCTCCCAGCCTATCTGTACGGCTGGGAGCGAAAGCGTGCCTAGGCTGCCAGGATGCTAAGGATGCAGGAGCGTATTGCAATAGTGGGACAGGTAAGCGCCTGCCAGCCTGCCCGACTGGTTCACACAGTGAGGCATCCTGAATCGGGATGTCCCAGGGGCACTTAGTACGCCAACTTTAGTTTTTTAGGTATCAAGTCTTTTAGGCACCAAGCTCATAATTCATATAGATTATCTCAGGGGTTCCCATACCACTGGAGGTACTTAGGAATGCGGAAGGGGTTTTCTGGCAGCCAGGTACTCGGTTGGGCTACAGACTGACCTGTCCTTCAACAACTGCCATCTACAGTATAGCTTAGCCGAGCCTGATTTTCAATAAACACAAAACTATGACACCTTTCTATGTGCATTTTATGCACTTTAAATATTTTGTGCTTTTTTTTAAACACAGTTTTAGGTGACAGGCAACCCATACATACCCAGATGGTACTTGAGAAAATTTAAAAATGGGAAGTGGTACTTGATGAGCTGGAAACCACCAAACTATCTGAAAAAAGAGCAGTTTTTGACCCTTAAACCATTTCACGATTGATCATTTAGCATTGACCCTTTTGGGTAATTCATTTAGCTGGAGGTAATTACAATACCCTTGAACTTTCTTGTTAAACAGGAAATTCTGCAGGATTTTTTTTTTAATTATTATTTAGAGAATATATATATTCTATTTAGAAAGAGCAGACTTCGGAAAAGTTACGTTTTCTTTGTTCTGTACAATTTTGTAGGTGGGAAAGGGCTTTTTCGACTTGCTGAATAGCTTGTTTTTCCATTACCCTCTAGGGGGCATAAGAAAGCAACATTTCACAGAAGAGAAAAGCAGGAGACCACGTCTGCACTTGAGAGAGGAAGAAAGGTGGGAGGGCACACACTATTGGAATTGGAGCTGGGAGGGAGAGAAAAGCCACTAGAGAGGGAAAGAGAGAGAGAGACACTGGAGTCTGTGACAGGGAAGGCTAACAAAGACTGAATGGAGGGAGAGAAGAGAAGTAAATGTGAAATTCCCACATCCCAATAATTATAGCAGAAAGGGGGTCAGGAGACAGTAGCTAAAAGTTAACTGAGAAGGTTGGAGGTGGGAGAACCGAGGACTAGAGACTTTTTACGTTTTTTTACTCCCCACCTTCAGTCGTCTCAAAGACTGGAGTGCTGTCCCTGACCCTTAGGATGGACTGCTTAAGTACAATCTGGACATGGCTCCTGCTTTGCACTGTATACAAATCCAGTATTGCCAAGTTTACCCCAGAGGTAAGTGAACCAATTTATGTATCATTCTATGTAGCTATCTGCTTTCATTAACACAATTTGCAACATGCATAACTGGATATCAACTAACCAACATCTCAAAGCCCCCCTTTTAGTGATAGAGTGTATGAATGCTTAGTAAGTCTGCTCATTACCTGTTAGTTTTGCACTGCTTTGCCCTATTGAATTTATCAGTATTGACATGAACTCCTTTTCCCCTTGAAGCCCTTTGCTCCTTTCCCTCCCTCCCTTTTTTTTCCTGGAGAAGCAATTCTGGGCTCTCCTTGGAATCTGAGGTCACACATGAATCCTGTTAAAATCTGGAAATGTGCTCTTTGGAAGAGATTCAATGTTTGGAGTGTACGTAGAAGGAAAAGAGAGAGATCCAGCGAGAAAGGGAATTAAAAGATTTAGGGATGAGTTCTCGCAGTACTGGGAACTCTTTTTTAGCATTTTGTAGCAAGAAAGACGGGAACTGGACATAAAACGCAGAGGGATACGTGATGCAGAGAGGACAGCACTGGATCCAGACTCGGAACAAAGAATAGTAAAGCTTCCCAATCAGTTAGATGTTCGCATTAGGAATCAAAGGCAGTAAATCTAATGGAATGCTGAAGACAAATGCCCTAATTTACCCCTCTCTCTGAGAGAGATAAAGATAGGGATGATGGGTTGGGATCATTATAGCTGTCCAGATTTTATTATAAATAATAAATAATCTGACTTAGAGAGTATGGGATCCTATATTATAGAATGAATAGGGTGACAGAAGGGTCACAGATAGGATGGCAAGTAGAAGCATTGGCAGAAGGAAAATTCCACACCCAACACTAGTCAGTATCTGCAATACTACCAGAATGTTGTATTACTGTTTGCCAACTAGTTATTCTATGTTACTAAACATTACTAGTGACTATATACAAGTATGGGGGAGTAGAAGGGGTGTAGAAAGAGGAAAGTGAATGAGGAGAGCCATTGTGGGAGGAAAAGGAGAGGGAGAGAGGCCACTTGGAGGATCTTCCATTTCAACAGGCAGCTTTTCTTTGGTCTCCTTGTCCAGGCAAACCAGACACATGGGGCCCAACAACAAGGCTATGTGTCTTGCGAATGCTGCATGGCGACGCTCATTTACGTAGTTATAGGCTTCACAAAGGCCCCAATGAAAACTTTTTTTATTTGGTCTTTCACAGTTCTGCAGCACGAGTTGATGCCCTGGTCCCAGCATTGGCTTTGAGTTTTTAGACAGGAAACTCTAAGAGAAATGTGTATTATAAATTGTTCCACTAGTTTGCAGTTGCAAATAATTGAATGACCGGTTTGAAGAGTTATTGCAGAAGATGAAAATTGATAGATAGAGGTTACCTGCATTTTTTTAAGAATTCTCCATTCTGAAGGGTTTTTCTTTTTCCATTGTCCTCGCCTAATCTGCTGCCAGGCGGAGTTAAGCATCAGTTTATGCAGTCTGCATTTTCCTGGACCAGACTCTATTGGCAAAGCGCAGGGTAATACTTCATATACATATGTTTAAACCATTAGAGTCTGCTTGCCAGCTGTGACTATAATCAAACGCTATAGGATTACTACACTCCTATCATGGAAGAAATACATTTACAATTACAAATTATGTTTACAAAGATGTAAAAAAATCATTATGCAATGTATAATATATATATATATATATATATATATATATATATATATATATATATGTAGTGAGATATTGGCTTCTGTGTTTGATAACATAGTGACAGCATCTACAGAAGCAATATTGCTACTTGCTCCCATAGTGGGGGAGCAGAATAACCTAATGGGGCTACTTATCTTATAACAGGGTTGTTTTGGTAATAATAGATTTTATGTTTGTTTTTTTTTTTGTTTTGTTTTTTACAGTGATGTATTTTTCGCATTGTGAACTGCTTTAAAGCAGATATTTCTGGGAAGTCTGCCCAGGGAAGGTGTAGGTCTACTGTGAGCCTAAAGACTGTCCTTCTGTGTCCCCCCAGCCACACTTCTATGAAGATCCAATGGATGCTAGGAAGCTCTTATAGGAGTTGCCTACAATGCAGAGCTTAGGGTGCAAGAAGATTCATGTCCCATAGGCCGGTGTCCCCACAGTAACCTTTACAGTTCAGGTACATGTCCCCTTGAAGGCTAAAAGTGCAGTTTTCACTTTTCCTAAATGAAAAATAGCTGCAAAGCACATAAGGGACTGTCTGTTGATATTGAGTGGGAAAATTGGGCCAATGACTCTGTCTTTCAAGCTAGGCGTAGCTAGGAGAGGGCAGGGGGGTATGTGCCCCAGGTGCATCAGGTCAGGGGAGGCAAAGGGGCCCTGAGCACAGGTGGGGTCACCATTTTGAATCTTTGCCCTGGGTGCCAGAGAGCCTAGCTAGCTACTGCTCTGCAGTTTGGCATCCACTCCGAGATGCCTCCTGCCAGTTTTGACTGGAGTTTCTCATTATGAGACTATCCATATTTGAATAACTATCCCCCTAAAGAGGACCAAGACCCAGAATTCCCTGCTGCGTAAAAGCCCCTGGCTTTCTGTGTTTACTTACCAAGGCGCTGATCCCATGGAACATGTGCGAGATCTTCTCCAATCAGCGTTCTTAGCTATGCATATTAAACGGCAGAAGAAAGCTGAAACGTGGTCTAGCCTCCAGCTGCTCCCCTTAGGCTGTTCGCACCCACACCAGTCATACACATAGTCCTGCAACATCCTGATGGATGCTGGAGGTGACACTACAGACAAGTACGTGTCATGGGATCACCGGTAAGGTATGCTAGCACGGCAAACCGCAGTTTCATACATAGGGGCGACTCAATATATATATATATATATATATATATATATATATATATATATTCATTTTACCACCACCCCTCACATTTGCAGTTCTTGGTATAACTGCAGCTTACTTCATTTTCATGGATCCATACTGAATATTCTGATTTACTGCACTTTACAATTTAGTTTTGCAATTTGCTGTGCTCTAGTAAAAAAAAAAATCTTAATTTATCAGTTTTGACATGCACTCTTTTTTTACCTTGAAAACCCATTGAGAAAGATGCCAGCTGTGCTGCTGCTTCCAGTCTCCAGAGGTCTGGCTGCAGATAGGTGAGTATTGCTCACTCAGGGTTTAAGGGACGTAGGAAGGTGGATTTACAATAGTGAAGGGGAAGCCTCATCTCTATGGAGTAAGTTAAATTTAAAGAGGAACACAACCCACCATCTAAAAGATTTCAGGGCTGGCCATTGGCTTTTAACCAGGGCATCCCAAATCGGGATGCCACACTGTGTGAAACTCTCAGGAGCACCCATAAAGCCCTCGTCCACTGAGAGCCGCCTGCCGTCACTATGCCATTTGGCTCATTGTTTTGAATGGGGAACGTGCACTGCCACATACCCGACAACCCCGGCGCTATGCGTGCACAAGGGGATATGGGGGTATGGCAATGTGCGCTCCCCATCCATTTCAGTCAGAGCCCTTTGCCTAAAGGAGTTAAACAAAGCCAATGGCTCTGATTGGACAGAAGCCTGCGCATGTGCCATTGGAGTGGGGAGAGGTGAGTTTCAGTGGGCTTTCTGGGCAGTTCCACATAGCAAGGCATCCCAATACAGGAAGCCCCAGGGGCAAGGAACAAATCCTGGGAAAGTAGAATTCCAGGTTTTTTTTCTGCTTTAAGTATTTAATATGTTTCCGAATTCAGAAAATAACTGAACCTACCGTAAGTTACAAATTCTTTCTTCTTCCAAAAAGAGAAGAGCTATTATGCGCTACTGAGAAATCTATCTAGGCAGCCTTTTATATGTCCTAGCAAATTTCTTTCGCTAAAGTTTAGTTTTCAGCTTGTGGTCTACAAAGTGGGTCACAATGCTATTTTGGGTGAGTCATTACAATCCTCTGGTTTAATGGGCTAAAAATTAGGTCAAACACTGACCTGTTCTGCGAAGTTATCAGACTGGAATTTTCTGAGATATATTAGACTATATTATTATATTGTTTATTTATTTATACCTAAAATGCTTATATACGTAAAAGAACCTGCACACTGTGCACCTATTGGTTCAGCACCATCCAAGGATATACATATGAGTGAGGGTGTGCCAAGGAAGCTTCCCAAACAAACAATATAATACACACAAAAGCAATTTGTGGCCCAGTATACCACAAGAACAGGAACCTTGCTCCAAAAGCACCACTCCTCCTCAGCTAATAAACCAACAATGTAGCTAATTCATATCAAAAAGATTTTTAATTCATCAGTAAATCACATTAAAAAACATACAATACAATAATCATCACAAAACATTTAAAAAAACACACATACCAACACATGACCCAACCCAGCAGCAGGGGGGAACCTAATCAATCCCCATCATCTGTGCCAAAACATGATAATCTTGCAACACAAGAATAAATATACACTAAATATGCCTAAAGTGCCTATGTGCAATATTAAAGTGCTATGAATCAATAAAGCCAAGAAATATTGTGAACAATCAAAAAGTCACCTCAGTGAGAAATACATAAAAACCTCCTGCTGAGCGAGATAATCAGCCACCCTGGGACTGATTAGGTTCCCCCCTGCTGCTGGGTTGGGTCATGTGTTGGTATGTGTGTTTTTTAAATGTTTTGTGATGATTATTGTATGTTTTTTAATGTGATTTACTGATGAACTAAAAATCTTTTTGATATGAATTAGCTACATTGTTGGTTTATTAGCTGAGGAGGAGTGGTGCTTTTGGAGAAAGGTTCCTGTTCTTGTGGTATACTGGGCCACAAATTGCTTTTGTGTGTAAAATGCTTATATACTTTCTTGGTTTTACGTAATGTAGGTTAATAGCTGTAAAAGAGACCTAGGATATTTAAACTCCTGACCAGCATCCCCTGTTAATCAGTATTGTCCAGAGAGGTCCACATGGCCCAAATGACACTGTCTCTGTTTATTGGGAACCTACTTGGCATCCAGCAAGTGCCACTGGAGTTTCATAAGTATAACTTTACCTTGTGGTGCTTGCTAGTTGCCCGAGCTATAGTGATTGCAAGGTAGTGACGGCAATAAGTAATGGGTTTCTGTGTCAGTGACACCACTGGACTCTCATGGCTATTCCATATGTGAATTTTTTCTTTGCATTCCCTGATAAACCCTATTGAACGTGTTCCCTTCTGCTGACTCATTTTTGAGGCTCCCCTAAATGGATTGACCTATGACAGAACCCTGATACTCCCTCCCCATTCAAGTAAATGAGAGCCGGCTATGATGCCGAATGATGCAGTCACAGCAGATGACTCTCATTGGACGAGAGTACGCCTGCTTCGCAATGCCCCAGGGGCACAGGACAAAACCCAGGACAGTCAAATTCCTGTTCCTCTTTAGAGACAAAAAGGGGTTTACAGGGCTATATTGCCTGCCTGGGACCCCCATAACCTAGGACCCTTTTGTGCATACATTTTGTGGGTCGCATTAGGTGTGCACAAATGGGCCCCCCAATCATGTGCCATGATAGTGGGCCCCAATCCATGTGCCATTAGGGGGGCCCTATCAGGTGTGCGCAAATGGCGCCCCCATCCATGTGCCATTACGGGGGCTCCACCAGGTGTGCGGAAATGGGACCCCCATCCTTGTTCTATAACAGGGGCCCCTATCAGTAAACTAAATACGAACAGTAGCACCGGGCCCCCAAAAAGTTTAGAGTTCTACTTTATTGCGAAGCAGGCGTCTTTGGAAAAAGTAATAGGGGTAATATAATATTGAATTGAGATAAAAATTCTAAACCCACTCTAGTGACAGAAAGCTGAATCACGCAAAGCAATATCTAGGTTTTTACTGTACATGTGTTCTGTGATAGAAGGCAGCAACCTTATCTTACCCATTGTCCAGACTTAAAAGGCAGATAGATTGCAGAGGCTTTCTGTAATCTCAGCTGTCCCTTACTGACCCTTCTGTTTCCTGTCTGTAGTTATCTTCTAATTGGCTGTGATTCCGGAAATCAATATCCCAGTGATGAGATGCTGATTTGGGCTTTTGTTAGGTTTCAAACTGAATGGGGAACATTTATCTGCCAGGATGAAAAGGATTACTGGAAGCTGAAAAAAAGTCTATATTACTCAAGTTACCACTACAAAAAAGCATTTAAAGGAACAATCCAGTCAAAATAACTAATAACTAAAGTGTATGAGACAAAGGTCCCCCCCCCTCAATGGGGCAGCATACTGCAGTAATCCCATAACAGCTGCCCCCATTAACCAGCAACACTCATTCCATTCAGACTGCCTGACGTCAGTGCAGCAAGGAAATCTGAATGGAGCGAGCGCCACTGGCCACATCCCTGCTTCCGCCTCTAGCTGCCATTTAGAAAGGGCTGTCAGGGGTGCATGCCTAGCTAGAGGTATGCTGGCGATGCGGTGTGAAGACACAGCAAGGGTTCACACAAAGGGGCATCTCAATTTAGGGTGCCCCATAAAGAGGTGGAGCCACCCCCCAAGAGTCTGCTGCCTCCAGCACCTTCCCCTGAGGCTCAAGCTTGATCCCCCCCCTCTTTTATTAATAAGCTAGAATGGAGCCCTTCATACTGCCAGCCAAGTCCAGCTCACTACAATTCACACAGTGTGCTTGCATCACTCAGCTCTGCCACTCCCATCAAAGAGGACATGAGGAACATGCGGTTAAACTTCATTACTCTGACAACATAGCTTCATTTTCAAAAAGGAAAAAATAGAGCATTGCCATGTGTGGCCTATACAATGGGAATATTTTAAGTGTGCCTGGACAATTACTTTAATGCTTTCCTAACCCACAGATTCCAGCATGCTCTGGTTGCCAGCTACAAACAACTTTTAGAATACAGCAGTCGTGTTCATCCATGTATATGAGTCACATGGTTAAACATGGGCAACTATTTTGCAGTGTTTAACTTCACAGCTTCCTATGCCACCACCTTAAACTTGTTTACTATATAAACACCACTTGTTTACCATAAAAGAGCATCACTCCATTGTTGAAGTACTGTTTTCTTACCATTATGTAGCCCACCCCCAGCCATTCCTACCTTATACCTGCTTGTTTACTAAAGGAGGACATCACTCTATTGTCCAAGTCCTCTGTGTTTCTCACCACCATGTGACTCATGTGCACCTTCAACTCAAGTTTAGCAGACGGCATCACTGAATTGTTGAAGTACTCCATGTGTTTTCTTACCATTATGTAGCCCACCCCCAGTCATTCCTACCTTATACCTGCTTGTTTACTAAAGGAGGACATCACTCTATTGTCAACGTCCTCTGTGTTTCTCACCACTATGTGACTCATGTGCACCTTCAACTCAAGTTTAGCAGACGGCATCACTGAATTGTTGAAGTACTCCATGTGTTTTCTTACCATTATGTAGCCCACCCCCAGCCATCCTACCTTAAACCTGCTTGTTTACTAAAGGAGGACATCACTCTATTGTCCAAGTCCTCTGTGTTTCTCACCACCACGTGACTCATGTGCACCTTCAACTCAAGTTTAGCAGACGGCATCACTGAATTGTTGAAGTACTTTATGTGTTTTCTGACCATTATGTAGCCCACCCCCAGTCATTCCTACCTTATACCTGCTTGTTTACTAAAGGAGGACATCACTCTATTGTCAACGTCCTCTGTGTTTCTCACCACTATGTGACTCATGTGCACCTTCAACTCAAGTTTAGCAGACGGCATCACTGAATTGTTGAAGTACTCCATGTGTTTTCTTACCATTATGTAGCCCACCCCCAGCCATCCTACCTTAAACCTGCTTGTTTACTAAAGGAGGACATCACTCTATTGTCCAAGTCCTCTGTGTTTCTCACCACCATGTGACTCATGTGCACCTTCAACTCAAGTTTAGCAGACGGCATCACTGAATTGTTGAAGTACTTTGTGTTTTCTGACCATTATGTAGCCCACCCCCAGCCATCCTACCTTATACCTGCTTGTTTACTAAAGGAGGACATCACTATTGTCCAAGTTCTCTGTGTTTCTTACCACCATGTGACTCATGTGCACCTTCAACTCAAGTTTAGCAGACAACATCACTGAATTGTTGAAGTACTTTATGTGTTTTCTGACCATTATGTAGACCACCCCCAGTCATTCCTACCATAAACCTCCTTGTTTACTAAAGGAGGACATCACTTTGTTGTCCATGTTGTCTATGTTTCTCACCACCGTGTGACTCATCTACCCCTTCAAGTTTAGCAGATGGCATCACTTCACTGTTGAGGTCCATCATGCCTGTCTCATCATCTTCACTCAATATATTAGCATAAGAGCACTAAGTTAGGTGTTGTAACCTATAGGTGCAGAGTACTATGAGCTCTAAGTTTAACCTAACCACTTGCCGACCACCCAATGACCTTATACATTATGATAGTAGATGTATAAAATTGCCAGGTCACATTACAAGCTGCTGGAACCCAGCAGTGCTGCAGGTTGCCATGACTATAAAGCTGTTATCATAGTGAAAAGCCCTGAAAGTGGTTGGATCACTCTGAAAGACTGTCAAAGTGATAGATAAAAAAAAATCTATAAAAAGAATTGCAGATTCTCTCTCTGCACAGATCATTTAAGTTTATGTAGGAAAAAAGTCACTGCAAGTTACAAAGTTACTTCAAGACACAGTAGAACCAGTGTTTCTTCTGTGATAGTCATTCATTAAACTCTTTTCTGTCCTGACTGTAAAATATATTTGAACATTTTTTTCCACAACATAATATAGTTATAGCTATAGTTGGATGAATACCTTAAGGGTAGCGGGGGCTCAACCTTTTGAACAGTAGTCACTTTATGGGTGTTTATTATGTTTTAGTACTGTACAACATTTGATGTGGCAGCATGGTGCCAATCATATTATTGATTTGCTTACAGACCTGTTTAAACAGGCATAAGAGGGCCGGAGCAGGTGCATTCCTTTTTGCTGTATTTGGAGCACACTTCCGTCCCCAGCTTATCTTAATGACTGGGCATGGGAGCACGCCTCAGCTACAGGGGTGCCAGGGATGCCAGGAATGGCATGTGAGCCCCAGAAAAGATGAATAAATGCTGGGTGATCTTGGGGTCTCACACAGCTGGGCATCCCAATTCTGTTGCTTGATCTTTTAGACTCCAGGGTCAGCCAAGTGGGTAGTTGGGCCATGTCAAGTGTTTATAAACTCATGTAATGCTCTCTCTTCTTTAAACCATGCCTTATTTCAATCCCTGCTTATTCTGAAATAAAGCATAAAAGAAAGGTTTACTGAATCAAGGCCTATATCTGCCATCTAATGACACAAAAGAAAGGTCTAAGGCATCCTTTGAACAGATGATATCAAATAAGTGAAGACTGGCATAGAAATTAGGAAGGAGGGGTAGAAATCTTACTTCAGTAATCTGGTAATGAAGTGGTTAACAACCAGAACATTCATGTGAGATTGGTGGTTTCTTTTCTGGCACACACTCTCTGTATTTTCCTATCCCAAAAATGCATTTCAGACTATTTTCCAAAAGGATTTACAGAAATGACTTGTGTATTTCTTAGTTATAAAAAGTTATAAAATGTTTACAGTATATTGTGATAGCATTTAGATAGAGTATAGATAGGCATATTGTTCATGTAAAAACAAAAGGCAAATAAACTATTGTGGAAGCTAACAATAGTGGAAAGTCCCTCTCATTCCTTTTCCAGTCCTGAAATATACACCTAGTAACTATATTGTATATATATGTTTATATAACATATATATATATATATATATATATATATATATATATATATGTTTTGACAGTTTTGTATATCATACCTATTTCTTCCTGAATACACCTTTCCTAGAAATGTTAATATATATATATATATATATATATATATATATATATATATATTGTATTTAAAATCACTCGGACAAAGTCTTTTACTAAGAATCTCAGAATTAGCTTGCTCTTTTGCCCACGTGGATATAAGGGTGTAATTTACATATACGTTGACCGGCCTTGACTTGACCAAAAGTTCACCTTAAAGTAAATCTGTCTCCTAAAAGGTTCAGGATGACAGTCGCAAGCTTCTAAACATGTGGCCAAAGTTAGGCCCCTATTTGAATCAAGGGGCTGCTCTGACCTTTACAGAAACGTAGGCATATTGACTAGGTAAAACGGTAATTACACAAGAAAAAACATGATCAAAGACATGCTAGTCTTATCAATCTGATAACAACCACTCATGTGTCAATCACCCTAGGGGCTTCCCGATTTGGGATGCTCTTCCAGTTCAAGAGGAACAACCACCCCTCCTCGAGTCTGTATTGGTACAGTGGTCTACCTCTTTATGGGGCATCCTGAATTTGGAAGCTCTGCTGTGTGAAACCCCCCCAAATGCCCGATTTACTAACCTCTTCCCTAATCCCTCGCAGAAGCTATTGGAGGAGTGGTGGTTGCTGCATATGTAGCTGTTTCCTGTCTTTCAGAAGATTGAGCTCCACTAGGAAAAGGTGAGTATGACTGCAATGAAGACCTTCACTGATGGTGTGGTTTAGTGTCCCTGTGATCCAGGAATCTTTCCGCTACAGAGTTGCCAAGGAGGGTTTAGCTCCAATTTACCTACCAGTAATATGGTAGGTATCACGTCACTTAGAGAATGCTATTCCGCATGCATACAGTCTCATACAGGACAAGTAGGTAATATTGTTTGTCAACATATCATTTCTTTTTTTTTTTAAGGAAAATAGGCTTGTCATTGGTTGAATTTGGAAAACAGGATTACTGATATATATAATATAATATAAAACAGATAGTTAGATGCTGTAATCATAAAGGACCAAATACAATAACATACAGTTGACAAACCATGGAAATACCCACAGGCCGTTGCATGAGCAATCTATAAATGTAGGTATATAATATAATTTTAATATCTAATGGGCGGAGAACCTACTGGAAGGAAATCATACAGCAGGAAAGGGACTTTCCAAACTCCCACCTTGTGGTGTGTTTTTATCAGTTGTCTAGGTGCAGGGAAATTCTGGCTTTTACGTCAATGGAAAATGGCTATGAATCAAAAATAACATGGAAGATGGTGGGCACTAAATGTTGGGCTTTTTACATTTAACTCATAATTAAATAGCCCCATAATTCTTCAATAAAGAGGACTTCCAGTCAAAACTTACTGGTTTGATTCCATGGGACATGACTGACATGACATGAGCAAGGCACCTAACCCCCAATTGCTCCCCAGGTGTTAAGTTTAGGGCTGCCCACCGCTCTGTGTACTTCACTGCCCCTTAGTGTGTTATCTACATGTTTGTAGTCACTAATATAGTGTTTATTCACTGGTTGGTTCACAGAAATGTTTCGTGCACGGATTGGAGTGGAGTGGAAGAAAAATTCAATTTGTGCATTAGCACTATTATTGTCCAACAGGCTTGCTCATAACTATGGGCCTAGTGAACCCAGTTGCCAGGTGAACAACAGCTATTGTGAGTGAACATGGGCGACCCAGTTTCAGGGGGATGGGAGCGGGACATGCCCCTGTGCAGTCGAAGTTAAAATCAACCTCCTGCTGCCTGTCTGGACATATTGTGCCTGTTTTGGTGGAACTAATTTAGTTTTTTTCTTTTTTCCGGCTGTGTCCCAATTTTGGAGACTTCCTGTTTTGTCACCTGAGACAGAAAGTTCAAATAACAAAAATTCTATGGGTGACCTGGTACAATAAATGGGGTTCATGGGCTAATAGCAACCCCCTAGTCATAGTGACACCCTGGGCAGTGACTACACACAACGGTGGATAACACACTAAGGGGCAGTGAGCGGTGGGCGGCTCTAAACTGAGCTCCCAGGAAGCAAATGGGGTTTAGGTTCCTTGCTCAAAGGCACTTGCCATCTTCCGGTCACAAGCCAGAGGCAGTGAGTATGCCTGGAGGTACCTGATCTCAGACTTCCCAGCAGGAGCATGCTCAGCGGGGTCACAACGGTAAGAAGAAGTCCTCTTTATTGAAGAATTATGGGTCCATGA
Organism: Gastrophryne carolinensis; assembly: GCA_027917425.1. NCBI lineage: Eukaryota > Metazoa > Chordata > Amphibia > Anura > Microhylidae > Gastrophryne > Gastrophryne carolinensis. The sequence continues at coordinate 422,904,139 of CM051234.1, forward strand.
AATTATGAGGTGAATGTAAAAAAACATTTAGTGCCCACCATCTTACGTTTTACTTTTGATTTATAGCCATTTCGACAACTAATAAAAGCACACCATAAGGTGGGAGTTTGGAAAGTCCCTTTCCTGCTGTATGGTCCCTCTAAAACAGGGTTTCCCAACTAGTGGTGCTATTACCGCAGGTGGTACTCAGGACCACCAGTTGTAAAAGGTGGTGAGCTATGGGTAACTGCATGCAAACTGCTGCTCCAAAAGGATTCATAGGTTCACCAGTTCAACAGGTATCCAGCTCACCAATGCCCTTTAAAACATAACTTTTACTAATGCATTTAAAAAGATTGTATACTGGTAAGACTAAGGGGCCCACAACCCCGAAACGCGTCATTCAACTCAGCCAGGGGCAAGTAGCCTTTCACATGTATCTTGCACTGGGTATACAATCTTTTTAAATGCATTAGTAAAAGTTATGTTTTAAAGGGCATTGGTGAGCTGGATACATGTTCATAGCATACAGATATTCCTCCTTGCTCCCAATGGCCCCGTTATGGGAATTTTTCTGAGCTGTTATATTTTTTTGAAGCTCACCAGTTCAACAGGCTTCAGGTGTTGTGCATCTTGGAATAAGAGCATATCTGGCCAGAGAGCATGTGCACGTAGAGTAAATACTGTGTAGTATACTTTTTTTTTTAAAGCGGACCACCACCCGCTTTTGAGTTGTATTGGTGTTGGTATGGTGGTAATTGTTAGTGATGCTAAATAGAAAGAAGTTGGGAACCTTTGCTCTAATACACAAGTCAATACACTTTGAAAGAGGAGGTGATATATGCAGAGTGCATGTTGGGAAACTAAACTAAACTATAGCGTGGCTCCTGCATTGCTTCCCATCATCTGAATTTCAGGTAGGTGGCATAGATATCCCATGACAGCTTATGTTACTAGTTTAGACCATGGAGAACAGGGAACAGAGTTCAAGGGCCAGGAGCCAGCCACTCCGGCCCCTTTCTTCAAAATAAGCCTAAACCCCACCCTGTCCCCTCCAAAAAGTGATTATGCTGATCTAATAAAAAAAAAAAATGACACTCTCCTTCACCCCGAATACAGCCCCTGAAGTCTGCGCCAGCTGGGATTTCAGAAAGATGGCAGCAGGCGTTCAGTGCCCATCATCGCTGACTTTCAGGGCTGGCTTCAGGGTGAATGTGAGTGTCTTTTATTCTTTTATTAGATCAGCATTCACAATGCATAGCAGTCAGCCTACTGCTCCCTATGTATCTTGTGCCCAGGGCGTCTGGTCTTCTCGCCCTGGCCGAGAAACGGCCTTTGTGAAACCCATATTTTTTTGTTACATGGACTTCCTGGTAGCTCATTACAGATCATCAGTGTTTAAACTCTTACCCAGTAAATCTATCTGGTACAGTGGAGGACTAGGAGGCAAGCAGAGAAGACAAGGACCAGGTGGTGAGTGGTGGAGGCAGCAGTGCCAGTGACAGAAGAGGAGGTGAAAGAAGAGTTGGCAGCAATGAGAACCTGGACGCAGCAGTAGGGGCTGCCAGCAAGATAGTGGAAACCAGAGCCAGCACCAAAGGAGCACAAGGTGCCAGTGAGTACGGGCTGCAATGTAAAGTTGCAGTCTTTTACTCATTAAAGCTTTGCTCATTCTGCCTATAGGCTTCTATGGGCTACACTTTGTTCGCTGCAACTGCTGCTTGCTGTGTGCCAATGACATGAACACAGCACAGTACATATGTGTGAAAATAATGTGTTGTCTTAGTGGTTTGAGGGGAGATCTCAAGCTGTACCTCATACAAGTGAACCTTCTTGCCTGGTCCTAAATAATGTCATGTATTTATTGACAGTCCGTTTGACTTTGTATCCGAATATTCTGAGGCAAACATGTTACACACTAGAAAAATAGGATGAAACAAATTGCATTCCATAGTGATACTGACTCGCTCAGCAAGGGTTTGGGGAGATCCCCTGTGATGAACACGCCAATATAAGGGAATGTGCAGGGGGTGATCAGATAAGCCTGATAACAGAGATAAGCAAGTTTGTGGCTGCTGCTAGTTTCGCGACGCAGGATAGAAGCCTGACAGGACCTGTGCTTCTGCAGGTCAGAGCCTGCCTGAGACACAGAGAGCTGAGTGGGAGCAGAATTATTCATGGCTAGTAAAACATATAAACACAGGGAGCAGCATGAGAGTCCTCTTTCGCTTTGCCGCCTCCTCGGCCAGCCTTCTTAGAAACATTAGAAATAAAAATAATTCATTCCTCATATTCTGTGCAGAGTACATTGCAGTCTTTGTATTACATGGCGGGAATAGCCTGCAGAATACATGATGTGATAGCATTTTAAATAAGAACACTGATTCAGCAATTATCCTCTTGCTTAAACTAAACCTGCCCCACTAATTGCTCAGGGCAACAGTAAGAGGCTTCTATAGCAAGCCATAAATTATGTTGTATTGAACACAATGGCCTTCTCTGACTCTGGCAGCCTATATATACATGTTAAAGAAAGGGGCTTCATTTATTGATATGATAAACAGGTTTTTTTTGGGATAAAGCAATGTTCTTTATACTAAGATTTCATGTGGGCCAAAATCAACATCATGAGGTCTATAAGATTCCAGGGCTGTCTCTGATTCTCTCCCCCTGGAGCATCCTGATTTGCAGGGTGACCCCCCCCCCCCCCCCCCCCCGAGTTCTAAGAAAAACATACTGGGTGACCTGGGGAGTTTCACACAATGGAAAGACCAAAACCTGGGATAGTCCACTTTAACCTCACTTCCTGTCTGTGGTGGGCAAACAGAAAGTTAATAAACAGAAAATAATAGGTTGTAATAGTGACCAGAGGGGTGTTATTTGTGCTGCTTTCCACCTTTTGCTCATGATGGCACCCACAGATTTTCTATTTGATAAACTTCCGTGACTAAGCAGAAAGTGTAAAAAGTTTTCAAAAAGGAGTTTCCAGATGGCAAAATGATCTCTTCTCTTCAACCCTCTTTTTTTTACCACAGTTTGAGTATTTAACGTATTTAACATCTCTATTAGGAGGTTTGCGGCATGCAGACATTTACAAGTATTTCCTTTATGTTCTCTTTATAAAGAGTTAAACTCTCCTTGTTATCCATAGATCCGAGCTGAATTCTATCCTGTTACTCCAAAGGAAACTGTTTCACATACATTTAATGCAGCTTCTTTTTCAAATGAATCTAAACTCGGAACCTTCAACCTAACCCTAAACCTTGATAGTTTATTGCCTAACTGGGAAGATTTCCTGTTTTTGTCTGTGAAACTTTTTGTTGGGAATAGCTGTAACACCTTCTAGGCCTACCCTACCACCAGGGCTGGATTGGTAAACAAGGGAAGTCCTTAGTCTACAGACTTTGTGGCCAGGGGTCTCCAGCATACCTTATCCTGTCCCCCCTATGACTAGTCCCTTACTTTAAGCCTAACCTTTCCCTTACAAAAATAATTTTTAACTACACCCTACACTACACCTGTGTTTTAAAAACTAACCCTTAAAGCGAACCTCCAGTCAAAAAATCAAAGATTTGTACATTGCTCCCCTCAGTGTCATTTGAAAGGAGCTTAACCCTAAGCAGATGTGGTGGAATAGCATTCAGATTCTGCGCACCTAAAACACATGGGGCGGCCATATTGCCATACATATGATAGACCTGCTTCTGAAAAACCCAGTTTTATCTCTGGTGAAGGCAGGACTGTCAGCATTTATCTCTGGTGTAAGCAGGACTATCAGCATTTATCTCTGGTGTAAGCAGGACTATCAGCATTTATCTCTGGTGTAAGCAGGACTATCAGCATTTATCTCTGGTGTAAGCAGGACTGTTAGCTGTGTGGCAAGATGTAGTTTAGAGCACATAATATGCATGCTTCCATTTTAAATGTATCCCGTAAGGTTCTACAATACATTGGCTCCTACAGACACGAGAGCCCGTTTCCTCCTGTGAAAAGTGAGCTCCCTTTCCTTCCGATTCAACACCTTCAGCTCTGCCCGATCCGTATCCCCCTATTATGACCCCAAAACGGAACTATCATAGCTGTGGGCCTATACTGTGGATAATATTACATCTGGTACACATCTGGTACAGTTCCCACTAACCATAGACAGGCCAGCTGAGGTACAGTACAGGCTAAATGGGGAATAGACTGATAGAACTGGAGCACAGTAAGGCCAGCAACCTCGCTTGTTATCTCAGAGCAGTGGGGTGTATTCTGTGGTGTCATGGTCATACATAATAAGCTGTGTCGGGTCTTGGTTTCTTTTCTGGACGTCTGCAGAAATGTGAGAATGTCTATGTATATTATTAGAAACAAAGCATAAGCATGTCTCTTTCGTTGAATATTTCTGGTCCTCTGTCTTGTTATCAGGTAGATAAAAGCAACAACTCAACCCAAGACTGTCGATATAGAACTGCTGATAGGGGCAAGTTCTTAAAGGAGGTGTATCGTAAAATTGTGTAATATTAAAAATCCATATAATCATGTCGGTTAACAAGAAGTGGGGTCACTTACATATCCGAACTGAATAAAACTCCCGCCAAACTTGTGGTTCCTTGGTAGGAATAAAATCCAGGCCTGACAGGTTTGAGTGTATTAGGGGTGACAGATCCTGCCCCCCTGATTTCCTCTTCCTCCTACTTAAACTGGACCTTCAGTGTGATTTAATGAAAAGCCCAAACTCTTAAAAAACGGTTCCCCAGCATCTAAAATTAATATATTTTACGTTTTTAGTCACTAACTTATTATTCTTTCCCCCACTGGGCTGCAACTCTGTTTAGGATACGAGCGCCGCCATCTTGACTCAGAAGCATCACACTTACTGAGGAGAGGAGAGTGGGATAAGGTACAGGGAGGCGGGTTATAGCTGTGCTTTGCTCAGACAGAGCAGAGCTGGGGTCAGGTAAAGGTCAGCAGTCCCAGAATGCAGAGCAGCACAGTCAGGAGGCACTTCCTATTTGCAGGCTGCCTGATAAGATGGCGGCTTCCATAAGCCGCCATCTTGGATGTTTAAAGGCTCATAACATGCAGTAGATGCAGGTAGGATGATTTTTAATGTGGACAATCTGTTTGTACAGGGTGTGGGAAACATATAAGATAGACTCTTATTCAGAGTGAAGGTCGGCTTTAAATAAAAACACAGGCCTGGCTGGATATTTCTTGATGTTAGGTGTATAAGTGACCTCTTCTCTCACAATCCAGCATATTTATATGGAGTTTTATAATTGGGCCATTTTTTTTCCACCAGAAAATCATATTCATTGCACATAATATCATAAAACACGATAGAGCAAATTTTAGGTTTCAAAAACTGAAAAGAAGTCCAGGTTTCTATATTTCTATTGAAAGGGCAAACTATTTTCAGAGTTGAGGTTTACAATGGATGAACTATCTGCTTTTTCCTGTGAAAGCAAAAGCTACTGCATACATTTTCCTCCAATAGGAGCTGCCGTCCACTGGAATGTGTGCTGCAGCTTTCGGGGGCAATATGAGGGGTCATTGTATTGCTAGTGGGAAGCTTCCCACCCTTTTATACTTAGAAAAAGAACTGCTTTAATATTTTAGTCCAGTCTTTGATATATTGGAAGGAAAGAAAGTATCAGATTTTGTGGTTGCATTGTACATCATGGACTGTTATTCTTTAAGACGTGTTTGATGATGATCCGGTGCTTTTTGTCATTGCGAAAAATTGTATTGGTAGAGATCAGTTTAGCCAGTGCAGCTGAATCAGTAGTTTCTGTAATTTCTCCCTTCTCGACTGGGCCCCTTCTCCTCCCTGTCCTACATCTGTAAGGCTTTCCTGTAACGTTAAACCTCTTCCTTTATTCCCAGCATCATAATGTGCCCTCCCCCACACATACTTTGAAGTTAGTCCATTTTATGTTGCCTCTGGGGAGTTATATACATAGTCAGAAACATCCTCTGACAAGCTTTTTTCTTTGAAGAGACAATAACATGGCTATTAACTCCTGATCTGCCAGCTGAACTGGGAACTTCATATCCCAGCTGATCAGGCCAAATGCTTTTTAAAATGTAAAATGCAAATACTGTATATATATGTAGATGGTAAAAGAGCTGGTAAATTCACACCAAACCCCAGTAATATATGCAGGTCCGTTAAATAAAGGCTACAGCAAACAAATGTCTTCCTACTGAAAAAGGACCAGCTCAAAACAAATGTTGTTAATCTAAAACCTGCAGCATCTCCCTGTCCAATACCTCCTCCCTTTATCCATGACCACAAGGTCCATGTGGCCGCTAGCGACCATTGAGGGTTTGTAAGACAGGCGCACACACAGCACTATGTAATCATGCCCCATAAACTGCACTGAAACACAAAATTAGGTGAGCAGGGAATGGGCATCCCGGGCCATTATGCAGTGTAGGGCGCCAGCAATCAGCTTCCCCACCCACTGCAGATCCTAAAGGAGCAATGTTAGAGTGTTCTTCATCTTCAAGCTCTAGATTGCTCGAAAAGACTATTGTAGGTCTGTTCAAGGTTGTCAAAATTTCTGTTGTCTAGTATTTATAAATCTGCTTCCTAGTGTATATATTAGATTCCCTGATTTGAGTCAGGATCTTCATTCACTGTAATACCCCTGGCTATCGTTGGGGGGCTCAATTTAAGTGCAGCATCTCTATATGTATTGTGGAAGGGTTCGGCAAACCCCCAAAGACCTATGTTACCCTTGGCTCCTGACCCTGCCAGGTACCTATTGAACTAATGTCAATTTAGTGGCATAAAATATTAATATCGTATTATAAACCTACTAAAATCAATTGTCATATGAAAATTAAGATCAGAATTTGATTAACAGGTGCCACTCACAATTATACCATACATATGATATATGCAATGATAAAGTTGTTTTAAATAATGGCTGAATATAAAACAGTTATTCTTGTAATTTATAGATTTATTTTATTCGACTTAAATAACTGGCATTAGTTCAATAGGTACTTGGCCTCCAACAATACATGCATTGACTTCTTGACCTCCCATTTACCAGCAAGTTAGGTTAATTATTGAGGGGTGGAGGGAGACACTACTACTCCACCAACCAGACATATAGTTGGGAGTGGTGGGGTAGTGGACTTTTTCTTTTGTTTCCAGCATCTACAATATATAAGTATAATCCAGTACGGATGTGTATTTGTGCAATTCTGTCACATTTGTCTCATAAAAACTTGCGTACTCTAGGTATATTATTTGTTTGTCTGTAATATCTACTGTACCTTACACTGAGCCATGTAACATGAAGGCACTTTATGAATAAGCACTAATAATAATAGTGGCAACACTAAAAACATATACTACTTGTATTTGTTAGCTACTTATTAGAAAATGTAATTTGTGCAAGGATGATGGGACGTCACCAGAAATGTGGTATAATTGTGTTGTGTCTTTTGTGTAAAAATAGCTGCTTTGACCTCTCTAGTGGCCCCCATACCTGGTCATTGGCAGTAAACCCCATATGTGGCTTCAGTGGTTTGCTTTGGCACCTCTTGATGCACCTTGGAAACCAATACCTCTAGTTAAAAAAATAAGAGATTTTATCTTTGAGTGAGGCTCTTCAACAATCCATTCTAAAAAATAAACAAAAGTCAAAAGTTGTTGCTCGGCAGGGGGGCTTCCGGTTAATTAATGTCCTGCAACGCAACATGGGCGGGGAATCCCGATTCACAGCTCTGTTACTTACCTGCGTTCCCACAGTGCATTGTAGCTTCAAGTGCCTGCCGACAGCTAGTAAAGTTTGCAGGGTTGCTGATGATCACATGATTTGTGTGTGATCCAGTGGACTGTAGTAATAATCCCAGAATCAAGCCCCAGCCCCCCCCAGCAGCCGATGATTTGCCAAGTATAACAAAGACAGTTTTACTCTAAAACAGAACTCATAAAAACAGTGAAGTCCAAACTGATTTGATGTGCTTGCTGGCTGCTACTGATTCTATCCCATATTAAAAATCCTTTTCCACTAGAACTGATTTAATGTGAAGTTTCAAAAAATGTAGATACAACTGAGTATTATATCCTATGATTGTAACCATAAGTAGCATTTCCTAGAAAATACTGTAGTAGGAATGAAAATTAAAAAAAAATAAGAAGATTGCAGCTACCTCAAAGGCCATACAGGGCCGAACTTCTTTTACACATTATTCAGTGTTTAAGGAGGTTGACTGGCTATCCAAACGGCATCCCCTGATCCCAGTGATGTCATCTAACTGCATTACTAACCAGAAAAGACCAGCAGATGCAATCAGCAAGGTCTCAGAGTTTCAGAGGGAGTGACACCATATGGATGACACACAATGCTTTTTGAAAGCCTCTACTTTGGCAGTTTAATAAAATCCTTTACAGTTCCAGTCAAGTAAATAAACAAACCTTACCTACCTTACCTTACCTACCTAGGACTCTTGACAGCATAGTGGTGGACTGGAGATGTATTTTGGCCATTTGTCCACCATTATTGTTGTGATCAGAGACTGTTGTATGTAGGAAAGAACAGATCATCTTCCTTTAAAGTGGACCAACACCCAGGATTTTCACTATCCTGGGTGTTGGTCCACTTCCGCGGGGCACCGCCCTCTTTACTTTATACCGGGTTCTATTTTAAAATATTATAGTGTTTTTACTATGCATTGTTTTACTAAATGGTGCTCCACCACTGTCTGGTATATCTACTTTATTTGGCAGGTTCAACTAGTTAGTCAAGATCAGAATTACACTGGTTTATTAAGCCCAGCTCGGTTTATCTATCCTAGACAAGCTATTTGTTTTTCCATTCCCCACCTATCCAACCTTCCCATTCACACAGCCCTCAGGACAATAACTAGGAGTGGTGTTCTCTGTATTTAGAGTTCCAGACTAAAATAGATGCTGGCAACTTGTGTGCTTTTTTCTTTTGAAGATTTTAGTTTTTCACTTTGTAGTAGTGCGTCTTCATTACTATATCAAGCTAGAACTTTTTAAGGCTTTCCTATTTCATGTTATTAGAGTAAAGATTTAACCTGATTTTCAGGAACCTGTAGGCTTTTATTCTGTATGCATTTTACCCTTTAGGGTTATGTTTGAAAGAAAATGTATATATATATATATATACACACACACACACACACACACACACACACACACACACACACACACACATTTTCTATCGGTATATATATTTGGAATATTACTAAGATATTACTACTATTTGTGAATCTTCATATCAACGTAGCATAATGAAGTGGTATTCTTCCAGTAAAGTGTTGTCGCTGGGGCCTCAGTTAGCTGAATCCTGAGAGTCCCTGTCTTGGATACCCAGCTGATTAGTTGTTCTTTTTCCTAGTGCTATGGGAGCAGGCTAGGACTGCTAATCTTGAGCTTGCTTTAGCCGCTTAACTGAACGTATACACAATTAGCTAACAGGGACCACTAAGTGGACTTATGGTGGAGGTTCTCTATAGCATCTTTCTGATGGCTATAGCACCAGTTTTGAAGCATCAGCATTTTTGTCTTTTGCGGTGCTGCGCTGTGGACTACAATAGTGCTAGAAGTCACAGTTCCCGATGCTTACTAATTAGCTTCGATTGTTGCATTAAAGTGGACCAACACCCACCGGTGATCGGCCCGGGAATCTATAAGATTCCCGGGCCGATCACCTCCCTCCCTGCGGGACATCCGAGAACGGGATGTCCCGCGGGGTGAAACCCCCCCAAACACCCCGAACTCCTCACCTTATCTTCGGCGGCGGCCGGCCGCCGCCGCCTCCCTCGCGCCCCTCTAGACGTGCGCGCGCCCGCGCCGGCCGTCCGTGAATGGCCGGCGCGGGCACGCGCGCGTCAAGAGGGACGCGCGGGAGGCGGCGGCGGAGGAGCCGCTTGTCCGCGGCTTGTCCGTTGGCGCGGGGAGAGGTGAGTTCGGGGGGTTCGGGGGGGTTTCACACAGCGGGGCACCCCGATCGGGGGTGCCCCACCGAAGTGGACCAAGACCCAGGATAGTCAAAATCCTGGGTGTTGGTCCACTTTAAGAATTGAAAAGCCTGTGTCAGCACCTGTTGGACCGGACTGCCGATTAGGCCTGCGCCAGTGAGCACCACTTTGTACCGCCACCTTTTCAGTGCTACACAGGGTATTTATGAATTTTTTCCTCCTTGAAAACACTGGTGTTGTATTTTTTGGGTGCTGGTCTGCGTCAGGGGGAAAAGGGGATAAACTTTACAGTGCATTTAGGCTGTGTTTTAATTGTTGTGGTCCAAATTACACATTGATAAGAAAAAGAAGCCATGAAAATCAATTTTACTATACAAAATAAAACATTTTGGCCCATCTAGGTCCTGCGTTTCCATTATTGACATGTCACGTGGCAAGTTCTGTACAAATAAGAGGCCGATTCATTAATAGCGGCAGGTAGCGACAGTTGAGCGACTGTAGCATTTTCAGAGCGCCCACTAGTAGTCGCTGTGCTTGGCCGTTGTTCGGTAGTTGATAGCGACTCAGTCGGTTTGCCGTAATGTTGAATATTGGGTGAGGAGTCGCTATTTGACAGGTTCCGCGCTGTATGGGAGCGCATGATAGCGACTGGCCCTAGCGACCGGCTCCCACCATATTCATTAAAAAATCACGCTCGAAAAATTCTCGCGCTGTAAAATGCATGTTTAAATGAATATAGGAGCTAGGTAAATAAAATGATTTCCAGCTGCACTCTCTTTAACCACCATGAAGTGAAGTAGGTCCCCAAAGTTCAATGGGCCCCAGCTCCTTCCTGGCGCCGGTGCTGCCACCTGTAGTGCACAACCACCACTCAGTTACCCTTATTTTCCAAGTATTTTATAGGCTCTGTGGCCCACACATCCCATCTCTGAATCCCTCTACACTAACCTAAGATCCTTACTGACAAATGGCCTTGTAGTGACCCAATCATATAACTATAGCTGGTATAAAATATTGAATAAATGGCTGGTGGTTTTGGGAGATAACAGTGGCACAATCTGAACCTTATGTTGGAGGAGTTATATCTTTACCGTCTTAAGGGCACATATAACCACCCACTCAGTGAGGAATTCTAAGCCTCAGCATACACTTCCTGGTGCTGCCTGATCCCAGGTGCAGAATAAAGTGCTTGTAAAATGTATACAGCAATTTGCCGAGTTAGCAGAATGTTAGTCATACTGTTTCTGAATAATATGAAAATGTGCAACAAGCTGCACTTTTCTTTGTCTGGATCTCAGTTTCCTTGTGGAACCCATTTCTTATTTAACAGAAAGAGATTATAATCAGAAACAGAACAAAGAACTGCAAGCTGATTGGGTATACTGTCACATTTCCTTATTCATGCACACCCCATTTCCAGATTTGTAATAAGTGTGAGTGAGCTCAACCGCTTCACATCAACAGCTGGGCTGTTTTTTTTCCTGATGATGCAGTCCATACAACACTCCCTGCCAAGCTGGAGGAAAGCTCCTTAAAGCTTGCCAAAAATGGTTCTATTCTTCCATTGCTGTATGTCTCCAGGGTGTCCTCAAGCATCTGCTGCGCCCCTCACAGCCAGCTCCAAGCTGCATGATCTTAGTGTGCTCGGATATAAATATCTGGCTGTGGTGCAAAAATAAAAATGCTGCATATCCATGATGTGGTACTTATAAGCGAATAAAAACTATCTTGCATACATTTCCAAGGTGAATTCTGCAAAGATCAAATGTATTGGGGTTGTGGTCTTCTGGCATGGTTTTATATAGGCCTTCCTGCATCACAGTAATGGCAATTGTGTGATGCAATTAGTTCCCTATTAAACAAATAATAATAACATTCTAATCTTGTGACTGCTTGTTGCAACATCCCGACATCTAATATTGATTTCAGGGAATTTCCAACATGTTGAAAGTTATGACGAGTACAGCTATTTTGGACCAAAAGTCAGAGCAAAAATTGGGTTGTCCAACAAAAATGAAATAAAATGTAAATATCTTTATTAACTTTGACCAACTGCTGCATATCACAAAGGACATTTAAAACAATTGGGAGCCAAAAAATTGTCGGGCACAAGATAAAGATCTGACAATCCATGAAATTCAATTTGTATCCACTTTATTATATAGTGTCATCATTTTCCACAAAACCTAGAAGCATTTTCACCTGTCCTTTTTCATCCAAAGAGCTGCCAAAAGAGCTTGGCAAAAATTTAAACAAGTGGGTACTCACACTTTGTCCCCTACAACTGCTTCCTATAGGTCCAGCAGTTAAATACTCATCGGGTTCCTTCCAATGTATACACATACGCATTGGTTTTTTCAGTGCTTGAAAACCATTTGCAAGCAAATAAGTGGACAAGGCGCCAGGGGAAGCGCTAGGGGAGCGGCAGGGCCTTGCAGGTTTCAATCTCAGAATCATATGGAGGAAGTTGAAAATGTCTTTGTTTTTATTTTTGCTTGGACATGGCCCTAACACATGTATGCACACCCACACCATTGTCAGGGGGACTTATGAGAAAAACAAATTGTGGTTATTTTGGTGGAAGAACCAAAGAGATTTGGTGCCCTCCTCACCCCCAAGACACTGTGGCACCACTAATATTCTGTGCATAAATTATTACTCAATAGATTTGCACTGTCAAACATTAATGTGTAGTGTATAACTGTGTGGTATGTCTTTTCACAATTAATATTCTTAATTTCTCTTTGTTCCCAGGCCTGGTTACAACAGTATGGCTACTTACCCCCAGGTGACCTCCGAACTCACACGCTACGCTCCCCACAATCAATGTCACAAGCCATTGCTGCTATGCAGAGGTTCTATGGACTAACCGTTACTGGCAAGATGGACAGTGAAACAGAGAAGTACGTTAGTTGCATGAGTGTGTATGAATGTTGTGGTTACGTGGTCACTAGCTGCGTCATGTCTTGTAGGACTTATCTGGGTTTTCTCTGGGTGCTTTGGTTTTCTCCCACATTGTAAAAACTTACTAGAAGTTAGGTTATTTGTTGGCTGACTAAACTGTCATTAGGCCCACCGTGTACTCATTCAACCAGAACAACACCCATTTTTTACAAAATGACAGTTGTTCTCTGAGCAGGGAGGCAACCCTGCGCATTAACACAAGGTACTTCTGCGAAATTGGGTCCCGCAATTGGCCACTGTGTTAACATAGTCCACAGACCCCCACCTGGGGCCCAATCAGGGGGCTCAATTTTGCTGGGAAGCCAAGTTGAAAGGTAAGAGTACCTGCTTTAGCAGGCATTAATGTGTAGGGGGGCATGAGCAATCGCAACGTACCCGTGTGCAGGAAACAATACCCATTTTGTAAAGATAAGATTCTGTAAATGAATTAATACAAACTTACACCACAGACATTAGTAAAGGAATGTTTTAAGAAGTAGGTAAAAAATAATATAGATTATATTATTATACAAAAGTCTCCTCTGGACTACCTCCCCCTGCTTGGTGTGGAGGTAGATTTGGGCACTTAAAATAACAAAAGAAGTTTATCGTACAAGTGCTGGCCATCTGCTTTCCCACTGATACGCAGCAGCTTCTGAAGGACTGCCCGCCTCGACCATGACTGGTTGCCTAGCCAGCCAATCGGTGCAGCAGTGGGAGTTTAGAATGCTGCTCATACCCAAATCCACCCTAGCTCTGTGTGTGGGGGCAGAGGTTGGACTTCCAGTTAGTGTCAGCTCCCAATTAGGGTTGCCACCTGGCCAGGATTTTTTTTTTCTTAATTCACTGGCCTGGTGGTGCCGGAATTTGTTTTTTTTACTGGTAATTGAAATTGCGGGTATACTTTTCACCTCCTCCATTACCAGTAAAAAACAAATACCAGCACCGCCAGGTCAGTGGCCAGTAAATTGGCCAGGTCGCAACCCTACTCCCAATCTAAACAATGGGTGCCTCTGTACAAGGAAGTTTCCAGTGGATGCAGGTGCCCATTGTTTTCAGTTGGAGCTGGACATGCCCACCCACCAGCCAGAAGCAGGGAGCGCAACTCTGGGCTTCACAATCTGGAGCCACGGGAGGTCGATCGGAAGAGATGGAACAGTGATGAGGTAAGCGTGTTGCCTAAAGCCCTCTGGCACTTGTCTGATATGAGGTCTGAGGAAGCGTTCCTATACCTAGGACACAACTGCTGAACACTCCTGATTACAACAGCAGCTGTCTTCTATTGTTAAAAATTGCACAGCTAAATATGGTGCTGAATTGCACCAAGGAAAAATCATATTCTCTCAGAAAAAGTGAGAGAATATATTCTCACGATGTTGAATCAACCTTAGAATGTTACACGTCAGTCTGTAAAACAAGAGGGATCCTGCATTTCTTCCAGATCTGCTTAGAATACAGACATCAAAAGTACAGACTATAAAACAGGATATATTATTTGGCTGATGGTGAAGTAAAAGAAAGAGAAAAGCAAAGGAATAAGCTAATATCCCCTGGAGACACAAGCAATGGTGTTTCCCACACAGTCTGATACAAGAGGGGTATGGCCAGGTACAACTCTCAGTGCTGAAAATGTGGTCATACATAAATAATGGTGAGGTATAAGCTTCAGTCCTTATTCTATCTAAGTTTACACTATGATTAGGAACAGGTAAAAATACAAGAGTTTATTTTTATAAGTAGGCGAAGGAAGGCATACAGCTTGGGGTTTTAGGTTAATGAGTGAATGATTGCTTGAAGTGCATATATTGGACCTGTCTTTAATAGATTTACCATATGTACTTATAACTTGCTTTGAAGTGCAAAGGCAGGGGTGTAACTATAAATTACAGAGTCTAGTAGCAAAATGTTTATGAGCCCCCACCCAAGGAAAAGTCTTTTAAGCACATGCTAAATACTAGGGGCGAGTAGGCTTTTGCACACGTAGTGTACACTACACAGAGGCCCCTGCCCCTTTTCATTTTATTATTGTAAAGGGAGTCTCACATATCCTTTTATTATGCTATGACATCAAATATCTGCTGGGAAACCCTTTGGATGTTTTACTAAGCCAGTCATAATTGTCAATAGCCAGAGTATCTTTACCAGCTATCCAGTCCACTAAATGAATACTAGGAAAGGATGTAATTGGGCACCGTATATTGGAACTTGCCCTGGTTGTTGTATTAATGTGTGTATATCTAAACACTTAGTGATGCAAACTGATGCTCATTGATATATGCATATTTATTAATGACACTTGGTCATTTAAAGGGCTATGAAAAAACCACGATGCGGCGTCCCAGATAAATTTGGTGCTGAAATTAAAGCCAATGTGAGGAGAAAAAGATACGCCATCCAGGGTCTAAAATGGCAGCACAACGAAATCACATTTTGGTAAGTGAACAAGAATATGCTTAACAAAACACATCGTTTTAGAAGATCAATTTTATTGAAGCGATTGTCTCCTCTCAGTATACAGAACTACACACCCAAAGTGGGTGAATACGAGACATTCCAGGCTATCCGGAGGGCCTTTGCTGTTTGGGAGAAAGTAATCCCTCTTCGATTTAGAGAATTACGATATGTGGACATCCAGGATGGACATGAAAAACATGCTGACATCATGATCTTCTTTGCTGAGGGTTTCCATGGGGACAGCACACCTTTTGATGGTGAAGGAGGGTTTCTGGCACACGCATACTTTCCTGGGTCAGGAATTGGAGGAGACACTCACTTTGATTCTGCTGAACCATGGACATCAAGAAACGATGATTTAGAAGGTAAGAAAATATTTGCTTTTACATAAAGCATTAGTGGGAACTGTATATAGCATTTGGTTATAGAAAAGTTTCGACTAGATATTATTGTATAATATGTATGTTTCTTAGGTAATGATCTGTTTCTTGTGGCTGTCCATGAACTGGGACATGCACTGGGTCTAGAACATTCCAATGATCCATCAGCCATCATGGCTCCATTCTACCAGTGGATGGACACACAGAACTTTCAGCTGCCAGAAGATGACCGTAGAGGAATTCAGCAGATATATGGAAGTGGTAAGTAGGGAGTTGAAGAGAGGATAATTTAAAGTAGACCAACAATCCAGTCCAGACCAACACAACAAACAGTGCTCATATGCATCCCTCCCCTAGGCAATTTAGATTGCTGCTCATAAAAATTCATTGACCTTTTTCTCCTGCTGTATTCAATTTTTAAACAAAATGGCGGCTCATGCATTTGCAGGCCACCTGCATACAGGAAGTGGGCTTCCTGTTACTGTGCATTGTCAGTTATGTTAGTGGAATCAAGGCAGCAGCATGGCTGAGATGCTGGGAGAGAAAGCTCCAAAATGGCCGCTACTTTTCTTTTCTCACTGTGTCCGGCTGTTGGTCTGGTTTAAAGAGTCTTTTCAGAACAAACATAAAAAACAATACATACTTACCTACTGCCTGGTAAAACACAAAATCTTACTTTTTAAATTGTTCCCCTGGCAAAACCGAACCACATGGTCCGCATGTCTCCCCTGGGTATCTGTCCGCCAACGACCACATGACCGTAGGCAGCGGTCACCTGAAGACATCTGCAGCTCCCAGGGTGGACAGGCAATCAGATCCCAAGGTCCTGCACTGTCTCATGCAAACAGCACCTTCAATCCCCAGCCAGTGATGGTAAACCGAAGGGGGGACATCGAGATTGCTGATGCCCCCACACTGTAATGCCCGATAAAACACAAAATCTTAACTCTATTATCATTCCCCTAGCAGAGTTGAGCCCCGCTATTAGCCGACGCGGTCACGTGGTCCACAGGTCTTCCCTGAGTACCTGTCTGCTGATGACCACTTGACCGCGGCAGTCAATCACAAGACACAATTTTGCTGGGGGAGCGATTTGATTTTGTCAGAAATGGGTGTTGTTCCCGTTTAGTTTGGACTAAAAGATTCAACATCCCTAATATTGTGTCTGATTTTCTAGACGTTAATGCAACATGAGGTGTTGTTTCCCTATGGTAACTGAGATATTTGTAAAACCATGCTTCCTGATTTTATGCTTATTATGGCTAACTTCTTCTTAGGTCATGGAGGAGGACAACCAACACGCCCACCTCGGCCCACTCGTGCCCCTAAACCTACTTCACCTTACAGACCAGATGTCCCTGACAACCCAAATGTGCCACCTTATGGACCAGACATTTGTCAAGGCAATTTTGACACAATTGCAGTTTTGAGAGGAGAAATGTTTGTCTTTAAGGTTAGTAAAGTGCAGCCAGTTTAGAAATACAAAGTGATCATGTTTTTCTGTATTCTTCTTAATGATGGTGTTTATCTTTGTAGGATAAATGGTTCTGGCGTGTGCGCAATAACCGTGTAATGGATGGTTACCCAATGCCCATTGGACACTTTTGGCGTGGGCTTCCAAATTCCATAAATTCAGCATATGAAAGAAAAGATGGCAAATTTGCCTTCTTCAAGGGTAACTATTCCACTAGTATTGTCCGTCTTTGCTGTTGAAAATAACTGAAATGAATAAAGTGATGAAGCACTGTCATTGAAATTCAGTGTGAGCATATTGTAATCACAATAGATTTATTTGTATTCACCTTTGTTCTTTTCTAAGGGGATAAATACTGGGTATTTGATGAAGCCACTCTTGAACCTGGGTACCCTAAGACATTAAAGGAGATGGGTCGGGGCTTGCCATCAGACAGGATTGATGCTGCCCTTTACTGGATGCCAAATGGAAAGACCTATTTCTTTAGAGGCAACAAGTAAGTTAAGATGTAAAAAAAAGCATTTTTGTATCTGACTACTAGCCCCTTGCAATAGCCCCATGCAACGCCAAACATTCAGTATAATCCAAATGGTTAAATAAATTCAGGCACCAGCTTTACTGCATGTTTGCATACTATGTATTAGAAGAGGACAACACAGTTTAGTATAGTTCTTTTTTGACTGCTATAACTTATTTGAACTCCACTGTTTTTTATGTTCACATATGACTATTGTATGTACAAGACGGGAATTCAACTCGCAATGCTCCGGTCACAGTGTTGCTTCCTTACCCACAAGGCAACGACTTCCAGGGCCACCATCAGTTTCCGGGTCTCATACAACCAGAATGTCTGGACCCTACCATAACTATAGGATGGCTGGGTCCCTAGGCAGATAGTCTGCTTTTATGACAGAGGGGCTCTGTTATAAAGTTGTGGGGAACAGCCATACAATACACACAAAGAACTGCAATCGGCAGTTTAAATACAATTGGGGGTCCTGACTAAAACAATGACATCTTGTTTCCCTCAGTGTACTTTATATTGGACGGGGGGGGGGGGGGGGGGGGCAAGCAATGGATTGTTTAGTAATGCCTTGCAGGACCTACAGTTGTACTAACCCAGATCACCATAGCTGGAAATTCAAGGCTCAGTGCAGGGCAGGGCTGCCTGGTTGGGGCCCACACCCCAATCACAGCCAGGCCCCTACTATTGGCTTCTTTGCCCTTAGCTATACTATTTCTGTTGGTCTTGAGCTGTTCATCCTCCTTGTGCCCTTTGAGGTACCTCTTACCTAATTTGCAATGCAAGCACTCCTACTGCAGGCCTTAGTATTAGCCTTTCTTAAAGTGCATGAACTTAGTATACTGATTTTAACACAAAATATTTTCAGAGGATTTGTATTGATGTTTTACGATTTATGGATACTTATTGGTATAGAGGCAATAGAACTAATCAACTATGCAGAATGCAAACCTTTTTAAAAGTAAAGAAACACCATCTTTAAAAATTCCAGAGTGGGTGTTGACTATGTAAGGGTCACTATCATGGGCAAATTGGCCATAGGGAGTGCTGGGTGATTTCCTGTTGGGCTGTAAAGCTTAGGAGCTGGCCCAAATTCAATACCTGCCTCCAGCCTCTGTGTTGCCCCTGAATGCTATAGCCTCAGCACCATGGCTTTTGGGGTCATACCCACCCCGCCCACATTATTTGTCTCTACAAGCTTCCATCATATTTATTTAGGAATATATCCATATCCAATCCTTCCTATGGCCTGTTCCTGCAATGCTATAGCCTCAGCCCTACAGCTCATTTATTCATTGCCATCTCCAGGACAGGAAGCTCACTGGTGGAGGTTAACCGGGGATGTTGTGGGGCTAGTTAAGGACTGGTAAAATCTCAGGCAGATTTTTGGACCCAATCCGCTACTGGCCAACCAAGGTAGTATCATAGCAACTCGGTTCTAATTCTGCCATTCTACAACCCCTGCAAACCGGCCTTACTTATAATGTTATTGTCCTGGGGGAATAACCAAATTGGTATTGGTACATTTGTGTTTTTAAGACATAGTTTATTGATTTTGCTGCCTTGCTATTTTGTGTTTTTAGGTATTATCGGTTTAATGAGGAGATGAGGGCTGTAGACCCTGATTATCCAAAACCTATTAACGTGTGGGAAGGAATCCCTGACTCAATTCGAGCTGCATTTATGGGAAGCGATGGAGGTAAAATAGATTATTAATTATTAATCTGAACAAATATTTGCTCCCATTTTAATATGTAAGTCACGGTCACATTACCCCACAGCATTCTGTAATGTATCTTTATAATCTTGTATATGCATAAAGACTTCTTTTTGCATTAAACTCAGACCCAAGAATGCCTGCCCTACAACATTATGTTTTTTCAAACCACCTTGAGGTAGACCAATTGTACTAGATTCTGATGGGTCAGAGTGTCTTTGCATTGGCTTGAAGGATTATAATCAAAGGGGCTGGCGGTTCTGTTTGACAGGTGCCAAGACAAATATAATGAGAATCGGATTGTGGTTTAATATTGATGCCCCAACTAATTTGAAGCAAAGCCATGGGCTTCATGTATGCCAACTCCTGATCCTTAAAGAGATTGTCCAGCCAAGGGATAAATCTTTCCCCACAGCTTCTACCTTGGCTGGGACACTGGGTGCACTCATTCCTATCCCTGCCCCTTTTTCGTCCTCCAATTGTGTTCCATGTCCCGTACACTGGATTGGCCATTCATGCTCATCTGTTTGGCTACCCTCCCCTCTCAGCCCCTACCTCCCTCTCTCACTCCCAGTGTAATCTCAGGCTAAACAACCATTGCTCATATTTCTTGAATGGGCAGCTGCGTGATGACAGTCTGCTGCTCTCGCTGTTTCCCCGGGATCAGAGCACCCCACAAAAACACTGGATAAAGGTTGCTCTTATGCTGATGTAAGAGCCTTCCATGGTAAATTTCAGAAAAGGTGGCCACGCCCACTGGCTAGATTTGTAAAAAGCAAATTACAGAAATAGTATATTTTCTCAGCTTTGGGGCGATCGGTTTTAAAAATTTAAAAATCTAGTAGCCTTAGAAACATTGGGGCTAACTAAAATTATAGTTTGCCTGTCTGGACAATGGCTTTAACTTTTGTTCCCTTTCCTGTTTTGCAGTATTTACATATTTCTACAAGGGTAACAAGTACTGGAAGTTTAATAATCAGCAAATGAAGACAGAATCAGGTTACCCTAAGTCAGTTCTGCAGGACTGGATGGGTTGCCGTACCCCCAAGCAACCTGAAGATAATGATGACGACAGGGAAGTGGTGATCATCGAAGTTGATGAAGCCAGTGGAGAAATAAGCACTGCAGCTATTGTAGTTCCTGTGCTCCTCTTGCTTTGTGTTTTGTTCCTTGGACTTGCTGTTTTTATCTTCAGGCAGTATGGCACTCCCAAAAGGCTTCTATATTGTCAGCGATCCCTGCTGGCCAAAGTGTGAGAAATCACATCTGGACCCTCCCCCCCAATACTGTCTCTCCAGCCCTCCCAACCCTCCCTTACACAGATGTCATAGGGAGAGGTTAAAAGCCTGCTGGGGAGGGACAAAGGGAGAGAGGAAGTTTGCACCATCTTTGTCACTATGTGGCGCACATCACTGCGTTTAACCCCTTCACTGCCAGATTGGAGCCATGTCTTCTCCAATGGTTATTGCATAGGTCCATGTCCAAGGTTTAATTGGCTATTGTTTGGGTAGTGCTCTCAGCTTTACCACTACCTGCAGAAGTCAGAGCAGAGATGGACGCCCTTTACAGGGTCAAGGAAGATTCCCGCTTGTGTTTCTGACAACAGGTGTTGGTCACTCTTCTCAAACTACACAGTTTGGCCGAACTCAGATATAAGTAGGTGTTTCCAACTTTGAGTCTGAGCCTTAGAAATGCCCATGGACGTGGAAGTGCAAGTAAAGGCCCAACAGCCTGTCTAGTTATGCTAGATTTTGTCTGTATGTCAAATGTTGTGGCCTTTTTGTCTTGCCATCAATATGTAAAATATATTTAGACATAGCCAAGAAAAGGAGATTAAAAAGAAGATACTGACTTCTAGAAATTGGGTTGCAGTGGTGTAACAAATTTCCAGACTTTGCTGACAAAAACAGTTATAAAGATGTATTTTTTGGACAAGAGGTCCATTTTGCTAAAGAAAATACATAAAAAATGTTTCTGTAGTAACCAAAACGGTGTGTGACCAGGACATTCATGTCTTGTCCTGTAGATTACTGTCCATGATATATGACCTAGAGAAAGCTGATATAGGTAAGTGTGTTTTTGCAGAGCGGGAATCTGTACCTTGGAGAAAAAGAGGGACATGTTTAAAGTCTGTACCGCCCAGCCCCCTAAAGTACCTTGAGAAGTGTCCTCTAAGCCCTGAATATTTATAATACATCCTCCTCCATTCTTTGTATTCTGAAGAGTATAGAAGGAATAGTTTTTAATCTCAGGGTCCTTTGCTGGTATCTGGCTTGGAAGAAGCTTGTAAAATTGGGAGGTGCTCTTATGTACTTCATAGCAAAAATTGGTGTAGTTGTTACATTGCAAGTTGTATTAAAGTTAATATTGTGCCATTATCTTATGATGGAAGGGGCTGATCCCTGCTCTGATAGACCTTTGCAGTTCCGTTGACAAAAAAAAAAAAGAAAACACTGGGCTTCCCATAAAGTCCTCATCCAACAAATGTTCAATAGTGCTCTGCAGGTCTCTGGCTGCGGTGGGGTTAATCATGGCTGTTTAGTGCCCCTGTAATTAAAAACAGTAAGATCAATGCTCTGTGAATCTTCAAGGCAGAGAAGGGGTTAATCACAGCTCTGAAGGTTTCTGGCAGGGTGAGGTTAAGAAGGGCAAATCACATGGTACGGTCAGGGGGAGGGGGGGGTCACATTTCCTGTCTTGTTTCCCATCTTTCTCCTTATTTTTGTTTATATTTGATTATTATAATTATTATTATTTGATAATAAGGCAGCTCCTGCAGGTCAGGCCGCTTTGCATCTTCCAGTGGAACAACCAAGGCCACGTCCCAGTGATGTTGTTATACCGGTTCCTCATACAATGAGTGAGTGATCACTCCATCCCTCCCTTCCAAGCATGGAACTTGGGGTCCACACTTGCACAAAACTCTGGGGGCATAACATAACCCCCAAGTGCCTTATCACCTAGTAACCTCAAACCTAAAATGTGCATTATTTAATATATGCGGAGGGGTATGTGGGAACCACCACGTTGTTTTTAATTAAAGCTTCTCTCATGTGGACAAAGTTGTGTTTTTATTTTATTTTATAATTTTTTATTGTTTTGTAAAAACCAGCAAAAACTATTTGTTAATGAAACAATTGTTTTGTAAAATTAGAAATATAAAAATGCAAAAACTGTTTGCATGGCTGTGTTTATTTCATATGCTTAAAAGATTCTTGCTATTTCATTTTTCTGATATTTTCCCTTTATCTGAATTTTTTCTTATGGAGATTGTTTTCCCACTTTTTCTGGGTTTAGATCATGGTCATCAGAGTTGCTGCTGAGATTCGGGTTTTAGTTGATTTACTTTGTTTTATTCTGAACAGTTTTACAAACTTCACAAGAAATACAGCCATCTCTACTTTGGACAACGACAAAAAAACGTTACCACTAGAAATTCATTTTTATATAATGGCAGGGGTTCACTATGGCCCAAAAATAGACCTATCATTCTATAAGTTCTATATTTCCCTATCCAGGCACCTACTAACTTCCTCTCTCCTTATAACTCTTGGGAATAGTGTAAAAAGGACATTTCAAAATCTCTGATTATATAGATCTAACCTGTGTACAGGGCCGGATTAAGTATGGTGGAGGCCCCTGGGCACAATATCTGGTGGAGGCCCCAGATACAGTATTTTTTCCCTTAAAATAATAGTCCAGCCAAGTAACATATTGGTGGTTGTCTGGCACCCACCTACTTACTGTAACATCAGATCGAGTCCCTTGTGCCACCATTGTGCGGGTGTGTGCTGCTCTAGAACTCCTGCTTTGCCATTCTGGGTGGGGGGTAGTGTAGTCGCCCAGCTGGTCCAGCAGAAAACAGTTCCCTGCATTGAGCTGCCAGCGGCTGTGATTGATGGCTTATGTGCAGTGACCGCTCTGAACGCACCCATCACTGTAGCGTTGCAGCTGTCTTTGCTGCTCCAGATGTCCTGCCCTGTGGTAGCTTTGGCTGCAGGTTTGCAAAAACAAAAAAAGGTTTGCCCAGGCACGCCCCCACTGCCACCAATAGCTTTGTTCCTGACCCTGTGGCCCATCAGACCAAAGACTGAAAAGCCTCCTGGACCAGACCATAACTCAAAGGTTGGTGGAGGCCCCCTTAGCAGGGAAAGTGGTGAAGGCCCCAGGGCTCACGCCCCTTGCGCCCCTCTCATAATCCGGCCCTGCTTATGTATTTCTTTCTTTACTTCAGTTTCTGGGTTGTGCCTAGGGTGGGAAGAGCATGTAATGGCACAGTTGTGGTCAGAGATAGGACCACTGTGACTTGCAGTGCTCACTTGGAATGAAATAGAAAGGAGGCAGAACTTTGAAGTCCTGCTAAGGCTTCTACCCAATACTGTAGGAAATGGAGGAGATGCACATGGGACAGGCATCAGGTAAGCTGCCTGCAGCCCTTATTGTTACTATAGGGTTTGCAATCCGTTTAGAGCAGAACTTTTTTTACAAAATGGGTGTTGTTACCTGTGCATGTGGGCATCCTGATTGACAATGAACCCCCCCCCCCTCCGAGATTTCTTAGCTTTGCTACATTTAGCTGTCGTATTTGCTTTCCGCTGTATTAGGATTAAGTATATTTTCACAACACTCATCTTTACTTTGCAATTGTAATGCAGCTGCCCCTGCCCAGGGGTGAACATAGAAGTTGTAAAGAGTGTAAAGCTGGCCATTTCCTGCCCCCATTGTTGGCCAGGATCTAAGCCAGTTGGTGCTTCCTCTGGGCTGGCTTAGAGGGGGTTTAAGTTCACCTTGTCATTAAACAAAGGCCAATGCCAGCAAACCCCCCCTCTTCCCCAGTCATTGCCAGTCCTACTTAATTTAAAGCAGAACAAAACTCGAGAATTTAACTTTCCAGGGTTTTGTCCCGTCTCCCCGTGGCATCCTGTATTGGTAAGCCGCTCTGTGTGAAACCACCCAGAACTTTGCTATGAACTCTTCCTCATTCCAACGGTGAATGTGCGTGCTCTCGTCCAATGAGAGCAGTCTGCCGTGGCTATGTCATGTGGCAAACGGCTCATATTGACTAGAATGGGGAGCTGAGGCGGGAGTGCACACGCCACCGGGGTGGCAGGAGCATGCGCATGCTGCAGGAGATGCGGCATTGCCCACTGACATTGCTGAATGATAGAATCACGGCAGACGCCTTTTATTGGCAGTACATTGCTGTGACATTATTCTAATTTTCAAATGACACAAATACGCTAATTTCCCCCCCAAATTTTTCCGACCAACTGAATGAAAATGTATATATAAAAGGGGTAAAGGGTATGGCATTCATAACTGTTTTGAGGAAAGAGGAAAGTGGATTTGTAGAGTACACAGTATAGAGGTCATCACATGAAGTATAAGCTTAACTCTGTTCAGCCTCATTGAGGTTTTTGTTGGTAAGAAAACAGTCCTGTAACTGTACTCAATGGAAAATCCATGTCAACTCTGGCCCTACATTTACTCTGTGAATAAGCCTCAGTAAGCTTCAAAGGGCAGTATCAAGTAAGACATTAATCATGCTTTTTTTTCTTATTGAACCCCATGTTGTGAAAACTGACATTGACCTAAAAGGCTTTCTTTAAAAATGGCAAGATTTGGCATAAAGCTTAGCAAAATACTTCCCCTCTCCAACCCATCCACTGGCTTAGCTAATGTAGTAGGTAGTTTACTTTAGTGAGCTGTAACACAGGAAGTCCAAATGTATTAGTTATAATTAAAGGCAACCGGCTTTCTCTGTTCAGAATGACAAAAATCTACGGCATTATAATCAGTATAATCTGCCCATATAATCTGCACGAGGCCAAGGGCCTTATGTAGGTGAAGTGCTGGTTGTATTTGCATTACTTGAGTTGTGAAGTGTTAGCTAGCTGGCAAGATACGGATATTAATATTTTGTATGTGGCAGAGAGTAGATATCGAACCCTCTTTCTCTATTCTAACTGGGTTTCTCTATTTTAATATATATGGCATTTCAGGTATCTTTTGAACCAATCATCTTCTCTGCTTAAAACCCAGCTGTCCTATAGATATTGGTAGGAGTGGATGGTGACAAATTTGTTATATACTGTACCAGAGCATTGCGCATTCTGGCACTCCCAAGAGCACAATAGATCATTTGCATGGGTCTGTCTATTGTCTGTTACTGTCTGTCTGTTGAAGCCCCATACTAATACTTTCCATTTTAGGAAAGCCCTCTCTGTTTTGTACCTAAAAAATATAGGGCTTTTTTGGTCTCTGTAATACTCCTATACCACCTAACATTGGTCTCTCCCTTAACAGGCTTATGACAATCTATAGATAATAGTAAACAGCTAGGCCCTGATCAGAAGAGTTTGTTCTTTTACACTGAGGTAAAAGTTGTTTCCTTTCTCTAGTGGATGGGTTGTTAGAAGCTTGCCATTCCTCTTGCTTCACTGGTAGTCTTGGCATTCTTAAAGTTGACCAAAACAAAGGATTTTGATTATCAGGGTCCTTTCCCTGATTGGGGGTGCCCCACTGTGTGAAACCCCCCAGGACGCGGAGACCAGCTCACCTCTTCCTGGTCCCATGGCGCATCTAAGAGCAGAGGCTCTGTCGTCTAAGAGCAGAGGCCCTCTAACAGGGAGCATGCCCGCGCCAACCATTCACAAAAGGATAGTCAAAATCCTGGGTTTTGGTCCACTTTAACTCTTCTCTCTAGTAAATGCCATAACTGAATACCTGCAATGTATAAGGGCCCAGGGACTATCTAGGCAAGTGCCGGGGCCCCTTGCACCTTTAGGGGTCTACTAAGACTAAGACTGGGCCATGGGCTGAGTGTCTCATGTGCAGACCTGCTCACAACTTGCCTCAAGACAAGAGGACAATCAGTGTTAATGGAAAATGTAGCAAGGACTAGTAGATGATTGGTGGCAGTGGAGAAGCCAATGAGGAGTGGAGGAGTCACCCACTGGTGGCAACAAAGCTGAACGGTGACATAACCTGATGTAGATGCACCACAAAGGAGCTCATTAAGACTCTTGCCCAAGGACCCTGCTGCTGGGTGTGATTTTCACTGCTCAGTAGTGTAGGGTTCAGATGACCCCCCAATTTGTGATCCAGATGATGATATGAGTCAAACAGCTGTTTTCAGTAGACCTCAGCCTTCAGAAGACCTCCCCACATGGTGTCTTGTCACTTTCCAGCGGTGATCAGACAATGAAAAATGGAAATGGCGCTGGAAGCTGCAGAGACCATCCAGCATGCCGAATCTTTAAGATTCCAGGGCCACCTGGTTCCCTTCCACCTTGAGTCCCCATAAAAAAAACAACCTTCTCCCCGATCCAAGGCACATGCCTTTAGTAGTGTGTTAGAGGGCAGCGAGGATGCGGCCGCCGGCATTCACAGCTGTAGCGATAACCCTTATCGCCGGAGGGCTTCACCGCCCAAGACGTCCTTTTCCCAATCGTAAGAGGTGCTGCAGGAATTCCAGAGTCATCCGTGAGGAAACAGGAACAGCCCTTACAAGGGCTAGTGAACTGTAATATAGCGTTTCCCCCAATAAGAGGCAGAACTCAGTATTGAGGGTGAAGATGAACTCTTTTTATTAGTGCCACTCTAGGCCTTATATACACAAGTCTCCATGCAATGACAACCACACTGACCAATAGCAGCAGGGCACACAATCCCTCAACTCTGCCGGTAACACAATCAGTAGAACAATAGCAGGCTGTAATACAATCAATCAGGACAATGCCATTGTCTGTGACGTAATCAATCAACACAATGGCAGTCTTGTAATACAATCCAAACTACAATGACATTGCCTGTAACAGTATCAAAATACAATGACATTGTCTGGAACCTAATTAAGAAAAGGCCAGTGAATGACCCGGTGGGCAATGGAATAGTGATGACACCCAAAAGACAGAGCCTCTGTCACAATGCCCCCTTTTTGTGGAACACCCGGCAGACCCGGATTGACCCTGTTCGGGTTAACGTGGGGCTGTCCGGACTCTTGTTAGGGGCAGAGTTCTGTTTGCCGGGATAATCCATCTGCATTACCGTTTTGTCTACCGGGCCTGTATACACACACACACACACACACACACACACACACACACACAGTTGTACTCACAGGGTGCTGGTCTTGTCTTTTCCCCCCAATAAGAGACAGAACTCAGTATTGAGGGTGAAGATGATACACACCCACACACACACATACAGTTGTACTCACAGGGTGCTGGTCTTGTACGCACACATGTACTCACAGGGTGCTGGTCTTGTACACACACATGTACTCACAGGGTGCTGGTCTTGTACACACATACAGTTGTACTCACAGGGTGCTGGTCTTGTACACACACATGTACTCACAGGGTGCTGGTCTTGTGCACACAAACAGTTGTACTCACAGGGTGCTGGTCTTGTACACACACATGTACTCACAGGGTGCTGGTCTTGTACACACTCTCTTAGCTCTGGTTGCAAGGCATTGAGAAAATGTTCTAGTAAAAACAACTGTAGGCTTCCGGGGTGACAGCGTGCCGGGCTAACAAAGCCTCCTTTACCAGATGGTAGTGTGGTATGTCCGCATCAGGGGTGGCCCGGAAAGCATCGGAAGCTTTCCCAGATTTTCCCTGATAATATGGTGACCCATTCCTCCGTGGGTACCCGGTGTAAAGCGCACTGCTGTTCAAAATCGGCCAAAAATCCATCAATCTCATCGTCACTTTCCTGGAAGGAGTTAAATGCTGCAAATGGAATCTTTTTCCCCCCAGTGTAACTGAGGCTGAGAGGCTGCTGGGTTGAAAGTCGCCGATCTTCCCTTCACTTACTGGCCTCTGCCTCCGCTGCGGCGAAGACTCGGTCGATCAGTTCTTGTGATGGATTCGGCCATAGACCGACAATCTGTTCCGAACCGCTTGAACGAGAGCAGTGTCTTCATCGATCTCTATATTGGTTTCGGTCCTCACTGCTGCACGATCCATTTCGATCAGCTCGGCTATCAGTTCCCGACGTGGACGGTTGCTAGCTGACCTTCCCCGGCTCTCGAATAGATCCTTCAGGGTCAGCCTTTTCAACTTGTCATACTGACTCTCCATCAGGGTAGCACTCTCTCTGGGTACAAAGGACCATCCGACCGCTTGCCACCAATTGTAGCGATAACCCTTATCGCCGGAGGGCTTCACCGCCCAAGACGTCCTTTTCCCAATCGTAAGAGGTGCTGCAGGAATTCCAGAGTCATCCGTGAGGAAACAGGAACAGCCCTTACAAGGGCTAGTGAACTGTAATATAGCGTTTCCCCCAATAAGAGGCAGAACTCAGTATTGAGGGTGAAGATGAACTCTTTTTATTAGTGCCACTCTAGGCCTTATATACACAAGTCTCCATGCAATGACAACCACACTGACTAATAGCAGCAGGGCACACAATCCCTCAACTCTGCCGGTAACACAATCAGTAGAACAATAGCAGGCTGTAATACAATCAATCAGGACAATGCCATTGTCTGTGACGTAATCAATCAACACAATGGCAGTCTTGTAATACAATCCAAACTACAATGACATTGCCTGTAACAGTATCAAAATACAATGACATTGTCTGGAACCTAATTAAGAAAAGGCCAGTGAATGACCCGGTGGGCAATGGAATAGTGATGACACCCAAAAGACAGAGCCTCTGTCACAACAGCTCCTTTCAGCTAGACTCTGATATTAACGTGTGGAACGAGAGCCCACGCATGTACCATAGGACCGGGGAAGGCTGAGTTTTAATCGGCCACATGAGAGATTATAGACAGCGTGGCATCCTAACGGGGTCGCCCCGGGGACAAAGACCAGAACTCAGGATAGTCAAAATCTTGGGTTTTAGCCCACTTTAACCTTTTGAGGCTGGGACTGTTGTGTGGGGCAAGTTTTTAATGCAGAGAGAAGATCCATGCTCATTCTGCTTTTTGTGTTTTGGGGGCTTGGGAGGAGGCGTATGCTCATTTTTGGGGGGGCTGAAGGGGGTTCTGTCTGCATTCTGCTTATTAATTCTTGGGGAAATAGAGGGATTCTGCTCACACCCTGCTTGTTAATTTGGAGGTCTACATAAGGAGGATGCTGTTCTAAATCAGTTCTATGATCTGTTCACGTGGAATGTGGCTCCCAACCATCTTTCAGTGCTGAATGTGGCTTTCATTGTACAACCAAGCACTGGTTCACTAAAGAACATATCTTTGTCCTCTTTCCGGCACATTGGCTTCTCAGGTGTTTGTTACATCCACATGTATCTACATCTATCTACAATGTCTCCCTTTAAGCCTTGAAGGGTTGCTAGCCTTTTCTAGGCAGGTTATAAACTCTTATAATATGTTACATTTTTGCTGGGCATTTGTGAACATGACTGTGTGCCTTGTTTTTTTGGTGGGTA
The DNA here is from genome assembly GCA_027917425.1 of Gastrophryne carolinensis. NCBI lineage: Eukaryota > Metazoa > Chordata > Amphibia > Anura > Microhylidae > Gastrophryne > Gastrophryne carolinensis. Next base: position 422,933,967 of record CM051234.1, read on the forward strand.
CAACAAATTAAAACTAGGCGTGGGTTACTATCTGCAGCATGTGGGATCACCCACCTGACATCCCCCAGAAATTGTAACTGTTTCTCTACATTCATAACTAATAAAGACTGCATTATTCTTTTGCCTGTATGAATTATCCCTTAGAAGGATTCATGAGAGATGCGGGGATAAGCATGCATGTTATGAGTTCATTACCACAAATAAATAAAGCAGCTCATACAATGTTATTTGTTAAGGGAGGAAAATGTTTTCATGGATCTTGACCTAAACTAAAAAGTGACATATTGAAGATGGTTCTATTTTGTTTTCCCCCCCAACACTCTCCCCCACCCCTATGTATTACAACAGCCTTGAAAATGCACCCACATAGTACAACATGCCAGAAAGTTAGTTATATGCATAAATGAACATATGTGGGCCAAGAATAAACTCAATGCTTACTTATCCAATGTAGATCATTCCTCCTCATTAGCTCCATTGCTATGTGCAGGGGGCTTCTTTCTCTCTTATGGCTGGCCTAACACCAGTGTGAATACATACTTTCCAGCGAGCGCCCCGTAGTCACCTGTGAAAAGCTGCTCATAGTCTTCTATGTTGTACAGTGCTAGCAATCCCCCTCTAAGTGAGTACAGTGCGCTAGCCTTGAATGCTCTCTACATGCTGCACACAGCGATTGCAGGACACTTGCCCGAAAGTGCGATCACTCTGCAATTGGCCTGGTGTGAAACCAGCCTCTATGTATCAGCAGGATCCAACGAGATATTGGAGAGGGGGGCACTCTCAACAATTCCACCCGAACGTCAACGTTACCAACTAAAAACAAAACAAAAACTTCCCTAAATCATTAATGATTAATGATGATGTATTAATTAATGTATGACATATAGACAACACTCTTCTAAGGAGTCAACAAGATATACAAAGGATATAACCTCTCCCTGGTTTTTTTAAATGTTCTGCTTGGGCTACTTTAGAAGTTAATTTGTGTCTGTTGGTTTAGTGTAGATATCTGTTATGAATTATCAATATTGGACCTCAACCAGAAAGGCATCCAGTAGATGACTAAGCATGAAGAAATATTTCTTTTTAACTGGGAGTATATTGAGATGTTTGTCCCTAAATGTTGCAGAGGACTCAAAGTTGCTTTGCCATACCACAAACACGTCATCTATGAACCACTACTAAAGTGTCTGGAAAAAGACTTACAGTCTTAGACATAGGTAGAATTGTGTATACCCATAGATATGTTTGTGTGGAACTGGGACATTTGTCAAGACAAATGATTTAGAAAAAAAAAAATCTGTCCAGACAGCCAAGAGGACCAAACGAAATATGTTTCTAACATTTTAACTTGAAAATGCTACACAACACATTATTTTAAAAAGAAACCTAAGTAGTGGGATTAACCTGGAGGATCTATGAAAGTATGCTGCAAATGAAAGATCAAGAGTCTGTCATGCGTGTGGCCCAGGCGAAGAGTCTTGTCAGCAAGGCTTTATGTCTAAACACTGGCAAGCCTTCAGAGTGGTCATGGTTAGTATCCAATCCGTGTGTGTCCACAGTGACTCATTTGTTAACTTATTTAAAATCACTAAAGTCTCTCTCTTAAAAAAACTTCAGACAGGCAATAAAGCTGTTAATAGAAAGCTGACCCTTTACTCTCCAGGAATATACAGTATCATTTATAAAAACATATTTCTGTTTCAATGGCTTTTTATTTTAAGTCAATGCCACAACTGAAACAATACAATACAAGTCATTTTTATCTAATACACAAGATAAGCCACTATTACATAGCGACAATACAAAATAACCAATATTATTATTATTGTTTATTTATATAGTGCCATCATCTTCTATAGCGCTGTGTTTTATCAAAATATTCCATGGTACTACATAATATAAAAATAAGGAGGCCTCTCTATGCATCCAGGCAGAAATGTTGCAAATTCAAATCTAAAGACATATTTCTATGTGTGTGACCTGATCTGAATCACTGACTCCCTTCAGGTTAGCATTTCCAGTCTGAAGGAGGCAGTTACTACTGAAGAGTGCATAGGGAACCTGTGTCCCAAACGCAGGCAGCATAAGGCATCCCAGTTTAGGGCCACACGCACAATACCAGGCACAACAATACTCACAACTTACGCCATCCAGCTGCTGAACGAAAGACACAAAGTGACCATTCAGATTTGCTGGGTAGGTGTGTCATCACTTTGTGCCAGCTCATCCTGTGAACCTCACTGCTCAGCAGCACTCACATGTTGAGTATCAATTTACCCACTGACCGGCTGCACAGTGATTGGAACACTAAAGAGTAAAGAGGCGCTAGTATTAAACGCAAAAAAAAGACTTTCCCCATTAAATCCCTGATTCTTGACAGAGTGCAAATAGATCCCCATAGCAGTGGGTAAAATTCAAGTGAGTCTCCTCAAACCACACAATTTATATGCTGATTAAAAGCAGATATTTGGTTTACAAACACTGTGATATGGGAGGCAGGAGTGCACTTGCACAGCAGGCTGCGGGGCAATATGGTGATGTTCTGACATTTGAAAAATTTGCAGTTAGAGTCTATATTTCGCCTTAGAGAACAGAGATGCTAGAATCACCCCTTACGGGAAGTAGATAGCTGAAGAAATGTCTTTGAATTCCCTTGTTTTACAGGGTGTGTCATTCCAGTAGGAAAACCAAGGAACACCGTTGGAATAGCTTTAATACAACAACTACATTGTGTATGTGACTGTCTGCTTGTTATGCTATTGATAAAGTTAGTTCAAAGAAAAAACTGTTTCAGGCAGACCATGTGACTGTATGCATAGTGTGTTTAACCTGCTAACAGAAAGGAGCTGTTTCTTTTGCTCCATGTTGAGATGTATTGCTGATGTATCCTGTTCACATTTATGTTCCTGATTATTGCTTAATAAACAGCCGTTGTTCCTGCACGCTGGAAGAGTGTCATGTACAATCCACTGCCAACGGGTGCCCAGAGGAGGATTTTCCTTGAGCAACAGTGAATCAGAGAATTACACTCTAGCTAAAGGGACAATTAAAGATTAACGCGATCAGCTAAGCTGCAAAGAAAGTGTGTACAGTACTAGAAAAGATCTGCATAAAAACTGTATCCATGTAAGGCACAGACGTCTTGGGCATAGACACACAGAAGCAGTAAGGAAGCTAGGTAAACAACAGCTTGCAGATGGAATTGCAACTGACCGATGCAGTCAAGTGATGAAATGCACCAGTTGTTTTAAAGCAGACCTCCAATCAAAAAATCAAAGCTTAGCAATTTGCTAATAAGCTTATTGATACAAGCTTATTGGGATGTATTAACACCATGCAGATGTTTGAAATAGCAGGCAGATTCTGCACTCTTCTACCTCATAGCTCTGTGCAATCATCTCTTATTTCTAGCCAGAAGTAGAAAACCTTCAGCTAAAATGACTCATCTTTAAATAAAATACATTGTATACATTTTGTCCCCCGACTTCGTGCTTTTGCAGAAGCTGCCACCATAGAGATACATTGTAACAGCTTCCCTCACACAGTTTTCTTATGCTACATTAGCTGTTTTTTTCAGTGTTTGCCCTTTTTTAAAGACAAGCTTCTCCTTTCTGAGGCTTATTTCTCTCTCAGTTTTGGAGCAAGCAGACCCAGCGCAATCCACGGCAGCGGGACCTCAAACTGAACTGAAGCAGCTATTCCTTCTTTGGACTTTAATCCATAAGGACAACTAGTCCCACAGAGGGACTCTTTCTGCATACCTAGTGCCTCGCAGACTGATCTTAAAGGTACAGCAACCATTCATCTACTTAGATCATTTATTGATCAGCACCATTAACCGTTGAATGCTCTCCCTGCATAAATCCTGGTACTTAACCCTAAAGATACTACATGCAACCACATGGGTCATCCTTACCAGGATAATGTTCTGTATATAGTGTAATATAGTGTATATAAGAGTGTAATCCCCTGAACTACTGATACTTAATTCTTGTGTGTACTTCACTTCCTGCATTAGATTTCCTTGTGTATAGCAATAAATCATTCTTTATGCAAAAGCTACTTTGATTGTCAAGGTGTGCATTCATAATTGTTCCAAATAGTATCGGGATTTTTTCCCTTTTTTTGAATAGCACCCACCAGCATACTTAACAGCATATTTTCACCTATATAGAGTGTGCTTACCAACTATTCTCTCTCAGTTTGGTGTGAATTGCAGCTGGCACAGCACCCCCCTAATTCATGTGTAAGCAGGACTATCAAATGTGTGGCAAGATAGCCGCCACCAAGTAATTCAAGAGCAAATAATTTTTATGCCATTCCACAACATCTGCATGGGGTTAAGCCCTCTCAAACTGCTTATGCCACTAATCTTTAGAAAGGAAATACTTTACTAAACTTTCTTTTTTTTGACTGGTGGTCCACTTTAAAGGCTAGAAAGCAATTGTATGTAAATGGGTCTGAAGGTAAATTGTACCAGTTTAAGGCAAGATTAGTCACAGAAGGAAAGTCGCTAAAGTATGGTGAAGATTATGATGCTACATTTTTTTCCATTTGCTAAGCAAACCACATTTAGAACTTTCATGACTGTAGATGCTATTCAACAGATGACAATGAGATATTTTGACATCAAAAATGCCTTTCTAAATGGTGACATTGAAGAAAAGCTCTAGTCAAAGTACATGACTCAACCTGAAGGTTATATTAAAAAGGGTGTAGAACACCTTGTTTGTAAAATGCAAAAATCTCTATATGGTTATAAACAGCCTGCAAGAGCATGGAACTCCAAATTGAACAAAGTGTTGATTGATGAAGGATTTCAAAGTTTAAAGCCATGTTTATACACAGAACGTATAGGACAGATGTGGACTTACGTTCTTCTCTATATAAGTGATGTAATCATCGCCCATCAAGAAGGAAGTGAAACTGTGAAACTGTGAAACTCTGAGAAGTTCTCAACCAGTACTTTAAAACTATAGACCTTGGAAATGTGATATATTATTTGGGAACCCAGAGAGAGGGCAAAAAACAGGTGTCAGTTGTCTTCTATAAAAACAGAATACATGTCTGCTTCTCATGCAAGTCAAGAAGTGATATGGTTAAAACAACTTATGGAAGATTTTGGTAAACTACTAACTCAGCCAACTGTTATTTATGTGGACAACCAAGGACTACCAAGTTGCCAGCAGTAAGATCAGTGCAAGGGCTACGCACATTGCGTGATTTAGTGGCACGTGGAATACTTGAGTTTGTTTATTGTGAGTCTGACAAGATGGCATAACAAAGTGGACCACAACCCACCCTGGAGTCACCCTGAGACTCCAGGGAAGGCATACTCGCTCCTCCTGTGTGAAACCCCCCAGGTTGACCAAAACCCCAACTTCATTCCCAGTTCAATGACGCATGTGTGAGCAGCAGCTGCATCCCTGTGAGTGGCCGACACAGGCATGCTCCCTGGTAAAAGGTAGCAGGGGATGCGGCTGCCGGCGTGCTCAGATCCACTCGCATTAGACGAGCTCCTGAGCGAAGGGGCTCGAGTGGATCCGAGCATGCTAATTAGACGAGAGGACTGCGCATGCGCCCTGAGCGGAGTGCCTGGGAGGCAAAGACCAAAACCCAAGATAGTCAAAATCCTGGGTTTTGGTCCACTTTATTATAACAACTACATCCTGTATGTGACTGTCTGCTATTACGTTAGTTTAAACGTAGGCAGATCATGTGAATGTATGCATAGTGTTTTTAACCTCCTAACAGAAATTAGCTGTATTACTGATGTATCCTGTTCACGTTTATGTTCCTGACTGTTGCTGCACGCTGGAAGAGTGTCGTGTACAATCTGCTGCCAACAAACACCCATTTATATAGATCAAGACATATTTATATAAGTTCAGCCTCTCAAAGAGGTAAAGCCAGGATGAACAATGAAACAATGCACTATTATCCCAAGGTCATCACATAATCACAGAAACATATCGATCTTGTCACCCTAACAGTGGTCAGCTTTATTTGGTGCAACCCATGTTTTTCATTATAGTGAGGAATGATCAAAAGTACTTTAGGTTCATTTTATCTGTGACTTTGTCATGGGGATGCAACTGTACATTAGTCACTAAAGACAAAAGTTAAAGGCACTATCCAGGTAACTAAAAAAACAAGCTCCATGTGCTTGTGGCATATGGTTTGTGTGTGACAAGCCCCAGGCCCTTGCATTTAACAGAAAATGTATGTCAGTGAACCAAAGGGTACTGACCATCATTTTCAGATGTCTCACTGCATTCTTCCCCCAAAAACTGGGGATTAGGGACCCGGCATGGAGACTGCAGCACTGGTGGCAGTAGATGGTGCAGGAGTGCTGACAGATGACACAACATCTTAAGATTCTAATCTGTTGTGAGGCACTGGTTTTTTTGCACAGCATTGTATTACATTTTGTGAGTCTGTTAACGACTTAAAGTGGACAAAAACCCACGCCGATCAGCCCGGGAATCTATAAGAATCGGGATGTCTCGCTGTATGAAACCCCCCAGGTCGCCCCATATACTTACCTTGTTTCCCGGTCCAACGGCACATGCGCGACCAGCGGCTGCATCCCCGCTATCCCTCTAGCACGGAGCATGCCCGTGGCCGGTGGGGGCATGGTCCCTGTTAGAGGAAAGCGGGGGATGTGGTCACCAAGCCGGCTGATTGGACGAGCGGCCGTACATGCGCCGTAGAACCGGGAGGGGGTGAGTTGGCATCGGAGATCTGGGGGGTTTCACACAGCGGGGCACCCCTGATCATTTTCAGCCCATAAAAAACAAAACGCTATACTCACCATGTGTGCCACACAGACTGTCAGCGATAGTGCGGCGCTGCAGATCTTACCTGATCACTGGATCCACGGCCTGCGCTGCACCCCCAATTGAGGGTTTTTACCTGTGTCCTCCAACAAGGTGCAGCCCCCTGGCTTGTTACACAGGAAGAGAAGCACCAATGCATGTGCAATGCGGGACGGGGATCCAGTGATTAGGTAAGATCTGCAGTGGCGCACTATTGCTGATAGTCTGTGTGGGACACATGGTGAGTATAGCGTTTTGTTTGGGGGGGGGGGGGCGAAAATGTTCTTTAATTAAGAAAATGTTGGCTGGAGTAGAGCTTTAGGTTTAATGGCAAATAATATACACAGTGCAGGACCTGGGAGAGGCCTGTGCTTCATTACTGATTCAGTCCCTAATGAGAATGTTCTCCCTTTTAGTATCTGAAATGCAGCTCCAGCCTTCATTTGATAATATACGGTCCCTCCAGGGGTTTCTGAAAGCACTCAAGTCATTCTCAATGGATGAGCAGGAAAAAGTAATCCCACTTCCCATATTTAATAGATACAGTATATCAATATAACATATACTAATAAAAATACATCAAAATGAAAACCTTCCCTCGCAGCATGTGTGTCCTTTTCTACATAATATCTGCAGTTGCTTTTCCTTTCCTTTATGTTGGGGAGATTGCAAGCCGATCGCTGGAAACTATGGCTCTCAAAATGCCTGCAATTAGCGGAATTAGCGATAGCGATTTCACTATCACTAATGCCTCACTCCAGCGAAAGCCTAAAGCTTTCATTAGATATATTGCTTATTGTGGGCCAAGTCTCTAAGGCTCGTTTCACACAAGGGCAATGACTTTATTAGTGGGGCAATTGTGATCGCTGCCCATAGTAGACTTTGGCCACATTCACGGAGGTAATCAAAGGCAGTCACCATGCAAAAGCCTTGATTGAAGCGTTCTGAAGCAGGCCGCTAAAGCTGTAGCAATTCTTCGCCACTGAGTAGTAGTCACAATCGCAAGTGCTTTCAAAACGCTGTGCAATCACTAATGTGGTAGCGATATCCATAGGCAATCACTTCCACATCGCATTGTCCCAGTGTAAACCAAGCCTGGAAGAAAACTTCATTATAGTTAGTTTAATTAGAATGGAGATGGGCTAGATCCATGTAGTTTTTTTCTGTCTGTAACACCATTGAGTAGTTCCAGCCTTCTCTTCCTGCTTGGTCATCAAGGTTAATGTAACCAGTGTAGAGTTTGGGATTTTCTACCAGTAACAGCTGTTCCAGTCACAAATGCATAGGGGTTGGTGGCCTCAATGGTGTTCCAGGGTTTTATTTTTGTTTGGGTCTGGGCTATTGTGTTTTCTTTTACATGTTTCAATACCAGCTGTTTACATAAATGTGTTCTGCATTATACATTTTACATTTGGCAGGTGTACCAGCACTGGCTGCTTCACTGTATCCCTCTGGCATGGCTTTAGTCTTCATGTAGCCAAGACCAGGTGTTCCAGCACTGGCTGCTTCACTGTATCCCTCTGGCATGGCTTTAGTCTTCATGTAGCCAAGACCAGGTGTTCCAGCACTGGCTGCTTCACTGTATCCCTCGGGCATGGCTTTTGTCTTCATGTAGCCAAGACCAGGTGTTCCAGCACTGGCTTCTTCTTTGTATCCCTCTGGCATGGCTTTAGTCTTCATGGAGCCAGGACCAGGTGTTCCAGCACTGGCTGCTTCACTGTATCCCTCTGGCATGGCTTTAGTCTTCATGTAGCCAAGACCAGGTGTTCAACCACTGGCTGCTTCACTGTATCCCTCTGGCATGGCTTTAGTCTTCATGTAGCCAAGACCAGGTGTTCAACCACTGGCTGCTTCACTGTATCCCTCTGGCATGGCTTTAGTCTTCATGTAGCCAAGACCAGGTGTTCAACCACTGGCTGCTTCACTGTATCCCTCTGGCATGGCTTTAGTCTTCATGGAGCCAGGACCAGGTGTACCAGCACTGACTGCTTCATTGTATCCCTCTGGCATGGCTTTAGTCTTCATGGAGCCAGGACCAGGTGTACCAGCACTGACTGCTTCACTGTATCCCTCTGGCATGGCTTTAGTCTTCATGGAGCCAGGACCATGTGTACAACCACTGGCTGCTTCACTGTATCCCTCAGGCATGGCTTTAGTCTTCATGGAGCCAGGACCAGGTGTACCAGCACTGACTGCTTCACTGTATCCCTCTGGCATGGCTTTAGTCTTCATGGAGCCAGGACCATGTGTACAACCACTGGCTGCTTCACTGTATCCCTCTGGCATGGCTTTAGTCTTCATGGAGCCAGGACCAGGTGTACCAGCACTGACTGCTTCACTGTATCCCTTTGGCATGGCTTTAGTTTTCATGGAGCCAGGACCAGGTGTACCAGCACTGGCTGCTTCACTGTATCCCTCTGGCATGGCTTTAGTCTTCATGGAGCCAGGACCAGGTGTACAACCGCTGGCTGCTTCACTGTATCCCTCAGGCATGGCTTTAGTCTTCATGGAGCCAGGACCAGGTGTACCAGCACTGGCTGCTTCACTGTATCCCTCTGGCATGGCTTTAGTCTTCATGGAGCCAGGACCAGGTGTACAACCACTGGTTGCTTCACTGTATCCCTCTGGCATGGCTTTAGTCTTCATGGAGCCAGGGCCAGGTGTACCAGCACTGGCTGCTTCACTGTATCCCTCTGGCATGGCTTTAGTTTTCATGGAGCCAGGACCAGGTGTACAACCACTGGCTGCTTCACTGTATCCCTCAGGCATGGCTTTAGTCTTCATGGAGCCAGGACCAGGTGTACCAGCACTGGCTGCTTCACTATATCCCTCTGGCATGGCTTTAGTCTTCATGGAGCCAGGACCAGGTGTACAACCACTGGCTGCTTCACTGTATTACGCATGGCGAGCCAAGGCAAAGTGTACAACTGCTGGCTGCTTCATGGCCTCTCCTCTGAAATGGCTTCGAGTTTGAATGGAGTCAGGGCCAAAAACCTTGACTCCAAAGACTGAGCCTAGCCAGGGAAATCGGTGCAAGGGTTAGTTGTCACTTGATCCATTGCTGGCTACATGCAGCAGACTCTGGCCATATACATAGAAGTGTAGGTGTCACAAGGTCTGAGCAGCAAACTACAGTCTCACTATGGGTAATGTGGATATGAAACTAGTTCCTCTGCCCTGGGAAAGCCTATCCTGCTAAGACTTTCTATGTAAGCACAGCCAGTCAAAGTACCAGTCCCCATGTGCCTTGATTAATATATATATGTATATATATGAAATGCGTTGAAGTTACAGGTTTCCTGCAGTAAACTGTAGTATTTTCACAGGCTCATGTTTAAAGTGCTACGGCAGGCAAAGGTAATTGTTACACCATTGTGTCGGACTACGTTTGGCACTGTCCTAAACTGTTTTCCATTTTTAAATTGAAGAAGAAATGGCCGAGTTAAAAAGAGAATGTCATTGGCTGAACCTGTAAACCCCGATATCTGCCATTTCTGCTTCAATTTGAAAATGGAAAACAGTTTAGGACAGTGCCAAATGTAGCCCAACACAATGGTGTAACAATTACCTTTGCCTGATGTGTCCTCAAGGTGCTGAGCTCATCTTGTTTTTTTATGTTGGCAAATGTGTTAAATGGAAGCAGTTGTCACTACTTGCAATTTGTTGCTATTGGTACCTGTATACCAAGTGTCAACATCTACAAGGGAGAGGTGAGGCCTGTACACAGAACACAGTGTGTACAGGCCACACTTCTCTCTTTTTGTAGGTCTTGGTGTACAGATTTGGTAGTGAAAACTGCCTATATAAAACACTCATTTGCTAACATAAGGTCAGCTCAGCACATTAAGGACATCATTTTGGCACACAAAAAAAATTACACTTACACAAACTCCATCGAAAGTGGACTTTCCATTTGATTAGGAGTTTCTAACTAGTAGTAAAGACAGACCTGTGCACCCAAATAGACATCCGCCCTAAGATGACCTATACACAGACAATAAATGCAAAGTGTATGCTGGGTTAAGATCATCGAGATAGCAAGCTACATACACTGAACAACACAACACGCTAAACACAACACGCTAAACAACATGAAAACAAAATAGCCGCATAACAGCTATATAAAGTAGAAGTAACGAGACATGACTTATTAAGGCTTATTTACCATGACTCACAATTTCGAGATAACACCCAAAACATCCAAGACAACTAACATATCTAGTTCCCTTCAACAAAGGTTCTAACACTTTGAAATGGAATAAAAGCCATTTCCACATTACAACTGCCATAGAGTAAAATGATTTCCTAAAATACAGACAACTCTTAGTCTGATAGCACTGGCACTGCACATATATTTTTACAATATACTTTAAAAATCTATGAAGGCAACAGCAAATGTTTTGACATTCACCTTTTTTTTTCCTTTCTTCAATGAAAAAAAAAAAAAAAAGATGTCCTGAAAGTGGAGCTGTGTAAATTGTCAGGGGAGCCTATCATGTGACATTAGACGTAAACCATTTGTTCAGCTGTGTTATTGTTTTCTCTGCTCTACAAATATATTTCTTGCTGCATTCGCTCATTGATTTCCTCCCGTCTTTCTTTCTACCATCAGCCTTCCTCCTCAGCTTGCAGCCCTCCCCTCATCTCCTCTTCCTGGCCAAGGGTCTGTGTCCTGTGATCACAGAAGCTGCCAACATTCCACAGAAAATGGAAACAGAACCATCCAAACTCGTGACTCCAACAACACAAAACAAAGAGGATGATGGGGAGAATATGGGAGAGGGAGGGGTGAGTGCAGGATAGATGGAAGGCGGAAAGCTGGGAATGCAGAAATAAGAAAAGAAGGATGATTCTAACATAAAAATAAGTATTTGACATAAATTACATGGTACATGAACATTTATATGAAGCTTAAGAACTTAGACACAGATACGTAAAAGCAAATCCGTCAAACTTGTGCTTCTCACTTTTTTGCTTTAGAAACGTAGTTCCCATAAACTTCCCTTTTTTGTTAGGGCTCTTTTGGGTTCAAATCTGTCATCCTTTACATCTCAGTTGTCCACCATTCAGGGCTGAAGCATATATCTGCAATATTAATTGCATTAGTGTACTTCTAATCTACCAAATGTATTGAAACCACGACCACCAGCCTCTGAATAGCTGTTTTGCCTATTTCCAGATACTATTATAAAGGAAAGTAGGTCATAAATGCAACTTTTCCATGCAAAGTCATCATGATCTATATGGCCAATAGTAAAGAAAAAGGGTGAATTTCACCTAAGTGATCTGGAGACAAAATGTGTCCCTATTTAACCTCTTAAAAACTGCGTGGTATGAGGTCCCTTTTATCTTAGACAGAGTTTGCTTTATAATCAACAAGAACAATGTTTTCCTAAAAAGGTAAAAACAGTGCGTTCTACCTCAGTTATGCATAACTGGTACCAAGTGAAAAAAAACAGGGCCTGATTCAGCACAGCCCAATCTACTTGGGCAGGGTGGCTCCAGGTTATTGTAGGGCCATGGGCAATTGTCTCAGTGGGCCCCTTTGCAGCACCTACTCTGTCATTGATCACCTGTCTTCACCGCCTTCAATCATCTTCTAGTCCAGCGGTACTCAACTGGCGGACCCGGGTTCAAATGCGGATCTCGGCGCCAGATTTCTGGACCCCTGTCCTGACAGCCCTGCACTCAGTTGCTTCTCAGAGCTGCCCCCTTGATTGGTGATTGTAGTGCTTAGTCTCTCTGCCAGTGTCATGGCTCATTGGCACCAAGCATTGCAATATGAAGCAATTCACGGGCGGAACGGGGCATTGCAAGGTACACACAAACTCTGTCCTTCTGCCCCATCCCCATACATTCCTGTCCCCCCAGCTCGGCCCCATCTATCTTTGCTCTCCCCCAGCTCCGCCCCATCCACCCCTGACCTCTCAGCTCTGCTCATCCCCCCCTGACCCCTCAGCTCTGCTCCATCCCTCCCTATACCCTCATCCCTGCCCCACCCAGCCCAGTCTCTCTGCCCCATCCATTCCTGTCCTCCCAGGTTTCCCCATCCAATTTCTGTCCCCTCAGCTCTGCCCCATCCAGCCCAGTCCCTCTGCCCCATCTATTCCTGTCCTCCCAGTTTTGCCCCAGCCTCCCAGCTTTACCAATCCATAATCCTTTCTTCCAGCTCTGGCCATCTACCACCCCCACAAACTCTGACATTCATTCATGTCCTTCTAGTTCTCCCCATCCATCCCTTCTCCTAGCTTTCTCTCTCCATCCCTCCCTGCTCTCTCTGCTCTGTCTATCCATCACTCTTCCTTACAGCTTCTCCCCCATTCATCCCTCTCCCTGAGCCCTATCTAATCTATCTATCCTTGTTACCAGACCTTATTGCTAGTAACATTTTGGGCCCTAATCCACCCTGTACATGGCCTGGGATGGGAGGGCGCAAGCAGCCTTTTTAGTTTTGTCTGGGGAATCTATAGCCTCCCCCAGTGTGCTGATTTCTAACTATCCACCCCCCATGACAGCCCTCCTTCTCACCAGAAGCCTTTAAATGAACCTTTACAAGAAGGGATTGAGTACCCCTGTTCTAGTCCTTGCCACTTTACTGGTCATCCTCTAATTCTTGTTGCCTTTTCTCCACTGCTGCTTATCAACCTCTGCTGCTGTTGAAGGGTCTTTAACCGTATTGACCTTTTACTATTCTCCACTGCCAGGGTGAAGGCTCACCACCTTGTCCATTACTGCTCATCATCTTCTGAGGCCAGTTATGAGAAGGTTTGTACATGATACGCCCACCTCACTAGTCTAGTGCGTGGGGCCCACCAAAGAATCATACTGGTGTCTAGACCAAGCCTGAATCCCAGGAGCCTCGTCACTTGCCCAGGTACACCCAGATCTGGTACTGGTACACCCAGATCTGGTACTGGCCCTGCACCAGAGCTCCCAGATTTTTTACATGTATACGATTCTTGGGTGAGTTATTACTACCTGCATGAAAACATTTCATTTTACGCTGTAAATGATCGCATAAGATGAATGAATGCACACGATGCCTCTCTTTTTATCTTTTATTCCCCTTTTGCCACAGGTCCAGTGGTCTTCCAGGGGTGCCAGAGCCCCCTCAAAAATATCAAGCCCATGCTATTGGGCACTGGGCTCCTCCACGTCCCCTTAGATGGTGAGGGTAATCAGGTAGAGGGTATTGGTAAGCCATTTGCCAGTCCTTTGTACCCTTTACCTGTTCATAAAAAGTTAAAAGTTAAAACCACACACACACCACAAGCAAAGTATTTTATTAAAATTACATTACACTATAATGACCTCGGGTGCCTGGGCGTCATGCAATGGGCACCATGCTTGTCCTGTCTGGTGCCTCCAAGGGCTCCTGTTTCAGTAGTAGTCCAGGTGCCAGATGTGCCAGCATTCGGAACTTCTGTGCCAGCTAAAGGCATCCTGCAAGTCTAATACCCATTTTGCCCTAAATAGATGCTTGGCTGTAATGTGAGTTTTGTAGAGGGGTGTCCAGATTGCTGGACCCCTACAATCCCCACTTTCACTTACTTTCACATGCCAGTGGTCAGAAAAGTGTAAGCAACTCCATACCACCTGACTGCTGGTGGCCAATTTCAGGACTGGATTTTGCTGGGATATTGCAGTCGAGGTAAGTGAAAGTGGGGTTTTCAGGGGTCTGGAGTGCTCCAGCAATCTCCCCATTTAGAGTGTTGAACCGTTTAAAGAAAATCAGGAAGGGGTGACATCAGTGTTTGCTGAGTTAGGCCCCTATTAAATTCAGTATTCTGGCCTGAATGTTATCATTTTTAAAGTCAAGACACATAAGCATATTTCCTGGGTGATGGGGTCCTATTTGTAAAAGGCAGACACACTCTCTATGCATAAGGAGGTTTATATATTATATTTTGACGGGGGTATGTTAAGGCCAACTTCAAAAGAAATGTTTTACTGATGAGAGGCTGTGGGTAAGTCACCGCCTGGTTCCATTTATCTCTTGACATAACTTTCAGCTGAATAGGTTTCATCAATCCTTGTTATGGTATATCTGTAGTTTTAGGTCACTAGACTTAAACTAGGTTGTATTTTGCACGAAGGCCAATTTAATCCACTGACATTATCATGCCAAGGAAATGTCTTACTTACTACTCGAAGTCACCATAATATTAATATAAAACCCAACAAGAAGATCCAGAGAGCTATAGAAGGTGGACAAAACTATCACACTAAACATGTTTATCCAAGGATTTAGATTGAAGAAATATATCTCCATACTGTGCAACTAAGATGAGGAAAATCTTTTGGTGTGAACAAAAATTGTTCTTTTAGCTGTGCTCCTTTAGATGTATTGTTCTATGGCCACCTACTTGTACCTGTGCAAATAGCCAAAAAGGATTTCTATAGTGATTTTGACGGTTTAAAGTGGACCAAAACCTGGAAAAAATACAATTCTGTGATTACTCACCTGTAGAATTGGTATTATGAGTATACAGTACGTCCTGCTCCAGATAGAATACTTACATTCGGGTATTACTCCGCCAGATGGCGCTGGACTGCAGAGACATCGAAAATAGGCTCCTCCCCGCCCCCTCAAATACCCAGGGACCTCCCACAATCCCCAGAATTGAAAATCAGTTCATGAGAAGCCGGGAGAAATAACACAACCCAACTAGTAACTATAACAATGATAACAATCACCATACAGGGGATCCAAGATAATGCAAAAACCAAGGGTGGGGTGGAGCAGGACGTACTGTATACTCATAATAACAATTCTACAGGTGAGTAATCACAGAATTGTATTTATTCCAGGTTTTGGTCCACTTTAAACCGTCCTGCTCCAGATAGAATACTTACATTCGGGACATCCAATAGCAGTGTCCATAAAGTAGGGTGGGATCCCAAAAAAGGTAACAGCAGACAGTTTAGACCACTGCCTCCTGCAAAACCTTGAGGCCAAAAGCAGCATCAACTGAGGCCCTAACATCAACCTTGTAAAACTTTGAAAAGGTATGAACAGAAGACCAAGTAGCAGCCTTGCAAACTTGTTCAGCAGAAGCCTGGTGCGGAAAAGCCCAAGAGGCACCAATAGCACGAGTGGAATGAGCAGTAAGGCAGAAGGGAGGATTCTTCCCCTTAGAAGAGTAGGCTTGAATCACAGCCTGACGGATCCATTTGCTGATAGGACCAGAAGGGACCACAAAAAGAGCACCAGTTTTTCTGAAAGGTGCAGTAGCCACCAGATAGTACTTCAGACACCTAACCGCATCCAAAGAATGCAAAACCCTCTCCTTAGCATTACTAGGATTAGGGCATAATGAAGGAAGAACAATGTCCTGATTCAAATGAAAGGCAGACACTACCTTAGGCAGAAAAATACAGTTTTGTGATTACTCACCTTTAAAACGGATATTATAAGTGTGACATACACTCTGCTTCAATTCTTCATGACATTTGGGTTATTCTCCAGTAGAGGGCGAACTTCTGCAGAGATGAATTCAAAAAAGGAGCTCCTCCCAGTCCATAAATACCTGGGACCTCCCACCAATTCCCCAGTCTAAGATAGCAGTAAGGGGATCAGGAAGAACCAAATATAACAATACTAACAACCAAGAAACAATGGTTCCCCATATAAAGGATCCAGAATACCAAACAGGGTGGGTGAAGCGGAGTGTATGTCACACTTATAATATCCGTTTTAAAGGTGACATACACTCCGCTTCAATTCTTCATGACATTTGGGACATCCAATAGCAGTGCCCGTCATGGGTAGGAACCATAAACAGTAAAGAATGCACCAACTTAAACCACAGCAGCTTGCAGAACCTTGCGGCCAAAAACAGCATCCGCTGAAGCCCGCACATCAACCTTGTAAAACTTAGAAAAAGTATGAACGGAAGACAAAGTAGCAGCCTTACAAACTTGTTCAACAGAAGCCTGGTGCTGAAACGCCCAGGACGCACCAACAGCACGAGTAGAATGCGCAGTGACCCTAAAAGGGGGAGTCCAACAATGGCCTGACGAATCCATTTGCTAATGGTAGACTTGGCGGGCGCCAAACCTTTCCTGGGCCCACAGGGCACCATGAAAAAGGCATCCGTCTTGCAGAAAGAAGAAGTAGTCACCAAATAGTACTTAACACAGCGAACCACATCCAAATTGTGCAAAACCCTCTCCTTGACATTGCTAGGCTTAGGACACAAGGAAGGGAGAACAATATCCTGATTGAGATGGAAAGCAGAAACCACCTTAGGAAGGAAATCTGGCTTAAAGCGAAAGACCACCTTGTCCTGGTGTCTTTCAAAGTAAGGGGCCTGAATCGACAGAGCCGCCAACTCAGAAACACGCCGAACAGAGGTAATAGCCACCAAGAAAGAAACCTTTTGAGTGAAAACAGAAAGAGCAATATCCTGTAACGGCTCAAAAGGAGGACCCTGGAGAGCCGAAAGAACCAAATTCAAATCTCAAACAGGAACCATAACCTTCCGAGGGGGTCGAACATGAGTGACCCCCTATAAAAAAGTCTTAACCAGCGGGTGTAAGGCAAAAGATCTTTGGAAGAAAACAGAGCAGAGACCTGCCCTTTCAAGGTACTAAGCTGGAGCCCAAGATCCAGACCGTGCTGAAGAAACTCCAAAATCCTAGGGATCGAAAACACCCTGCAAGGCAAGGCCCTAGCCTCACACCAGTCAATATAGGACCGCCAAGCCCTATAGTAAATGCCAGAAGAGGACCGCTTCCTAGCTCTAATCAAGGTCTGAACCACAGCCTCAGACAAACCTTCCTCCTTTAAAATGAAGGTTTCAGCAGCCAAGCCGTCAAAGCCAGCGTTTGTAAATTAGGGTAACGTAGTTGACCCTGAGATAACAGATCCGGAAACATGGGAAGCCGGTACTGATCTACCGCCAGCCTTACAATGTCTGCGTACCAAACCCTTCTTGGCCACCTTGGAGCCACCAGAATTGCTGGTGCCCCCTCCATAGCCAGTTTGCAAACTACCTTGGCCAGCATGGAGAAGGGAGGAAACAGGTACAGAAACCCCAGATCCTTCCAAGCAAGGGACAAGGCATCCACTGCCAGAGCTAGAGGATCCTGAGATAGAGACACAAAGGCCGGGAGTTTGTGATTGTGCCGTGAGGCAAAGAGATCCACCTCCGGAGTCCCCCACTTACGTCAAAGAACCAGAAAAACCCCGGGGTTGAGGGACCACTCTCCTTGGTGAGAGAACCCCCTGCTCAGGGAGTCCGCCTCTGTGTTTTCCACTCCCGGAATGTAGATTGCAGAAATACAAGGAACATTGCTCTCCGCTCAATGCAGGATCAGAGAGACTTCCCAGAGGGCCCTCCTGCTGCAAGTCCACCTTGGTGATTGATGTAGGCTACCGTCGTCCGATTGTCTGAACGAATCTGAACCGGAAGACCCTGTAAGTGCGACGTCAGCCGTGACAGAACAAGCCGGATGGCTCTGAGCTCCAAAACATTGATGGGGTTGTGAGCCTCCTGAGGACCCCACACCCCGCTGAACTGATGACTTCTCCAGAAACCTCCCCAGCCCGACAGGCTGGCATCCGTGGTAACCGTCTCCCAGCGAGGAACCAGAAAGGATCTGCCCCTCAACAGGTTGCTCGACTCCAGCCACCACCGAAGAGACTGTCGAACCCCGGGAGACATCCTGAATGGTTGATCCAATGACAGCGGACACCTGTCCCAATGCGTCAATAGATGAAGTTGAAGAGATCTCATGTGAAACTGCGCAAACGGGACCGCCTCGAAGGAGGCCACCATCAATCCCACCAGTTTCATCCCCTGCCTGATAGAGGGGCAAGGATCGGCCAGAAGAAGGCGGATCAGATCCTGAATCCCCTGCACCTTGGTCTGGCGTAGAAACACTCTGGCCTGAATGGTATCCAGATTCATGCCCAGAAATTAAATCTCCCGTGATGGCGAGAGAGAGGACTTGGGGCGGTTGATCACCCACCCGAACCTCTCCAGGGTCGACACCACCTGGTGGGTGTCCAGCTCCGCCTGACGGAGGGAAGACGCTGAAATCAATAGGTCGTCCAGATACGGCACAATGCGAATTCCCTGAGCTCTGAATAGGGCCATTATGCCCGCCAGAACCTTGGTGAAGACCCTTGGCCCTGAGGTCAACCCGAAGGGAAGGGCTACAAACTGAAAATGTTGATCGAACCTGAGGAATCTCTGATGCGCTGGAAAAATTGGAACATGCAAATACGCATCTTTGATGTCTATGGATGTCATGAAATCCCCTTGACGAAGGGAACTGATGGCCGAGCGCAGAGTCTCCATACGGAACTTCTTGAATCTGATGAATCTGTTGAGGACCTTGAGGTCCAAAATGGGTCTTACAGAACCTTCCTTCTTGGGAACCGTGAAAAGGTTGGAGTAGAAACCCCTGCCTGTCTCCGACGGAGGCACCGGGCATACAACTCCCATGTCCAGAAGGTTTTTCACTGCTAACAGGAGCCCCTGTGCCGCCTGAGGTTCCGCGGGCACCCGAGACCTTAAAAATCTTGGAGGAGGCCAGTACTCGAACTCCAGTTTGTACCCGGAGAAGACCACTTCCAAGATCCAATTGTCTGTGACCTTCCGAGCCCAGACCTGGAAGAAGAGCCGCAGCCGTCCCCCCACCCGAGCGGGTGAGGGCGCCCCTTCATTGCTGAGCTGGTTTACCTGCAGGCTTGGGTTTGGAATCCCAGGCAGAAGCGGGACGGGCCCGACCTCTGCCCCTGTTCCAGGAAGAACCTCTGACACCCAAGAAGGCCAAACCTCTACCAGCTCTGGCCCCTCGAAAGGAAGGATTGAAAGAGCCTGCCCCCCGAAAGGGATGGCGCAGTTTCTTCCACTGAGGTAACTTACCTCCCTTTGCCACAGCATCCAACTTATCTCCAAACAGCCGCGTACCCAAGAAGGGAAGAGCTGTGAGCGTTTTCTTGGCCGCAAAGTCCGACGTCCACTGAGCCATACCGAGCGGCGCTTGGCCACCAATAAGGCTGAAGTCCTACTACCTACACATAACAATAGTGTCTTCCATAGCAGCCAAGACAAAACCCATGAACAATTCAAATCTTTTAAGCATAGTGAACTCAGCGCTGGCCGGATCAAGGTGAGCGTCATTTAACCAGTCCCTAATCAGAGACCTAGCACCCACCGCCACTAGCGCAGATGCACAAACAGGCCGCAAGGCCGAACCAACACTGGCAAAGGCATGGCATGCCATCTGATCAAGGCGCCTATCCTAACCATCCTTTAGGGAAGTGGCGTCTGGGGTGTGAAGCACGGAAGAGTTGGTCAACCCCAAAACTGGTGCATCGACCTCGGGAGGAGAAGCCCAGCGCTTAACCGCTTCCACCGGGAAAGGATACTTCTTATCCCATCCCTGACGAACACCCGGAAGCTGACTAGGTTTCTCCCATTCCCTAAGGATCAGAGCATCAAAATGACCCTGGGTAGGTAACTCCAAATGAAGCTTGTGGGCCCCAAAAAATTCCCCCTTCTTGAGAGGAGGCGCCTCAGGTGGCGCAATATCCAAAACCTCCAAGAGATGTGACAAAACCGTGGCCGTGTCCACAGCATCCCCCAGCGCCTGCCCAACATCAGTCTCGCCAAACCGTACATCGTCAGCCTCTGACTCCTCATACAATTCCCCCTCCTCTAGCGGGGAATAATCTGACATATCAAAAGAATCATCATCAATATCGCCTGGACAGACGACAAATGTCTCTTTTTAGCCTGGGCCTTCTTGCCCACCGCGCTAACCATAAATTTCTCGAAGCTGGCCAACCTAGCACAAACATCGGAATGCGACTCCCCGCTAGCACCAATGTCACTTGGGGTACGAATAAGGTGGGGAGGGGAAGGCGATGAAGCGGGGGGCGCCGACCCAGAAGGCAGGGCACCCGACTGCCGCGATATGGCCTTTTGTGCACATGGTATACAAATATAAACCAACAGGGTATACAGGCCGACCCCCCCCCCCCCCCAGAGGGAAGTAAGGGACCCGGAAGGGGGGAATCCCAGACAGAATCTGGCCAAAGGAATGACAGGGACAGGGCATCCCACACCGGGATCACCAAACCCGGGCAACCGCCTACCCCTTGTAATGAGGTCTCACGGCGGAGCAATGCTCCTTGCGCACCCATAAGGTGCTACCTACCCTTACCAGGACCCGCAGCCAAGGCTGGGAGGCTCGCATAGGGATAATATAGGAAAGGTCCTGGCAGCAATTGGGGCAAAATATAGCCGGGCGCGAACCCGGCTTATCTGCAAGTAAGAGAAGTCTTCATCTTCTGTCTTGCTCGCCTTCCTGCAGAGAAGAGACTGGGGAATTGGTGGGAGGTCCCAGGTATTTATGGACTGGGAGGAGCTCCTTTTTTGTATTCATCTCTGCAGAAGTTCGCCCTCTACTGGAGAATAACCCAAATGTCATGAAGACTTGAAGCAAAGTGTATGTAACACTTGGAATATCTGGCTTAAAGCGGAACACCACCTTGTCCTGGTGTCTCTCATAGTAGGGGGGCTGAATGGAAAGCGCCGCCAGACACGCGCCTAACAGAGGTGATAGCCACCAGAAAGACAACTTTGAGAGTAAGAATGGCCAGGGCAGCATCCTGCACAGGTTCAAAGGGAGTCCCCTGCAAGGCTGACAAAACCAAGAGGCCGATTCATTAATAGCGCCAGGTAGCGACAGATGAGCGCCAGTAGCGTGATTTTCACAGCGCAAGCTAGTATTCGCTGTGCTTGGCCGGGGTTTGCTTGTTGACAGCGACTCAGTCGGTGTGCGGTAATGTTGAATACGGGGTTAGGGGTCGATGTTTCACAGGTTCTGCGTTGTATGGGTGCGCCTGACAGCGAATGCCCAGAGCGAACGGCTTGCTGCAGATTCATTAACAAATCACGCTCAAAAATTTCTCGCGCTGTGAATTCCTTGTTTAAACCCCAGAGCGCTGGCGGAGATGTGTGTAAAGTAGTTTTTAACCCCCAAACAACCATTTTTTTTAATGTAAAAATTATACAAGTTTTTCTAAACATTTTGTAATATGAATACATTAATATCAGACCTGTAATATCAATTCTGCACATATATATATATATATTTTTTTTTTTACCTTAAAAAAAATATCTAACATTGCCGTAGTGGTCACAGAATTTTTGCCGGTAAAAAAAAAAATAAAAACATAAACTCAATTAATTATGAATATTTAAAGATTGCTCCATTGAAATGCATTGGGGAGCACCAGGGAGCGACAGGTCATACCTGGCGCTGTGATGGGATTAGTAGCGGCGCTGTTCGTTGCAGTCGGCTACATGATGAATCCCGCGCTAGCTGACGCTCTCGCCGGCGCTAGCCTCATTTAGCGTGATAAATGCGTCATTGTGACCGCCGCCGGGCGTACTTGAGTCGGTAGCTGCCGTTAGCTGTCGCTAGCCCTTGATAAATAAGGGCCTAAGTTCAAATCCCAAACAGGCACCATAGGCTTAGGTGGAGGAAGCACATGATTAACCCCCTGGAAAAAGGTCCTGATCATAGAATGCTGAGCAAAGGCTTCTGGAAGAAAACAGCCAGGGCAGAAACCTGACCCTTCAGAGTACTAAGTTGGAGCCCCATCTCCAACCCATGCTGCAGGAACTCCAGAATCCTAGGAATAGAGAACACACGACAGGGAAGAAACTTAGACTCACACCAGTCAATGTAGGCACGCCAAACCCTGTAATAAATGGAAGAAGAAGACTTCTTCCTAGCCTTTATCATGGTATCAACAACCGAGATAGACAACCCCTTCTCCATCAAGATGGAGGTTTCAGCAGCCAGGCCGTCAAAGCCAGAGTTTGTAAATTGGGATGGCGTAAGGGGCCCTGAGTGAGCAGATCTGGCACCATGGGCAGAATGTACTGGTCTACTGCCAGCTGCACCACGTCTGCGAACCACACTCTTCTTGGCCACCTGGGAGCCACCAGAATTGCTGGCACCCCTTCCAGAGCAATCTTGCGCAGAACCCTGTCCAGCAGGGGGAATGGAGGGAAGACATACAGAAACTGAAAGTCCTGCCATGACATTGCTAGAGCATCCGTGATCAAGGCCAGAGGATCCTGGGACAGGGAGACAAAGGCCGGGAGCTTGTGATTGTGACGGGACGCAAACAGATCCACATCTGGTTGGCCCCAACGGTGACACAGAGATTGGAACACCCTGTTGCAGAGGGACCATTCTCCCTGGCGAGAGGTCCCCCTGCTCAGAGAGTCTGCCAGGAGATTTTCCACCCCCGGGATGTACACAGCTGATATGCAGGGAACATTGGTCTCCGCCCAGGTCAGGATCAGAGACACTTCCTGGAGGGCCCTCTTGCTCCGGGTCCCTCTCTGATGATTGATGTAGGCAACTGCCGTCTGGTTGTCCGAGCGCACCTGAACAGGCAGGCCCCGAAGGTGAGGAGTCAACTGAGCCAGAACTAACCTGATCGCCCGCAGCTCCCAGACGTTGATAGGTGTGTGGGCCTCCTGAGGGCCCCACCTCCCCTGGAACCGCAGGGACTTCCAGAAACCCCCCCAACCTGACAGACTGGCATCCGTGGTGACCGTCTCCCAGGAGGGGGTCAGAAAGGATCTGCCCCCCCAACAGATTCCTGGAGTCCATCCACCACGAGAGGGACCGCCTGACCAGGGGGGAAAGTGCACAGACCCGGTCCAGAGACGCTGGGTCCTTGTCCCATACTGACAAGAGGTGTAGTTGCAGAGGCCTCAAGTGGAACTGAGCATAAGGGACCGCCTCGAAGCACGCCACCATCAGGCCCACCAGCTGCATTCCCTGCCCGATGGAGGGATGGTGACAAGATAGCAGGAACTGGACCTGCGCAATCAGGCTGTCCACCTTCTGTTGAGGAAGAAAAATCCTTGCCTGAACTGTATCCAGATTTATTCCCAGGAATGAAGTTACCAAGGAGGGGGACAGAGAGGACTTGGGGTGGTTGATCACCCATCCAAATGACTCCAGGGTATCCACTTCTGCCTGATGCAGAGACTGGGAGGTGATGAGAATGTCTTCCAGATAAGGCAGAACGTGGATGCCCTGAAACCTGAGCAGAGACATCACTCCTGCCAGCACCTTGGTGAACACCCTGGGAGCTGAAGTGAGACCAAAGGGCAATGCCACAAATTGGTAGTGTTGATCCTCTATAGCGAACCTGAGGAACCTTTGATGACCTGGAAATACGGGATTATGAAGATAAGCATCTTTGATGTCCACAGAGGCCATGAAATCACCTGGGCTCAGGGAACTGATGGCAGAGCGCAGAGTTTCCATGCGAAAGCGCCTGCTCCTGACAAATTTGTTGAGGATCTTCAAGTCCAGGATGAGCCTGACTGACCCCTCTTTTTTGGGCACTGTGAAGAGATTGGAATAGAAACCCTTGCCCTGTTCTCTTAAAGGGACCTTGTAGATGACCCCCAGCTCCAGGAGGCTTTGCACCGCCTGCACTAGATCCTGAGCTGACACAGGGTCCTGAGGAATCCGGGAACTGATGAACCTTGGGGGAGGGCAGACAGCAAACTCTATCTTGTAACCGGAGGATGCTACCTCCTGAATCCACCGGTCTGAGACATGAAGCCTCCAGCCGTGAGCAAACAGCTGGAGCCGTCCCCCCACCCGGATGGTTGAGGGCGCCCCATCATGCCTGAGGGGGCTTGGGAGAGGACTTAAGCTTGGGAACCTAGGAGGAGCCAGGACGTCCACGTCCTTTGCCCCTACCCCAGAAATCTCCTCAGGCCCCAGTAAAGGAGACCCCCCTCCCTTGTCTAGCACCACGGTAGGGGGAGGAAAAGGAGCCCTGACCCCGAAAGGGCCGACACTACCGCCTGGGGTAACCTGCCTCACTTAGCAAATAGATCCAGGTGGTCCCCAAACAGGTGTAGTCCTTTGAAGGGAAAACCAGTGAGGGCCTTCTTGGCAGCGTTGTCAGCAGCCCACTGGCACAGCCAAACCGAGCGGCGTATCGCCACCACAAGGGCAGAGGTTCTGGCACACATTCTAATGGTGTCATCCAAGGCAGAGAGGACAAAATTCACAAAAACATCACAACTAGAGATTGCATTAAACTCCTCACAAGGCAAATCATCAGGGGCACTATCAAGGATACTTCTGAGCAGGGTCCTAATAGCCATCGCCGTAATGGCCGAGGCACAGACCGGGCACAGCGCCGTCCCCACACATGCAAAGGCATGGAGCACCAGCTGGTCAATGCGCCGGTCCTCAGCATCCCGCAGGGTAGTAGAGTCAGGGGAGTGCATGACAGAGGTGTTAGATAACCCTAGGACCGGGGCATCCACTTCGGGAGGGGATGACCAACACTTCACCACATCAGCAGGAA
Source organism: Gastrophryne carolinensis (assembly GCA_027917425.1). NCBI lineage: Eukaryota > Metazoa > Chordata > Amphibia > Anura > Microhylidae > Gastrophryne > Gastrophryne carolinensis. Next base: position 422,959,170 of record CM051234.1, read on the forward strand.
AGGGATACTTCCTATCCCAACTCTTAGGTACGCCGGGAAGTCTACTGGGACGTTCCCATTCCTTGAGCACAAGGTTATTGAAATGTGCTTGCTCAGGAAATTCCAAACGTGACTTAGCAGTATGGAAGAGTTCCCCCCTTTGCCTGGGAGCCACAACAGGGGGAGAAATAGACAGAACCTCAAAAATCTGGGCCAACAATCTGTCAGTATCATCCGGGACCCAGGGGTCAGAGCCAGAGTCGTCATGACCCCTGGGCCTCCCATCAGATGACCCTGAGTCGGAGAAAAGCTCCCCTTCCTCCAAGGGGGTATAGCCAGATAGTTGCAAAAACGTATCAGTTTCCATAGGGAAAAGAGTGACATCAGGCGTTAAGTGCCGCTTTTTTGCAGGGGCCTTACTCGCCAAGGTATTAGCAATTAACTTTTCAACAATGGCCAGTCTAGAAGACACATCAGGCTGAGACTCCCCACTTGTATGCAATTCAATGGGAGTGAGGTTTAAGCTTGGGGGAGTAGGTGAGGCGAAACGAATCGCAGAGTCAGCCACTGGAAGGCCAGATTGTAGTTCAAGCACTTGTTTGGCACAGGGTACACAGACCCACGCCTTGTCAGCTTCAACATGAGACTCCCCACACGCTACACACAGCCGGGCTTGTCCGGAAGGAACCCCGGTCACATTATCCTGAGATTCCTCCATATGGTGATTATAGCGGCACAATAGGCCGATAGGGATTAACGCTATACAGCAACCCGGGATGCCCCAATAACCCACTAGGGAAGTGGGAGTAATTACACTAGGCCTCACAAGTTAACCGACTAATAGAGGGCCGGGAGAAGCCCGAGAGGTTCGCCCGTCTGAAAGACATAATCAAAGGGAGCCGTAAGCAGACAATAATAAAAAGGTAATAAAGCCGCCCGCGAGGGCACTCACGGACCGCGGTAGGTAGAAGCCCGTCACGCAGAAGCCGGAACCAAGCAAACAAAATGGCGTCGGTATACCTCGAGGGGCGGGCCCGCATGAGCGATGACGCGGAACGCACCAAAGACAGGCCCCGCCCCCCGAAGAGCACGAAGCCAACACGTGACAAGCAGCCAATGATGGCGCACCAGTGCCTGAGGTAACACCGCCGCCAAGCGCGGAACATAGGGAAAAAAAGGCGCGCGGCGGCAATTTTAAGTATAATAAATGCAAAACAAGTCAGCGCGGCGGCTGACACAAAGCATAATGTAATGAAGCATAAAGCCAATACACGTGAATACATACATACACACACACACACACACACACACCCCCCCCCCCCCTTTTCCCCCGAAGGCTACCAGGAGAGTGAGGGAGGACAGGGGCCACTTAACATAGGGCCCACCGATAGACAGGGGCAAGGGGCAATAGTGCGGGAGGGGCATCCCATAGAGGCTCACCATATGCCTGTACTGCCTACCCTTTGGTGGGGGGTTTGCGGTGGAGCAGCGCTCCTAAGCACCTAACAGCTGTGCTGCCTACCATCACCCGACCAGCGCAGCCAAGGCTGGGAGGCACATTACTAATGGAACGGGTGGGAATAGTCCTACAGGGCCGCAGGCTAATAGCCCCGCTCACCTGCACAGTCCAGACTGCAGAGAAAATCTGGGGATTGTGGGAGGTCCCTGGGTATTTGAGGGGCAGAGAGGAGTCTATTTTCAATGTCTCTGCAGTCCAGCGCCATCTGGCAGAGTAAAACCCGAATGTAAGTATTCTATCTGGAGCAGGACGTACTGTATACTAAGAATAAAGCTGATATGAAAACGTAATTTGGCAGGCGGCTCTTATTCTAATCAATGGGGAGCACACACTGCTGCATCCCCTGCATCTCAGGTTGCACAACGCCAAGGATGCAGGGGCTTCAGCAGCGCTCACTGCCCATTGCACCTCAATATGCCTTAGCAGTATGTAGGTTTCCGCAGCCTCATATAACATCCATTGCGTCCACAAGTCCTGTGGCGGCAACTGAGGTTTGGGACGGCACATAATGTCCCTGAGGCTGAGAAGGGGGCGCTACTATTGGTGAAGAGGGCAAATGAGTTTGAGAGTTGTCACCTTAATAGACACGATATGACAGGCATTACTCCCCTCTGGTCAGAGCCAGAATTAGCACAAGGCAAGCTTGAGTAGTAGCTGGGGTCTACCATGCTTATGTCTCTATTTGGTTGCTTGAAGAATGGAAGCTAGGAGTTAGTATTAGTAACTTAGTTCCTAGCCTGTACTTCAACTATAGTAGGATCTGTTTGCATGGCTTTCCCTTTGGGGACAGTGACCTGCACCCCATCTAATTCTTCAGCTTAACTCCAGCTGCCACCTAGAAAACCTGGGAGCTGCAACCAAAGAACTGCCTGCCATTAAAAACCATCCCAATCTTCAGGGACACTTTAGAATGGACTCCTTAGACCTCAAAATACCAGGATACTCAGCAATCAACCCTGCAGGCTATGTTTGGCCCTCAGCTCTACTGGCTCCACAGAGTCAAGTAGCAGAAACCTCATCTTCTGCCAGATTCATACAGTAGCTCTCTGCAAACGTTGCTGTGTGTGTGACACTTGCCTCCTCAACTATTCAGACAATTCCATTGGAAAAGTTTCAATGACCCTATGTGTCTGGGATGGGTCATCAAACTGCTCCTTGGAGCACCCTAACCCCAGAAAAATGAAGATATAATTACTTTTACACATAGATGGATAATCTCAGGTGCATTCCATTTAAAACATGCACTTTTCATTTTCCATGTAATTGTATTTACTCCTCTGACCCACTGACTGAAGGCTTTTAGGGCGTATATAAATATAACATTTCAGCGGAGATTCACTGTTTGGACGTGTGCATCATTCCTGCTATTTTTCCAAATAGTTCACTATAAGTGAGGGATTTCCTGACCCCTTTCCATCCTTTAGTTGAAAAAAGCTCAGAGTTTTAAGAGGACAATAACCTGAAATGACTCCATATATCAGTAAAATACTTCAAATCTTTGAAGGACCATATCATTTGTTATGACTGCACACTTCGATATCTAATGGGTGTGATAGTGTATGAGCTATTGGGATGATAAAGCCCATGCCTCATATGGGAGGTGAGGTTCTGAAAGCCCATTTAAAACATGCACTTTTCATTTTCCATGTAATTGTATTTACTCCTCTGACCCACTGACTGAAGGCTTTTAGGGGGTATATAAATATAACATTTCAGCGGAGATTCACTGTTTGGACGTGTGCATCATTCCTGCTATTTTTCCAAATAGTTCACTATAAGTGAGGGATTTCCTGACACCTTTCCATCCTTTAGTTGAAAAAAGCTCAGAGTTTTAAGAGGACAATAACCTGAAATGACTCCATATATCAGTAAAATACTTCAAATCTTTGAAGGACCATATCATTTGTTATGACTGCACACTTCGATATCTAATGGGTGTGATAGTGTATGAGCTATTGGGATGATAAAGCCCATGCCTCATATGGGAGGTGAGGTTCTGAAAGCCCATTTAAAACATGCACTTTTCATTTTCCATGTAATTGTATTTACTCCTCTGACCCACTGACTGAAGGCTTTTAGGGGGTATATAAATATAACATTTCAGCGGAGATTCACTGTTTGGACGTGTGCATCATTCCTGCTATTTTTCCAAATAGTTCACTATAAGTGAGGGATTTCCTGACACCTTTCCATCCTTTAGTTGAAAAAGCTCAGAGTTTTAAGAGGACAATAACCTGAAATGACTCCATATATCAGTAAAATACTTCAAATCTTTGAAAGACCATATCATTTGTTATGACTGCACACTTTGGTATCTTATGGGCGTGATAGTGTATGAGCTATTGGGATGATAAAACCCATGCCTCATATGGGAGGTGAGGTTCTGGAAGCCCATTTAAAACATGCACTTTTCATTTTCCATGTAATTGTATTTACTCCTCTGACCCGCTGACTGAAGGTTTTTAGGGCGTATATAAATATAACATTTCACCGGAGATTCACTGTTTGGACGTGTGCATCATTCCTGCTATTTTTCCAAATAGTTCACTATAAGTGAGGGATTTCCTGACCCCTTTCCATCCTTTAGTTGAAAAAAGAGTTTTAAGAGGGCAATAACCTGAAATGACTCCATATATCAGTAAAATACTTCAAATCTTTGAAGGACCATGTCATTCATTATGACTGCACACTTCGGTATCTAATGGGAGTGATAGTATATGAGCTATTGGGATGATAAAGTCCATGCCTCATATGGGAGGTGAGCTTCTGAAAACATTTGGCAATGAATGATGTGGGAGAACCCAGGGTAGTGAGGTTAGGGAGTCTCTAAGGCTTAGAAGTTGGAACAACATAAGAAAGTATTTAACCAGAAGACTCTATAATTATAGACAGTGAAAAACAAAATTACACACAGATTATAGGGATTGTTTTGTTCTATTGCAATCTGTCACATATACATATGCAGGGAAAGAACATACATCCATACTGGACTTAAATATTAATGTAGACTTATAAGAAAGAAAATGCGAGGCCAGTCATTACAGTATTACATTTATCAGCGGATTTATGGTGTATTGATTTAAATATGTATAAGTACATTCAGGAACCAACCATATTGTATGGTGCTATAGTTAAAGTGTTACTGCAAGCAAAGGTAATTGTTACACCATTGTGTCAGTCTATGTTTGCCACTGTCCTAAACTGGGTTATGAAGACGTCCTATTTAAAGTAATAGTCCAGCCAAGTAACATGACAAAAAAAATCACAGGGATGCTGGCACGCCCACTCCTTTCACTGTGATAGAGGGGGCATGTCAGAGCTTTGCATGTATGTAGAAATAGGTTATCCACACCCTCACTTCACACATTGAGTGGATAAACCATCCTCCTCTCCTGTAAAACTGCAAAACCAGTCATTGTTCCAATCACTCTAATGATCATAACTATTAGACCAATGCATACACATGTCAGTAGCCAACACCACTAAGAAACAAAACACAAGGCAATTTCTACTATCAGGCTGATTCATTACTATCGCCAGATAACGGCAGATGAACGTCTGCATAGCGGCGCTAAGAGCGACCACTAGTGGTCGCTCTGATCGGCCGTGAGTAGCTATAACAGAGCGCCTCAGTCGCTGTAGTAACATTGCCGGCATTGATGAATTTGGTGTGTGAGTTGCTATAACACCAGTACAGCTCTATATCGGAGCGAACGGTAGCAACTGGTCAGTGTAAGCGACTCAAACCATATTCATCAAAAAACAGCCTCACACAGCGCCGGCGCTCAAAATTGGGTCGCTGTAGCCCAGAGCGCCAGAAGCTGTGAGATTAAAGTATGTTTATGCACATATATCCACTAGTAACAAAGTGAAAACATATGGAATGACATTGATATAACATTGTGACATTAATACTTTAATACCAGACCTGTAATGACAACTCTGCATAAAAATATAAAAAATCAAAAAGTTTTCAAAAATGACTTTTAATAGGCCAGGAGAGGTCACACAATGATTTGATTAAAAAAAAAAAAAAAAAAAAAGAAAAAGAAAACCCTGTATAAAGAGAAGTAGCATGCATTTAAATGTATGGGAGAGCGACCAGTAGCAACAGGTAATACCAGGCGCTCTGGAAGCCAGAGCACCGGCGGTATACGCTGAGCCGTCTGTGATGATGAATCGGATGCTACATGGCGCTGTTAAGAGTAACTCAATGGAGTATAGTGCCCGGTGTTCACCGTTCGCTACCTGTCGCTACAAGGCCACTATCCCTTGATGAATAAACCCCTATGAGTGGATAAGCTGTGCTCCTGTTTAAAACCATTCTACCTAGTGCTGTACATCTGTGCTGCGTGTGTGGACCCCACCCAACAAGAAAAAAATGACCTCCCTGTATCTCCTAGGTAGATAGGTTATGTTAGGAAGGCAGGTAGGTGAACAGGCAGGCATACAGGTGAGTGGGTAGGTAGGTAAGTAGGTAGATAAGTGGGCATTTAGGTGGGTAGGCAGGTAGAAAGATGGGTAGGTAGGTGGGGGTAGTCAGGTGGGTGGTTGAGCAGGCAGGTAGGTGGGTGGGCAGATAGATGGGTAGGTACTCAGATGGGCAGGTAGAGGATAGTCAGGTAGAGGAGTATGTGGAATTTAGATTTAGAATTACTAATAGACAGAAATGTAGGATAGTTAGGCAGGTGGGTAGGTAGGTATGTGGATACATAAGTCAGTAGGTAGGTGGGCAGGTTGACATGTGGATACATAGGTCAGTAGGTAGGTTGATGCGGTAAGTAGGAAGGTATATAGTTGAGTAAATAGGTGAATAGGTAGGAAGGTGGGTGGTTAGGCAGATATATGAGTGGGTAGGTAGATGAGAGGGCAGGTAGGGTGGTGGGCAAGTGGGAAGGTAGGCGGGTGGGCAGCTGCCACCTCAGCTCCAGGGTCTTATGATTCTGCCTTTGCACCAGGGCTGCCACTCCAGGTCCTGGGAAGGGAGACGAGTGGGCAGGTACATAGATAGGTGGGTGGGTCAGTAGGCAGTTGGATAGGTAAGTTGGTCAGCAGGCAGGTAGATAAGTAGATAGGAGGGTGAGTGGGTAGGTGGATAAATTGGTGGGTAGGTGGATAAATTGGTGGGTGGGTGGGTGGGTAGGTAGATAGGTAGGTAGGTGACTGACATCCCTGCTGATCTGGGCTGGAGAATCCTGTTGTGTGCTGTCCTTGGCGGTGCCTACCACTTGTCTCTGCCGGATCCAGTCCTCACCACCTCTTTGCATTGTCCTTGCCGCCTCCAGTTGGTCATTAGCCCCCTAAGTCTGGAGATCCAGGGCTCCAAAGTGTTTCACCCTGAGAACCGATGTACCTCACCCAGGAATGTCCACTTCTGAGCCCCGGTTCCCCAAAAAGGGCAAGGAAGCCCAAACTTACAGGGAATGTAACTGAGATCTTCAGCTGCAGAACAAGCCCCATCCACTGATTTTTAGACCCCGGCTCTGGCGAACAACAGTACTGGAACTTTGCGGTACTGCGAACTGGATCCACATGCCCTTGCATGCCACATGTCCCTCCAGTGGGTTTCTAGCCTCCCTGGATCTGGAGAACCAAGGCTCCAAATCATCCTGGGAATCAATGCACCTTGTTCAGGATAGTACACTTCCGAGCACCCGATCTCTGGCCCTAGGGGCTCAGAAGCCCACTGAACCTCAGGAACACTTGACTTCAAGGATATGTGGATTAGGGCCAAACGGGGTGGTAAACTTCCGAGTGCCATATCTCCAGATATGGGGGGGGGGGGGATAACAACCCACTGGAGGAGCCGTTGGAAAGGGGAGAACTTTAGGCATACACTTCTACAAATGCATGGGGATTGGGGCCAGCCAGGCCAATCGTTGGCACGCAAACTCCAGGTACCAGTGCTTACGGGTGCCAAGGTGGTACAATTCAATTGTTGGATCTCTGGACCTAGGGGAGCTAACAACCTACTGAAAGTGTCATTGGAAAGGGGAGAACCTCGGGGTATATACCACTGTAAGGGCTCGTGGATTAGGGCCGACTGGACCAAGCAGCAGTAACTGCAAAATCCTGGTACTGTTGCTCGTGGGCACTGGGGTGGTACACTTCCGAGTGCCGAATCTTCAGACCTAGGGGGACTAATGACCCACTGGAGATATCGTTGGAAAGGGAAGAACCATGTCCCCTACCAGGACATGTGAATCAGCTCCTTCAATTTAAGAATTGTTCATTAATACAAATCAGTTATAGTAGACAGCTCTGAGAGGTAGTATATTTTGTACCACTTTAAAAGGAGGCACACATAGGCATGGTATATGCATATGCAAATACATATTCCCCGGGGATTTGGTTAGAATATGGGGCTGTCATTAATGTGAAAGATGAATGTCGGATACAAGGGTGCGCCATGGCAGATGAGGTACTACAGTGGAGCAGCTCAACACCAAAAGAACAGTGGAATATCGCAGGAGGTTGTGAAAGCGCTAGGTGTATGCGGCTGCAACACAGATAACAAAGAAAAGGCTCCAACTTTTATGGCAGTGTTGAAATTGGACATCCTTTGATTGGCAAAGAGTTAAAAATGATCAGAGGGCAAGCACCCTGCAACCAGCGCTGGAAGAACACAAGCTGGTGGTGTGGGTCTGAGGAACGTTTGTATGGAATTTTCTTGGTACTCCTATTCATGTGGAGTGCACTTTACAGCGATTTCAGTATGAATTCATCCTTGCAGATCATGTACACCCATGCATGTTAATGGTCTTCCCTGAGGCAGGTAGGATCTTCCAGCCAGACATGTGGCTAGAAATGGCCAACACTGGCTAGAAGAGCAGGACCAAGACTCTCAGATACTAACCACCCCCCTTATTTCCCAGACCCAAATAAGCATCTGTGAGACTGCTTCGATCATCATCCTCCCTCTATGGAGCCTCCCCCAAGGCCCCTCTAGCAGCTGTGGGATGCACTACATAGCTCCAGATACATGTGATAATCTACCAGGACCTTATTGAGTCACACTTAGCCCCTGTAGCTACTGTCAGTGCGGCGTGTGACAGTTATTCTGGATATTAAAGTGATTCTATACCCAGAAAGGAAGTTTATCTCATCACCTTGTATCTCCAGCCCAGTGCCCCAAACACTGTGTTTGTGTTTCTTTTTTTTTAACTAAAGCCTTTGCACAATATTCATGAAAACACAAACTGGATGCAGTCTGCTGTTCGAACGGTCGACCATATTGCTCCCTGGCGCTTTCCAGCGAAGCTACATTCAGTTAAACACAGCTCAGCTTGGGGGTCAGCCTTATCAGTTATAATAACTGCAATAAATCTGACAGCACTACAAGCTCAACTGGCATTATGTGCCAGTTTACCTTGGAACTGAATGAATTAGCATACGGCTCCCATCAGACATCATACTGTTTCCTTTTAGTGTTTTCATAAATATTGGCCAAAGGCTTTAGTAAAAAGAAACACATACTGTTTTGGGGCACTGGGCTGGGGATAGAAGGTGATGACAAACTCCCTATCTGGGTATAGGATCACTTTAACTACTACCGTGTTTCCCCGAAAATAAGACCTACTCCGAAAATAAGGCCTACTGTGCTTTTAGCATGAAGGCTAAATATACGACCTCCCCCGAAAATAAGACCTCCCCCGAAAATAAGACCTTCCCCCGAAAATAAGACCTCCCCCGCAGCAAGAGTCCTCAGTCAGCTGCGGCCGGCTCTCTCTGATGTCGAGTGACGCCCCTGACGTTGCGCATAGGGGGACGTCACTGGGGGACATCACTCGTCATCAAAGCGGCCGCCACCAAAGTGAAAGCTGCTGTCTGCTGCTCGCTCTCTGACAGTAAGTTAGTGAGTAGTGGCAGCAGACTGTGAAGAAGAAAAAAAAAAAGAATTTCTATGGGGGAAATGCCAGGTGAAGTGAAGGGAGGGGGGGATGGAAACTAGAGAATTCCCTGGATTCTCTAGACTCTACCCCCACCTTCACCCACTGATGATGAGGAGGGGGGGTTGTATGTTTTGGATTCCCCACATATGCCACTACCGGTAGTACAGGAGAAGGGGGGTAAATTGGGACAGGAGGATCAGGGGGCGGAGGTAACATGAAATTTTGACAGGAGTCACATTTTGTCTGGTTATGCTGGTTTGTGATGGCAACTACTACTGTTTAACAGTTAATACATTTCCTTTTTTTGTGAATGCATGTGAATTCTTCTTCATGGAAAAATGTAAGACATCCCCTGAAAATAAGACCTAGCACATCTTTGGGAGCAAAAATTAATATAAGACACTGTCTTATTTTCGGGGAAACAGGGTAGTCATAAAAATGTGACTCAACTGTGAACATTTCAAATGACTCCACAGGGTTTTAGCAAGAGCAAGTCATTATATTTTAGTATTTACATGGATACAACCATCCTTGAAAAAGTGTCACTTTTTTATCTTTATAGATCACGATGAAAAATCAGACGCGTTTTTTCTATAAATAATCTCGTCTGCTCTTTTGTGATTTAAAAGTAAAAAAAAAAAAAAACAACCTGCAACAAGCCACAGAACCACGCAATGCTAAGTAAGACTTCCTGTAAAATAATAAGTCATTTTGCTGATTCCAAATATATATATATAATTATCATGACACACACACACACACACACTTCCTTCCCTATTTACTTTCGTCCAAGCTGTCTCATCCTCGTCTGTGTGCTGTATAGCAAACCACATCCTGGAAATGAAACTAAACATAGATACCCCCTGCAGAGCCACCCCCATTCTCCCTGCAGTCACCCAACTTTCACAGCACAACGCTCGCCATGGGAAACTCAAAACCATTCCCTCTGATCCTAACAAAATAAATGCAAACCTATCCAGGAATGTCATATAGAGACCTTGTGGGATTGGCTGGATGCCAGCACTCAATATAATTGGGGCCCTATGGTAGAAACAAGGGGAGGTACTGACCCTATTGGATATTGTTGTTTTTTTACTTACGTGGCATTTCATGGCATTTATAACCTCTCAATTATACAAAATGTCATGCAAACATATTGAACACATTATAGACACATGTTGACATGAGTGCGTCAGAGAGGGGAGTGTGCCGACCTAAGAGCTGCCATGCTTACTATGCATTTCTCCAGAGCCCATCAGACTGAGCTCAACCTACACCTACACAAATCATAAGCGGGGAAATAGGGGTTTGTTTTTTTAGCTGCAGGATTAACAGTATATTTGTAAGATAGTGTGTTACATACCAGCCAATGTTTTAGGTTTCTATATTAGTTTAACTTAATTTAGATTTTTTTTGCTTTACATAATATTTAAACTGAACCTTGCGTAGCTAAAATAAACAATAACTTCCCCATCTGCATGCACGATACTGAATCATTGTCAGCACTTACATTTGCTCCTGCATCCACTCAAAGCTGAAATTCCACCTCACTTATTCTCTCCTGGTTGTGGCCATCTTCAAGCACTCAGGAGGTTTCCTTTCCCAGCATCCCTGCCTGCATTTAAACCGGACCTTCACCATGATTTAATGAAAAGCCCAAACTCTTAAAAAACAATTCCTCAGCATCTAAAATTAATATATTTTACATGTTTAGTCACTAATTTATTATACTTTCCCCCACTGGGCTGCAACTCTGTTCGGGAATTTAGGATACGGGCGCCGCCATCTTGACTCAGAAGCATCACACTTACTGAGGAGAGGAGAGTGGGATAAGGTACAGGGGGGCGGGTTATAGCTGTGCTTTGCTCAGACAGAGCAGAGCTGGGGTCAGGGAAAGGTCAGCAGTCCCAGAATGCAGAGCAGCACAGTCACTTCCTGTTTGCAGGCACTTCCTGTTTGCAGGCTGCCTGCAAAAATGGCAGCTTCCATAAGCCGCCATCTTGGATGTTTAAAGGCTTATAAAATGCAGTAGATGCAGGTAGGATGATTTTTAATGTGAGCAATCTGTATGTACAGGGTGTGGGAAACATATAAGATAGACTCTTATTTAGAGTGAAGGTCCGCTTTAACTAAGAAAACCCATAATGCGATGTGCCAAGAAACCCAGCAGCACTTCCTCTTTGCAGGCTACTGGCAGGTCCACAGGACGCCATTCCGGGGGGGGGGGGGGGACGTAGATCATGGTTAAATACATTTTTATGTGCAGCCATATGAATTGCCCTTAGGGAGGATGCATATAAGCACTGTTTATTATAATGGTGTTAATATAATGAAGGCTAACCACCCCACCCCCCCCCCCCCAAAAAAAAATACACAGCAGACTTCTTTAAAGAGTAAAAAATCCAGAGATTTTCAGTTCTGAACTTTGCCCCGGGGGCATTTCGATTTGGGATGCCCTTCTAAGTGAAACCCCCCAGATTGTCAAAAAAATGTTTCTCTGGTCCTATATTGCATGCACTGGCCCTCGACCAATCAGTGCAGTATGCCATGCATATTAATGATCATGTTTAGATGCAGCGCTTGGCAATAATGAGCAGGAACGGCTGCATTCCTAGTTTCTCTTTAGACATGGACGCACTCCTGTCCCCAGCCTATTTGAATGGTTGGGTGCAGGAGCATGTCTTTTGCCTGGAGATGCGGCTGTCATTTTGAATTTTGTAATTTGGGATGCCCCAAAGGAAAGCCAGCCCCAGAGTATCCTAAACTCCAAGGTCGGCCTGCCAGGGTTTTGTTCCGCTTTAATATTCATGCCCACTGATCACTTCTTCTCACTTAAACACAACACTGATCTTAAAGTTCCTCTCCAGACAGACTTCCTCCCACCGTGGGAACAGTGTAAAGTAAGTCATCTCAAAACCTCTGATTATTTGTAAATACCGTATATGTTCTAAGCAAAGCTGCTTTCTGCGTTTCAACCTCTTGGTGGGGGCTGAGCTGGGAAGGGAGTGTTATAGAGCAGCTTTGAGTCATGAGCCTTTGCTCTGCTGTGGTTGGAGAGAGCTGCTGGAGCACTGTGGCTTGTCATGTTTGCTCACATTGAGAGTGCCAAAGGACAGAGTAGCACTTTTTTGCACAGCCCTGGAGAAATAAAAATTGAAAAGAGGGCAAACTTTGTAGCCCTGCTATTGCTTCTACCTGGTGCTGCAGGAAATGGAGGCGAGGCACATGGAACAAGTTTTAGGAGAGCAGCTTGCAGCCTTCTTATTGTTGTTGGGTTCACAGTCCCTTTAAAAAGAACCTAAAACAGGGCTGCTCCCCTAGACATCCTGATTAGGGATGCCCACTAACTGCAGAGTACCTGGAAATGCCCAATATTTACTCACCCCTCCATGCTCACATGTTGTCTCAGCCAGACATGCAATCTACACTGTATGCGTCTAGCTGAAAGCCAAATGGCTGCCAGCAGATCATGTGGGGGAGAAGCCTGATTTCATTAATCATTTTTCAACGCCAATCAGGAGGTCACTGTGCGTTGAACCTGGATGAACCTGACTGACAAGGACAGAGAATTAAAGGAGGGGGACCTTAATCTAGAACACCATTATTGGGAAAAATGTCTGCACTACCTTTGCTGTTGTTGAAACAACTAATCATTTAGGTTGATTCAGAGCCATTCTTTTACCTGAAAATGTCAATTTTTCCCCCTCGTCTGATTTAGCAGAACCTTTTTTTCTGTGAAAAGTTGTGTAAAATGTTTTCATTTTTGCATGATTTTTCGTTTGTCAGCAAGACCTTCAAAAAAATGGCCAGAGAGACACTCTGAATCAACCCTATTGTCTTAGAACAGGGGTTCCCAACTGATGATGTGTGAGCTGCCGTCCTGTAGTAGGTGAGGTATCCTCTGGTGTTACATGAGCCACCGGTGAGTGAAAGGTTAAGCAAAATGCCTTTCCAGCCAGGCTTAGAACTAGCCATTAGGGTTACCATGAGATCCCACAGTGGGTCTCTGGTCTCAGGGGCCAATTTGAGGGCCTTCATCACAAAGACCTGAACTATGTACAGCTTATTTGTGGCATCCCAAGTGCACACATATAGACAATACAGTCTGCCATAATATTTCTGTAATACTTGCATCTAAATGTGGGGTGGCCCTGAGATAGTTCTACTGTTAGGCCCCAGGCTTCCCAGGCTCATATTGCTTCCAAAGCCCCAGTGCTCTGTTCCATGTCAATTAAATGCTATAGCTGTATACAGAGCTGGAGCTAAATAACTTGTCACACTGTTGTTCCCTGGCACTAAATGACATCCGGTCTACCTCCCTTGCAGCTAGCAGAAATAGTGCAGTTTATCTTAAAGCGGACCTTCACTCTGAATAAGAGTCTATCTTATATGTTCCCCACACCCTGTACATACAGATTGCTCACATTAAAAATCATCCTACCTGCATCTACTGCATGTTATGAGCCTTTAAACATCCAAGATGGCGGCTCATGGAACGTCAGGCAGCCTGCAAACAGGAAGTGCCTTCTGACTGTGCTGCTCTGCATTCTGGGATTGCCGACCTTTTCCTGACCCCAGCTCTGCTCTGTCTGAGCAAAGCAAAGCTATAACCCTGCCCCCTGTACTTTATCCCACCCCCTCTCCTCAGTAAGTGTGATGCTTCTTAGTCAAGATGGCGGCGCCCATATCCTAAAGTCCTGAACAGAGTGACTAAAAGAGTTGTGAGTAAGTGACTAAAAACTTAAAATATATTAACTTTAGATGCTGGTGAATCGTTTTTTAAGGGTTTGGGCTTTTCAATAAATCATGGTGAAGGTTCGGTTTAAACTGGCCCTTCAGCATCATTTACTGAAAAGCCCACACCCTTAAAAACTATTCCCCAACATCTAAAAATACCATTTTGTGGTTACTCACCTGTAAAATGGGTATTATAAGTATGTCACACACCCCGCTTCCAATATTCATGACATCTGGGACATCCAATAGCAGTGTCCAACCAGGGTGGGGATCCAAACAAGGCAACAATGCACAAACTTAAACCACTGCAGCTTGCAGAACCTTGCGGCCAAAAACAGCATCCGCTGAGGCCCGCACATCAACCTTATAAAACTTGGAAAAAGTATGAACAGAAGACCAAGTAGCAGCCTTACAAACCTGTTCAACAGAGGCCTGGTGCTGAAAAGCCCAAGAAGCTCCAACAGCACGAGTAGAATGAGCAGTAACACGAAAAGGGGGAACCTTCCCCTTGGCAGAATAGGCCCCAACAATGGCCTGACGTATCCATTTGCTAATGGTAGACCTGGCGGGCGCCAAAACCTTTCCTAGGCCCGGAGGGCACCACGAACAAGGCGTCCGTCTTACAAAAGGGAGAAGTAGCCACCAAATAGTACTTCACACAACGAACCACGTCCAAAGAATGCAAAACCCTCTCCTTGTCATTGCTAGGCTTAGGACACAAGGAAGGGAGAACTACCTCCTGATTGAGGTGGAAGGCAGAAACCACCTTAGGAAGAAAATCTGTCTTAACGCGAAAAACCACCTTGTCCTGGTGTCTCTCAAAGTAAGGGGCCTGAATAGACAGAGCCGCCAACTCAGAGACACGCCGAACAGAGGTAATAGCCACCAAAAAGGCAACCTTTTGAGTAAGCACAGAAAGAGCAACATCCTGCACCGGCTCAAAAGGAGGCCCCTGAAGGGCCGACAGAACCAAATTCAAATCCCAAACGGGCACCAAAGGCTTTCTAGGGGGCCGCACATGAGTGACCCCCTGGAAAAAGGTCTTAACCAGAGGATGCAGAGCAAAAGACCTTTGAAAAAAGATCGCCAGGGCAGAGACCTGCCCTTTCAAGGTACTAAGCTGGAACCCCAGGTCCAGGTCCAGAAACTCCAAGATCCTAGGAATCGAAAACACCCTGCAAGGCAAAGCCCTAGCCTCACACCAGTCAATGTAGGACCTCCAAGTCCTGTAGTATATGTTAGAGGAAGATCTCTTCCTAGCTCTAACAAGAGTCTGAATCACAGCCTCAGACAAACCTTCCTCCCTTAAGATGGAGGTTTCAGCACCCACGCCGTCAAAGCCAGCATTTGTAAATTGGTGTAACGTAGTGGACCTTGAGAGATCAGATCCGGAAACAGTGGCAGCCTGCACTGATCTACCACCAGCCTTACGACGTCTGCGAACCAAACCCGTCTTGGCCACCTTGGGATACAAAGGTTGAGAGCTTGTGATTGTGACGTGAGGCAAAGAGATCCACCTCCGGAAACCTCCACCTGTGACAGAGGGACCGGAATACCATGTGGTTGAGAGACCATTCCCCTCGGCGAGAGGATCCCCTGCTCAGGGAGTCCGTCTCTGTGTTTTCCACTCCCGGAATGTACACTGCTGAGATGCATGGAACATTGCTCTCCGCCCATGCAAGAATCAGAGAAACGTCCCTGAGGGCACTCCTGCTGCAAGTCCCTCCTTGGTGATTGATGTAAGCTACCTCAGTTCGATTGTCTGATCGAGCCTGAACAAAGGGGACTGCCTCGAAGGAAGCCACCATCAATCCTACCAGTTTCATCCCTAGCCGGATAGAGGGGTGAGGATTGGCCAAGAGAATACGTATCAGATCTTGAACCCTCTGCACCTTTGGGTGAGGTAGGAACACTCTGGCCTGACTGGTATCCAGATTCATGCCCAGGAATGAGATCTCCCTTGATGGGGAGAGAGAAGACTTGGGGTGGTTGATCACCCATCCGAACCTTTCCAGCGTCGTCACCACCATCCTGGTGTTCTGCTCCGCCTGACATAGGGAAGAAGCTGTAATGAGTAGGTCGTCCAGATACGGCACAATGCGAATGCCCTGTGCTCTGAGCAGGGCCATTATGCCCGCCAGAACCTTGGTGAACACCCTCGGTGCCGAGGTCAGCCCGAACGGGAGGGCCACAAACTGAAAATGCTGATCTCCCACCGCAAACCTGAGAAACCTCTGGTGTGCTGGGAAGATTGGTACATGTAGGTAGGCATCCTTGATGTCTATGGATGTCATGAAATCCCCTTGACGAAGGGAATTGATGGCTGAGCGCAGAGTCTCCATGCGAAACTTCTTGGTTCTGATAAACCTGTTGAGAAGCTTCAAATCCAGGATGGGTCTTATGGATCCATCCTTCTTGGGGACCGTGAAAAGGTTTGAGTAATAGCCCTGGGCTCTCTCTGAGAAAGGCACCGGGCGTACGACTTCCATGCCCTGAAGATTCTTGACAGTGAGCAGGAGCACCTGCGCAGCCTGGGGATCCGAAGGACCTTAGGAATCTGGGAGGAGGCCAGTACTCCAATTCCAGTTTGTACCCGGACGATACCACTACCAAAATCCACTTGTCTGTGACCTCCTGGGCCCAGACCTGGAAGAAGAGCCGCAGCCGTCCCCCCACCCATAAGGGTGAGGGCACCTCCTCATTGTTGAGCTGGCTTGGCAGCGGACTTGGGCTTGGAACCCCAGGTAGAGGCTGGACGGGCACGTCCTCTGCCTCTGTTCCAGGAATCACCCCTGAAGTTAGAGTAGGCAAGACCTCTGCCCGCTCTGGCACCGCGAAAGTAAGGATTGAAGGAGCCTGCCCCCCGAAAGGAGCGACGCTGCTTCTTACGCTGAGGTAGCTTTCCACCTTTCACCACAGAATCCAATTTGTCTCCAAACAGTCGCGTACCCAGGAAGGGCAGTGCAGTAAGTGATTTCTTGGCCGCAATGTCAGCTGCCCACTGGCGTAGCCAGACCGATCTGCGCATGGCCACCAGCAGAGCCGAGGTTCTACTACACATGATAATAGTGTCGTCCATAGCAGCTAAGACAAAATTCATGAACAATTCACACCTCTTAAGGGCTGCGAATTCAACGCTGGCCGGGTTGAGCTGGGAACCATTTAACATGTCCCTAACCACAGACCTGGTAGCCACAGCCGCGAGCGCCGATGCACAAACAGGCCGCAAGGCTGAACCCACACTGGCAAAGGCATGGCATGCCATCTGATCAATGCGCTTGTCCTCGCCATCTTTAAGGGTAGTGGCGTCAGGAGTATGTACAACGGCGGTATTGGACAATCCTAGGAAGGGCTCATCGACCTCGGGAGGAGAAGATTAGCGCTTCACCGCGTCAACCTGAAAGGGATACTTCCTATCCCATCCCTGAGGAACACCTGGAAGCCGGCTCGGCTTCTCCCATTCTCTAAGAATCATGCTATCAAATTGATCCTGATTTGGAAACTCCAAGCGGCGCTTAGAGGACCCAAAGAATTCCCCCTTCTTCGGAGGGGCCTCCGCTGGTGGGGAAATATCCAGGACCTCTAAGAGATGGGCCAAGACTTTGGGGGTATCCACAGAATCCCCCAGCGCCTGCCCGGCATCAGAATCAAAGAACTGCAGATCCTCAGTCTCAGATTCCTCAAACAATTCCCCCTCCTCAAGCGGGGAATAATCAGACCAGTCAAGAGAGTCAAAATCATCAAATTCAAGTACCAGCGCAGCCGGTGACAGATGCCTTTTCTTAGCAGGGGCCTTTCTGTCCACTGAGCTAGAAATAATTTTCTCGATGTTGGCCAGCCTAGCACATACATCAGAGTGCGACTCCCCGCTAATGACAGTGTCACTTGGGGTACGGATAATGCGGAGTGGGGTAGGAGATGAGGTGGGCGGCACTGACCCAGACGCCTGGGACCCCGACTGCCGCGTTATGGCATGTTGCGCACATGGTATGCAAATCAGTACATTCTCCCCCGTAAGGGGAGCCCCACATCCCACACATAGCCGGGATTGTCCCGAAGGGAGCCCGAGCCCGGTATCCTGTGTAGCCTCCATATGGTGATTTTAAGGTAGTCGCAATGACCAGAGGGAATTACGCTGATAAGCTACCCGGGATGCCTCTTTAAGTCCCAAGTGGGAGGATTTACAGGTGCCCAATTTACTGCTAGGGACCCATGCACACACACATATAAAATATCATAATATCATAAATCATAATACAATGTGAGAAAAGGGACCACCGCTGTCCCCTGTCTGAATGGGGCACATGGCTAAGTCAGTAAATAAAAAGGGGGCCCCCGGAGGGCACTCACGTGTCTGCAACAATGGCGGTCAGCCAGCTCAACAGCTCAGAGAAGGAGAGAGAGAAGAAGAAGGGGCGGGTCTGCGTGGATCGTGCGCCTGGCCCCGCCCCCTTCCCTCACGACCAGCAACGCGGTTCCCAGGCGGGGGCTGGGCTCCGCAATGGCGCCAAAGCAGGGGGGGGCGGGCCGCAGCAACGCGTGAGCGCCCAGCCCCGCCCCCTCACCAATGCCGCCCGAGGGGGAGAAGCTCCCTTCAGCAAATAGCAAAAGGAGTGAAAAATGGCGTCCAGCCCTGTAACGTGAAGCACCCAAGCGCACATCACACACACATTCACCCACAGATGAGCGAAAAGAATGAAGAAGGAGAAAGTAAATCCCGCACCATGGGTGTAGGGGATATATATATATATATATATATATATATATATGTGGGGACAGTGCATCCCAACCGGGATCACCAACCCGGATTCCGCCTACCCCTTGATATGGGGTCTCACGGGGGAGCATAGCTCCCTGAACACCTAATAAGGTGTTGTCTACCCTCACCCGGACCTGCAGCCAAGGCTGGGAGGCTAGTAATGGGCTTAAAGTATAAGGGTCCGGGCAGAAATAGAGCAAATAATGGCCGGGTGTAAGCCCGGCTTACCTGCAAGGAAGATAAGCAGACATCTCTGACTTGCTCGCCGTCCTGCAGAGAAGATACTGGGTAATGTGTGGGAGGTCCCAGGTATTTATGGACCGGGAGGGGCTTCTTTTTTTCCTGTCATCTCTGCAGAAGTTCGCCCTCTACTGGCTATAACCCAGATGTCATGAATATTGGAAGCAGGGTGTGTGACATACTTGGAATATTAATATATTTAACGTTTTTAATCACTTTTTATTCTTTCCCCCACTGGCCTGCAACTCAGTTCAGCACTCTAGGATTCGGAAAGGAGAGGGGTCAAAAGTGCAGGGGGCGGGTTATAGCTGTGCTTTGCTCAGAAAAGGACAGCAATCCCAGAGCAGAGCGGCACAATGAGAATACTGAGACTCCATAAGCCGCCTTGGATGTTTAAAGGCTCAGAAAATGCAGTAGATGCAGTTAGGATGATTTTTAATGTGAGCAATCTGTATGTACAGGGTGTGGGAAACATATAAGATAGACTCTTATTCAGGATGAAGGTCCGCTTTAATATTCTGTTTTTGGTGGGTTGGTAAATGGGGAGGAAGGAGGAGAAACTGATTCCTATGAAGAGGGAGAATTTTTTAACTGAATGCAGATAGAGATGGTGGAAGGAGGAAGACAGTAGTGTGTCTCAAATCAGGATGTCTGATTAGTTAGAGGGCAAGCAGGCTTCCAGTCTTTTGCAGCTCAATGTTAATTTTATTTGAAAGCTGGTGGAGGGGTGGATGAAGGAGGATGCAGTCTTTGGTTTTAGTTTAGGTAGAGAATAGAATGATGCAGTGGGCAATAATCATCATGTCCATGGTAGTTTGGAGTCAGGAGGGGGCTAGAAACCAAAGCATAAACTAAACTGACGCAGCCAGCGGGTGAAGTGAAGTGCTGCATGGGATATAAGGAGAGTGTACAATTATTTGTTTTGCCTACAGTTAGCAGACATTAGCAGACCCACAGAGCCCCTCACCCCACCATTGTGAGGTCCCTCTGCTAAATATCACCTATAAATGCAGAAATCAGTGTCTCATGTGACTGCTTGAGGCCAGTACA
Organism: Gastrophryne carolinensis; assembly: GCA_027917425.1. Classification (NCBI taxonomy): domain Eukaryota; kingdom Metazoa; phylum Chordata; class Amphibia; order Anura; family Microhylidae; genus Gastrophryne; species Gastrophryne carolinensis. Next base: position 422,979,346 of record CM051234.1, read on the forward strand.
GTTCACTGGTCAGACATGCAATGCCATTTAAACACCCACCTATTGAGACCTATTGCCTGCTGGTAGTGACATAAGACACTTAGAGCCTGATTTATGAAGCGTCAGTGCCACACTGCACCACTTTTTTGCCTCATTTACGAAGCCAAAAACAGGTTGTGCCAATGCGACTACCAGCTAGCATCATATAGGTCACAGCGGTAGGTGCTCTGGCTAAAGCTGTGCCAGTTTATAGCGGCGCTGTAGGTCAAGATCCCATAGAACACAATAGGCAGAAATGTACTGAACTGTTTTATGCTTATAATTAATATTATAACACACATTTGTCCAGAACTTACATTGTAACTTGTCAATGTAAACGCAGGACCTAGATGTTGCCAGTTATCTTTTTTTGGATGGTAAAATTGTTTTTCATGGCTTGTTTTGCTTAACAATGTGTAATTTGGACAACAACAACTAAAAAGCAGCCTAAACACACTGTAACGTTAGTCCACTTGGTCCCCAGCAGTGATTTCTTGTAACTGTAATGATGAAATGCAGACTAGCACTGAAAAGAATACAGCGCCAATATTTTCAGGATGGACAAAAATCATAAATACGCCGTGCAGCGTTGAAAAGGTGGCAGTACAAAGTGGTGCTCACTGGTACTGGGATAATTAGCAATCAAGTGCAACAGGCGCTGACACAGGCCGGCCAATACCGAATGCAATAATCAAAGCAAATTAGTTAGCATTGCGATTTCAAGCACCAGTGTAGTCAAAATCGCAGCCCCAGAAAAGACAAAGATGTAGACACTCCAAAACTGTCGCTATAGCCACCAGAAATATGCTAAATGGCACATGTCATAAATAAGGCCCATAGTATAGCTCAGTATAGCTGCTGCTGACATAGGAACCTGGAAGGATGATTATACTGAGTTACTGGGATAAATAGGTGAGCAAGTTGGGGCTAGCTGAAGTGTGCCTATATATAGTGGATTCTGAATATTAGTTCATAGCTAGTTAGGGCTTGCAGACAGAAAAAAGAAAAAAGGTAATCCAGCTTTGGGTTCTCTTCTTTGCTTGCATATCTTAGCATGGCTGACCTCGTCCAGCACGCCTGTAATAAATCAGCCCATTTGTGCCCAAGTTGGCCTCATGTGCTAAGGATAAGGACACAACACTGTGAGCTCAGCTGGGGCACATGGGCTGATGTAACTGATTCAATGTGCTCTGTAATGTGTCAGAGCTGTAGGAGTAAAATAAATAAAAATCAGTTTCCTTCAGGAGAAAAAAAGAGAAAACTCAGGAAAAAAAGAACAAATACTAGCACATATGGCCAGAACATTAATGATGTCTTCATGCTGACAGCAGTAATGTTATTGTTAATAAATATTGGGAGGAAGAGCATATTGTTCCTATGTGCAGGAAAGCCTCAAATGAATGCCTGTCCTAATTTCTTCCTTATACTCCAATCAAGAATTCCAAAGGCAACTAACTACCTTACTGCTTGATCATAGCCAGCGGCAGACTGGGGCAAATAATCAGACCGTCCAGCCCATGACCAGCTCATGCTATACCTGCTGAGATAGAGTGCCCAGCAAGGCTAAGGCTATATCACTGCAGTAATAGGTCATGACCAAGGGTGGATATGGCTCATTACATGGTATTGTAGATTTACCATTCTAGGGGCAGATTATGTGCACCCCCCCAGCAATTACTGTATTTTTCACCATATAAGATGCACCTAGACATTCAGAATATTCTGAACCAATTGTGAGCCAAATAATAGGCAAGGTGCCTAATAAGAGTCCCCCAATTACAGGCAGAATGGCATCCCCCTCTCCCAATCTCCATAGGCAGTGTGGCATTTCCCCCATCCCATTCCCATAGGCAGTGTGGCATTCCTCCATCCCATTCCCATAGGCATTTCTCCATCCCATTCCCATAGCCATTGTAGCATTCCCCCATTCCCATAGGCAGTGTGGCATTCCCCCCCGTCCCATTCTCATAGGCATTGCAGCATTCCTCCCATCCCATTCCCATAGGCATTGCAGCATTCCCCCCATCCCATTCCCATAGGCATTGTAGCATTTCCCCCATCCCATTCCCATAGGCATTTCTCCATCCCATTCCCATAGGCATTGTAGCATTCCCCCATTCCCATAGGCAGTGTGGCATTCCCCCATCCCATTCCCATAGGCAGTGTGGCATTCCTCCATCCCATTCCCATAGGCATTTCTCCATCCCATTCCCATAGCCATTGTAGCATTCCCCCATTCCCATAGGCAGTGTGGCATTCCCCCCCCCCCCCCATCCCATTCTCATAGGCACTGTAGCATTTCCCCCATCCCATTCTCATAGGCATTGCAGCATTCCCCCCATCCCATTCCCATAGGCATTGTAGCATTCCCCCATCCCATTCCCATAGGCATTGTAGCATTCCCCCATCCCATTCCCATAGGCATTGTAGCATTCCCCCATCCCATTCCCATAGGCATTGTAGCATTCCCCCATCCCATTCCCATAGGCATTGTAGCATTCCCCCCATCCCATTCCCATAGGCAGTGTGGCATTCCCCCCCATCCCATTCTCATAGGCATTGTAGCATTCCCCCATCCCATTCTCATAGGCATTCTAGCATTTCCCCCATCCCATTCTCATAGGCATTGTAGCATTCCCCCATCCCATTCCCATAGGCATTGTAGCATTCCCCCATCCCATTCCCATAGGCATTGTAGCATTCCCCCATCCCATTCCCATAGGCATTGTAGCATTCCCCCATCCCATTCCCATAGGCATTGTAGCATTCCCCCCATCCCATTCCCATAGGCAGTGTGGCATTCCCCCCCATCCCATTCCCATAGGCATTGTAGCATTTCTCCCATCCCATTCCCATAGGCATTTTAGCATTCCCCCCATCCCATTCCCATAGGCAGTGTGGCATCCCCCCCCCCATCCCATTCTCATAGGCATTGTAGCATTCCCCCATCCCATTCCCATAGGCATTTTAGCATTCCCCCCATCCCATTCCCATAGGTATTGTAGCATTCCCCCCCATCCCATTCTCATAGGTATTGTAGCATTTCCCCCATCCCATTCCCATAGGCATTGTAGCATTCCCCCATCCCATTCCCATAGGCATTGTAGCATTCCCCCATCCCATTCCCATAGGCATTGTAGCATTTCCCCCATCCCATTCCCATAGGCATTGTAGCATTCCCCCATCCCATTCCCATAGGCATTGTAGCATTCCCCCATCCCATTCCCATAGGCATTGTAGCATTCCCCCCATCCCATTCCCATAGGCAGTGTGGCATTCCCCCCCATCCCATTCTCATAGGCATTCTAGCATTTCCCCCATCCCATTCTCATAGGCATTGTAGCATTCCCCCATCCCATTCCCATAGGCATTGTAGCATTCCCCCATGCCATTCCCATAGGCATTGTAGCATTCCCCCATCCCATTCCCATAGGCATTGTAGCATTCCCCCCATCCCATTCCCATAGGCATTGTAGCATTCCCCCATCCCATTCCCATAGGCATTGTAGCATTCCCCCCATCCCATTCCCATAGGCAGTGTGGCATTCCCCCCCATCCCATTCCCATAGGCATTGTAGCATTTCCCCCATCCCATTCCCATAGGCAGTGTGGCATTCCCCTCCATCCCATTCTCATAGGCATTGTAGCATTTCCCCCATCCCATTCTCATAGGCATTGTAGCATTTCCCCCATCTCATTCCCATAGGCATTGTAGCATTCCCCCCATCCAATTCCCATAGGCATTGTAGCATTCCCCCATTCCCATAGGCAGTGTGGCATTCCCCCCCCATCCCATTCTCATAGGCATTGTAGCATTCCCCCATCCCATTCCCATAGGCATTGTAGCATTCCCCCCATCCCATTCCCATAGGCATTGTAGCATTCCCCCATTCCCATAGGCAGTGTGGCATTCCCCCCCATCCCATTCTCATAGGCATTGTAGCATTTCCCCATCCCATTCCCATAGGCATTGTAGCATTTCCCCCATCCCATTCCCATAGGCATTGTAGCATTTCCCCATCCCATTCTCATAGGCATTGTAGCATTTCTCCCATCTCATTCTCATAGGCATTGTAGCATTTCCCCATCCCATTCTCATAGGCATTGTAGCATTTCCCCCATCTCATTCTCATAGGCATTGTAGCATTTCCCCATCCCATTCTCATAGGCATTGTAGCATTTCCCCCATCTCATTCTCATAGGCATTGTAGCATTCCCCCCATCCCATTCTCATAGGCATTGTAGCATTCCCCCCATCCCATTCTCATAGGCATTGTAGCATTTCCCCCATCCCATTCTCATAGGCATTGTAGCATGTCCCCCATCCCATTTTCATAGGCATTGTAGCATGTCCCCCATCCCATTCCCATAGGCATTTCTCCATCCCATTCCCATAGGCATTGTAGCATTTCCCCCATCCCATTCTCATAGGCATTGTAGCATTTCCCCCATCCCAATCTCATAGGCATTGTAGCATTTCCCCCATCCCATTCTCATAGGCATTGTAGCATTTCCCCCATCCCAATCTCATAGGCATTGTAGCATTTCCCCCATCCCATTCCCATAGGCATTGTAGCATTTCCCCCATCCCATTCCCATAGGCATTGTAGCATGTCCCCCATCCCATTCTCATAGGCATTCTAGCATTTCCCCCATCCCATTCTCATAGGCATTCTAGCATTTCCCCCATCCCATTCTCATAGGCATTCTAGCATGTCCCCCATCCCATTCTCATAGGCATTGTAGCATTCCCCCATCCCATTCTCATAGGCATTGTAGCATTTCCCCCATCCCATTCTCATAGGCATTCTAGCATTTCCCCATCCCATTCTCATAGGCATTCTAGCATTTCCCCCATCCCATTCCCATAGGCATTCTAGCATGTCCCCCATCCCATTCTCATAGGCATTGTAGCATTTCCCCCATCCCATTCTCATAGGCATTCTAGCATTTCCCCCATCCCATTCTCATAGGCATTCTAGCATGTCCCCCATCCCATTCTCATAGGCATTGTAGCATTCCCCCCATCCCATTCTCATAGGCATTGTTGCATGTCCCCCTTCCCATTCTCATAGGCATTGTAGCATTCCCCCCATCCCATTCTCATAGGCATTCTAGCATGTCCCCCATCCCATTCTCATAGGCATTGTAGCATTCCCCCCATCCCCTTTTTGCATATGAGTTATAGTGAGGAGGTAATTAAAACTGGCCCAAATGCATTTCAGTAAAGCAAGATATGCTTTGGATCCTAAAGCTTTTTGAATGGAGGTCAGAAGGTGTGCTGCATCTTTATTGCTTCTATATTGCCCAGGTGAGCTCCCACAATTGATGCTTGCCTGGATGGGTGTCTGTCTGGGTGCTGGTGTCTACTGATTGGCAGCTCTGCTTCAGTGTGGTTTGTCTTGTTTCATGTGCATGTGACTTGATACTGGTCACTATCTTTTCTCTGGACACAAAAATTCGGGCCATGGGCTCTATTAGCCTGTATTGATAAAGTGAGCTGCAAATGTGTAACAACTAACAAACAGTCCACACAGGACAAACTGGCCATACACTAGGCTACAATGTGCCTGTAGTGATACTGGTCCCTCTACTTCCTCTCTATACATGAGGACATGTCTGAAAACGTTACTGATTAGCCTATATTGCATAAGAGCTGCTAAGGTGTAACTACTTTGCAGCTGTACACTAATCACCATCTGAAATGTGTTGTTAGTGCATCTAAACAATTAAGGTTTATTAGATCAAAATTCGAACACTTCTATTCTATTTGAAAATCTTTGGGTTTCATATTGCCCTACCCCTGGATCATTCATATGTCTTTCATAAATATTATATTTATTTTCCATGCCTGGTTTCATTGTGCCCTTTCCTACGCTACCTTCTATAGACTGGAGTCCATAAGGAGTCTAACGAGTTCCTTACTGTACCTGTCAGTATCAAGCCTTCTATGGGTGTTTACCTATAGTTAAAGTGGTCCTTCACTATGAATAAGAGCCTATCTTATATGTTTCCCACACCCTGCACATACAGATTGCTCACATTAAAAATCATCCTACCTGCATCTACTGCATGTTATGAGCTTTTAAACATCCAAGATGGCGGCTCATGGAACATCAGGCAGCCTTCAAACAGGAAGTGCCTTCTGACTGTGCTGCTCTGCATTCTGGGATTGCTGACCTTTTCCTGACCCCAGCTCTGCTCTGTCTGAACAAAGCACAGCTATAACCCGCCCCCCTGTACTTTATCCCACTCTCCTCTCCTCAGTAAGTGTGTTGCTTCTGAGTCAAGATGGCGGCGCCCGTATCCTAAAGTCCTGAACAAAGTTGCAGCCCAGCGGGGGAAAGAATAATAAGTAAGGGACTATAAAATATATCAACTTTAGATGCTGGGGAAGTTTTTTAAGGGTTTGGGCTTTTCAATAAATCATGGTGAAGGTCCGTTTTAATACCATACCATGCCTCAGTGATTTACAAGGAAGGGATTTTACATTTAGTACACAAAAATCTTATACCTAAATGTTCTATTGATTGCAGTCCACCAAACCTGTTTTCGTCACCACATACTGTATCTTCTTCCTATGTAGTACACGATAAGATCACGTGTACATGATCTGTCCCAACATGACATGCTACTTCCCGTTTATAAAATTAAAAAGGGGTTGTGCAACTGCTGATTTCAACAGCCGAGATGAGCACGCGCCAATTACGGATGCTCCCAGAAAACGTGAAGCCAAATTTGTTAAAGTAAAAACACATTTGTACTACTTGTTTTGTCTGAATTGCAAAACTTCAGCTTGTTTTTGAAGGCTTAGCTATGTTTATGCCTATTACTCCATTGAAGTCCATACTAACAAATGTCTGTTTGTGACAAATTACAGCTGTATAGTGTAATGACAAGCATGTTTATGTCTTTAACACATAGGAAAATGTCTTTATTTCCATCTTGGAGTCTGCCAGCATCTTTTAAAGTGGACCAACCACGTCCTATGGAAGGTTCAATAAAAAAACAAACAATTTAGGCTTGAAAGGAAACATTGGGGGAAAATTAAGGAAAAATGAAATCTTCTTTTGGCCTTTATTTTTCTATAGCAGGGCCGGCGTCAGAACCCGGCAATGTGGGGGGGCCCACTGACAGGGCCGGTCTTTGGGGTGTGCGACAGCGCTTAACCAGTAGCGGACTGGGAGGCCCCCCGTTTAACCAGCAGTGGACCGGGAGGGCCCCACCCCCACCCCCCACAGGGGCATCCAAAATCAGGAGGATCTAGATTCGATTAGACTCCGAGGTCAGGTTTAAAGGGGTTTGGTGTGCTTCAAAGTCATGGTCCAAATAGCATGATCCTTAGGGGGCATCCGGATTTGGGACATTCCTCAGTGATGTGACGTGACTCTTCACCACAAAGGGGCCCCCTGAGACCATGCCGCCCAAGGGCCCACATAAACCTGGAGCCGGCCCTGTCCTATAGGCACTATTTTCAATAGGCTCTAACTGCTCCCACTATGAGATTGTGAGGAGGGGGAGGATGGGGCTTAAACAACTATTTTAAAACAATGGTATGTCAGAAACCAATGGCATACGAATGGCATACCTGGGGGAGGCAAAAATCACTATAACAGGAATACCAAGCAGCACTGAAGGCAGAAAACATCCCAGCGGTAATGTACCAGGGGTGGGGGAGCAAAATAGATTGAGCTGTTTTGGGGGGTTTTGGTCCACTTTAACAGGCCTTTCTGGCATTTTAGCCAGTTTTAGTACAGCAAGCTTACGCACGCTTTAATTGTTTAATTGCCTAGACAGGGACACACAGTGTAAATATTTGAAAGAAGTGATTTACTACTTTTTGGCAAATATTTTGCCCTATTTTATGTAGGATATAAAAAAAGGCTTAATCAACATGACCCTCACAGCCATGATGCTGAGGCTATAGCATTGCCAGGACAGAACACAGACCGGGGTGTTTTGCCTGAGAAAGGGCTAGAACAGGCATAGCCTGTAGTGGAGGGTAGTGTTAGAAGAGGTAGTGGAGGGTGGTGTTAGAAGAGGAATGAGGGGATTCCAGCATAGGGTAAGGTGGGTTGCATTCTGAGGGCTATGCCCAGCCCAACCACTCCCAGTGTGGCCCACTGGCCATTTTCCCTTTGCTTTGGATGGTCAGTCCACCCCTGCCCTGCATGGAGGAATACAAGACCTCAGTAGTGCGCCAGACTGTGCTGAGATGGTCCATAACTGAGACACGACCTGGTATATATCAGTTATAAATTCTGATATTGTTGGTTAGGAATACATCTGAAAGAACTGTACTGAAAGTAAACCAACCACATCCTATGGATGGTTAAATAAAAAAAACATGTATCAACTCTCCTTAGTGTCCTGGTAATGAATTGGATAAAAATACTCACAAACGGTTTTGGCTTAAAATGAAAAATTGGGGGAAAATCTTCTTTTGGCTCTTATCTTCCTTCTTGGCTCTTATCTTCCTTCCTTCAATAGGCAGTGATCACTCCCAGTATGAGATTGCAAGGAGGAAGGGGCTTAAATAGCCATTTTAGAACAGCATATGAATGGCATACCTGGGGAAAATGAAAATCGCTATAGCAGGAATACCCATTGACAATAATGAAAGCCGGCTGCCAAATGATGTCAGTTCAGCAGGCAGCTCTCATTGGACGAGATCCTGTGCATGCACCATTGGACTGTGGAAAGGTCCCACAGGACTCCTCAGAGCCAAAGAACAACCCAGTCCCACTGGTGACACCACAGGTACGTGTGTATAACATGTACTTTGTTTTGTATGTGTGTATATCAATTTACATTGCCTTCACCAGTCAGATCTCATTATAAAAAACATGAAAAACGATGAGTGATTTGGTGACGGCACTAAACTTATTGTTGTAAGACATTGGGACAATATGGGCGTCTACATTATCCTACTATAAATGTCCATGCAGTTTTTTTTTCTCCATATCAGGAAAAGTCGAGGATTTTTCTAAGAAAGTACCCAGACATCCCTGAAGGGCATACAGGTGGCAGAAGGGACAAAGATGAAGCAGAGGAAATGACATCAGAGGATGTGCCCCCAGGCGCCAGTATTTTGGCAATAAGGAAATGCTGCGGAAGCTGCTTCTGTTGCCCAGAACAATGTATATAAATATATATAGTGGATGTGAGTGTACAGAATGAGCCCTTCCCTGTTTGCAGTGTGCACTGCAGTAATTCCTGTTCCTCCCTGAGACTCGGGGAACAATGTAGTGTCTCTTCTGAAAGGATCTTTTTTCCAGCAGTCATCCCAAACATTAATTACTTTGCTTGCTGCCGAGTAAGCATTAACTGTTTCCCTACCAGGCCAGTGTTCATTACTGATCATTACTTCAGCCTACCAGGCCAGTGTTTGTCTGATCATTACTTCAGTCTACCAGGCCAGTGTTTGTCTGATCATTAATTCAGCCTACCAGGCCAGTGTTTGTCTGATCATTAATTCAGCCTACCAGGCCAGTGTTTATCTGATCATTAATTCAGCCCACCAGGCCAGTGTTTGTCTGATCATTACTTCAGCCTACCAGGCCAGTGTTTGTCTGATCATTACTTCAGCCTACCAGGCCAGTGTTTGTCTGATCATTACTTCAGCCTACCAGGCCAGTGTTTGTCTGATCATTACTTCAGCCTACCAGGCCAGTGTCTGTCTGATCATTACTTCAGCCTACCAGGCCAGTGTTTGTCTGATCATTACTTCAGCCTACCAGGCCAGTGTTTGTCTGATCATTACTTCAGCCTACCAGGCCAGTGTTTGTCTGATCATTACTTCAGCCTACCAGGCCAGTGTTTGTCTGATCAATACTTCAGCCTACCAGGCCAGTGTTTATCTGATCATTACTTCAGCCTACCAGGCCAGTGTCTGTCTGATCATTACTTCAGTCTACCAGGCCAGTGTTTATCTGATCATTAATTCAGCCCACCAGGCCAGTGTTTGTCTGATCATTACTTCAGCCTACCAGGCCAGTGTTTGTCTGATCATTACTTCAGCCTACCAGGCCAGTGTTTGTCTGATCATTAATTCAGCCTACCAGGCCAGTGTTTATCTGATCATTAATTCAGCCTATCAGGCCAGTGTTTGTCTGATCATTACTTCAGCCTATCAGGCCAGTGTTTGTCTGATTATTACTTCAGCCTACCAGGCCAGTGTTTGTCTGATCATTACTTCAGCCTATCAGGCCAGTGTTTGTCTGATCAATACTTCAGCCCACCAGGCCAGTGTTTATCTGATCATTACTTCAGCCTACCAGGCCAGTGTTTGTCTGATCATTACTTCAGCCTACCAGGCCAGTGTTTGTCTGATCATTACTTCAGCCCACCAGGCCAGTGTTTATCTGATCATTAATTCAGCCCACCAGGCCAGTGTTTGTCTGATCATTACTTCAGCCTACCAGGCCAGTGTTTGTCTGATCATTACTTCAGCCTACCAGGCCAGTGTTTGTCTGATCATTAATTCAGCCTACCAGGCCAGTGTTTATCTGATCATTAATTCAGCCTATCAGGCCAGTGTTTGTCTGATCATTACTTCAGCCTATCAGGCCAGTGTTTGTCTGATTATTACTTCAGCCTACCAGGCCAGTGTTTGTCTGATCATTACTTCAGCCTATCAGGCCAGTGTTTGTCTGATTATTACTTCAGCCTACCAGGCCAGTGTTCATTACTGATCATTACTTCAGCCTACCAGGCCAGTGTTTGTCTGATCATTACTTCAGCCTACCAGGCCAGTGTTTGTCTGATCATTACTTCAGCCTACCAGGCCAGTGTTCATTACTGATCATTACTTCAGCCTACCAGGCCAGTGTTTGTCTGATCATTACTTCAGCCTACCAGGCCAGTGTTTGTCTGATCATTACTTCAGCCTACCAGGCCAGTGTTTGTCTGATCATTACTTCAGCCTACCAGGCCAGTGTTTGTCTGATCATTACTTCAGCCTACCAGGCCAGTGTTTGTCTGATCATTACTTCAGCCTACCAGGCCAGTGTTTGTCTGATCAATACTTCAGTCTACCAGGCCAGTGTTTATCTGATCATTAATTCAGCCTACCAGGCCAGTGTTTGTCTGATCATTACTTCAGCCTAGCAGGCCAGTGTTTGTCTGATCATTACTTCAGCCTACCAGGCCAGTGTTTGTCTGATCAATACTTCAGCCTACCAGGCCAGTGTTTGTCTGATCATTACTTCAGCCTACCAGGCCAGTGTTTGTCTGATCATTACTTCAGTCTACCAGGCCAGTGTTTATCTGATCATTACTTCAGCCTACCAGGCCAGTGTTTGTCTGATCATTACTTCATCTTACCAGGCCAGTGTTTGTCTGATCATTACTTCACCCTACCAGGCCAGTGTTTGTCTGATCATTACTTCAGCCTACCAGGCCATTGTTTGGCTGATCATTACTTCAGCCTACCAGGCCAGTGTCTGTCTGATCATTACTTCAGCCTACCAGGCCAGTGTTTATCTGATCATTACTTCAGCCTACCAGGCCAGTGTTTGTCTGATCATTACTTCAGCCTACCAGGCCAGTGTTTGTCTGATCATTACTTCAGCCTACCAGGCCAGTGTTTGGCTGATCATTACTTCAGCCTACCAGGCCAGTGTTTGTCTGATCATTACTTCAGCCTACCAGGCCAGTGTTTGGCTGATCATTACTTCAGCCTACCAGGCCAGTGTTCATTACTGATCATTACTTCAGCCTACCAGGCCAGTGTTTGTCTGATCATTACTTCAGCCTACCAGGCCAGTGTTTGTCTGATCATTACTTCAGCCTACCAGGCCAGTGTTTATCTGATCATTACTTCAGCCTACCAGGCCAGTGTTTGTCTGATCATTACTTCAGTCTACCAGGCCAGTGTTTGTCTGATCATTACTTCAGCCTACCAGGCCAGTGTTTGGCTGATCATTACTTCAGCCTACCAGGCCAGTGTTTGTCTGATCATTACTTCAGCCTACCAGGCCAGTGTTTGGCTGATCATTACTTCAGCCTACCAGGCCAGTGTTCATTACTGATCATTACTTCAGCCTACCAGGCCAGTGTTTGTCTGATCATTACTTCAGCCTACCAGGCCAGTGTTTGTCTGATCATTACTTCAGCCTACCAGGCCAGTGTTTGTCTGATCATTACTTCAGCCTACCAGGCCAGTGTTTGTCTGATCATTACTTCAGCCTACCAGGCCAGTGTTTGGCTGATCATTACTTCAGCCTACCAGGCCAGTTTTTGGCTGATCATTACTTCAGCCTACCAGGCCAGTGTTTATCTGATCATTACTTCAGCCTACCAGGCCAGTGTTTGTCTGATCATTACTTCAGCCTACCAGGCCAGTGTTTGGCTGATCATTACTTCAGCCTACCAGGCCAGTGTTTATCTTATCATTACTTCAGCCTACCAGGCCAGTGTTTGTCTGATCATTACTTCAGTCTACCAGGCCAGTGTTTGTCTGATCATTACTTCAGTCTACCAGGCCAGTGTTTATCTGATCATTACTTCAGCCTACCAGGCCAGTGTTTGTCTGATCATTACTTCATCTTACCAGGCCAGTGTTTGTCTGATCATTACTTCACCCTACCAGGCCAGTGTTTGTCTGATCATTACTTCAGCCTACCAGGCCATTGTTTGGCTGATCATTACTTCAGCCTACCAGGCCAGTGTCTGTCTGATCATTACTTCAGCCTACCAGGCCAGTGTTTATCTGATCATTACTTCAGCCTACCAGGCCAGTGTTTGTCTGATCATTACTTCAGCCTACCAGGCCAGTGTTAGTCTGATCATTACTTTAGCCTACCAGGCCAGTGTTTGGCTGATCATTACTTCAGCCTACCAGGCCAGTGTTTGTCTGATCATTACTTCAGCCTACCAGGCCAGTGTTTGTCTGATCATTACTTCATCTTACCAGGCCAGTGTTTGTCTGATCATTACTTCACCCTACCAGGCCAGTGTCTGTCTGATCATTACTTCAGCCTACCAGGCCAGTGTTTGTCTGATCATTACTTCAGCCTACCAGGCCAGTGTCTGTCTGATCATTACTTCAGCCTACCAGGCCAGTGTTTGTCTGATCATTACTTCAGCCTACCAGGCCAGTGTCTGTCTGATCATTACTTCAGCCTACCAGGCCAGTGTCTGTCTGATCATTACTTCAGCCTACCAGGCCAGTGTTTGTCTGATCATTACTTCAGCCTACCAGGCCAGTGTCTGTCTGATCATTACTTCAGCCTACCAGGCCAGTGTTTATCTGATCATTACTTCAGCCTACCAGGCCAGTGTTTGTCTGATCATTACTTCAGCCTACCAGGCCAGTGTTTGTCTGATCATTACTTCAGCCTACCAGGCCAGTGTTTGGCTGATCATTACTTCAGCCTACCAGGCCAGTGTTTGTCTGATCATTACTTCAGCCTACCAGGCCAGTGTTTGGCTGATCATTACTTCAGCCTACCAGGCCAGTGTTCATTACTGATCATTACTTCAGCCTACCAGGCCAGTGTTTGTCTGATCATTACTTCAGCCTACCAGGCCAGTGTTTGTCTGATCATTACTTCAGCCTACCAGGCCAGTGTTTATCTGATCATTACTTCAGCCTACCAGGCCAGTGTTTGTCTGATCATTACTTCAGTCTACCAGGCCAGTGTTTGTCTGATCATTACTTCAGCCTACCAGGCCAGTGTTTGTCTGATCATTACTTCAGCCTACCAGGCCAGTGTTTGGCTGATCATTACTTCAGCCTACCAGGCCAGTGTTTGTCTGATCATTACTTCAGCCTACCAGGCCAGTGTTTGTCTGATCATTACTTCAGCCTACCAGGCCAGTGTTTGGCTGATCATTACTTCAGCCTACCAGGCCAGTGTTCATTACTGATCATTACTTCAGCCTACCAGGCCAGTGTTTGTCTGATCATTACTTCAGCCTACCAGGCCAGTGTTTGTCTGATCATTACTTCAGCCTACCAGGCCAGTGTTTGTCTGATCATTACTTCAGCCTACCAGGCCAGTGTTTGGCTGATCATTACTTCAGCCTACCAGGCCAGTGTTTGGCTGATCATTACTTCAGCCTACCAGGCCAGTGTTTATCTGATCATTACTTCAGCCTACCAGGCCAGTGTTTGTCTGATCATTACTTCAGCCTACCAGGCCAGTGTTTGTCTGATCATTACTTCAGCCTACCAGGCCAGTGTTTATCTTATCATTACTTCAGCCTACCAGGCCAGTGTTTGTCTGATCATTACTTCAGTCTACCAGGCCAGTGTTTGTCTGATCATTAATTCAGCCTACCAGGCCAGTGTTTGTCTGATCATTAATTCAGCCTACCAGGCCAGTGTTTGTCTGATCATTACTTCAGCCTACCAGGCCAGTGTTTGTCTGATCATTACTTTAGCCTACCAGGCCAGTGTTTGTCTGATCATTACTTCAGCCTACCAGGCCAGTGTTTGTCTGATCATTACTTCAGCCTACCAGGCCAGTGTTTGTCTGATCATTACTTCAGTCTACCAGGCCAGTGTTTATCTGATCATTACTTCAGCCTACCAGGCCAGTGTTTGTCTGATCATTACTTCATCTTACCAGGCCAGTGTTTGTCTGATCATTACTTCACCCTACCAGGCCAGTGTTTGTCTGATCATTACTTCAGCCTACCAGGCCATTGTTTGGCTGATCATTACTTCAGCCTACCAGGCCAGTGTCTGTCTGATCATTACTTCAGCCTACCAGGCCAGTGTTTATCTGATCATTACTTCAGCCTACCAGGCCAGTGTTTGTCTGATCATTACTTCAGCCTACCAGGCCAGTGTTTGTCTGATCATTACTTCACCCTACCAGGCCAGTGTCTGTCTGATCATTACTTCAGCCTACCAGGCCAGTGTTTATCTGATCATTACTTCAGCCTACCAGGCCAGTGTTTGTCTGATCATTACTTCAGCCTACCAGGCCAGTGTTTGTCTGATCATTACTTCACCCTACCAGGCCAGTGTCTGTCTGATCATTACTTCAGCCTACCAGGCCAGTGTTTATCTGATCATTACTTCCTCCTACCAGGCCAGTGTTTATCTGATCATTACTTCAACCTACCAGGCCAGTGTTTGTCTGATCATTACTTCACCCTACCAGGCCAGTGTCTGTCTGATCATTACTTCACCCTATGTTACGTTCAAGTCACTAACTGGACTTGGTCTGGCTTCTGTTGTCCGATTCCCAATTACTATATTCTAAGAGAAATCAATACACACGACAAGGTGTGTAGCAAAACCTCAGAGAAACACACTGAGCAGGGGACGCTTCTGACCCCTGATTTTATTGAAAACTTTCATAGTTAGAGCATGCGCAGAACAGACAATTACCTAAGTTAAAAATAATGAGAACAGAAAATTTATGACCATGTACAAGGTTGAGTTCAGGGAGTATTTTATAGTTTTCTCAGTTCCCAGAGCCCCCCATGCGAAGCAGCACATTCCTTAGATAAGGAATAAGGGATAAGGAGAAGCCTTGCAAAAGCAATTACAGAAAAGTCCAGCGTTAAAGTGTTACTCTAACATACAGAAAATAAACCATAGTCTTTCAGAACTATGTTTCTTAAATCTGGATCTTCTCATTTCCCCCCTTTGACATCTCCATCTGTCTTTCCTTTGACTGTGTCCACTTCAGAAGGTTTATAGCCAGTTCAGTCACTCAGGTACTATCCCAGGCCGGCGAGTTGCCTAGGGGAACACAGGTCTTCTCCAACTGGTTCCATCCCCCAAGTACTTGAACAGCATCCTTCCAAAGAAGAGTCTCGAATTTTGACAGATGATATGTCAATTCTAAAGGAAAGAAACATAGTTACTCATTTAGAAAGCGCATTATCTGCAATCAAGATACGTTTATGTGTTACTTTAGGTGTCTTGATCCTGGCTACAAGGCAAAGAGCTAGTTTTACTAGAACATAAATCATTATGCCCAGAAGGCACAATGCCAAAATATTAATCAAGATATTCTTGATCCATTGTAGTGGACCACTCCAGTTTCCCCAATCTCCAAAAGGGGACCATTCTTTTGCAAATGTCTTAATCTTACTTTGTATCCTTTGAACTTCTTCTCTATGGCCTTTTATTACTTCGTAATAATCAGGTATCTCTAATGAGGTATTATGTATCCAAGTACAGCACTCGTAGTCCTCTGTCATTTCAAGTTATTTAACAAACTCTCTTTACAAGTAGATGCTCCTATATGGGTGTGGTTTTTATTTCCTAATAAGAAGCACCAATCTGGTCTATATGCTCTTCCCGTTAAATGGTAATTTATCTCATTAGCAGAACTATTGACTCTCTCATACTGTAATTGAATAGGGATGGCTACGAGGGGTACCCGGGAAGACGAAGGATGTAACTTACTACATATGCAACATTTGTCAAAACCAGTTTGTCTAGCAAAAGAGTATTTATACTTTAGCAAAAGTAACTTTTGATGATGAGTGCCTATCTCCCTTCTATTTCTTATAGGTGCAGGGGATGAAATATTGAGGCAGAAAGCCATTATCATTGTTAAGAGGAAATATTTCATTTTCCCTCTGGACCTGTAACCTTTTTACAATGACTTGCGTGTATCCAAGTGGATTTTCCTTCAAGCTTCACTGAAGTAGGCGTTGTCAAAAGAACTTGAAAGGGTCCTTCAAACCTTGATTCCAAAGATTTTCTAGAATGTTTCTTTACATAGACAAAGTCTCCTGGTTGGATATTATGAGTTCCTGTTATCTGGTCGGGGTCTGGAAGAGAATCAAAAACACTTTTGTGCAGTTTAGTAAGATGTTTCTGCAACTGTATCACATAATCAGTCAATTCATCACATTTTAAAGCAAGATGTTGTGGAAAGTACAACCCAGTTCTGGGAGCACTTCCAAACTTCATAAGGTGACAACCCTGTTTTCTTTGTAGGGGTGCATCTTATTGAAAATAACACAATTGGTAAACAATCTATCCATGGTTTACCTAACTCCTTCATAGTTTTCTGTAACTTCAGTTTAATGGTGCCATTCAGTCTCCCCACACTCCCCGAACTTTGTGGGTGATAGGGTGTATGGAAGGACTGTTGGACACCTAACATTTGCATTACATTTTGCATTATTTCACCTGTAAAGTGCGAGCCACGGTCTGACTCTCTAGGGTCTCGAAGAGACCAAAACGTGGTATTAATTCTGTGATTAATTTCTTAGCCGTGGTTTTAGCTATTGCTGATTTTACTGGGTAAGCTTCTGGCCATCCCGAAAACAAGTCAATACACACAAGTACATACTCAAAGGGTCCACTCTTAGGGAGTTGGATGTAATCAATTTGAAGCCTTTGAAATGGATAGAGAGACCTAGATTGATGTCTTACCGGTGTCTTAATCAACCTGTCCTGGGTTCTCCGTCAAACAGATAGAGCATCCTGCACAGTATTGTCGTGCCATGCTACTAAAGCCTGGAGCATACCAAGTCTGATTGGTACTCCTTACCATAGAGTTTGCACTCTGATGTGTAGGCAGATGTGATACCTGTGCTTGTTCTGGGTATAGGAAGCTAGGCAAGCACAATCGGCTTCCTTTGACCCATAATCCATCATTTTGCTGGGCTCCTGCTCTGAGCCATTTTTCCTTTTCCTCAGGCATCACTTTGTCGTGAAGATTCTTCAAAAGTTCAATACTTACCTTTGGTTCCTGGGTAAGATTTACACTTACACTCTCTATCTTCTTCAAAGCTGCTTGTTTAGCCGCTAAGTCAGCTTTTTCATTACCTTTAGCCTCTTTGGTTGTTTGTTTTGTGTGGGCTGCTACTTTTACTATAGCCACCTTTTTGACATTGTTCAGGTTGGTCAGAATTTCTTTAACTAAATCAGCATGTCTAATGGGGGTTCCTGCAGCTGTTAAGAAGCCCCTTGCTTTCCACAGGTGGGCGTAATCGTGGGCAATACCCCAAGAATAGGCGGAGTCTGTCCAGATCGTGCCTGTAGTGTCTTTTAGCAGCATTAATGCCCTAGAGAGGGCTGTAAGTTCTGCTTCCTGAGCAGACATATGAGGTGGTAATGGCTCAGCTTCTACAACTTCATGTTCAGTTACTATTGCATAACCTGTATGAAACTGTCCTTTTTCATCAGCATATCTGCTGCCATCTACAAAAAATTCAAATTCTGGGTTTTCTAAAGGTGTATCATGCACATGTGGTAAACCCATTGTCTCTTGCTTCATAAGTTCAATGCAGTCATGTGTGTCTTCAGTATATTCAAATTCTAAAAAATTCTCAAAATCTTCACTATTACTCCCCCCTTCAGAATCTGAAGAAATTGGTAACAAAGTCACCAGATTCAGAGAAGTACATCTTTGAAACTTAATTGTGTGGGGTAGTAAAAGGGTACACTGCAGCTTAAGCTGTCTAGCCATTGACAGGTGTTTGGGATTAACTTGTGATAATATCCCATGAATGTCGTGATTGGTAGACACAGCTAATTCATTATCAAGTACAATTTCAGAAGCTTTGTCTACCAATAGAGAAACTACTGCTACACGAATAATAAGCAATAGGTCTTTGTTTTGTGCCATGTGCCTGCCTTAAAACTCCTGTAGCGTGTCCTTGTATTTCAGTAGCCATGAGTGTAAATGGCTGAGAATAATCCGGAAGACCTAAAGCTGGTGCTTGTGTGACTGCAAGTTTAAGTTGTTCAAAAGCATCTCTTCTGGTATTAGGCAAAAAAAAAAAAAAAGTGTGACTTTGACACAATCATACAGTGGTTGCATAAGTGAACTGGCATGCATAATCCACTGTCTACAGTAAGAGATGAGTCCTAGAAACGCTCTTAACTGTTTATGTGTCTTAGGAGGTGACATGTTCTTGACTATTTCCACTCTGTCTTTAGTAAGGTGTCTAGTGCCTTGTGAAATGCAGTGACCTAGAAAGGTAACTTGTGTTTGGCAGAATTGTAGCTTTTCTTTGCTAACCTTGCAGCCATTCTCAGCCAAAAATGTAAGAAGAGACAAAGTACCCTCCTCACACGTGATTTTGTCTGGGCAGCAAAGAAGCAAAACGTCTACCTATTGTAGAAGTACACAATCTGTTGATGGTTTCCATCCTGCCAAGACTGAAAAGCGAAGAGGTGGTAACATTCAGGTGCTAAAGGAACCGAAAAGAAAGCTCCCGTTAGATCCACGCAAGAAAAAATACATGCTTGTACTCGGTATTTGAGAAAGCAATGTATGAGGGTTTGGAACCACTGGTGTCATTGGAGCCAAAATGTTATTAATGGCTCTAAGATCTTGTACCATCCTGTATTTCACAGGCTGTCCTGGTTCCAAAACCTTTTTCCTGACTGGATACAAAGGAGTATTAGCCCCTGATTGCATCTGAATCAAAGCACCCTTGGCCAAAAGCTCGTCAATTTGTTCTCCTATAGCTTGTTCTTGTGCAGCACTCAAAGGGTAGATCCTGGTTTGATATGGACCTCTACTGGTGAGACAGGGAGAAGTCCTATATCAGACCCTGACTTAGACCATAAATGGTCAGGTACAGTTCTTAGTAAATCTTGATCATTCTCTGTAAGTACATTAGTGAGTTCAAAATCTTCAAGAGCTTGTATTTGCATACAATATTCTAAATCATCAGGATGGTCAGGCAAAGTTAGAACAACTTGACCATCTTCTTGAAAATCAATTTTTGCTTGAAGTTTAGTTAAGTTATCTACACCCAATAAATTGTAAGGTGCTGAATCACAGACTAGAAATTTAGAGATAAACATGTGTGGACCAAGCCTGCCCTCTAGTGGCTTAGATATGGGCATAACTTTAGGCAGACCATCGAAACCTGAAGCTATAGTTTGGGCTACTGACTGCTGTTTCTTACTTAAAACTTTATTACTAATGACAGATTTAGTCGCTCCTATAGCAATCAAAAATTCAACTGTTTTGCCATCAATTTCAATCAGTATTATGGGTGTTTTGGCTGGTACTGTGAATGTTACTGCCGATAGTCAGTCTTGTTCTTTACTTTTAGATTCTGACTTATTGGGGGCTGTTCCTTGATCGGCAGCAAACTTTCTACAATTCCTCTTAATATGACCAGGTTTGTCACAATAATAACATTTTAAAATTTTACTCTGAAAATTGCCTTGAGATTTAGGTCTAACATCAGTGTTAACCTGGGCAACCATACGCACCTTGGGCTTGTCATGCATATCCATTTCAATACCCTGTGCTTTAGCTAACAATTGTGCCATAGTATGGTTAGTTCTCCAATCTGGGGTAGAAGCCTTTAACTTTTCCTTAATGGTTGGTTTTAAACCATCAATATAGGCTCTAACAAACAACCTTTGAACTCCAATATTTCCAACATCTAAGCCTTCATCAATATATGTTGGTTCAAAATAAAAAATCAGTTCTACTGTCCCCAAGTCTAACATTCTGTGGTACATGTGCTCTCATATAATCAGTAAATTGATGAAACATAGTAGGGGACATTTTCATCCTACAAAGACCTTCTCCATCCAAACAGGTGGCATTATGTGACTCCATCATTTGTACTACATACCTGCCAAACCTAGTAGGGCTAGTACGGGGATCAGGTGCATTCTGCAACAAAGCCATACATTCAGCTGAAGTCCATGGCTTATAATAAGGGGTTTCTTGGTTAATAAATTGACCTGCATCTTGGGCATCTGGAATCTGCCTGGTATGGGTAAACACAGGCGCAACTAATTTATAAGTGTTGCTTCTAGGAGGGGGTCCTGCAAGCATATAAGTTTTGCATCTTGAACAATGTGTGACATTATTTGGGATGCCATAAGTCATACAATGTTCACGAGTCCAAGATTTTTCAGTAACTATATTGACATTTTTCTTTCTTGTACTAACTCCATTTATTCTCTCACCTGGATCCCCTCCTTGCTGATCTGCTCCACAAACATTACATTCTTCTTGTTCTAAACCCATCCCCCTACAACCACAAACTTTACATTTCCATGTTCCTTCTTCATTTACCACTTTATCCTGCTCCCTTACTTTACACTGGGTACACATTCTGTCCCAACCCTTATTTATCATTCCACAATAGCATTGCCATAAACCGCTATTGCCATCATCTGGTCCTGGATCTGGACCATACGTACTGTTACTGGCCAATGGGGAGTCTAGGATACAACTTACTAGTTTCTTTCTTTACTGTCTTTTCATATGGGGGTGGCGGTACTGGGTTTGTTGGAACATCAGGTATGGGGATGAAGCAATGGTGTAGTATTCCATTGGTTCCTATGTGGACTGTACGTCCAGCCTTCCTTTTCTGCTAAACTTGAAAGTTTCAGAGCACATTCTACTTGATGATCCCATCCTTTGTCAAAAATAATTCCATGTTTCCATTTAGCTATCTGTTCCCATTTCCCTAAATCTAATTGTCATTTATGAACTAGCTTAAATTCCTTCCAAATCTTTTTCAAATTCCTAGTGGCATCTAAGCCACACCTTTCCCTGGTGATTTCTTCTAATGTCTGCCACTTCTCTTCCTGGGGTATCTCTTTGGACTGTTCTTTTCCCACCTTCCTAGCAACCTGCCTCAGGTACCTTATTGGGGTCTAACCTCTCTGTGGGCTAGCCTTCTTTGGCTTCCTCCTAAGGAACTAGGAACTGGAGTACCTCTCTGTGGGTCTCTCCTGGTAATGTCTAGTGATCCTACACGCTAACCAAATAGCAACACATAATCCAAGACAAACAATTAGGATCACAAACAACACATCACCTATCATATGGGTAAGTGACAGTCCTAGATACACTAATTGTATCTTATTCCCATCCCAGTAATATTGGCTTTAATTTTCTGAAATCACCACAAACAACACATCACCTATCATATGGGTAAGTGACAGTCCTAGATACACTAATTGTATCTTATTCCCATCCCGGTAATATTGGCTTTAATTTTCTGAAATCACCTATCGACTAGTCCTGGTCTTCTAACTAAGCCTGGGAACTGTGGTTCTTATAACTCAACGTAGTCAAGATCGGCTGGCATGCACCGTAAAGGCGCCGTCAAATCCGGTCAACTTGACAAACTGGCTCACGCCTAAATGAGTTATGGAACCGTACAGGGTAAAATTTTTATCTAAAACTTCTTCTGGTCACCACTTGCGTTCACCGTCACTGGGTTATAGCGGGTTTCCCCTCGCCAGTGGGATGGGGCGTCTAATGACCTTCCAAAGTTTTTAACTAGATGCCAGGCTCATAAAGTTTTTTATCACACTCTCAAAAATAACAAATTCTTAAGGGAACAGACAGACAAGACAAATACAGACAGACAAAACAAATGCAGACAACAGAAGCGCCTTAGGATTCTTAAAATGACCCTCTTTCGCAGAGGCTGGCTATGCCTATCTTACCTTAGAACGGACCCGCTGATGCCTCACAGGGGAAGAGCAGAGTATAAGAGTACATAAAAGCTGTCTCTTACCTGGCCAGGTTTTGAAGTCTGCTGTTCCGAGGTGGCATCAGTTGATGTTCCGTTCGGCGGGTGCGATACCTCTTGCGACAAAATAGAGAGTCCCTGTTCGGAGCGCCACGTAATGTTACGTTCAAGTCACTAACTGGACTTGGCCTGGCTTCTGTTGTCCGATTCCCAATTACTATATTCTAAGAGAAATCAATACACACGACAAGGTGTGTAGCAAAACCTCAGAGAAACACACTGAGCAGGGGACGCTTCTGACCCCTGATTTTATTGAAAACTTTCATAGTTAGAGCATGCGCAGAACAGACAATTACCTAAGTTAAAAATAATGAGAACAGAAAATTTATGACCATGTACAAGGTTGAGTTCAGGGAGTATTTTATAGTTTTCTCAGTTCCCAGAGCCCCCCATGCGAAGCAGCACATTCCTTAGATAAGGAATAAGGGATAAGGAGAAGCCTTGCAAAAGCAATTACAGAAAAGTCCAGCGTTAAAGCGTTACTCTAACATACAGAAAATAAACCATAGTCTTTCAGAACTATGTTTCTTAAATCTGGATCTTCTCACCTACCAGGCCAGTGTTTGTCTGATCATTACTTCACCCTACCAGGCCAGTGTCTGTCTGATCATTACTTTAGCCTACCAGGCCAGTGTTTGTCTGATCATTACTTCAGCCCACCAGGCCAGTGTTTATCTTATCATTACTTCAGCCTACCAGCAGGCCAGTGTTTGTCTGATCATTACTTCAGCCTACCAGGCCAGTGTTTGATCATTACTTCACCCTATCAGGCCAGTGTCTGTCTGATCATTGCTTCAGCCTACCAGGCCAGTGTTTATCTTATCATTACTTCAGCCTAACAGCAGGCCAGTGTTTGTCCGATCATTACTTCATCCTACCAGGCCAGTGTTTATCTGATCATTACGTCAGCCTACCAGGCCAGTGTTTATCTGATCATTACTTCAGCCTACCAGGCCAGTGTTTGTCTGATCAATACTTCAGCCTACCAGGCCAGTGTTTGTCTGATCATTACTTCATCCTACCAGGCCAGTGTTTATCTGATCATTACTTCAGCCTACCAGGCCAGTGTTTATCTTATCATTACTTCAGCCTACAAGCAGGCCAGTGTTTGTCCGAACATTACTTCAGTCTACCAGGCCAGTGTTTATCTGATCATTACTTCAGCCTACCAGGCCAGTGCTTGTCTAATCATTACTTCAGCCTACCAGGCCGGTATTTATCTGATCATTACTTCACCCTACCAGGCCAGTGTTTATCTGATCATTACATCATCCTACCAGGCCAGTGTTTATCTGATCATTACTTCAACCTACCAGGCCAGTGTTTGTCTGATCATTACTTCACCCTACCAGGCCAGTGTCTGTCTGATCATTACTTCAGCCTACCAGGCCAGTGTCTGTCTGATCATTACTTTAGCCTACCAGGCCAGTGTTTGTCTGATCATTACTGCAGCCCACCATGCCAGTGTTTGATCATTACTTCACCCTACCAGGCCAGTGTCTGTCTGATCATTGCTTCAGCCTACCAGGCCAGTGTTTATCTTATCATTACTTCAGCCTACCAGGCCAGTGTTTATCTTATCATTACTTCAGCCTACCAGGCCAGTGTTTATCTTATCATTACTTCAGCCTACCAGCAGGCCAGTGTTTGTCCGATCATTACTTCAGTCTACCAGGCCAGCGTTTATCTGATCATTACTTTAGCTTACCAGGCCAGTGTTTGTCTGATCATTACTTCATCCTACCAGGCCAGTGTTTATCTGATCGTTACTTCATCCTACCAGGCCAGTGTTTATCTGATCGTTACTTCAGCCTACCAGGCCAGTGTTTGTCTGATCAATACTTCAGCCTACCAGGCCAGTGTTTATCTGATCATTACTTCAGCCTACCAGGCCAGTGTTTGTCTGATCAATACTTCAGCCTATCAGGCCAGTGTTTATCTGATCATTACTTCAGCCTACCAGGCCGGTATTTATCTGATCATTACTTCACCCTACCAGGCCAGTGTTTATCTGATCATTACTTCATCCTACCAGGCCAGTGTTTATCTGATCATTACTTCAACCTACCAGGCCAGTGTTTGTCTGATCATTACTTCACCCTACCAGGCCAGTGTCTGTCTGATCATTACTTCACCCAACCAGGCCAGTGTCTGTCTGATCATTACTTTAGCCTACCAGTCCACTTTTTTACCAGGCCAGCATTTATATGATCATTACTTTAGCCTACCAGTCCGCTTCCCTACTAGATTATTAATAATCTAATCAATACTTCAGCTTCATAAATTGCTCCTCTAAACCCCCTCTATGATGATTATTGGCATAAGCTATGTGAGAGGGCATGATGCATATTATGTGGAATAGCATGCAAGATGCTGCGCTCCTGAACTACATGTGAGCAGCCATTTTACTAAACATCTGACAATCCTGCTTACACATGAGCATGAGGGAGGAACTGTGCCAGCAGCAATTCACACCAAACAGAGAGATGCCTCAGAAACACGCACACAGAATAAACAGCTGCTGGTGGAATTCTCAGCTATGCCAAGTCACCCGGTTTTGCCCCCCTCACCCAGTCAGCAGCTCATTTTACACTGCATGGGATTAGCTGCCTCCCAGTCCTGGATCACCGGGAGAAAAATGTTGCTATAGGTACGCACTTGTGGTCCCTGCTCTGGAAGAAGGAAGGAAGGCTTTACACAGGCTCAAGGACTGTTCTAATGTGGGGGCTATTCAGTATTTCTGTGAGCAGCCTGTCTGCGTGATGAACCACTCTAATGGTCAGCGAGTTTTTGTGGCGATTGCAACTGGCCAGCAATTTATAATCTTGCTGGCAGTGACATTCTTCCATCCTTCTATCCCTCCCCAAATTGGAATGCCCCGCTGTGTGAAACCCCCCCGATCACCCAATCGACTCACTGCTCCGAAGGGCCAGCCCCACCACTTCGTGCCACGGTTGCATCCCCAGCATATCTCTAGCTGCGGCCTGCATAGATTGACAGGCAGATAAGATACTGAATAGCCCCCACATTAGAACAGAGGCCTTGAGCCTGTGTAAAGCCTTCCAGAGCAGGGACCACAAGTGCATACCTACAGCAACATGTTTCTCCCGGAGAACCAGGACTGGGAGGCAGCTAATCCCATGCAGTGTAAAATGAGCTGCTGACTGGGTGAGGAGGGGCAAAACCAGGTGACTTGGCATAGCTGAGAATGAGAATGGGTGGCATGGGCGCACGTGCAGCTAGAGGCAGTAGCGGGCATGCAGTCAGCAGGGCTCACTCCATTAAGGAAATTTATATTGGCTCAGTGGCCCACATTTCGGGCAAACTGTGGGGATGCACACAGCAGGGCATCTCAAATCATTTTCGTTGGTATTGTTCCTCTTTAAGCCATTCTGATTTGGGATGCCCATTGTCTGAATACCCCTCCCAAAGCAGCTATACTTATCAATCTATGCAAGCCGGACACTGGATGCCACTGCACATGGCTTCACACATGTCATAGCACAGTCTCTAACAATCAGAGGCTTGTGTCATGTTCCTTTGTCCCCTGACAGCCTGTACATGTGAATCAGTAACTATAGCTTTGGGACTGGGGGACTAATTAGGCAGCAGACATCACACATCGGGGGCCATGCTGCAGAAGGACATCTCTGAATTCTGTGTGAGGGGGTAGCTGTTACATTGTTTATTCATGTTATCTTAATTGTGTGGCAGCCACAGAGCATTCAGACAATGTAATCAATTTATCTCAAATGTATCTAGGAGATTTCTGCTGTGAGCAGAGCAATGATGAGTCATTACAGTTGATTGATTTCTATTTCTGGCTAGAAATAAGGGACGATTGCAGAGATGTGAGGCAATTCTGGCTGATTTTTTCAGAAGCAGGGCTCTCAGGTGTATCAAGATGGCCAATCTCATGCAGTTCAGAAGCACAGAATCTGCCTGCTATTTCATAACATCTGCATGGGGTTAAGCCCTTTGATTGCCAGAGTGGGGCTTTAGGGTAGCAATTTACTAAGCTTTAATTTTTTAATTTCTTCAGCCTACCAGTCTGCTTCCCTACCAGACAATTGCGAATCTGATCAGTACTTCAGCCTACCAGCCTATCTAGTCATCACTTCAGCCTACCAGCCTGCTTCCCCACCAGACCATTGCGAATCTGATCAGTACATCAGCCTACCAGCCTATCTGCTCTTAACTTCAGCAGAGAAGATTTTCAAGATGTCCCGCTACTTGGCTTAATAGGTCAAAGAGTTAATTTATTTTGCCTGACTTGTGTGGGGTGGCATCCTGTGGATGTGGTCAGTCTTGTGGCGGTCTCCATGGCAGCCCTCCTCCAGCCTGCTCACCTCTGTGGGGCACTAATTAGCATGAGCTCATGAAACAGAGCTGCACAGACATGGTCCAGTTTAGAAAGCTCTGCTGCAAACGTCATATAGTTAAGTGAATTTAATGTTTATCGTGGCTCTCGTAGGAGGGTCGCACACTTTGTTGAGAGCAACCTAATTAGGAGCTTTCACTGTGAGTGGAAAATACCTCCACCCTCCTGGCCAGGTCATAGCAATGACCTCATCCGCAGAAAAAAATCCAATTGGATATAGGAACCCCGAGCTGCGGAATCACGCAAATGCATTGTGTTACGTTAATTGTGTCTCTCAGGCGCAGGAGCATTACAAAAGCGGCTCCCCAGACACTGAGCAACACGGAATTGGATGCATTGTGCACTCTTCCTGTATCATACACACCATGTGAGTATTTAGGGCTACTTGTATGGGGCGGAAGAGAACAGATCAGGGAGGTTTATCACTGGCAGAAATGAAGAAAGGTTGGGCTTAAAGATGACCAACAGTCAAACATTACCGCCTGTCCTACTGAGCCGGTCCTCGTCTATTTCTGTGTACCCACGTAGTTTCACAGCCTGGCTTTACTGCTGATGGGCAGTGACATTCTCAGTGTGTGCATCTCCACCGGTCACTAGTTGTCACGATTCAGGGGCCAATAAAAGGGGTTTGCAGATGTTGCAAAGACAAGTAACGGGGCCAGAGATCAGGCTTCCCCTGCTAATATGAAGTGTGGGGCATATTTAATGCTTTCATGCAGATCTACAGTCAAAAATTACTTTAGCTTTCTTTGAACCCTGACATCCCACCCGTTAAAAATCCATAGGAAGTCAGGCAGGGAGTCTTGTATAGTCAAAAGCAGGAAACTGCACACTGCCTAGTTTTGGGCGGCTGATGCACGTGTGCAGTAGTTTCCTGTTCCCCATCAGATGAATGCAAAAAAGAAAAAAATACAATTCTGTGATTACTCACCTGTAGAATTGGTATTATACGTATACAGCACGTCCTGCTCCAGAGATAATTCCTTACATTTGGGTTATACATCCACAAGATGGCGCTGGACTGCAGAGACAGCAAAAAAGTGGCTCCTCCCGGCCCCTTATATTCCAGGGACCTCTCACCAATTCCCCAATATTGACAAGCAGTTAGCAAGAGGCCAGGAGAATAACAACCATAATCAAACAATTTAAACCATGATAACAACCACCATAGTACCAATTCTACAGGTGAGTAATCACAGAATTGTATTATTCTAAGTATACAGCACGTCCTGCTCCAGAGATAATTCCTTACGTTTGGTACATCCAAAAGAAGTGTCCGTAAGGTAGGGTGGGATCACCAAAAGCAACAACATGCAGATTAAACCACTGCCGCCTGCAGAACTTTGCGGCCAAAAGCAGCATCAGCTGAGGCCCTAACATCAACCTTGTAAAACTTAGAAAAAGTATGAACAGAAGACCAAGTAGCAGCCTTGCAAACTTGTTCAACAGAAGCCTGGTGCTGAAAGGCCCAAGAGGCACCAATAGCACGAGTGGAATGAGCAGCAAGGCGGAAGGGAGGATCCTTCCCTTTAGCAGAATAGGCCAGAATCACAGCCTGACGGATCCACTTGCTGATGGTAGACTTAGCTGGAGCAAGACCCTTCTTAGGACCAGAAGGGACCATAAAAAGAGCATCAGTCTTCCTGAAGGGCTCAGTAGCCACCAAATAGAACTTCAGGTTCCTAACCACATCCAAGGAATGTAGAGCCCTCTCCTTAGGGTTACTAGGATTACGGCACAGAGAAGGCAGAACAATGTCCTGATTGAGATGAAAAGCAGACACAACTTTAGGCAGAAAGTCTGGTTTAAAGCGAAACACCACTTTGTCCTGGTGTCTCTCAAAGTAAGGGGGCTTGATGGAAAGCGCCGCCAACTCAGAAACAAGCCTAACAGAAGTGATAGCCACCAAAAAGACTACCTTAAGCGTAAGAATGGACAAAGCAACCTCATGCACAGGCTCAAACGGAGACCCCTGCAAGGCGGATAGGACCAAGTTCAAGTCCCAGACTGGGAACATAGGCTTACGTGGGGGGCACACATGAGTAACCCCCTGGAAAAAGGTCTTGACCAGATGATGCTGAGCAAAAGATCTCTGAAAGAAAACAGCCAAGGCAGACACATGACCTTTCAGAGTGCTGAGTTGAAGTTCCAGATCCAAACCATGTTGGAGAAATTCCAGAATCCTAGGAATAGAAAACACACGACAGGGAAGAGATTTAGCCTCACACCAGTCAATGTAGGTACACCAAATATAGTAGATGGAAGAAGAGGACTTCTTCTTAGCCCTGATCATGGTGTTAACAACAGAGGCAGGCAGCCCCTTTTCCATTAAGATGGAGGTTTCAGCAGCCAGGCCGTTAAAGCCAGCGTTTGTAAATTGGGGTAGCGTAGCCACCCCTGAGTGAGCAGGTCTGGATCCCTGGGCAGGTCGTACTGATCTACCGCCAGCTGCACGATGTCTGTGCACCACACTCTTCTTGGCCAACGGGGGGCCACCGGTATTGCTGGCACCCCTTCCTGAGCTATCTTTCGCAGAACCCTGCCCAACAGGGGAAACAAAACCCTGCCAGGGCATTGTCAGAGCATCCATGGCTAAGGCCAGAGGGTCCTGGGACAGAGACACAAAGACTGGAAGGGACGGGACGCAAACAGATCCACATCTGGCTGACCCCAACGGTGACACAGAGAGCGAAACACCCTGTCGCTGAGGGACCATTCCCCCAGGCGAGAAGTCCCCCTGCTCAGAGAGTCTGCCTGCAGATTCTCCACCGCCGGAATGTATACAGCTGAGATGCAGGGAACATTGTCCTCTGCCCAGGACAGGATCAGAGACACTTCCTTGAGGGCCCCCTTGCTCCGGGTCCCTCCATGTTGAGTGATGTAGGCAACCGCCGTCTGGTTGTCCGTGCGTACCTGAACAGCCCGACCCTGAAGGTGCGGGGTCAAGCGGGCTAGAACCAACCTGATCGCCCTCAGTTCCAGGATGTTGATAGGGGTGTGGGCCTCCTGAGGGCCCCACTGCCCCTGGAATGATAGGGATCTCCAGAAGCCCCCCCCAACCTGTCACCCGTGGTGACTGTCTCCCATCAAGGGGCCAGAAAGGATCTGCCCACCATAAGGTTCCTTGAGTCTAGCCAGCACAAGAGGGACCGCCTGGCCAGGGGGAACAGAACCAAAACCTGATCCAGGGACTCAGGGTCCCTGTCCCATACAGACAAGAGGTGGAATTCAAGAGGCCTCATGTGAAACTGAGCATAAGGACCCGCCTCGAAGCAGGACACCATCAGGCCCACCAGCTGCATTCCCTGCCTGATGGAAGGATGAGGGCAGGACAGAAGGAGCTGAGCTTGCGCTTGAAGACTGTCCACCTTCTGCTGAGGAAGAAAGATCCTAGCCAGAGCTGTATCCAGATTCATGCCCAGAAATGGCTTCACCAAAGAGGGAGACAGGGAAGATTTGGAGTGGTTTATCACCCAGCCGAATGACTCCTGTGTGGTCACCACCCGCTGAGTATCCAGCTCTGCCTGTTGGAAGGACGGAGAAGTGATAAGAATGTTGTCCAAATAGGGAAGAATACGAATGCCCTGAGCTCTCAGCAGAGCCATAATGCCCGCAAGCACCTTGGTGAATACCCTAGGAGCCTAAGTAAGACCGAAGGGTAATGCCATGAACTGGTAATGCTGATCCTCCAAAGCGAAACTGAGGAATCTCTGATGACCTGGAAAGACTGGAACATGGAGGTAAGCATCCTTGATGTCCACAGAGGTCATGAAGTCCCCTGGGAGTAGTGAACTTAGAGCTGAGCGCAGAGTCTCCATGCGAAAACGCCTGGATCTGACAAACTTGTTGAGAAGCTTTAAGTCCAGGATGGGTCTGACAGACCCATCTCTTTTGGGAATGGTGAAAAGGTTGGAATAATAGCCCTTGCCCCTTTACCTTAAGGGCACCTGGCAGATGACTCCCAGGTCCAGTAGATTCTGCACAGCAAGCAACAGGCCCTGAGCTGACAGGGGGTCTTGAGGCATCCGGGATCTGATGAATCTTGGGGGCGGCCAGGCTGCCAACTCTATCTTGTAACCAGAGGACACTACCTCCTGAATCCACCGGTCTGAGACATGACGCCTCCAGAAGTGAGCAAAGAGCCGAAGCCGTCCCCCCACCCGGATGGGTGAGGGCGCCCCTTCATACCTGAGGGGGCTTGGGGGAAGACTTAGACTTGGAACCCCAGGAGGGGCCAGTGCGGCCACACCCTCTGCCCCTGCCCCAGAAATCTCCCCGGGCCCCTGCAAATGAAGCTCTCCTTCCTATTCTGGACCCACGGTAGGAGGGAAGAAAGGAGCCTGAACCCCGAAAGGGCCGAGACTGTCCCTTGCGCTGGGGTAACCTGCCTCCATTAGTAAACAGGTTCAGGCGATCCCCAAATAGACGCAGTCCTTTAAAGGGGAACCCAGTGAGAGCCTTCTTGGCAGCGTTGTCAGCTGCCCACTGGCGCAGCCAAACCGAGCGACGTATAGCCACCGCCAAGGCAGAAGCCCTGCCACACATTCTAATGGTATAATCCAAGGCAGAGAGGACATATGCAACAAATTCCTCACAACGCATAAGGGCTCTATACTCTTCACTAGCCGCATCATCAGGAGCCCCATCTAAAATACTCTTGAGCAGAGTCCTAATAGCCATAGCTGTAATGGCAGAGGCACAAACTGGACGCAGCGCGGACCTCACACAGGCAAAGGCATGGGAAGCCAGCTGATCAATGCTCCGGTCCTCACCATCCCTCAGTGTAGTAGAATCAGGGGAATGCATGACAGAAGTGTTGCATCCACTTCAGGAGGGGACGACCAATGCTTAACCACTTCAGCAGGAAAGGGGCACCTCTTATCCCAACTCTTAGGCACCCCAGGGAGCCTGCTCGGATGCTCCCACTCTTGAGCACGAGATTATTAAAGTGAGTTTGCTCAGGAAACTCCAAACGTGGCTTAGCAGTGTGAAACAACTCCCCCTGCTGCCGAGGAGCCGCGGCAGGAGGATAGATGGAAAGTACTTAAAAATGTGAGCCAAAAGCCTGTCAGTATCATCTGCAGCCCATGGGTCAGAGCCAGAATCAGCATAAACCTTAGGCTGCTCATCAGATGAATCTGAATCAGAAAACAACTCCCCCTCTTCCAGGGGGGTATATCCGGCCAGGTCAAAGAATTCCTCAGCCTCCATAGGAAAAAGGTTAACGCCAGGCGCCAGATGCCGCCTCTTAGCAGAGGCCTTACGTGCCGTAGAGCCAGCAATCAGCTTCTCAATGCTGGCCACCCTGGTAGACAAATCAGGCTGAGACTCCCCACTGGTATGCACCTCACTGGGAGTCAGATGTAAGTGTGGGGGAGTGGGCAATGGGGGCCCAAGGTATTGTGGGAAATGGGACTGGGGCAAGCGATGTTAAAAACTGGTTTCTAAGCACCAGACCTGAATAAAGAAGCTGTGGGGAGAAAAGAGTATTTTTTTTGTTTATCATGGACAACCCCTCTAAAGTGGACCAAAACCCAGGCCCAGCAGCCCTGGAATCTATAAGATTCCCAGGCCAATTGATTACCTCCCCCGAAGCATCCAAAATTGGGATGCCCCACTGTGTGAAACCCCCAGGTAGCCCGGTAAACTCACCTTCTCTCCCGATCCATCGGCACATGCGCAAGCAGCGCCCGCTCTCTGCTATGCTATTAGCAGGGCGTGCATCCCGGCCCAGGCATTTGTGAATACCTGATGTGGGCATGCTCCCTGTTAGAGCGGGGATGCTGCTGCCAGTGTACTGGGCTCCGCTCGTCTAGTCTTGGCTGGGGGCTTAGACAATTCTTAGATGAGTGAGCGGGAGCGGACCCGAGCGTGCTGATTGGACGAATGTGCCGTAGGAGCAGGGAAAGGTGAGTTAGTTTGGGTGACCTGGGGAGTTTCACATAGCGGGGTATGCATTGCCAAACTATGGAAAAATGACCATGATAATGCAGCAAAACACTGTACACTAGTCCTGTAACTACACTTTAAAGCAGACGTAAAGTGATAAAAATACTTTTATTTGCCCCCCCCCTTAGATTTGGGATGCCCCATTCATTAACAAGGAAGCTCATAAATGTGCTGAATTTTCAATCCCCCTTGCCCCCGACCAATCAGGTTCACCTCTGCATGTGCACCTCATCACTTAGAGCATTGCAGAAGGGTGAGTAATAAAGCTGATTTGTAGGACCAATTAAGTGGGCAGGGATCCCATATTGAGGTGCTCCAGGAGAGTGAGTAAGGGAGCATTTTGACTTGAGGTCCACCTTGAAGTAGAGTAACCCTAAATTACTGTCCTACTGTATAGCATTGCTCAGGTGTGAACGCAGGGCCTGTACAGATGTGACCACTGTGGTATTGCTGCGGTCCGGTATGTTTTCTGGCATGACAGTGTTTTGTCTGAGTTACACCGTGCAGCAAAGTCTGTGGCATTTTGCCATAACGCAGCAAAGCACAGCCAAAACTGCTACAAGTCTATGGGCACAGGACCAAACCACTAAAATGTCAATAAGGCTGTTGCAAATAATAGGTCTAATTTTTTTGTGGTTTGGGTGCAGGTGAGTTGTGGCACATACAGTAACTCAAACAAGCTTTCCAAGAACTGGGCCTTAAAGTGACTGTCCAGGCAACAAAAAGAACAAACTTCATACTCACCTTTTGTCCCCCACAGTGGATTCAGGATGGGCACTGTGTGAAACCCTGTGGAATCTCCATATACTCACCTCGGTCCTTGACGCTCTGTGCACCCAGAAGACTTGGATGGAGGGTAGCAGGGGATGTTGTGAGGTGCTGTGGCTTAAAGCATTAATGGCATCCACTCTTACCCGTGCTGCGGGCACTCATGCTTGCAGACATTTTAGTCTGTCAGGGGCAAAGAGCACATACAGAAAGGAAGAGGTCAAGCTGTGCATGCGCTGTGGGATCGAGGACTGAGATGATTATCAGCATAGGATCCTTATGCCCAGGAGGGACATGAAATCCAGTAGGGGGAAGGATTAAGGGACCAATGTAAAGTGGACCAAAACCCAGGACTATCCCGGGCTTCGGTCCTTGCCCTTGGGGCATCGCGATGCGGAATGCCCCATTGTGTGAAACCCCCCAGGTCGCCCACTCAAACTCATGTTTCCCCAGTCCTATGACACATGTGCAGAATCCCATCCAATCTCGTCTGGGCTCATCTAAGGACTTGGCTCCAGACGAGTCTAGCCGAGCAATGCCGAGCACTTCAGCAGACGCTTCCCTGCTACCCTCTAACAGAGAGTGTGGCCATGCCAGGTA
The DNA here is from genome assembly GCA_027917425.1 of Gastrophryne carolinensis. Classification (NCBI taxonomy): domain Eukaryota; kingdom Metazoa; phylum Chordata; class Amphibia; order Anura; family Microhylidae; genus Gastrophryne; species Gastrophryne carolinensis. The sequence continues at coordinate 423,013,517 of CM051234.1, forward strand.
TTGGTGAATGGCCGGCGTGGGCATGCTCCCTGTTAAAAAGGTATAGTAAGGAGCGCCTGCTGATCGTGTATGCGCTTGTGGATCAGGGAGTAGGGGAGTTTACTGGGCATTCTGGTGGTTTACACAGTGGGGCATCCCGAATATGGATGCCCCTGGGGGGGAGACACTCAAGGGTGGGTTTTGGTCCACTTTAAGTTTATGATGTTATTGCTACAGGTTACACATGGAGGGGGACTGCTGCAACACCAAAGAAGCTCCTTCTACTACTCTCCAGTCTAATAGTGAGGGATACTCAACATGTTCAGGTCAGTTCTTTGTCTGACTGGGGATCAGAAGCTGCTGCACATACTGCAGCAGCCTGGACCTTCACTAATTGGAGGTACCAGCTACTGCAATCTGTGCTGCAGCTTCCATTCCCCCTTAAAGTGGACCAAAACCCACAGAGATCTATAAGATTCCTGGTCCGATCCCTCCTCCCGGGGATTCAAAATCGGGATGCCCCGCTGTGTGAAACCCCCCAGGTCGCCCATACAATCACCTTTATTTCTGGTCCAACTGAGCCGTGGCCGCATCCCCACGATCCCTAGAAGGGCGCGTGCCTGCACCAGGCATTTGTGAATGGCCGGTGCGGGCACGCTCCCTGTTAGAGGATAGCGGGGGATGCAGCCGTCAGCGCACTCAGATCAGCGCGCCTTAGACGAAGGCTTGGGCGAGCTGATGTGAGTAGATCCGAGCAGGCTGATTGGACGAGAGGCTGCGCGTGCACCGCAGGACAGAGGAAGGGTGAGTGCGATCAGGCAACCTGGGGGGTTTCACACAGCGCGGCATCCCCAATCTGGGTGCCCCGGGGGCAGGGACCAAAACCCAGGATAGTATCACTTACTGCAGACTGAGGGGTTTAGGTACCAAGGAGACCTGTGAAAAAAAGGACACAGCTTACAATAAGCAGGTTAAACTTGAGTGTGTTAGAAGGCCCTGATTGCTACAGTGTGTGCTGCAGTTTCCAGTCACCCTTCAAATAGATACACAGCCTGGATGAAGTGAGTATTTACTGCAGGGCTGAGGGGTTTAGGCACAGAGGAGGATGTAGGGGACACGTTATAGGGACAGCTCACTTGCACCCCATAAAAAAGGGATTTAGCCTCACATGCTATCTGTTGCCAACCAAAGCCCGTCTTTTTAACAAGTTGGCAAAGACACTAAAAGTGCAAAAAAAATCCTCATTCACATAAAGCAAACAATGAGTATGAGTGTAATCTCAGTCATGTGACTAATTAGGGTCACTCACAACACTCTCTGCAGAAGCTCAAAACAGGCATATGCTCATCGACAGCAATATCATGGCGTGGGGCTGGTAATCCCCGTGATGTCACATACAGTGTTTTCAGATCTTTCAAAGCCATCAGGGACATTGATGGCCAGAGAGCCATTTACTTGTTCTGTCTTTAGGCAGCAAAGCAAATGCCATTAGTTGTATTTTTAGGCTGCAGTGACACCTAGTGGCTACAAAAGACACTGCCGCAAGTGCTGAACCTTCAAATAGAACAAATGTAACATTCAAAATAATTATTTGCAGTCGATCCAAAAAAATATCTGATGAACTGACACTGAATTAATGTTTAGCCCCCAAAATTAATTAGCAGGATGGCAATTTATTCCCTTATACCACCCATATACATCCCAAGTATTTTTATTATGATTTATTTATAAAGCCATTGTCTTCTGAGGCGCGGCCGTACAAGGTTGAGAGTACTGAAAAGGAAAAAAAATCATAAGCTTATAATAAACAGGATATAATGAGAACGAGAATGCAACTAATATATATTGATAATAGGATGCATAAGAAATGATAGGACGCAGATCTAGGACGACACCAAATGTATAAGCAGGAACCCCACAGACCACCAAAATAATAAGTGCAGACAAATATCTTTCTCCATGTTATGGGGGTGCAGGTGAATAGCTGTGGGTTGGGTTGCAGGTCTGGAAATCAGCCATTGATCCACTGCACTGAACTACATCCACTATTTGGCCTGCTGAGCTTCTATCCAGGGCTGGATTTGAATGAAATGCTGCCCTATGCAAGATTTCAGAATGGTGCCCCCCAAACACACACACTGTAGGCATACATTTAAATGCAGACAACAATAAAAATAGAGAAAATATGGAAGAGAATGTAAAGAAGATATCTGGAATGCAAGTGAGAGAAATAAATAGAGGGAATTCCAAAGAGAACTGTGGAAACTAGAGTTTAATGTCTCTAAATGTAAAATCCTGCACTTGGGTAGAAGGAATCCCTGCTCTGAGTACCGTATGGGCAGTACTGTGTTAGCCAGGACCTCGGAGGAGAGAGATTTAGGGGTACTGATTACTGATAGCTGCAAGATGAGTGGACAGTGTAGCCAGGCAGTGGGAAAAGCAAGCAGGATGCTCGGCTGCATAGCTCGAGGCATCACCAGTAGGAAGAGGGAGGTTGTGATGCCGCTGTATAGAGCCCTGGTGAGGCCACAGCTAGAATACTGTGTGCAGTTCTGGAGACCTTACCTGCAAAAAGACATTATTCAAATAGAACGTGTCCAAAGGAGGGCAACGAAAATGGTGGAAGGACTTAAACTTAAAACTTATCAGGAGAGACTTAAAGAACTTAATTTGTACAGTCTGGAGGAAAGAAGGGAGAGGGGGGACATGATTGAGACCTTTAAATATGTGAAAGGATTGAATAAGGTTCAGGAGGGAAGTGTTTTTAAGAAGAAGCTTAATGATAGAACAAGGGGGCACAACCTGAAGCTAGTCGGGGGGGAAGATCAGGAGCAATGTTAGAAAATATTATTTTACAGAAAGAGTAGTAGATGCTTGGAACAAACTTCCAGCAGAGGTAGTTGAAAAATCAACAGTCACTGAATTTAAACATGCCTGGGATAAGCACACATCTATCCTAAGATAAAGAGTACATACAGTATACACATAAGGGCAGACTAGATGGACCGTATGGTCTCCTTCTGCCGTCAATCTTCTATGTTTCTATGAGAGGGAGATAAAGATGGAGTACAGAAAAGAGTGAGAGATGGAGGGAATACCGAAGAGGGAAATAAATGGAGGGAATTTAATATGGTGACAAGCGCGAAGGAGGAAAGTGACAAGAATGGAATGAGAATGGTAATGTGGAGAAGAAAGATGGCAGGAAAAGAAAGTTAAGGAGGGAATGTGAAAAAGGAGGATGGCATGTGTAAATTAGGGTGAAAATGATAGAATGTGAAAAAAGGAGGAAAGAAAGGTGAATAAGGAGAATTGGAGGGATCATGTAAAAGGTTTACCCAGGGGTGTAGATGCCATAGAGGCAGGGGTGGGCTTATCACTTCTGGGGCCCCATGCAAAGTTGTGTATGGGAGCCCTAATCAAAGGCATTTTGCTATAACAAAATACAATAATTAACAGGAACAAATGATGGAGAGAATCAGCTTTCTGTGTCATGCAGTCTTGGCACTGACAGCATCACTGATATTATACCACTTCTACACACCAGCCGCTTCAAAAGTTTACTCAGAAGAGTTCTGGGGGGACCCTGAGAGGTGGGGGTCCCATGTAATTGCATGGGTTGTGTGGTGGCAAAGCACGCCACTCCATAGAGGCAGTGCAAGCACTTGCCCCTGGGTGTGTGGAACAGAATGTATGCCAATAATAAACATAATAGGTAGGGTCTGGATATTATGCTTCAAACACCCTCCCTGTGCTTCTCCCTCTCTCCCTGTTGCTAGTGTGCTTATACATTGGATAGAATCTGTTTATACACTCCAGCAAATGTATTTCTAGTTCACACTGTGCACTGATGATCAATAGTGAAGGTAGGGGCTGCAGGATCTATTGCCATGTTCCAAAGCTGTGATTGTTTTAGCTAATCACAGACACAAGCATACAGACAGCCACATGTGATTCAAATGCTAATTAGGTGCGGTGGTGATTGAAACAATAATTAGATGTGGTTATTCATATGCTAAATAGGACAGTGGCAGTGGATGGAATGCACAAGGAGGGCAGAGGGGAGAAGGGAAAAAGGCTGTGCTGACTGAGGCTGCATAATACTAGTTTGTTTATTCTTGCTGAGCTGACAAACAGGAGCGGAGCTATAGACCACCAGTCAAAGCTTGTGATTGGTGGTCTATGAAAATAGAATTTAGGGGGTGTGCTACTACTCTTTGTATTGTATTCCCTTACCCCCTGTATTGTATTCCTATACCCCTCTGTATTGTATTTTGTTGTATTCCTATACCCCTCTGTACTGTATTGTATTGTTTTTCTATACCCCCCCTGCATTTTATTGTATTCCTATACCACTCTGTATTGTATTGTACTGTATTTATATACCCCTCTATACTGGATTGGAATGGTGTGAACTGCGAAAATGAATTCCCTGTGTACTGTGTACCTGGCAAATAAAAGTGATTCTGTTCTAGGCACCATATCACCATATTCCAGATCTTTCAGAGTGCACACCAGCACCGCTTTTTTCACAGCTAGCTTCACTGCACACTAGTGCACATGGAGCTAAAGCGAAATGAAACCCGGGATTTTCACTTTTGTTCCTTGCCCATTGGGCATCCCGATTTGGGATGCTGCGGTATGTGAAACCCCCCAGATAGCCCATAAAAACAAACCTTTCCTATGGCACATGTGCAGGCTCTCGCCCAATTAGCGCCATATGCCTTGCATATTAATGATAGGCGATACAGGTTTGTTTAGATGCAGAGCTTGACAATAATGATCGGCAGGGGCTTGCAGTTCCCTTTAGGAAGCACTTGGATGTGCTCCAGCCACCAGCCTAAATCGCCAAGGGAACCAGGGCAAGGGTGAGTTTTGCTGTGAACTGGAAGGTTTCACACAGCAGGACATCCCAAATCAGATACCCCAGGGGAAGGTCAGGGGCCGGTCCTGTAGTCTATTAGACTCCAGGACCATCCGCCGAGGGTTCTGTTTTGCTTAATTCGGACCAAAACCCTTTCCAAAAACAGTGCTCAAATGCATCACTGGCCAGGGCAATTCAGATTGCTGCATAAAAAATTCATTTACGTTCGGTAATCAATTTTCAACTCCATCCTATGGATCTGCCAGTGGCCTACAAAGGAGTGCTGCTGGGTTTGTGCCATGCCTGCCATGTGAAACCCTGCCATCCGCCTAGAAAACGTACCTGTCCCCGGTCCAATGGCGCATATGCGGCTGCTTATTCAATCAGCTGCTTCAACGGTGCCCAGCATCCCTCACTTCCTTTAACTGTGCGTGGCCACGCACAGCCATTCAGCTGCTGTGGGTGTGCCTGCGCACAGCTAAAAGGGGAATACGACTGATGCCGGACCACCGGAAGTGGACCACGCCAGCCATTCAGCAAGGCCTGTTGCAGATACACGTACAGCTAGAAGTGAGCGGGGATGTGGCTGAGGCGCAGAAATGCGACAAGGACATCTGGGAGCAGGTGAGTGAAGCTGTCGATCCAGGGGGGTTTCACACAGCAGGGCATTCCAATTCGGGATGCCCCAGGGAGAGGAACTCGGATTGCCCTGGAGTCTTTTAGACAGGACCTCCGAAGTTTCTCTTTAATACCAGGAGGAAAAACACAGATATTACTTTGTATACATTTTGTAGTCATTAAGACAATATAAAGAAATATGTAAAATTTACAGAAGTGTTTTCTTCTGAATCCACTTTGCTTCAGTGATGCGGGTACTCTGTAAACAGTCCTTCGTGAAGTTGTCCCTTGTATGTATGTTTGAAAAATGCTGCTAATTAAGCAGATAAAATCCAGGAGTCATCAGGACTTGGCTCCTCAGAATTTACAGTTTGACAATAAATATTCAGGAGTCAGGACTGCTAACAAGACCTTTACAAGAAGATACATTTAAACGGGACCTTCACCATGATTTATTGAAAAGCTCAAACCCTTAAAAACGATTCCCCAGCATCTAAAATTAATAAGTTTTAAGTTTTTTGTCACTGACTTATTATTCTTTCCCCCACTTGGCTGCAACTCTGTTAAGGACTTTAGGATACGGGCGCCGCCATCTTGACTCAGAAGCATCACATTTACTGAGGAGAGGAGAGCGGGATAAAATACAGGGGGCGGGCTATAGCTGTACTTTGCTCAGACAGAGCAGAGCTGGGGTCAGGAAAAGGTAAGCAGTCCCAGAATGCAGAGCAGCACAGTCAGAAGGCACTTCCTGTTTGCAGGCTGCCTGATGTTCATTGAGCCGTCATCTTGGATGTTTAAAGACTCAAAACATGCAGTAGATGCAGTTAGGATGATTTTTAATGTGAGCAATCTGTATATACAGGGTGTGGGAAACATATAAGATAGGCTCTTATTCATAGTGAAGGACCGCTTTAACATGAATGCGTATTGTAATTCCATACCCCTCTGTATTGTATTGTATTGTATTGTATCATATTCCTATACCTCTCTGTATTGTATTGTTTTCCTATACTCCCATGTTATGTATTGTATTCCTATAACCCTCTGTATTGTATTTTGTTATATTCCTATACCCCTCTGCACTGTATTGTGTTGTATTCCTACACCCCTTTGAATTGTACTGTATTTCTATGCCAATCTGTATTGTATTGTATTCTTATACCCCTCTGTATTGTATTTTTCTCCTATACCCCTCTGTATTGTATTGTATTCCTATACCACTCTGTATTGTATTGTATTCTTATACCCCTCTGTATTGTATTGTATTCCTATACCCCTCCGTATTGTATTGTAGTGTATTTATTTACCCCTCTGTATTGTATTGGAATAGTGTAAACTGCCAAAAATACAATTCTGTGAGTACTCACCTGTAGAATTGTTTTTACTATGCATGGCACGGCCTGCTTCAAGAAGTCCTTACGTATAGGATATTCTGCCACAAGGTGGCGCAGTGCACTGCAGAAATGTTGTGGCTCCTCCCGGTACCATATAAAAACAGGATCACCAATAGACCTCTCCAGTGTTGACAAGCAGTTATACAAGAAGCCAGGAAATAAAAAAGGTAACAACCCCAACTAACTTGAAACAATCACCATAAAGAGGCAACCAAGAATAACGATAACAAGGGCGGGGTGAAGCAGTCCGAGCCATGCATAGTAAAAACAATTCTACAGGTGAGTACTCACAGAATTGTATTGCATGGCACGGCCTGCTTCAAGAAGTCCTTACGTATGGGATATCCAACAGCAGTGTCAGTAAGTTAGGGTAGGATCCCCAAAAGTAGCAGCAGGCAGTTCAGAACACTACCGCCTGAAGCACCTTGCGGCCAAATGCCGCATCAGCTGAGGCCTTAACATCAACCTTGTAAAACTTAGAGAAGGTATGAACAGAAGTAGTACAAGTAGCGGCCTTACAAACTTGTTCAACAGAAGCTTGGTGCTGAAAAGCCCAGGAGGCACCAACAGCATGAGTGGAATGAGCAGTAATCCAGAAAGGAGGAACCTTCCCTTTAGCAGAATAAGCTTGTACCACCGCCTGACGTATCCACTTGCTAATAGTAGATTTAGCCGGAGGCAAACCCTTCCTAGGACCAGCAGGAAGAACAAAAAGAGCATCAGATTTCCTGAAAGACTCAGTAGTAACCAAATAAAACTTCAATGCCCTGACAACATCCAGAGAATTAAGGGTCCGTTCCTTAGAATAAGCAGGGTTAGGACACAAAGAAGGCAAGACAATGTCCTGATTGAGATGAAAAGCAGACACAACCTTAGGCAAGAAATCCGGCTTAAGCCGAAACACCACCTTATCTTGATGCCGCTCAAAATAAGGAGGTTTGATGGAAAGCGCCGCCAGCTCAGAAACTCGCCTGACCGAAGTAATAGCCACCAAAAAGGCCACCTTAAGAGTCAGAATGGGCAGCGCAGCCCCACGGATAGGTTTAAAGGGAGGACCCTCCCAAACCGGTAGCATAGGTTTACGTGGCGGACGCACATGAGTAACTCCCTTGAAAAAAGTCTTAACAAACCGGTGATTGGCAAAGGATCTTTGGAAAAAAATTGCCAGAGCTGACACCTGTCCCTTGAGGGTACTAAGTTGAGGGCCCAAATCCAAACCATGTTGTAAAAACTGGGGATAGAAAACACCAGACAAGGAAGAGACTTGGACTCACACCAGGCAATGTAAGCATGCCAGACCCTGTAGTAGATAAAAGACGAGGACTTCTTCCTAGCCTGAATCATAGTATCAACAACAGAGGCCGGCAACCCCTTATCCATCAAGATGGAGGTTTCAGCAGCCAAGCCGTTAAAGCCAGTGTTTGAAAATTGGGATAGCACAGCTGTCCCTGAGTGAGAAGATCTGGATCCTTGGGCAAGATGTACAGGTCTACTGCCAACTACATGACGTCTGCAAACCCCACCCTCCTTGGCCAGAGGATCCTGCGACAGGGAGACAAATCTTGGAAGCTTGTGATTGTGGCGGGTCGCAAACAGGTCCACACCCGTCTGACACCAGCGGTGACACAGGGAGCGAAATACCTTGTTGCTGAGGGACCATTCCCCCAGCCGAGACGTCCCCCTGCTCAGGGAGTCTGCCTTCTGGTTCTCCAACCCCGGAATGTATACCGTCGAGATGCAAGGGACATTCTCTTTCGCCCAAGACAGTATCAGGGACACTTCCTTGAGGGCTCGCTTGCTCCGAGTCCCTCCCTGATGATTGATGTAGGCAACCGCTGCCTGGTTGTCCGAGCGGATCTGAACAGCCCGACCCCGAAGGTGTGTGGTCAGCTGAGAAAGAACCAACCTGATCGCCCTCAGTTCCAGGACATTGATGGGAGCATGGGCCTCCTGGGGACCCCACCGACCCTGAAACTTCAGAGAGTTCCAAAAGCCCCCCCAACCGGTCAGACTGGCATCTGTGGTGACAGTCTCCCAGCATGGCGGCAGAAAGGTCCTGCCCACTAGAAGGTTCCTTGAGTCCAGCCACCACGAGAGGGACTGTCTGGCCAGGGGGGACAGAGCAAATTCCTGATCCAGGGACACAGGGTCCCGATCCCAAACTGACAAGAGGTGCAACTGAAGATGTCTCATGTGAAACTGAGCAAAGGGGACCTCCTCGAAACAGGACACCATCAGGCCCACTAACTGCATCCCTTGCCGAATGGAGGGATGGGGACACAAGAGCAGAGCCCGTGCCTGCTTCTGAAGGCCCTCCACTTTCTGCTGAGGCAGGAATACCTTGACCTGAGAGGTATCCAGAGTCATGCCCAGAAAGGACCTCACCAAAGACAGAGACAGTGAAGACTTGGGAAAGTTGATCACCCAGCCGAAGGACTCGAGAGTGGAGGTCACCACCAGAGTATCCTTCTCGGCCTGATGAAGAGACTGAGCCACAATCAGAATGTCGTCCAGGTAAGGGAGGATGCGAATGCCCTGATTCCGCAGCAGAGCCATCACGCCCGCCAGCACCTTGGTGAACACCTGAGGCGCCAAGGTGATACCGAACGGTAAAGCAACAAACTGGTAATGCTGATCCTCTAGAGCGAACCTCAGGAATCTCTGATGACCCGGAAAGATTGGCATGTGAAGATAGGCATCCTTGATGTCCACGGTGGTCATGAAGTCGCTTGGGCGAAGGGTACTGACAGCCGAGCGTAGCGACTCCATGCGAAAGTGCTTGAACCTGACAAACTTGTTGAGACCCTTCAAGTCCAGGATGGGCCTCAAAGACCCGTCCTTTTTGGGAACCGTGAAAAGATTGGAGTAGAACCCCTGACCCTGTTCCTGGGAAGGCACCAGGCAAATGACTCCTGTTGAACTGCAAGGCGCAAACCCTGAGCTGACAGAGGGTTTTGAGACATCCGGGATCTGAGGAATCCTGGGGGCGGCCAGGCTGCAAACTCTATCTTGTAACCGGAGGACACTACCTCCTGAATCCACCGGTCTGAGACGCGGAGCCTCCAGACGTGAGCAAAGAGCCGAAGCCTTCCGCCCACCCGGATGGGTGAGGGCGCCTCCTCATGCCTGAGGGGGCTTGGGAGGGGGTTTGGGCTTGGAACCCCATGAGAGACCGGGACGACCACAGGATCTGCCACGGCCCCAAGAATCTCTGCGGCTACCCGAGAAGAGGGAGCCACGACCTCCTCTGGGAGCACAAAAGGAGGGGAGGGAAGCGGAGGGCCCCCGAAAGGGCCGAGGATGCTTCCTACGCTGAGGTAGTCTACCATCCTTGACTAGAACATCCAGATGCTCACCAAAGAGCCGCAGCCCCGCAAAGGGGAGCCCAATGAGAGCCTTCTTAGCAGCAGCGTCAGCTGCCCACTGACGCAACCAAACAAAGCGGCGCATAGCCACCAAGAGGGCAGAGGCCCTACCACCCAGCTGGACCGCATCATCCATGGCAGTAAGGACAAAGGCAACAAAATCAAGAGGGCCCTATAAGCCTCCCTCCTCCTACCAGCCATAGCGCCATCAGTGAGACTCTTGAGCTTTTTCTTAAGGGCAATAGCTGTAATGGCAGCGGCGCAGACCGGATGCAGCCCAACCTTCACATATGTAAAGGCATGGCAGGCCAGCTGATCCATATGCCGGTCCGCGCTGTCCCGCAGTGTAGTAGTGTCAGGGGAAGGCATGACCGAGGTGTTGGACAGCCCTAGAACGGGAGCGTCCACCTCAGGACACGACCATCGCTTGACCAGGTCAGCAGGAAAGGGATACCTCTTATCTAACCCTTTGGGCACTGCGGGCAATCTATTAGGACGTTCCCACTCCTTGAGCACCATATTAGAGAAATGGCCCTGCTCAGGGAACTCCAGACATTGTTTATCAGGACAAAAGAGCTCACCCTGCTTCCTCTTAGCCACCTCAGGGGGGGGCAATGTGCAAGGTTTCAAAAATGTCAGACAACAGTCTATCAGTGTCATCAGGGAACCATGAGTCCTCCCCGGACGCAGACCCAGGGTCACTGTCGTACCGCTCCTGCTGGTCCCCAGAGGAGTCAGAGTCCTGGAAAAGCTCCCCCTCCTCTAGGGAGTAACGGCCACCAAAGGCATCAATTCCCTGATCCTCCTCAGCAAAGAGGGAGGGCGTAGGAGCCAGGTGCCGCATCTTGCCAGTGGCCTTACCTGGAACAGGCCTGGCAAGCTGCCTTTCAATGCTGGCCACACAGGGTAAGGGCTAATAGAAAGCCACCCGGGATGCCCCCCCAAGGGATGCCCCCAGAAGAGCCAGAAAATGGGAGATGAGGAGCGGTAAGTAGCAGAACCGGGAGAAACCCCAACCCACAGTTGTCCCGCCTGAAAGACATAAGCAACATGCAAATAAGCATCCCGCAGGAAACAAAAAAACCCAAAGGGGACTCACGGACCAAGGAGACCGAAGGCAGAGGATCACCAAGCCACCAGACCACGGGAGGAAGCGACACAGGAAAAGATCCCCACCACAGCCCAGGGAGGAAGAGGGGCCCCAAACTGGCGCCGGCATGAGAACCTCGAGGGGCGGGCCGCGGGGGGACGACCAGTCATCCCCCGGACCGCCCCCCCCCCACCGAAGAGCGGGAAAACGGCGCTCACTTGACCGCGCCGCCGCCATCACAATACAAAAATGGCTCACAGCCATAGCGCCGCCCAGTGGCGAAAAAACATTGTTAAAACCCCTCGCCGCTACCAAACGCCCCCCCCCCCCCGGGCACACGCCGGGGAGAGGGGGAGAGGAGAGTGAGCAGGCAGCGGTGAGAGCCGGGCCAGGGAAGGGGACCCCAGAAACCAGAGAAACAAGGCACACATCCCCAAAAACACTCACCCCCTCAGAAGTTAGGACAGGAACTCTGCATCCCTCAGTAGGCTCACCATAAAGCCTATGGCCGGCTACCCTTTGTGGTACAGGATCTGCGGCTTGGAGCAGCGCTCCTTGAGCACCTGACCCTAGTGCTCCTCTACCTTCACCCGATCCGTCAGCCGAGACTGGGAGGCACCGAGGGTCCGGAAACGGGTCCGCAGGCCTGGTTGCCCCGCTCACCTGCGCAATATAAAGAGCCATCTTCTATCTTCACAGTATCACTGCAGAGGAAACACAGGAGAGGTCTATTGGTGATCCTGTTTTTATATGGTACCGGGAGGAGCCACAACTCTTCTGCAGTGCACTGCGCCACCTTGTGGCAGAATATCCCATACGTAAGGACTTCTTGAAGCAGGCCGTGCCATGCAATAGGAAAAATAATTTCTTGTGCACTGTGTACCTGGCAAATAAAAGTTATTCTGTTATAGGCACCCTAACACCTTATTCCAGATGTTCCAGAGTGCACCCCAGCACCACTTTTTTCACAGCTAGCTTCACTGCACGCACAGCCATTGAGTTGCGACCGCCGGAATTGGACCACGCCTGCTATTCAGAAAAGCCTGTTGCAGGTACACGCACAGCTGGAGGTGAGCAATGATGTGGCCGCAGCGCAGAGATGTGGTGAGGGCATCCGGGAGCAGGTGAGTGAAACTGGCGAACCAGGGAGTTTCACACAGCAAGGCATTCCAATTCAGGATGCCCCAAGGAGAGGAACTCAGATGGCCCTAGAGACTTTTAGACTTCAGGACCTCCGAAGTACCTCTTTAAAACCAGGAGGAAAACACAGATATTATATTATTTGATTATTTTACGTGTATACATTTTGTAGCCATTAAAGAGGAACATTTCAGGTATTGGTGCATTAAAAAAACTCAACTCAAACCTTGCTTGCTCACCCCCACTGCCCCTCTGGTTTTGCAATTTACAACTTTAAACCTACCTGTCCGGTCGCATCACGCTCCGGTATCCCTCGGTCTCGCGCCGTCTCCATCCCATCATGCACTCAGAGCCAGAGCTAGGCTTTCTGGCCTTCTGCACCCGGGGCACATGCCCCCCTGTCCCCCTCTAGCTATACCCCTGCATGCACTGCACCACCCCTCAGATCTCACACATGCGCAATCGTAATACATAGGCTGCAATGACACTCAGCGAATGTCCTGCAAGATTTGAAGAGCAGCGTGGGACATTTAAAAAGGGATGGCAAAGAGTAAGTATGGCTAAGGCTTGCAGTCTTCACTCTGGGATGGCTAAGGGGGGGGGGGGGTGCAAAGAAGCCAGGAATGCTGCCGGATTTCCGCGTTTTAGATAATGCCAACAACCAAAAGGCAGTGTGGAGGGGGGGGGGGGAGATGTTTAGAGAGGAACATCAGAAAAGGTCTGATGTTCCACTGTAAGCCAATATAAATAAATATAGAAATATGCAATTATTACAGAAGCGTTTTTTTTTTTCTGAATCCACTTTGCTGCAGTGATGCGGGTACTCAGTAAACAGTCCTTCGTGAAGTTGTTCTTTATATGTATGTACAATAAACTGCTGCTTAGTAAGCTAATAAAATCCAGGAGTCATCAGGCCTTGGCTCCTCAGTAGAATTTATAGTTTGACAATAAATATTCAGTAGTCAGGACTGCTCACAAGACCTTTTCAAGGTGATAAAATTAACTTTAATGCGTCATGGATGTGTGAAGAACACAATGAAGTCGCTAACTTCACGCATTGCCTGAGCGTTTCAGTCGTTTTAGCAGGAAGGCCCTAAAGTCATCCTCACTGTCCACTGCTGAGAAAAGGGACAATGAATATTCATCTGGTGTCCCTGGAAACAGCGTGATGATCAATACCTTTCATAGTAATGAGTCAGGATGAGGAGGCAGTGACATGGGGAATTTGCTTGAAATGGATAATGAATAGCCTTTAGTTTGAAATCTTGGCATTTGAATAACCTGGCAACGTTCCTGGGAACATGAGAACAGGGAGTTCAATGCTGATATTTTCATCAAATTATTGTCTGTCATAAACACAGCAAATCGGATAAAATGCTTGCAACTCAAGATTTTATATCGATATAACTTTATACATTTCTGGTTTCTAAACAGGCCTGTCAGCAAACTCCAGAATACTTTCTATTTCCACTATGTGGTGGGCCTATAAGCAGCCAAGGATTAGTATTCATTCTAATACATACAAGGTGAACATATCAATTTATTGAAAGTAATAAAAAAAGGCAAACATATCCCCAAGTACATATCCCACACTGTGGAAAAGAGTTTCCAGCTGCCTAACAAAGCCATACAAACATATGATATATATATATATAATATCATCTATTGCTCCTGTCCACACTGGGCTAAAAAGAGATACTTGCCTCTCCCCCCACAGTTGCTCAGGAGATGTCCAGCTCTGTAAATCTCATGTAGAGATTACTTCCCCCAATGCCCACACTGGATCCTGGAGGGGGCAAAGCCTGGTACAACGACCAACATTGTGGTGAATGGAGAGGACATTGACATGATATGACATGCCCTGGAATCCTTGGGACGTGTGCAAGCTGCAGGACCACATCTTGGCAGCGGCAGAATATTACACAGCTGGACATCACCAGAGAAGCTGTGGGGGAGAAGAGGCAAGTATCTTTTACTTTATTATCCCAGATTGGATTGTTCTTTTAATACCCCACACATATGTGCTATTTGTATTTTTCCTTTCAATATTTTTTATTATGTTCCAACACATCTCATACAAGATGCAGAATAAAACGTATGAAAAGTAAAGTGCATAGTGGTACATATGACAAGATAACCAAGTTAACTCACTTTTGTTGAGTCAATAAAACCTTTTAGCAGACAATCATAAGCCATAAATATGTCTGTAAAATTTTGACAATACTAAACAAACAGAGAAAGAAGAACAATAGGCCTACAGAGAATGCCAGATCGGTGACTGCCCTTTTTTGCTGATAGACTGCCCATGGACATGCCTAGATGGCCATACCCACCCAAGAGGAACAGATCTTTTGGAACCCGGAGTGCTTATCTTGCATGATGGCTGTTCATTTCCATTGATCATGAAAGAATTCCTTCTAGACTTGAATTTGTGAAAATTAATGGAAAATCACTTCCTCGATCCCACAATAGACTGCTGGGCTGCTGGGAAGATAAAAGTCGCCAACTTGTGCTGCATGTGAGTGAGGATTTTGCAATGTTAGAGAGGAGATAAGGCTGAACACCCAAGAGTATCTGAGCTTTAAAGAGAGAGGAGATAAGGCTGAACACCCAAGACTAAAATCGAACTACCATACTACAGCATGTACACCATATATGGTGCATGGTCCCCTCCTTACCACAGCCCCAGAAGCTGCCAACTCCGGTTCTCTATACCTGTTCCTCAATCCCTTAGCAAAGTCCAGACCTGCGCAGTCATGTGACTTGGACTGCTTCTGACCCCCAAAAGAGATGTGCAATTGTGCCCAGGCTTCCTGGAATCCCCTCCCCATTGCAGTGAATGAAGCCATGCCTTTATTCACTGTGACTCATAAAAAGCTTCACTGGTAGAGTTCCCTCTACCAGTGTGCACTATTAACATATGTTAATCACTTCCTCATTCACGTATGACTGGCAATCACGCTGTGTGTATGTGTTGGCTGTTGCACTTTAGAAAGCAGAAAATATGTGAAAAAGTATGGTTAAACTTACAAGGATATACCCCCACAAGACCACGGCCACTACAAGACCATGCCCATGTACATGTGAGTATTTTTTGTTGGAAAAAGGTGGCAACCCTACTTGCCCTACTTGCAATCAGTAGATGGCCTCCAACAGAAAGGTGGGCTTGCACATGATGGGGCCACATCCTCATTAAAGGTAAGTAAATGTAAGTGGATAAAACATGAGTGTAGATTAGGGGGGGGCGCAACTGGGCAGCAGTTCAGATCTGAGGGTCTGGTTAAATAGTCCACCAAAATAAACGTTACCTTTGAACTAAAAAGGAGCTACAGATGCTGATGGAGTGGAGGGAAACAAGGCACTAAGACCAGACCCGCACCAGAGCTGACATTGCTGAAACACCATCAGGACATTACAGCCAGTGAGGGGCATCCCTCATTACAGCCAGTGAGGGGCGTCCTGCCATTCCAGCCAGTGAGAGCATCCCTCATTCCAGCCAGTGAGGGGCATCCCTCCCACTGAACCACCAATGAGGTTAAAGAAAAAAAAAGCTAGCCTCCCAGATGCCCCACTGCCGCAGCCTCTCAGATGCCCGCCACCACCGGCCTCGAGTGTGCAGCTGAGCGCTTACACTCGGGGCCGGTGGTGGCGGGCGCCTAAAAGGCTGCAGCAACCTTCCAGCCAGTAACGGGTGACGGCACAGGACAAGTCCAAGCTCAGCGGGACGCCAGGACCAGCTGCTCGAAATTGGGATTGTCCAAGGAAAATTGGGATGGTTGGGGGGTATGCACAATAGGCACTGCCAGGTTTTGCCAAATTATTCAGCAAGTGAGCAGCAAATTCCGATCATGTAAATAGAATGTTGTTCTATAGTAGAAGCAGTAATTTTGCCTCCTATATGCCAAACACCAGAGTAAGCTGTTCTTGTATCAGACACATTAATGCGCGAGGCTCAGTGTTCCATGCAGCTTAACAAGCTTCTGCCTTGTCTGAGCTGTCTTGTTTTGTTCACTAATTGGATTTGGACTCCAAAGCAGTCACAGTGGTGCTCACTGTGGATCAGATTATCATTGGAGCAATATCTGTGACTAACCACAGCCTGGAAAATCACAGGCGCATCATCTTGTAACAATGTCCAGTTCCAAATGCAATCATGAAAAGCATTTAGTAAAGTCGGCCGGTCATCCTGTTAACTTTCAAAGCAAACTTATTTGTTATTTCCAGCAAAAAGAAAAACACCTGCAGGTTTAATTCCATGGAGTCCTGAGGGCTGAAGCAGTCTCGTTTCTGTGCTATCAGGTCTGGTGACGGCAGATGTGCCACAAGAGAGCAGGCTATCTTTTTGGTTGGTTGCAAACGGCGCACCACATGAGCGTTCACAGCTGATAGCGGATTCTCAAATGCACTATCCGGGAAGGTTGGGGGGGCACACTTTCAGCTTTGGAGCCCAGAAACCAGACTACTTCAGCCCACAGATCAATGTGGTAAAGTGCCTGTGGCCAATCAGGTAAGTATAGTTTTTTGGATGAGCAAACAATTTAATGTTTGTATTCAAAGGGACAGTCCAGGCAATGGCAATAGCAAGCAGCTCACCTGATGCCTGTCCTATGTGCCTCTCCTCCATTTCCTTCAGTGCAAAGTATAAGCTGTAGCAAGTCTCCCCCTCCAGGACCACAAACTGATCTCAGGACGGATGCCATGACAGCTCAGCAATGACTTGGAAATGAAAATGAAGAAAGCAGATTCACTGTTTGCATATCTTCCAAATTCTAAGGGCGGGAAAGAGGCACAATGTGTAAATTAAGCCACACCCCCTCATTGATGGATAGATAGGGGATAGGAGGTTACAACAATATAAACACTTTTAATAGGCAAATGAATCATTTATTGGTGCAGATCTAAATATTACACCTCAAGTATGGACAAATGAGAACAACCAGGGAGACATACTCAAAAGAAGGACAGTCCCTCCAAACGATAGTTGGAATGTATGAACAATGACCACCCCACCCCCCCCCCAAAAAAGGGAACACAGTTGCACACACCATAGACATGAACATATGTAACACATGAATATTGTATTTAGGCTTTTAACAAAAAAATAAGATCTGGACATTCACATACAGAGGTGATCACTTTTCAAAGAATGGAATACAGGCAGCAGTGTCTGGAAAGTGTAACAAGACGATTGTAACAAAATAAACATACATTATATGTACACAATCCATGTGGAAAGCTGCCAAGCATCATGGTGTGTCTGATACAATGTACAACTCCAAGTTCACACTCTGGATATTACTGCAGAAAATCACTTGTAAAAATCATACTAAAAAAGAAAAGACTATGAACATTTCTTTACAATGGCACCATCTGACCCCATGAGGGTCCCCTTCAAACCCCTGCCGCTGTCCTCCACCACTCACCTAACTCCACAATCCCCTGTCCCCAAATTCATATAAAAAACCCATCCAAAGTATTAAAAGCAAGATAACATCTAATACACAAATTCCCTGGTGAGCAAAC
Organism: Gastrophryne carolinensis; assembly: GCA_027917425.1. Classification (NCBI taxonomy): domain Eukaryota; kingdom Metazoa; phylum Chordata; class Amphibia; order Anura; family Microhylidae; genus Gastrophryne; species Gastrophryne carolinensis. Next base: position 423,031,487 of record CM051234.1, read on the forward strand.
ATGCCACTGCACAACACACACCACGCCACACCATCTAAGCCAGTATATAAGCTTCAGTTTAAAGTGGGACCAAACCGGGCCTCAGCTGAAGATGGAAAACTGGGAAGTAGAGGAGAAAGCCGCTTTTAGACATCAATATGATGCAAATAGCTGACTGTAGGACTGTCCACTTCAATATCACAGATGCAAGCGGCAGCACCAGCACCATACATCAAATAAACCATACAACTTCAAATAAAAGACTTCCATAAGATGACACAATTAGCACAGGATCACAGGCGGCATCACAAGATCCATCCATAATGCTTCCACAATGGGGAATTCAGTCAGCTAGACCAGGGTGGGCCAGGCTGGCTGCCTATGCTGCTTTTAGATAGGCTGCGGCGGGAGCGTGCATGAGGCCGGGGATGCGGCAGCAAGTCAATGAGAGCTGTTTGGCAACACAGCGAACGGCTCTCATTCGCTGGGAGGCCCGGGAGTCTTATAGATTCCTGGACCGATCAGCGCGGGTTTTGGTCTACTTTAATGACCAGGTCAGCGACGTGGAGCTTGAAAGCGTAATTAGGATGTGATTTCCTCACTAAGTAGACAGACATAGCAGGAAGAAGAGTGCTGGAGGGACTTAATGTAAGGTAAGCTACTGAAATGGATTTATTAAAAAGTGGACCAACAGTAATAAATGACTTAAACCAGACAAACACAAGAAGCAGTGTCCATATACATCCCTCCCCGGGGCAATTTAGATTGCAGCACATACAAATTAATTTACCTTTTTCTAACTTCTGCTGGGGTCAATTTTAAAAACAAGATGATGGCTCATGCATTTGCAGGCCACCTGCAAACAGGAAGTGCTGCTGGGCTTCCTGTTACTGTACATTGTCAGTTATGTCATTTGAAAAAGGAAGCTCTAAAATGTCCGTTACTTGTCTTTTCCAACTGTGCCAGACAGTTGGTCCGGTTTAACTTGGGTTGATAAATCCATCAGTGTGTAGTGAACATGTATTGCAAGCAGCAGCTGCCAGGCCTCCAAAGTATGGAGGATAAGGATAAATATGGCTACCTCCCTTGCACAATTAGGAATTCTAGAAGGCATCCTGATTTGGGATGCTCCACAGCGGGAACGCTAACTCCCCATCCAAGCTGCACTCCCAACCCAAGCCCCACCCATACTCCAAAATAAGATACAAATATGCTTGCTCAGGAAATCTAATGGCAGCAGTTTCAGCATTGTGAGGGGTGAGCAAATCTCCTCTGGGGCATCAAAGTGGAACAAAACCCAGCATTTTGACTATCCTGGGTTACAGTCCTCCCCGATCAGGGATGCCCCGCTATGTGAAACCCCCCAGGTTGCCTGAACAAAATCACCTCTCCCTGGTCCTACAGAGCAGCGTACTCGCATCCGCTTCTACTCCTTTGTCTAAGGCGAGCAGATCTGAGTGCGCTGATGGCCGCATCCCCCGCTACCCTCTAACTGCGCAGCCCATTTACAAATGCCATGCTAAAGGGACAACAGGCATGCGCCATTGGACCGGGAAAGAAGGCAAGATTCGAGTTTCACACACCGGGGCATGTGTTTGGATGCCCGGGGGGAAGGGAATCGAGTGGCCCTGGAATCTTAAGCCTGTGTTGTATTTTCTCTGCTCGTCTCAATATTTGGCAAATTCTCTGTCACACATATGATGTGTGACAAAGTGCTAAACTCTAGCACTTGCTTAGGAAGCCATGGCTGTGTAAAGCTCAGGCAGAACTCGGGCCAACATGAACCTGTTACCAGAATGTGCTACAAGTTCTTTTTATTAGATAGATATAGATATTCTGAGATTTTAATAAATAACAGCTGCCTGAGATGCCATATTGTCCACACACAGGTCTAGCTATGGTAAATGTGAGCGGGCCCTGGTGCAAGCAAAGGGCCCCAGCAATGCTAATACAGTAACATTATAATGCCACATTCAGCCCCTAGGATGCCATTTTTAAAGGGGAGCAACACCCCTGTCGAGTATAAGACTCTTTATTGGACACCCCTCTTGAGATACCCCCAGATCACCCGATCCACTCACCTCTTAGACAAGCCCTAGCCACGGCCACATCCCCAGCTTACCTCTAGGTAGGCACGCAACTACGCTGGGTCTTGCTGAATAGCAGGTGCGGGCAAGCCCACAGCTAGTGCCGAGGGCAGGGATGCAGCCGGGGGCACTCACTCCATTCAGATATCTGACATCAGTGCAGTAAGACACCAGAGTGCCCCTCAATTCAGCTTTGCTTTTCTAAACATTGTTTCTCTACAGACTATAGATTCTGATTTTTCTGAATGGAAAACCAACGACCAACGCATGTGCTGTGGCAACAAAGAAAAAGTGATTTTAAGGGCAAACCCAAATCTAGATCCCCCGCCAGTGATGAACAAAACCCAAGAAAGTCCATTTCTTGTGTGTTGTCCCTCTTTAAAGTGAAACAATACCTGTGAGCTTCACTATCCTGGGTTCTGATCCTTGCCAATTTGTGATGCCCCGCTATGTGAAACCCCCCAAATCAGCCATTAAATGTACCTTTCCCCAGTCCCACAGCGCATGCGTGGGCTTTCACTCAATCAGGGCTGTATGTTGTGCTTATTAATGTCAAGCACACAGGCTCGAGGGTGCGTTCCCGCCCCCCCATGCTATTGAAGTCAAAGGTGAGTTTTCTGGGGCCCCCGGGGTGTTTCACACAGGGGGGCATACCAATTTGGGAAAGGTCAGTGACCTAAAAGACCTCAGGGCTGCCACCCAGCTTTTAGTTCTGCTTTACAGCAGACCTAAAATTAAAAAAAAACTATTTGGGATACCCTGGTTTGGTTGGCTTTCCCATTGAGCATATCCCCCTATTCCTTCTTGCTTCCACAGCACATGCACGAGCCTCCTGTAATGATCTTTTATTGCAGTATGCCACCCAATGGCTATCTCCCTGTGGGCTGTGCGCACCCATCAGCAGCTATACAAATTTGCCTGGTGGTACAATCAGGGTCTGCTCCAGGTTTATGTGGGCCCTCGGGCAGCATGGTGTCAGGGAGCCCCTTTGTGGTGAAGAGTTGCGTCACATCACCGAGGGACGTCCAAAATCTGGATGCCCTCTAAGGATCATGCTATTGGGACCAAAACTCTAGTTTTGGTCTACTTTGAAACTTTGAAGCACACCAACACCCATTTAAACCTGACCTTGGAGTATAAACAAATTTAGATTTTCCTGATGTTGGATGCCCCTGTGGTGAATGCATTGTGGGATCACCAGTTTGAGTTAATGACCAAACCAGGGGGGTTCGTTCTATCCCAAATTGAGATGCCCCTGTAAAGCAGACCAAAACCCAAGGGTGGCATTGCTTGCATAGTGGGTATGTCAGTGATCCCAGGGGGTTTCACACAGTAGGCTATCACAGATTGGGATGCTCCAGGGATAGGAAATCAGCTGGGGTGGGCAACTTAAAAGCAGAACAAAACCCAGCACTTCCTCCCCTGGAATTTATATCGAGATGCCCCATTGTGTGAAGCCCCGCCATTTGAAGAGATGTGGGCACCAGCTGTGGCGGTGCCCTCCCAGTCTACCGGCGGCCAAGCGCAGTTGCACACCCCAATGCTGGCCCAGTCAGTGAGCCCCCCCAGACGGTGAGGGCCCCCGGCAGCTGCCCCCCTGACGCCAGCCCTGGGCACAACATGCAGGGATGCCAGAGGCACCTGGTGCATGTGCTTTGGGAGCGAGATGAGGGGCATCCCATATCAGAGGCAAGTCTTTTAGACTCTAGAGATGGGTTATAAGGGTTTCTGTTGTTCCTACTTCTGTTCCTAACTCTAACTAAAGTAAATGAATACTATTGTCTAACACAGCCAACAAGCTGCTTCTGGCTATAACGTACGTCCATATGAAGTGTATTTAGCCTAGGCTTTCCTGTATATAATAATACTGACTACCTTATCCTCCTGTATCCATACCTGTAGATTGGCAGCTCCTGTCACATGACAGGTTCGCTTTGAGGTAAGTGAATGGCGCAGGCGGGGTCCAGGCTGGATTGGGGCAGGGGGTGCAGTGCGATGAACGGCCAGCAGGGGGAGCCGGAGAGACGGAAGCGGGCTGCGCACTGTAGAAGGAAGTGTAAAGGAAAATAAGAAACAGGAAGAGACACAGGCTCGGCCAGCGAGACCCCGACACTCGGGGAAAGTTCCAGGGCGGCTGCGGGGAGGGAGCCGGGCGCGCTGACAGGCATGAGACACTGAGGAGACGGCTGTGGCGGGAACACTGGCACTATGTCTTCGCTGCTGAGCCTGCTCCTCCTGTTCGGTAAGTTATGACCCACCCCCCAGTAGCGCTGCTCTGTAGTGTCTCTCCATATTGTACACTTACCACAACCCCCCTTCCCCACGGGTCACCTGACCTCACCCAGTGCTCTGCTTACCTCAAGAAGGGGGTGGGGTGGCTGAGTTTCTGTTTCCCACACTGAGGAGAAGTCTCTCCCTGCTCTGGTGACACCCTGGGCTCCTCTGTGCACCTTCCTATATAGGGACGTAGGCTGAGGAGAATCTCCTCCTAGCAATAAAGGTCTTATTCTGCCCTTATTTCTAATTTCTTCCATTCCAGGGCACCACCAGTAGCAACGTGTGGGTTAGCTCTTAGCTGTATGCGGGGACTGCAAGATAGAAAAAACTCCTCTCAGCCAATATTAAATTGGCCCAGATCCATTCCCTCCCCCTCCGGGGCATCCAAAATCGGGATGCCCTGCCTTTCGAAACCGCCCAGGTTGCCCATACACTTACCTTCTTTTCCGGTCCAACGGCGCTTTCACAAGCCGCGCCTGCATCCCCGCTATCCCTCTAGCAGGGCGCGTCCCTGAGCCAGGCATTTGTGAATGGCCGGCGCGGGCACACTCCCTGTTAGAGGGTAGTGGGGATGTGGCCGTCAGCGCACTCGGATCCGCTCACCTTAGAAGAAGGGACATGGAACCTGGTGAGTTTGTTTCGGCAACCTGGGGAGTTTCACACAGCGGGGCACGGGACAAAACTCAGGATAGTCTGAATCCTGGCTTTAGTCCACTTTAAATATAAAAATGGGGGGGCTTCCAGCTGCAGCGTTTCTGGAGACCCCTGTTAGATGCCTGAAGTCAGCTCCTAAGCAGATAGCATGGGATTGTGCAGAGTGAGGGAAGCTCGTCTGACGGGGTCTGAGCCCGAGGATCAGGAGCCCGCTGCAGCTGGCTACCTGATCTCCACGACTTGCATGGTGGCCCTGCTGTGTGCCCCCCACTGAACCCTCCATGACATCCTGTGAGAGACATGCTGCCCCAGGGCTGCTGGGTGGGGGGCCTGAGCTAGGGGCTCCCAGCTATTGTTTGGTTTGAGTGTTTGGTGCTTACTACTGGATGGAAAGCCATGCTGTTTAGAGCTCAATCAGAGCATGACTGCCAGTGTTTGGGGGAGCAGACACTCTCGTCGTGAGGGGGCGTGGCCATTGGCCCTGCAACCTGCCTGTTGGCTAATTTTGAAAAGGGGCCGGCCGCACCTGTGACGCCAGTGTGGCTTCAGCCTTACAGTGGAGGACAGGAGGAGGGGGGGGCGCATTTGCGTGGTCTGCCGCTCCTCTTCTCCTCACTAGTGGCACGAGGCAGCTCCATCTTGTTTGGTGTCCGGAGGTCCCTGCTGCACCCCCTGATCTTCGCCTGGCAGCTCCTGCACAGCTTCCTGGTTCACCTGAGCTGAGAATCAACTCCAGCATGGATGCCGCCCCACGGTTTTCACTGGCCAGGTAGGGCACTCTCGAGGGCTAAGCCTTTTGACTTTTACAGATTCTTTCTGAATCTGACATTGTTAATGTTGCAAGGTGGGGGTTCGGAAGCTGCTGCATCCTTGGTTGATGGGTTGATCTCAGCTGCATGGAGGTTGCTTTTCTGGTGCTGGCAGGTCTGACCAGTAGTTGATAGGGTGTGTGGACCAGCGCTCCAGCTGTATTGCTTAGCAGTTAGAGCAGCCATTTTACCATGTCGGAGACACCAGGGTTTTGTGTTTTACCGGAGAGTGGAATCCTGTGCGCTGGGTGCACTACAGTCCTGCATCGACTTGCTGGCAGGTTCCACGCCTCAGTCATATCAGGCTCGGACTTGTCAGAGTGGGATACCCTCTCGGAGGGTATTTGTGTCGCAGTTCCTCCTTTGGACGTGGGGGACAGGGTGGCTCGGTTGGAGAGCATGGTCAGTGGCCTTCATCAGCAGGGGCATCCTGAGTCTTTCTCTGACGGGCTGGGCAGGCAGGCTACCATCAAATGTAGGCATTATTCAGAGGATTCTAGCTCTTATGTCGAGGACCTATTTAGAGGTTCAGGATCTGGTTCTGGCCGGTCGGAGGGGGAGGGGGTTTGTCCGGCAGCAGAGAGGAACCGGGAAGCCATGCATGAGACAGGGAATCGCCCAACGGATCAGATTGAGGAGCTTATTGAGGCAATGTTGGAGGTGCTGCACCTCTCTACTCTTCGTCCAAGGCAGAAGAAGGGTGAACCCTACAAACGCCAGAAGGTCAGGTGGTTTTACCCAGGCTTGCCCATTTTGGCAGGCTGGTGTTTTTGCCTCTACAGGCTGCCAATATCTTCCAGAATTCAATTTAATCTAACCTTAAAAGCGGAACAAAACCTGCGATCCTTGACTTTATTGGGTTTAGTTGCGTGCCCCTGGGGCTTCCCAAATCAGGATGTCCCACTGTGTGAACATCTTCAGCAAAGGCCTCCCTTTGATTTGAATAGGGAGAGATAGCTGCCCCAGTCTATCTCAATGGCTGGGGCGGGAGCGCCCTAACGGGATGCAGGGTATGCATCCGTTCTCGCTCCCCATTGTAAACAATCGGAGCAATGTGTATATATACATATATAGTCTTAAAATATAAGCCCCAATGTAGCTGGCCAGGACCACCTCCTGTTCTTAATCCTGATCCTGTCCTCTGACTCTTGTCTTTAGAGTTTCACACGTGCTGCTCCACTCTGGCATGCCCTGCCCCATACAATTCTGCACTATCCAACTCTTCAGAATTGCCCTTAAAGTGGAGCAAATCCCAGCAGCGGCTGGTCTGGAATCTAAAAGCTTCCAGGGTCGGCCACTGGCTTTACCCCAGGGCATCACCCCGCGAATGCCATGCTGTGTGAGACCCCCCAGTTCACCCATAAACACTCACCTTTCCACGCCCGCTATGTCTACGTCGGCCGATGGCTCTCTTTGTTTTCCAAGGGGAGCGCTTACTGCTGCATCCCCAGCATCGTGTCTGCGCTCCCGTCCCAGCCATTCAGCTGGGGCGGGAATGCAAACACTGCCAGGGATGAGCAATGAGGTGAGTTGTTCAGGGCTTTCTGGGAGGTTTCACACAGCAGGGCATCTCCAGTCGGGGTGGCATGAAACAAAACTTGGAAAAGTGAAAATCACGGGTTTTGTTTCACTTTACAACCTACTTATTATGTGAAACCCAACCTCTGGTGTAAAGTGACAAAACAGGTTAGGGGGGAAAATGATGGGTAAAACTCTCAGCCGGCAGACTTGACCCCATGAAGTCTGCAGACTGTTGGTTATATAGATTTAGCCTCTGGGGCTAATAGTACGATCCTCGTCTGGTCCTCAGCGTCATGTGCTGCATTCAAATCAGTGCAGGACATGCATAAGGGGTCATCTATTACACTGTTTCTTAATGTTTTGGTCTGGTAACCCTGCGGGTGTACAGCATTGTTCTGAAGGTACCACCAAGTATTTTGGATCTGGTATATTATTTTAACAGTAAAATATTATTGGTTTAAAAGGTGCTACAAAGCCTGTGACCTACTTACTTTGTTAATATTAATAATCTCCTCCTTGGGGGTACTTGTTTGTAATTGCTTGTTGCTAGGGGGTACTTGGCATACAAAAGTTCAGGACCTCTGATCTAATGCACTCTCCTGCTCCCACGCAACAGGTGGCAGGGACGCTCACCATAGCGAGGTGAATAGCACTCTTTTTCAGCACCGCTGAGCTTGGAGATCTGCATCCCACATGACTACGTGGGATCGAGCCTGCAGGCTAGGAGGTAAGTGCACAGTTTTTTATTTTCTTCCAGCTTGGACGGGGAACTCCAAAATAATATGCTTCACAGACTTGTCACCTTTCGGAGCTTAGAAGGGCAGGGCCAAGTTCATTGCCATATCTGTTTGTCTGTTGCACAGCTTGTCACATAATACTGCGTGAGTCTATTATTTGTTGTCACATCTGACTCCTAATCCCTTGCAAATTAGCAGTCTATTACCTGTCATACCCTCCTGAAATCTTTACATTATAGTGCAACATGGAAGATGATGGCACTTTTAAAAGTGGACCAGTCACCTGAATTTTCACTACCCTGGTGATTTGTTCTTGGCCCTGCGGCACCACAATCTGGGTTGCCCTGCTGTGTGAAACCCAGCCGAATCCCAGGAAAGAATACCTGATCCCTGATCCACCCCTGAACTAGCGGCGGGGTGTCACACGGTGGGGCATCCCATATCAGGTGGGTATTTAACCAGACCTAGGGTCTTATAGACGTTAGCTTCGAATTTGGTTCACTTTAATATACATTATAATGCATGCCTGCCTGCCTGTAATAGGCTAATGGTTGGTAATAAAGCTACTACCTGGACCCATGGCTAAAATGCTCTGGAATATAGCTCATTCTTCAGCATTCCTCCTGGGGTGCTGTGCCATGCCACCCATTCCTGTTCTCATAGGCACACTTCTGGCATCAAGACCTATGTATTTAGTGAAATACTTCGGATTTCTGTGGCAAAGCATTAAGAAAGTCTTCCTTTTAGTCTTCACTGTAGTTAAACTGTTAATTCTTATTTTCTAGGATATCTGGTGTTTGGAAAAGGAGAGATTACTTATGGTAAGTTTCAGAAACCTTTGGGTGGTATAGAGTGTTGCCATGCCCTCCAAACCTATTGAGGGTGGGAAACAGGGGGTTGGATAGAGTGAGGAAAAGTTAGATTTGTCTGAATAATAATTGTGTGGTCTGTGGGCTCATTGAATGGGGAATAAGCCTCTCACCCCTGTCAGTTGTGTTTTTTTACCAGGGTTTTCCACTTCCAAAGGTTCTGTGAATTGTCTAATAAAGTGGACCAAAACAACTCAATCTATTATGTTCCCCTACTCTAGGTACATTGCTGTTTGGATGTTTTCTGCCCTCATTGCTGCTTGATTGCTGTTATAGTGAGTCCTACTTCAGTCAAAACACAAAAAAAGTTATACTCGCCTTTCATCCCAGGCAGGCTATCGCTGCTAGGTGCTGGGATCCGGCCATCCGGTAAGTGTCTTAGCACCGGACTAGCAGTGATAGCCTGTGCGGGATGAAATGAGTGTAGTGTGTTCTCAAAACATCCTTAGGGCAGCATACCACTGAGATATTAAGGCTCCTCTCCAAGGTAGGAATACATGACCACCTGAATACACACAAGCTTTAGCTCCTCCTCTAGATACTAGTTGTTTGTTACTGCCTGAGGCAGAAGCCAGACCAACAGCTCCTGAACCATGGGTTTAGGTAAGTTACTGTGGATCTGAATTATTTTACCTATTCCCTGGCTCCTGAGGCAGCCTGCCCAGAGACCTATGGGACTCCCATGGGATAGGCCAGACTCCCCTATCCCTGACTCATGGCTGTTGGGGGGGGGGGGGGGTCAGCTCTAGCTTCAGACCAAGTATGATAATGGTCTGAGGCATTGTGGGAATTGTCGGGGGATTTCCGGGTCCCCTTCCCACCACCGCCTCCCTCCTCCAATACCATAGCGGCCAAGCAGTTTGTGAGCTGCATCTGGTTTTTTGTCTGCTGATGCGGGTCTGGAGCCGAGGCTGGAGTATGCACATTCGCCTCTTCCGCTTTTTCAGCTGATGTAAGGGGGGGGGGATCTGCTACAGGGGGTGATTCCACTCGGTGGCGCTCGATTACGTCAGTGCTAGGGCCCGCTGTGAGACCTAGCTAATGTATGTGCTCCCGGCTTAAAGGAGAAGCACTCTGATAATCTTAAGTGTTTTTTTTTCTGGCCTCCCTCTTATTTTACCTTAGAGGGTTAAAAGACTCAACTCATCTAAGAATTCTTAATTAATCTAATATTAGGAACCTCACTGCTTGCTTATTTATTGAGCTTGGGGAGCCTCTACCCCACACCAGACTTCAGAATGGCGGATCAGGCAGGGGAAGTCCCTGCTCCTTTATCATCTACTATGGGAGACTTTGCTGCAGATCAACATCTTCTAAACCAATTGATCCAATTTCATCGGAAACTATGATTGCTGCTAAGTATTTATGGGCATACTCTTGCAGTTTTAAGGGCTACTTTTGAAGTATTGTTTTGTGTTTGGAAGGTTATATAAGATCCTTACAGCCTACTTACTCCTTTTGTATTTTAGACCAAGTCCTCTAAGGAAGTGTCCAAGACTATAACTGGCTGCAAGGCTAAGGATAAAAGTAGGAGATGCCCGATATGTGACATCGGGTTACTAAATTCCTATAGGAAGCCTCTTTGCAAGCCCTGTACCTATAAAGTCATGAGTAAGGAACATCAGCCCAGCATGATGGATATGATTAAAGTTCTGAAGGATCATATTTCCACTTCCTTTGAGAATCTTAGGACCCCACAGGACTCGGCTGGACGTAAAGAGTTTATTGGGCATCCCCTCCCCCCACCTTTTTTTATTTTTATAGTGGGCAGGAGTCAGAGCTCTCGGATACCCCCCTTTCTTTTTCTCATCTGAGGAGGGCCCTGGTTCAGGTTCTTATTCAGTTTCACCAGTCAAATTCCTTTTTCCTCCAGAGGAATTACCATATCTCCTGCATATGGTTCAACTTTCTATGTTGAGGATAGGAGTTGCACCCCTAAATCTAAACATGATGGGTTTTATTCCAATTTTGTTCCTGATTCCCCTATGACTGCCCCCATTCATAACTCGGTTAAGGAAGCTATCCTTATTGAGTGGAAGGATCCAGTTAAGAAGGTTTATAGACCAGGGGCTCTTGAGAGGTGTTATCTATTCATTGAGGAAGACTCACATATTTGGGATAAATGCCCCAAACTGGTTGCCCCCTTTTTTAAGGCCCCCCGAGGGGCTGGATTTAGCCTTTTGGCAGGCTGTACTCTCAAACTGATTCTAGCCTCTGCTTGTGTTACCAGGAATCTTAATTATTGGCTTCAACGGCTTAAATCATGTCTCTTGACGCAAACGGATATTAATGAGATTTTGAAGGCTTTACCGATACTCTTCTCAGCGACCTCTTTTCTGTCTGATCGCAGGGCAGAATCTGTGAGATTTTTGGCGTGGACCATGGCCCTCACCAATTCTTTGTGGCTGCATACTTGATCAGGGGATACAGGTTCAAAATTGCATCTGTGTTGCCCAGAACTAGAGAATGCGTTAGGCAGGTCTGCTGAAATAAGTCTTTTCCCACTAAGCATAGGGATTTCAGGAATATAATTTTTTTTTTCTTGTCAGTCCTTGTTTGGAGGGGCCCCACCTACTTCTAGGAGAGGCATGTTTAGAGGAACCACTCTGTTAGGTACTCAACAGTCAGTCCCTAAGAAGCAATAGCACCTGGTCCACCAATTCCACATTTGGTGGGAGACTCCAGGGGAAAAAGGAAGGGTTTCTCAATTGATTTCATGCACGTCCCTCCCAGGAACTCTCTTGTTTGTTCTCTCCAGGTGGAGAAAAGACTGGCCATTTGCAGCAGTCTAGATTCTATGTTGGAAATGAAATAGTTGTCCCGGTTCCCTGCCCCCAATAGGGAAAAGGGTTCTGCTTGAGCATTTTTTTTGGTAAAGACCAGACTCTGGAGGAATCCACTTCATTCTCAATTTGAAGAAGCTGAATCTGTCGGTACGCTACAGACGCTTCTTTGTGAGGAATCTGCTCCCGTCTGGCTCCTTCATGGTCTCAATAGACCTGAAGGATGCTTACTGGCAGGTACCGATGAGCTTGTCGGGTCAAGCCTTTTTAAGATTTGCGGTTAAAGTTGGGGGACCAAATGCTTCACTTCCAATTTGTATGCCTACCCTTCAGGATGGCATCAGCCAATTATTACCAAAGTTCTGGTGGAATCTCTAGTTGCACTAAGGCTGAAAGGAGTCAGGATCATAGCATATCTAGATGACCTCCTCTTTGCCCCAGATCAGGAGAGGTTGCTCAAGGATCTGGAATTGAAAAAGGATTTTTGGCTAAAATATCCTGGATTAACAGACTTCCGATCTAGTCCTGTTACCGGTTCTTACTTATCTGTGTTCAAGATCAATACAATTCTTCAGAAAATGTTTTTGCCTCAGTCGAAGATGCTCCATGAAGCCCTTCAGTCCCTGTTGAACCAGTCGGTTGATTGGTCAAGCTATGCAGGTCTTGAGGCTAACGACCTCATCCTTTCCTGCTGTAAGATAGTTTCAGCTACACTCAAGGTCTCTACAGCTGCATATTTGAAACTCTTGTGACAGGTCTCAGGGGTCCATAGACGGGATAACTGAAGTCCCAGATTTAGTGAAGGAGTTGGTGGCACGGCAAGCATCGGTTTGTTAGTGGCCTAGCCTGGTTGGACCCCCAAGGTCATGGTAGTGATGATGGGTGCCTCTTCATGGGATTGGGTGGCCCATTTGCAGACCCCTGACCGCTCAAAGGAATTGGTCCAAAAGACTGAGCCTATCCTCATCAAAACTCAGAGAATTGATAGCTGTGAAGGAGGCATCGCTGCACTTCTTTCCCCACCCGAAGGGTCGTCGCGTACAAATCGGAACAGACAATGCTACTATAATGGTGTATCTCTATCGTCCGAGAGGAACAAGGTCACCCGTCCTGCAACAAGCAGCAAAGGAAATTCTAATCTGGGCAGAAATTAACCTTTCATCCTTGTCAGCTGTTCACTTGAAAGGCTGCATAAATCAGGTGGCAGAGTCACACTCCCTTGTCGGAAGCAGAATGTCACTGAACTATAAGGTATTCAATCAGAATTGTGTCCTGAGATGAACTCTGGAGGTGGATCTTAACCTGGGCTTTTTTGAATAAGAGATTTTCGCATTTCTCAGGCGTTTTTGCTAGCTGTCAAGACTGGTCAGTTTGAAGTTAGCTGCACAATGGGATCTCGCTCGGGTCTTTAGAGCTCTGGCCACCATTTTGAACCTCTGTTGAGCCTTCATATAAAATTTCTTACATGGAAGGCACTCTTTTTAGTGCCATTAACTTCAGAATTCAGATTCAGCAATATCCAGGCTCTATCCAGCCGTCACCCCTTTTTTTTTTTTTTTTTTTTTTTTTTTTTTTTTTTCCAGGATCACATCATAATGTGGGTGGATCCCTTCTAACTGTCATCGACCCCAAGGGATTATCCTTCCATCTGCCAGGGGTAGCGATTCCTCCATGGGTTCTGTAGACAAGTCTTTGGATGTCAGGGCATGTTTGCTGGAATACCTCGACAAACAAAGGATCGGAGGAAGGCTGATGGCTTATTTGGATCCTTCTCGGGTCCCAAAAAGGGTCGGTGTGTTCCTTAGGTAACATTGGTCCGATGGATGAAGAACGCTATCAGTTTTGCTTACAACGGATCTTCTTCTCCAGGGTGGATTACAGCTCATTCAACGAGATGTATTTCTACATTTTGGGAGGAGCAAACTGGTGCCTCTATCAAACAGATCTGTAGTGTGGTCTTTAGCTAACATGTTTGTTAATCATTACCGCCGGGATATGCTCACCTAGTAAGATCAATCCTTTGGCAGAAGTGTGTTACAGGTAGCCTTTCCAACCCAGTAGAGGTAGTATCTCACTTATCTTCTCGGGTATGCTGCCCTAAGGATGTTTTGAGAAAACTTAAGTTAGTTACCTGGTAACTTTTTTTCTAAACATCCAAAAAGGCAGAATACAGGCTTCCCTACCTCAGGCTACGTTATTTTATATGTTATATTACTGTTTTACCAGTTGGTGCTTTGTCTGTCTGTCTTTGTTTTTTTCCTTTTAAACTACTGGGGTCTGGAGGAGGAGCTAAAGTTGTGTGTATTCTGGTGATCATGTTTTTCTACCTTGGGGCAGAGCTGTATAACTTTCCATAGGACATGGTTGTTCCGCTTTAATTCAAAGGGGTGTCCACTCTTGTGGTCTTTCCCACAGACCCCAGATCAAAAGCACAGCATGAGTCTCCCTTGCTTACCTGATGCTGCTTCTGCTGGTATCTGTTGTGCTCCTGAGGACCCCAGTTCCAGCCCCAAGGGGCCATGTGCGAAGTACAGGTGCAGAGAGTAGCATACCCTATAGACGTCTGAGCCTTCATACAAAACAAAGGTGAGAGCGCGGTACATCAAGAGAGTAATAGACACCATAGGAGCTGTAAGAAAGGGAGCCTTGTGACGCTATAGGACTCCACTTCTGTTGGACAGTCCACCGAAAAGGAGGACATTAAGGAAGAGGTAGGATGCAGTTGTGTGGCATACCTTCAAGTCAGAACCTGCCATATAGACTACATTGGACATAATAGTAACACCCAATTTTAGCTCCAAAAACCCACAATCGCAATACCAGTAATTGGCACTCATCAATGCTGAAATGCAGCAATTTAATAAGACTACATTATGCATCTTTTATTAGACATATAAAAATGCCCAATGGACAGTATGTTATGAACATCTAAAAGTCTATAAATGCATCCTCTCACCTTGAATGTACAAGACTAGTGTGTTTTGGGGAGCAAGCTGTTAACTAGGCAACCAGGACACGAGCAAAATATAAAGATATGGTGTTTGGTCACACCTTTCATTCTGTATTTTTACCTTCTTTTCTTTAGTTGCACATTTTAATGTTTATTTTTATATGAGAGAGATACTTTAACATAACTTATTGAATGAATAATGAGTATGTATGTATGTAATTTATTTATTTTTGTATTTTCTTTCTACTTCAGAATCCTCCACCTGTTTACCAGGTTTTTTCCAATGTGACTCCGGCTGCATTCCTTCATATTCTCTGTGTGATGGCTCTTTTGACTGTGGGGATCAGTCTGATGAGTTAGCATGCTCATCCGACTGCATCCTTTCCCTGAAGGACTTCTATGGAGTTTTCTCTCCTCCTGGATATCCATCTGCACAGGCTTCTTCATCACCATCTTATTGCCGCTGGTTAATCGATTCTGAAGACAGCCGAGGTCTTGTTTTGCAGTTCTCCGCTCTTCATCTCTCTGAGCTGGATGCCATCACAGTTTATGAAAATGGCGTCTGGGAATTGCCACATCTTTTACGTGCCTTAGACAGACAGAGCAATGCTAAATCTGTCACCGTCGAGTCTTCTGGAGGAAGAGTCTTGGTTATCTATCAGTCCAGTGCAAACCCTCGCAACTCTGATACCGAGTCCTTTGTAACCTATGACAGTGGTTTTAGGTTTCCCAACTCAGTAGTTCGCAAGTCAAGTTCCCGATTCTTTTACCAGATGGGCTCATCTTCTTCTAGCCTGTCTGCCTATAATAATCGTGACTGGTATCCCCATGGATTTAATGCCACTTACCGTGTACATGGCTACTGCCTCCCTTGGGATCAGCCTTGTGGTTCAAGTCCAGGTCTTTTGTGGGAGGATGAAGTGGAGGTAGGAGGTGGCTGTTTCTCAGATTCACAGCGTTGTGATGGCATTTGGGACTGTGCCAATGGAAGAGATGAATACAATTGCAGTGGCTGTCGTGAGGGTCAGTATCCATGTGCCATGAGCAGAGCTTGTTACCCCCTTGCTGAAAGATGTAATTACCAAACGTCTTGTCAAGATGGAACAGATGAAAGGGGCTGTCGCGGTTGTCAGCCTGGAGGATTTCATTGTGATATAGAGCGCTGTGTTTATGAAGCTTGGGTCTGTGATGGCCAAGCTGACTGCAGGGATGGAAGTGATGAGAAGAACTGTGGTTATACACTTCCCAGGAAAGTGATTGCAGCTGCTGTGATTGGCAGCCTGATCTGTGCCACGTTACTAGTAGTAGCTCTTGGATGTACATGCCGACTATATACTTCGCGAGCTAGAGAATATAGGTAAGAAATGCACAATGATCAAACTTTAAAATGACATCTTCAGCAAATCTAACCAAGTATTTTTTCACAGCATCTTTGCCCCTCTATCTCGTGTGGATGCAGAGTTGATCCAACAGCAGGCTCCGCCATCGTATGGTCAACTGATTGCTCAAGGTGCTATCCCAGCTGTAGATGACTTCCCCACAGAGAACCCAAGTGATGTGAGTGCCTCATTTATGGTCCAGTATCTGTTTGTCCAGTAGCTTATTTTGTTATTTTACAGTCCTTGTTACCTTATTACTATTTCCTCCTTTCTGCTTGCTCACCATCTACAGCGACTGGTCTTCCCCGTGCTTGGGGACTTGAAACCACTGCACAGTCTGCCAGCTGCTCCTGCATCCTCAAATATGCCCTCTTAGTTTCTTCATGGTCATGGGTGATTGAGTAACCAAAGTAAACTTCAGTTGTCTTTTTTTTTTTGGGGGGGGGGGACCCCAGAGGAGCACATTTCTACTCGCTAGGGATTTGATCACCAACTTGGCTTCCCTTTCACTCAGTTCACTTCCACTTTCTCGGGTGTAAACACACTCTTTATCTTTTGTGGTAGTCTGTGAAAGGATTGCATGAGATTTATAACCTTTTGAGTTCCCAGGTCCAGGGAACAAATGATTGAACTCTTAATTAATTGAACATGTAGCATAGGGTCAGCCCTACTAAAGAAAAATAATCTACGCTTATAGACTTTCCAAACAGACCCTAGACCAGAACTGTAAAATGTTCATCTTCCATTGCTTCAATGTCATTGCTTTTCTACAGGCCTGGTGTCTGTGATCTTAATGCCGGGTCCAGGAGGGGGTTTCTGTGAAGTATTAATACCAGGTCAAGGCGCACATTATTTTCTGTGTGCTTTGGCCTAGCCTTGTATTCTGTCATTCAACTCTGACAATACCAAAATCTGAAGTATATAACCCATAGTGAATAATGAGCCTTCAAAGAGTAATAGATTAGGGAGTGGCTGAGGATTAGCTGGAGAACATTGTGCTTCAGTAGTGGTTTTGTTCTGGGGTCTGTTTGGAAAGCTCACCTCAAAGATTGACAGCCACAAGACAAAAAGATGCAAAAACATGCATGGTCTTTAATGAAATAATCTCGACTGTTTAGAGGTGGTGTCACAAGAAAGGTTGATGAAGTCACAGAAGCATCCCATCTTAAAACAAAAAGAGGGTGCCAATTTTCAAACTGTGAGGATTTTAATGATACTGAAATAAGTAATAGTGTCAGCCTGGCCAGGTCTCAAGTTTTCAGTTGTCCGTTATTCTTTTGGGGAAGACATTTTTAAAGTGGACCAAAGTGCTGGTTTTGGTCCTTCCCCCTGTTGCACCCCCTGTTTGTGCTGCTGGAGAAGCTGAATGGAATCCCTAGCTGCACACATTGGTGCCGTGAACTATCAATTTCTCCCTTTGGCTGTGCACGGCCATGCACAGCCATTCATTTGCGGCTGACATGGAGTGATGCCACTGCCAGGTTCGCATGTGCTGTGGGTTTGGGGGGAAAAGTAAGAATATCAGGCACCCTGGGGGGCATCACGCAGGGTATCCCGAACTCTGGGAGGGATTAAATGTGGTTTAAGAATTGTCTGTCTCATTACAGTTCAATGATCCTATATCCTGATGATCCATGTGCTTATTTTGGCCTTAGGAGGTGGGGGGGGGTTCTCTAAGGACCAGATTGGACCAACCTATGGATGGCTCAAATACACTAAAAAAAGGCAAACAAGACATTTCATGTTGAAGCCCAGACTCTGCTGAAAAAAACAATATATCATTTTCCTGGAAAATCCCTGGAAATCCCTTCAAAAATCCAGGTTGAACACGTGTAGCGCAAAAACATGAAAAGTAGTCCGGCAACAGAGTGTGACAAAAAATTTCGGTAGGCGGGCACTCAAAGGGTTAATAGGTCACGGGGCATAAGGTTTGAGCAGCCAGTCCCTGGGTAAACCCTATGTTGTACTAAGGATAATGGGTGCATTACTGGCATAAGATAAGAGAGCGCCCTCACTGGGTTTTCCATGATGTATGTGCAATAAGGGAAGGGTTCAGGATTGTTAGAACTGGACAGTTATCTATGTGTACAATGTCAAAGCAGTCATTTAAAATTTTAGGCACCCGAGTGTTGAGGGAGAAAATCCAGGACCACTATGCTGCCCCCTTTGTCTGTGGCTCTAATAACCACTTGCGGGTTCTCTCTCAGTTCATTTGGAGCAACAATTTCACAGTTGGAGAGATTTTTAATATGTTGACACAGCAGTTTTTGGGAAAGTTCTATTAGTTGCATCTCTACCAGCTCTTGAAATTTGTCCAGGGCCCTGGACTTTGATTCTTTGGGATAAAAGTCTTTATTGGGGAATCTATAATCCTGTGGGGGAATAGTCTTTTCCCATGGTGGGTCATCTAATTCTCATAATTGTATGATATTCAGTGTGTCTTCAAAGGCCAGGAGTGGTGCATTATCTTGTTCAAAGTCGTTTACCCTCATGGGTGTGGGGTTAAACTCTAAACCCACAAGACCATAATCTGTATGGCAATGTTTTTTAAGAAGCAATAACCTTGTAAATTTGTTAATATTTGAAAACGAAAAGACCGCACCAACTAAATAACTAAGTTAACTAGTGTGCTACACTGTGGGGGTTAATGCAGACGATGTCTGCCAATAATGCATAAAGAGCGGGAATCCCACAACTCCCCACAACCCCCAGAATAGTGGCACCACTACAATTGTCTAAAATTGTATAAAGCTTTATTAATACAAATATTTACAATTTGGTTGAGACAATTTAAAACCATGTTAAAAGACATATAACAAATTAGAAAAAGAGAGAGGGAGGGACATGGCAACGCTGCTCTCATTAATAATCCAATCTAACAAAAGCATCAGTAAATTCTATCCATGCCTGAGGTCAATAATTATCAATTTCATTGTGCCATTTGTGATAAATGCATAAATGCAAGTGCTAATGCATACCTAAAAAGATTAACCCTACACCTATGTGTTTATAAATCCCTGCTTGCTATCTAGACTACCCTGCAATGTGCAAAAAACTAAAGTGAACCGTGCATCAATTTCCAACGAGGACCAACCAGGCAGAGATAAATCAAACGGCAAACATATAGAGCAAAATTATCTCACATGTCCAGAATGTGCTCGCAGCACAGTTCCCCCCCCCCCCCCACACCTCACCGCCGACGCGTTCCGTGACGTCACCGTGTCACTTCTTCAGGGCATGTGAGGTTTGCCATTCCCGAATCCCCTTTTAAACTCGCCCCCCACCTCGCTCCCACGACCCGCACGCCAGTCCGCCTTTGGGGTCCGCCAGACGCACTCCGGCCGGAAGTGTGCCGGCGGGCCCCGCTCACGTGACCGCCATTGTGTCCACCTGAAGTTCCCCGCAGGAAGTACGTCAATGGAACGCATAACGCGTCACAAGATGGACACGGCCGCTGCGCACGCCGCCCGAGCGACCGCCCGGGCGCGCACGCGCAGTCAGGTCGAGCCCGCAGTACGGAGGAGCGAGGGCAGGTGAGTAAGTCCAAGAGAATGGGAAAGACTATTGGAACAACACAAAACATTGTGAGAAAGACAACAACGAGAAATAATACTATCTATACTTATAAACTGAATATTAAATCTTAATACTTGGTTCTACATCATACCAAATAACCATGTCACAGGAGATAACCATGTCCTTACACATATACAGTATCTGAAAGGCACACACAGACCCATGCAAGGCCACTTCTCATATTGACAATCAAGCACCATATGAATTGAAATGCCTGATCTACAAATTATCGAGCACTACTCATATGTCCAGCTAAGCTAGAGAGCTAGTGTTTACCATCTGATAACCCCATGTATACATGGTGTACCATGCAAATTGACATGCCTGATCTACATATAGCCATGCACTACTCATATGTCCGGCTAAACTAGAGGGCTAGCGCTTACCATCTGATAACACCATGTATCCTAAACATCTGTACACACATTTACATTAAGGGGGGACCACTACCCCTAAGTTACTAAGCCATTCCTGCCCTGCTATCTAATTACCCAGATTTATTTATGGAAGCCCAGGCAATTAACAGTACCTAGGAGGAGGGAGGGGCTAAACTCTAGGACAGTAATGGGCCAATCATAAGTTGAGATATAGCTGCACACATCAAATTGGACAGAAACCAGGTATCAAAATCAAATCCTTGAATAATCAAACAATCTCATTTATGATTAAAGGGCCAGGCATATTCAGCTTGTACAGCCAGAGATACAGAGCCACCGAGCGTGTTGCTTCAGCACAGGCGCATATCTTCTTGGATATGGATGAGTTGCCACAGATTGTGGTCAGTCATGGGGAGTGAATCCAGCCACTCCTTATCCGGAATGAGGTCTGGACCCAATGATATGTGCCGACAACTCCAAAAGTGCTGAAAATTGTGAGCTGTCCCGTTTCTTCTTTTTTGGGAAAAGTAATCTTGTTCTAGGAGTATTCTTTGCTCGTACCAGCGCCCTCTGTACTATTTCTCTGGGATATCCCCTTTTTATGAAGCGATATGAAAGATCACTGGCCTGGCTTAGGAATTCCTCTTCCTCCGAGCAATTCCTGCGTATTCTTAAAAATTGCCCAATAGGGATACCCCGTTTGAGACTGGTAGGATGAAAGCTACTGTAACGTAGCAGGGAATTAACAGATGTTTCCTTGCGGTATAAGCCCCATGCAGATTGAACCGTCTTCATTAATGGAGATGGTAAGGTCCAAAAACTTAACCTGTTTAGCCGGATTCTCAGATGTTTGTTCATCCAGCAAAGATACAAGGTCATCCAAGGCATCTCCTTCCTGCCACGATATGTTAGGTATAGGTTGTGGTAAGGACTCAAATAGTTTTTTCAACAGCAGTCTTTCTTCCTGGGGAGTTGTAAATTTGTTGATATCGACGATAGTATTAAAGAGGTTAATTTTTGTAGTTAGGGGCAAAACCTCATCCCTTTGAGAGGACGGAAATGTGATCTTGATTCAGTGTTATGGCCAATAAGTTGATGCCCGTCTGAGCTCCACGTTTTCTCAGTTGGTATGTTGCGTTTAGCCTTGTGCTTTTGTTCGGCCCGCCTCCTTTGCCACAACCTTTGTTTCTTTTCTTGGTAGTTTCTTGTTGTGTGTGCCCGTGAAAATTTACATCCCCTCGTCCAGGGGTATGAGAGACTTCTGCACGTGGTTGTGTACCTTCTCCTTCCCCATCCAACTGGGAGGAGGATGAACTTGTATCAGAAAATGAAACCGACTTGGTCCCTCTCTTGAGGATTGACCTTGGTATGGGGGTGCGTTGAACCACTGGCCAGGTCTTTATTTTTATAGTCCTTCAAATCTCTTTGGAATCTCCTTTGTTTGTTTTGGAGTAATTTCAGTTTCGAGTTGTCTAAATTCGCTTGTAATTGATTTTGGAAATACTCAAATTCTGTGTGCTTTTTGTAGACTACCACTGTCTTTTGTAAATCTTTAATTTCGGATTGTATCTCGTCTAGTTTCTGTTCATATTTCAGATAGCATATTTAGCAGATGCATCCGTTGATATCTGATACCACTTCTTTTCAAATTGCTGGCCAAAGGTGGTTGTAGACTTCTTTTTAAAGTGCAATCATCTGGGGGATCAAATCTCAATATCTAAGAGTTGTATTGTCCCACCTGGCCTTTAATTCTTTGCGAAAACCTTCTCCAAGCTCTGGGTGTTCTTTCAGGCTTGTGGGCTTATTGTTCACTGGTAGACTTGAATCCATCCCCTTATTCCATAGGTTTTGATCCACTTCAACAATTTCCTTTTGAGGAGTCAGCCTGTGAAGTCTGGACCAAATGTCCAAGATTGGACACCTCTCTAGCACAAGTCTTCAGGTCTTCTGACTTGAGTTTCGAAGATTCTGGCACCCTAAGGGACCCCATTGACAGATGCACAGACGTTAGCCTCAAAAGGGCTTGGGATGCAGCTTCCTTCACTTTTAGACCGACCCTTGCATCAGATTGTGTGGCCAGGAATTTAAGAGTTTGGCTCCAAAACCTAAAAGGGGTATATAGAAAATACATCCAAACAGGCTTTATTAGAAACCATCAACAGCACTACTTTTGTTGTTGGCGGCATGTTGGTCATCACACTTGATATGATGTGAATTGGTTTGTGGGTATATAAGGGGTGCGATAGGGTGCGTGTTTGCAGACTGTTGTGGAGAAAGCAAGTTATGAGTGGACAAATCGCATTGGGTCATTTTGTGCTTTCTGTTCCCACAGTAGTTGGTAAAGTGTGCAAAACAAATGCAGTTTATTGCAACTGTGGCATCCCATTATACCACCCAGAATTCAACAAACTCTTTAGAATGACTACCTTAAGAGATCTTGATACATTTGTCCATTTGGTTACCCATTTTACCCATTAGTTGTCAATTCCAATGCAAACCCCTTCTCCTCTAATCATTTTATGTCCGTTTTGTATTTCTTTGAGGCATGTTCCTCGTGATTCTTGATCCATCTGAGCCATCTGAGTCTACAACTATGATGGATGGTGCACTGCCCAGCAATTAATCAAAAAAGGTGCCAGCCGTGGGGAGACATAATCAGCAAGAAATGTACATGAGAGATCCTAGACTAATCTCAAGAAAAGCGCCCCCACCAAAAAGGCCGCACACTAATATTAAAGTTAAAAACCCAGTATGTTTAATAAATATTCATTACATACAAAAAACAATAATAGAGGCACATCACATGACAATACAAGGTTAAAAAACACAAACACAACAGGCAGGGGGTCCCCAATAAACGGTGACTAATATGTAAGATTAAATATGAATGGTTGTATAGTTTGACTATATAATACAATGGGATATAAGCATCTGAGCCAGAGACGGTGCTTTTTGCATGGTGGAAATCCCGGTGCTCCTTGCAGTTCAGACTATTTCTTGTCGCTTTCTGCTATAGAGGTTGAAAGTAGTTTGAAACGATGAAGGCTGATCCAGGGGGTCTGTTGAGGATGCTTGTTTGCTTGGTTTCTATGGAATGTCTAACAGTAAAAACATGTCTACCTGTGGAGAAGCACACGCTTCTCTAGGGTCAAGGGTCAGTGCATTATGGTCTTAAGCTAATGGCAATTATAGGTGTGGCTTTTGCTCCGTTCTATGTGTGATCATTTTAACTAGTAATTCTGGCCATTTGGTACCATTTTCTGACATCACTGGACAGGACCTTCAGTTTGTTGCCTCCCAATGAGAGCTGCATGCCCTGACATGTATGTATGAAAATAACCATGCCAGGTGAGCAGGAATCCTGGATCAAAAGACTGTTTGAGGGTCTAAGTAATACTACTTTTACTGCTTTATTTGCTGCTTTATATACCGAAAAAAAAAAAAATATATATATATATATATATTATAAGATTATTATATTATAAGATTATTATATTATAAGATTATTATATTATAAGAATTATTATAAGATTATTATATTATAAGAATTATTAAAAGATTATTATATTATAAGATTTATTATAAGATTATTATATTATAAGATTTATTATAAGATTATTATAAGATTATAAGATTTATTATAAGATTATTATATTATAAGATTTATTATAAGATTATTATATTATAAGATTTATTATAAGATTATTATATTATAAGATTTATTATAAGATTATTATATTATAAGATTTATTATAAGATTATTATATTATAAGATTTATTATAAGATTATTATATTATAAGATTTATTATAAGATTATTATATTATAAGATTTATTATAAGATTATTATATTATAAGATTGTTTAAAAAAACTGATATATATATATATATATTATAATATTTATTTTCACTTGGAGATCTTCAGGATTCTTTCAGGGGCTTAAGTTCATGATCTAGATTTGGGACATGAAGCAGGTGTTAGGATAAAAAGATTTTGCTTAACCACTTTTGTCACACTGGTGTGTGTGTGTATCTAATAGTTGGAGAGGTCCACTAATCCATGTTTAAGAACACATTATTTTTCTGAAGGTTTAGAAGATAAATATAGTCCCCATCAATTTGTTTGACTTCACTTGGAAAAGGTATATTTTACTGGGACTATCAACACTGCTGCAAGGACTTTCAGATATGATATACATTTAACAAGGAATAATATTGCTGCTTCTGACTCTTCTTGATTAGCTGCCTGAACAGCATTAGAAGCAGTGGGAGAGAGCGTTGAGTGGGTAGCATGTGTGATGGGACAGGAAATGGAAAGATGGGTCTTTGAGAAAGCGATTACTTCAAAGAGGCAGAAATATATATTTTGAGATCTATATCTTTACTCCTACAGAAAGGTATTAGAATAGAAGCGCACACAGAGAGCAGGAGAAAAATAAAGAAAAGTGAAATGGGGAGATTCCACTGACACTGCCTGGCATTTTAATGACTGGCAATTATACCTGTATTGAAATAAACACATGACCCCTACTTTTCCTGAGAATGCTCTGTAGCTGTCTCAAGGAAACATTTATGCTGTTTCTAGTGCTGTCAAACGTAAACTGCCCTGTTCAGTTTGTCAGACTGACCCCTGTGTCTTTCACCATCAGCAGTGGAAATGGTGCAGGTGGTTCAAGAGAACATCACTTCCACTGAGTGTGTGGGTGTGCTTCATCTTGTGCTAGTTACATAAAAAATGCATCCAAAATTTACAAAAAGCAATAGTAGGTCTTTCCACTATAAGCATAACGATATAGCCAAAACCCTTTCAAATTGGAATGCAACTGAGGGAAGCTGTGCTGCTTATTGAACGTCTTATTAGGCTTGTGATGGAATTCTATACATTTAGTTTTAAACCCTGATTTTTTTTTTTTTATACTGTGTGTATATTAATATATGGTAATTGCTCTAATATTTTTTTCTCTCTGTATAGGGCACATTTATGGGCAACCTACGCAGCTTACTGCAATTTCTGCATCAGACACAACCGCATCCTGCTGGAGGCCTTGGTGAGCTACCAACACGCCGCCGCCCACCACGCCCTGTTAGACGCTTTCTACGCCGCCTAAGACGTTGGGGTGTCCTTCCACCTCGTCCACAAGGGCCACAGAATGAGACGACTCAGAATCCAAGCACAGGCTCAACACTGGTTTCAGAGGGCAGTGATCCTTCCTCAGCCCCACTTCTTCCAGTAAAGACTCCTTTAGACCCTCCTGATTACTCATTTGGTCAGACTGAGCCTTCTGTTTTTCCCTTACCTCTCTATTCCACCGAGGATAGCAGTGGGCTGATGATGGGAATGGTTCAGGTGGTTAGGGAAAGAGTGCCACACCCTTTGGGTGCTGGAGAGGATCACTTGACCATGGAAAGGGCTGAGAGGCTTGTTGATCGTGGTGTGGAGACAGGAAGACCTGATGAAGAGGATGAGATGCTGTTATTACCACTAGCAGAAAGCTTTGACAGTAGCTCTGACGATGTAGATTTACTTTCATGCTAACGCTGCTTCTGCGCTATCCTCCTAAACCTTTGCACATAATGGAGGGCTGATAAATTATAGCCCGTGCCAATAAAACACTCCTGACCTACAATATTCTTTCGATCTTCCCAAGCTATAATCCTCACGGGTCCTTAAAATGACCCTTCAGTCAAAAAATAGACTGGATGATCCCTAAAATAGACAGCAATCAGGGGTGCCTTTCTCTGCATAGCAGTGCTAGAAACCTGATTCCCAGCCCAGATACTCTCCTTCTCCAATGCAGCTTTGCGGCCCCATGTGACCAGCAACAGCCAGTGAAGTTCCTAGATTGGGCCTGCACAGTGCCTCATCGGGCTGCTGAGTAGTAGTAGTAGTAATAATAGTGATTCTCCAGTCTTTGACTGGGAAGTTGCTTTAAGATGCATTTTTCATGGCCGCTGTTGGGCTTTCGGAATGGTAAACCATAATTGATTTCGGCTGTTAGGCTTTAGGAATGTTAAACCAGAATTGATTATGTTGTAAATGGTGCTTTGGTGCCCTTAGCAACAGGCGGATGATTGGCTTTGAGGTTTTTGATTCAAACCAGTATTTTTAAAAATTGCTAACAGGACACAAATATACACTACCCCTTCCCTTCCATAAACCACAAAAATAAATGTAGGATGATCTAAGGACCAAAGGCAAAATGGGCATTGGAATAGATGGTTAACTAATGCCTGAGCTGAGCTCTACCTTAGCTGGCAAGTATGATCGAATGCCGTTTATTACTTAAACTATTCTGAACCATTGCCAATATGGCAATGTATGACAATTCATATAGTGTGATTAGGGGCCTAATTTACTTGTTACACACTTCAGTAGTCATTCAGTTTAGCTCCTTCGATTTATTAATTAATTTATTAATGTTTATTTCCATTCGTCACACAAAATCTGTTACAGATTGTTGCCAGTTTCCTTGCACCTTGGTAAATCAGGGCCTTTAGATCCCCTTTACAATCTGGTTTATTCAACTTCACTATAAAATCTATGCACCTGAATGTGTTTTTGAAAGGCCCTTTCAATTGTCTTTAGTAACTAGAAAAATGTAATAACACTGGTGAAAGTATTGCTGTACATTGCAAGAAAAAAAAGGCACCCTCAATATGAAAAGGCATGGGTGGCAAGCATTTTTTGAAACCTTAACTTAAAAATCTGCTTTTATACTTGATAGAACCTTGTTTCACACTGTACCTTGATAAACTCTGCTAGTTTGACTCATGAGAGGGCAGGTTTTCTGCTTTGCATGTGATCATTGTGTGGCATGACCTCCAAGATGACGTGCAGAACACTAAAACAACCATTCATGAATGAAGCTTGATGAGCTTTTAAGAGTTTTAAGAATGTATGTTGAAGCCAGTAAATAAAGTGTGGATGTGTGCAATTTTTCCCCAGTTGTCATCCAGGACATCTATCCACTTACAGGAAACACAAACTGACAGAGTATTAAAGCCCAACTCCTTCCCCTCAGCTATCAGAGAAAATGTAAAAAGCATGGTGCTCTCTTAGGGTGCCAGGCATGCTCTATGGCTCAAAACATGGCAGGGAGACCAGGCATTTAAATCGCACATTTGTGGCCTTTCTTTGAAGGTAATCTTCTTTTTGGCACAGAGTTACCCTTAGTTCTTTCCCCTTCCTTGGAAAAAGGAAATAAAGGGCAACAGTGCCCCCTCAGAGGGTAGATAACAAGAAACCAAGGTATTCTCAGGAGATCAAAATACCTGAAATCAGAAACCTTTGGCAGACCTCCAGGGGAAGGCAGACTCCTTCATTTAGCTCCTCTCAAGTACCCAAGCCTCAGTCCTGACATCCTGGTGGGGGGGGAAGACTTCTCCATTTTTTTTTTCCTGCCTGGGAGGAGATTTCCCAAAACCCCTTTATTTCAAGAACTATTCAGGAGGGTTACTGTCTGGAATTTTCTCGTTGGCCCCAGGACTATTTTCTGTTTACCCAGTCCCCCAGGGACAGGTTTAAAGTGGACCAACACCCACCGCTGATCGGCCCGGGAATCTATAAGATTCCCGGGCCGATCAGCTCCCTGCCTGCGGGGCACCCCGATCAGGGGGTGCCCCACTGTGTGAAACCCCCTTGGACGCCCGCAAATCCTACCTATTCCTCGTTCCAACGGCGCATGCGCCGGCCGCCCGCCGCCTCCTCTCTCGCATCCCTCTAGCATTGCTTGCACCCGCACCAGCCGTTTGTGAATGGCCGGCGCGCGAGAGGCGGCCGGCGCTCTCACCTTGTCCATCGATGGACCTCGCTTGTCCGTCGGCGGTGATTGGTGGAGCGAGTCACGTGGGAGCGGGGTCAGGTGAGTTTTTGGGGGTTTCACACAGCGGAGCACCCCCAATCGGTGTGCCCCCGCGGAAGTGGACCAACACCCAGGATAGTGAAAATTCTGGGTGTTGGTCCACTTTAAGGGAGAAGCCCTCCCGTCCATCGTTTCCAAACTCTATCAGAAGGCAGTGTTAGAACCGGTTCCGAGTCTCCAAAGGAGTTCAAAGACCTTCAGGAAAATTCTGCATTATTTTAAATTTGAAAAACCTAAACCGCAATATAAAATTCAAAAAAAATTGGGATAAAATCAATTTATTCCTTAAGCGACCTCTTACAGAAGGCACTGATTGTGTTAGTCGACTTACAGGATGCCTACCTGCACATTCCTATCCATCCTGCTCACAGAAGGTTCCTGAGGTTCGCAATCCTGCTAGAAGGCAAGGTGAGGCATTGACAAATTCGGGCTCTGCTATTTGGCTTTTTTTCGGCACCCCAAATCTTTACAAAGATTCTAACTGAAGCAATGGCTCACCTGAGACTTCTTCAGGTGAACATCATAGCTTATTTGGACAACAGGCTTCTTTTTGCGAGGGACAGGTCATCCCTTCTATCAGCCTTGCAGAAGACCTTACTTTGGCTCCAAGGGTTAGGTTGGCCAATCTGTATGTACAGGGTGTGGGAAACATATAAGATAGATTCTTATTCAGAGTGAAGTTCCGCTTTAAGGCCAAAATGTTTCCCAGTTGAAATTTGTCTTTAGTTCTTCAGGGACTAACATTACCCCCTTTTGAACCCATTAAAGATACAACATTAAAGATACTATCCTTAAAGATTTCTTTCATCCTGGAAATTACATCTCCTGTATTTACAGATTACAGCAGAATGGAGACAGTCTGATCATTTATTGGTCTCCTTTGGGGGGGGGGCAAGTGGTTACAGGCATCCATAGCAGGATGGATCAGAGATGCTATAGCTCTGGCCTATCAAGCAATGGGTACCCTGCCTCCCTCAGGTATTAGAGCCCATTCTACTAGAGCAGTGTCAGCTTCTTGGGCTTATAATGGCAGCATCTCTTTGAATTAGACTGTCGCCTGGTCTTCACCGCGCACCTTCCTGAGGCACTACAAGGTGGACTTGTGGAAGCATGACCAGCAGAATTCCGGAAAGACGTTTTTCGGGCAGTCTGCCCACCCTGAGGTAGGCCTCTGTGTGTTTGATTGCCTTCTGTGGCTAGCCATCCTGGAGGACGCCTGGGGAAAACTCCAGTTAGTCTTGCCAGTAATGGTATTTCTAATAGTCCTCCAGGACGGCGTCCTACACACCACCCCATTTTTTTTCCTGTATAATTGATTAAAAACACTGAGGGGAAGGGGCAGGGCTTTAATACTTTTGTCATTTTGTGTTTCCTGTTTAGGGGGAGGAAGTGGGGGGCTAGCCGTCCTGAAGGACTGTTGGAATTTCTTTTTAACTTCAAACCATTTTATAGATATTTCTAAGTTTTTGGGGTACATAGCGACAGAGTCCTGTCCCAAAGGGAAGTAGTCACCAGTAGACCCAGGCACAGGTTTTGACTTTTTTGCCTTTTCAGTGGAACTCCAGATTTATTTTTTTAATTATAGTTTTGGATGGAGTACAAATGTACTTTTTGTGTGCCTGACTACCTTTTCATGAAGCAAATGTGCTTTTCCCCACAAGAGACCAATTGCAAAGCATCTAATAATACAAATGCACAAAAACATGAGCAGAGCGTTTTTGTTAGCACACTCTAGGGTCAAAGCAGCACCAGTTGAGGAAACTCTACTATTAAATATGAGAGAAAGTGGTCATTCACGATCGTTTTCTGCTTCGTAAGTGATTCAGCAACTGAATTTAAAGTGTCAGCTGGTGCCGAATCAGCCCCAAGGTAGACAATGGAAGTGAATGGCTGTTTTCTCTCCTAAAAAGTAGTAGTATTTTTTTTTTTACCTGTTGCTGAATTGACCCTCCTCTGTGAAAAATACCGCTTTTTTGAATGTACTGTTTCTGTTTTAGATAGTACTGCTGATTTCTTATCTGTCTGTCTTAATGCTACTGTTTTCCACAGGCTGGCTCGGGGGACAGCAGTCACAATGGAAAAAAATAGAATAGTATGTTCAGAACAAGTAACCTCTTGTTTTACTTCATTACAGTAAAGAATAAATAATATATGTTTATGCTTTTGTGGCCCAGTGATGCAATACTCTGGTTACCATGTATGAGCAGAATTACCCAGGATCTGACCTTTAAGAGGACAGTCCAGACTTAACACAAAATAAATCGATGCCTTTTGTCCTCGTCCTGTTACCTTTATTATGACAAATGGCCACAGTGACTTTGGCATGTCCCCTGCATTGCTGTGAATCCAGCGCACTTGGCCAGTCACTGCAACTGATGCGGCAGGGGGTGACTGTTTTTCCTCTGAGATCACCAGTGAGTTAGCTTGGGACCTGGTAGGTTTTATACTACTGGACTAGACAGAAATAATGTGGGGAACAGAAGGTTGAGTATGTGTTATTTTTTGGTGTATTTTTTTTGTTTTGCCTTTGAAGGTTCCATTGAAGCCGTTTTCCTCCTACCCTCTCCTCGAGCACCACCAACAGGCCATGTTTTGCAGATCTCCACACAGATGCACAGGTGAATTTGTGCAGTGGCAGAGCTTTAGAACGTGGCCATGTAAAGATCCATAAAACATGACCTGTTGGTGCCTCTCTGGGAAAGGGTTGGGGAACCACTGCTTTAAATTAATTGAAATAGCTGGGGTTCCTTTTTTTTTTTTTTTTTTTTTTCATTTAATCTGCATCCATTTCTGGTGAATAAACATACTGACAAGATAAAAATAATTCTACTTTCTACGACTGCTTTTACTGATGGTGTCAGTTCCTGCAATTTTGACAATCAAATGGGTGAAATTCCTGCTTTGATATCCCCCACCTTCTCACTCCAATGAGTAGCTGTGAGCAGATCTCCAGATTCTTTGTGCAGATAGAGATATATATATATATTTTTCTACCAAAAGCGAAATACACAAAGTGTTTCTTCTTGAACCCGATGAGCTTCATGCCAGGTCTGAGCAGGATCTCTTTTTCCAGGAGTTGTCATGTTTACTCCAAGCCAACCTGCAGACAACTCCTTACCCTGTATGATTCTCTGGCTGGCTTTTATTGTCATAATGAGGTAATGACTGGTGTGGGATTGTATGCAGTGCTGTCTTCGTTATTTATTTTCTGTGATTGTTGAAAATAAATCAATCTTTTAAGTGCTAAAGCAATTTAATCTTCCTTGTCTGTGTACTTCTTTACTTCAAGGATGTAAAAAGTCAGCAGCGCCACTGAACCGCAGTGATAGAAGCTGCATTTCACGTTTTGCTATAAAAGGTCTTTTAAAATAAGCATTGCTTCCAATTTGACTGCTGTCATTCAGCTCCCTAGAGAGTGATGATGAATGTTTCCAACTGCTGATTATGGTTTAGCGAGCAGGGAGATAGCTTAACTCGTTCAAAAATCTCCGCAGCTGATTGCTTCAGTGTGCACTTTGCATACCAGCCTTCTGCCTAAAATATGATCATATGCCATATTGAAGGAGACATGTGGTGTTCTTTCAATTTTGTGTCACTATCAGGCATGCCAATCTCGCTGCATTCATTTAATTTTTATTGCAAAACCTAGAATTTTCCTATTCAAAAGCTGGCAATGATAATCTGAGTTCTGGGTGGGCTGACTCTGCACCCTGGCATGCATCACCATGCTTTCTTGCTAGGTAAAGAGGGGAGTGCATGCAGGTCAAGCCATGCTGAGGATCTAAAAGCTTACTGGAGAAGAAAAAGGCTGATGAGGACACCAAGGACGAGCACCTATCCGAAGGGTTTAGGTTATTCTTAGTATACAGTACGTCCTGCTCCAGATATAATACTTACACTTGGGTTATCCTCCGCCAGATGGCGCTGCACTGCAGAGACATGGAAAAACAGGCTCCTCCCAGCCCTTCAAATACCCAGGGACCTCCCACAAATCCCCAGATTTCTGTGCAGTGCTAACTGCGAAGACATGATGTATCACTCTCTCGCAGGTCAGCGGGGCTACCAAAGCCTGCAGCCCTGTTGGACTATTCCCACCCATCCTCCCTGTGATGTGCCTCCCAGCCTGGGCTGCGCTGGTCGGGTGAAGGTAGGCAGCACCATGCGTGCTTAACGGAGCCATGCTCCACCGCAGTCCCCCACCAAAGGGTAGGCGGTTTAGGGCTGATGGTGAGCCTCTAGGGGATGCCCCTCCCGCACTTTGCCCCATGCCTCGTGTAGCGGTGGGCCCTGTACAAAGGGTCGCCATATTCCCTCATTCTCCCTGTAGCCGGGGGGAAAGAAAGGGGGGGGGGGGTGTGTGTAGTGGTCTTAGTGTATGTTTTTACACGTTATGGCCTAAGGCTTGCCCGGATTTGTACTCCTGGGGGTCAGAACCGCGCTGTTTTTTCTTACTGTGTAATTGTCGCCGCTGCGCGCACTTCTTCCTTTACTGGATGTGCGGCGCCGGGCGGCGTCTTTATTGGCAAACCATCTTTTCTAAGTGTCCATTAACTTCGCTCCTCATTACAGTTTGTATCTACCTCAGAGCTTTGTGCTCTTCGGGGGGGGGGCGGAGACCTAGGTTGGCGCGCTCCGCATCACTGCCCGCTCTGGCCCGCCCTTCCAGGTTCGCTTTGGTGCCATTTTGATGCTGGTCGCACGCGTGGTGGCGGTCCTCCTCCTCCCTTGGTCTGTAAGTGCCCTTGCAGGCGATTTTCATGATCCTTGTTTTACTGCGCATGGTTCTGACTCCCTTTATTCCCATTATGTCTTTCAGACTGGTGAACACCATTGGCTTCTCCCGGCCCGGTGTTAAATTATAGCGGGCCTTGTAAAATTCTCCCACTTCCATAGCGGGTCTTTGGGGCATCCAGGGTTACTTATTGTGTAAATCCCTACTGGCATATTGTGCTTTGATTAATCACCATATGGAGGCATCTCAGAATTATGTGACCGGGGCCCCTCCAGGACAAGACCGGTGGTGTATAGCGTGTGGACTACCCCATGCTGATGCTGGCAGGGCACAGGTCTGCGTACCCTGTGCCGAGCAAGCCCTGGCCCTGCAATCTGGTCCGCCAGTGGCTACACCTAGCTTCAATTCTCCTATCTCCCCAGGCTTAAATCTCTCTCCTGCTGAGTCGCCTACTAGTGGGGAATTGCAGCCTGCGGGCCCTTCCAGGCTGCCTACGGCTGAACAGATTATTGCTAGGTTGTCAGAGCGAATGGGCCCTGGTAGAAAGCGGCACCTGTCACCCCATGTTTCTGTATGCTCTATGAGAACTGAAGGGTTTGCTAGCCCGTGTGACTATACCCCTTCTGAGGAAGGGGAGTTGTTCTCTGACTCAGGCTCTTCTGATGAGAGGCCGAGGAGTCACGATGATTCTGGCCCGGAATACTGGGGCCAGTGTGACACTGACGACCTGTTGCTTAAGGTCTTTAAGGCACGGTCTATCTCTCCCCCCGGTCAGGTCCCCAAGCCTAGAGGGGAGCGTTTCCATACTGCGACTGCACGTTTGGAATTTTTAGAGCATGCTCATTTCCATGCCCTTGTGCTCAAAGAATGGGAATGCCCCAGTAAACTTCCAGGGGACTGGGATAGGAAATACCCTTTTCCCCCTGAGGTGGTTAATTGCTGGTCATCACCCCCGTGGTGGATGCAGCAATCATAGGGGTCCCTAACCCCCCCTTTATTACAACCCCTGCCTATAGCGCCCTTCGGGATGCTGAGGACCGGCGCATTGAGCTGCTGGCCTCCCATGCCTTTTCTTGTGCCGGGACGGCGCTGCGTCCGGTCTGTGCCGCAGCCATTACTGCGGTGGCCGCTAGAACCCTCATCAAAAAATTGCTCGACCATCACCCCGAGGATCTCCCCTGGGAGGTGTTTAATGCACTCTCCAATTGTGATGTATTTGTGAAGTTTATTCTATTAGCGCTAGATGACGCGATTAGAATGTGTGCAAGAACTTCTGCCCTCGCGGTGGCTATTCGTCGCTTGCTCTGGCTGTGACAGTGGGGTGCTGATGATGCTACTAAAAAGACTTACTGGGCTCCCCTTCAGAGGACAATGCCTATTTGGGGCCCGTCTAGACCTGTTCGGTAAAAAGGGCAAATCACCCCTTCGCAGACGGCCGTCCCGGCCCCCTCGAGGCAGGAGCACCCCTCCTCCCCCCTACCTTAGTGTTAAACAGGAACCAGGGGTGTCTTTCCGGATTTTTGGGGCAGATACCTGCCCCACGAGCAGCAGGCAACGCTCTGGCCCTTCCGGCGGGGCTAAGCCCAAATCTTCCACCAAACCCCCTCAAGCATGATGGGTCGCCCTCGCCCGGCTGGGTGAGGGGATGGCTGCAGCACCTTGCTCTTATCAGGAGGCATTTCGCCTCATTCTGGTGGATTCAGGAGGTTGTGTCCTCCAGATACAGGTTAGAGTTTGCTGCACGGCCTTCCCCAGTTTTTATCAGGCCCCAGGTATTCCTGGTCCCTGCCCCTGTTCAGTTGCTGGCACAGGCCATGATAGGCCTGCAAGGTCTGAGGGCCTCTTGAAGATTGCCCATAATAGGCAGAGGCACTTTCCACAGCCCCCCAAGGTATGGGTTGGGTGGCCCATTCTGGACTCACAGCAATTCCTTAATTACAGTCAGTTTTCCTGCATGGAAACTCTTGAGTTGG
Source organism: Gastrophryne carolinensis (assembly GCA_027917425.1). Lineage (NCBI taxonomy): Eukaryota > Metazoa > Chordata > Amphibia > Anura > Microhylidae > Gastrophryne > Gastrophryne carolinensis. The sequence continues at coordinate 423,066,051 of CM051234.1, forward strand.
GCCATCAACACTTTGCGCCCTGTGGGCGTCTTGCTGTCTGGGGAACTCTTCAATGCATATGTTTACATTCCTGTGCCCTCAGATCTGAGGCTCTCCAGGTTCGTGTTGGAAGTCCAACACTGTTAATTGTGGCCTTGTTATCTTCAACTCCCAGAGGGTTCACTCAAGTGCTGTCGATGCTGATGTCTCTGATGAGACCAAGGGATGTCCGCGCGATGTCTACCCGGACGCCTTCCCTCACTCCCCTGCCTCTGCGTCAGGATAGTTTGGATACCCGGCTGGTGGGCCCATTGGGTGTTCAATCGCCTCGAGTCCTCGCTGTTCCCTAAAGTGATAACTCCATTAATAGGAATGATCCTGGATCAGGTTCTACCAGATTCTCCCCCTCTCAGCAATTAGGTGGGCATTCTGGTCTCACGGGCCCAGTCCCTCACTACTGTCCCGGTTCTTAACACCAGGCAGGGATGCAACTGGTGGGCCGTTGTTAACTTGCTCGGCAGGAGCCCGAGTAGCTAAAGAGGTCCCTTATGCTCAGCTCCCCTTGAGCTCGTCGGTGACTTCTATTGGTAACCTAGGACAGGGATCCAGCACCCCTGGAGCAGGGCCTGTGGGCCTTCCCACCTGTATGACGGTTTTCTCTTGAAAGTGGATGAACTCGAGGGACCTGGCTGGGGGCAGTTCCCCCTTGGCCCTTTTCTGGAAACGGCCACCTTGGATGCCAACCTTCAGGTTGAAGGGGATGGTTTCTTCCAAAACCCCCTGCGATTCTGGTGTTGGTGGGGCCCTTAGAGGGTCCCTACGCATTTTGAAGTCTAATCAGTGAGCGTTTTTTCAGTGGCTCTTTCTCACTTGACCGCTCCCCTTCTGGCTTGCCAGGCTGGGGGTGCTCGGTCTGTCTGACGACAGACTTACTACATTAACCATTGGAAGGGGCCTGGAGCTGGCGGATCTTCCAGGGAGTGTCTATGTTCCCTTCCGGGTGGAGACAATGCTCCCTGCATGTTAGTGATATTAGCTCCGGCAAAACCCTCTGCAACAGAATGTGCTAATCCCTGTGTCGTTATGGAGTCCAACCAGTCGTGGATCTGTTGGGTTCCATTACCTTCACAGGCTATCGGCCTTTGTTCCATGTCCCAGGATCCTATGTCAGTGTTCTGGCTGCCTTAGTACCGTCTTGACAGGACTCTGGTTCTGTGTTTCCTTCTCCATTCCCTCTGCTAGGCAGGGTTATGCGGAAGATTACTCTGGTAAGGGGACCAGTGCTTCTGGTGGCCCCCAGTTGACCTAGTATAGTGTGGTTGCAGACATGGTACTGTGATCAGTAGTTCTGCACCTTGCCAGGAGTGCCAGTTGATCACTCGGGCCCCCTTTACGTCACTATAATGGTCCCTGGCCTAGTCAATCTGACTGCTAAAACATACGTCTTGATGGAGACAAGTTTAGCTGTCTCGGTGTTTGTGACTATGGGAAGGCTAGGAGTAAGCCTCTTCCTCGTCGTCTTCTATTATTGAAGGGTATGGTATACCCACATTGATTGGGGCGAGTCTAGTTCTCTTACTTTGGACGTTCTCGGTTCCCAGGTTTCCATTGTGGCTTTCAGCTTGAATTGGAGTTGGTTCCCCAGCTCAGTTCGCTGCTGGGTCAGGCTCTGCCCTGTCCACCTTGCCTTAGCAGCCTCTGGTTCGGTCTTCCTTGGTTAAGACTTCCTTCAGGGGGGCTCATGTGCGTCCTCCATGTACTCCTATGGTCCCTGTTGGGATTGAAATTGAATTAATTCCGTCTGCTTGCAAGGATTGTCCCTTGGTCCTATTCAGGACTCTGTCTGGATGTTCTTACCCTCAAGGTTGTCCTTCTGGTGCCTGTTACCTTGGTCAGGCGTTTGTTAGCGGACGGCTTGGTCTACCTAGCCCTCATTCCTTGAGATACACGAGGTTAAGGTGGAGTTCCGCCTGAAGCCGGATTCTCTACATCTGAAGGTGTCTTATGTTCATTTATTCAAGATATTCTTATCCACGGCTATCCGCCTTCCTAGCAACGCTGAGGAAGTGGTTCTGCATTCCTTATACAGGTGTTGGCAGTTTTTTTCCTTAGGAGTCACTGTGTCCTTAAGGGAACTGAGGTTCCTTGGGGCTTGTGGTCATTACATCCTGAATGTGCCCGGTCTCGTCTGCTCTCGGGAGTTGGGTGGTTTGGTCCTGGTCGTTACCTTAATGGATGTACTTCTGGTAACTTGTTTTCGGCCTTTGGCTTCTGCCAAATTTATTAGCGATCGGATTGTCAGGCTGTTACTCAGGCCTACTCAGGCAAGGGGAAGAATCTCCCTTGTTGCCTTGATTCCTTTTCTATGCGTGCTTGATGCCTCTTGGGCTTTTCAGCATCGGTTTTGCTGTTGAACTGGTTGGTTAGGCCACTACCATTGGCCTTCTGCTCATACCCTTTGCAAGGTTTTACAGTATTGATGTTAGGGCCTCAGCTCATGCTGTCTTGGCCGTATGGTTCTGCAGGTGACAGTGCTTTAAACTGTCTGCTGTTGTTGTTTTTTGTTGGGGATCCCAGCCTACTTTATGGACACTGCTTTTGGATGTCCCAAGTGTAAGTATTATATCTGGAGCAGGACGTACTGTATACTAAGAATAATACAATTCTGTGAAATACTCACCTGTAGAATTGATATTATTTGTATACAGTACGTCCTGCTCCACCCCACCGTGGTTTTGCATTTTTCTGGATCCCCTGTATGGGGATTGTTATCTTGTTATCATTACCAGTTGTTCTGGGTGGTTTTAAATTCTCCCGGCTTCTTGTTCACTGCTTTTCAATGCTGGGGATTTGTGGGAGGTCCCTGGGTATTTGAAGGGCCGGGAGGAGCCTGTTTTTCCATGTCTTTGCAGTGCATCGCCATCTGGCGGAGGATAACCCAAGTGTAAGTATTATATCTGGACAGGATGTACTGTATACAAATAATATCAATTCTACAGGTGAGTATTTCACAGAATTGTATTTTTTCCTAGTATAGATCAGAGACTTGAGGTGGGCACCTTTTATTCTATGGTAGTCGGATGGATTGTATATAATATAATTAAAGTCCATGGCCAACCTCCCAAAGCTGGCCCCTGTGCCCTGTTCTACAAGCCCCCACATTTTGAGACACTAGCCACCCCAAGTCAGTCTCTAGCAAAACTCTGGGAAGAATATTTGAGGATACCCCCAGCTCCTGTAAATCATGTCCAGCACCTTGATCCAAATGCACTTTTGCAATCTGCTGCTCTGGCTCAACTCCTCCAATCCTGGAGACAGACAGGGTTTTCCCAGCAGCAGATCCTGTGGGGGCACTAGCTTAGGCCACACCAGAGTCCTCTCCACACAAGTGTCCTGAAGTCCCATGGCCATGCCCTGGTCTATGTAATGGGCTGTAAGTTGTCAATGAATTATGAGCTATGCATTTTAAATAAGGTCTCCAGTGATGCAATATTATATTTAATCATATTCCTTCTCATGCAATCGTCACAGAACAACAGACAATAGCAAAAAGGAAGGGCCGAAAGGCCCCTGCTAAGAAAAGGCATCTGTCACCGGCTACGCCGGTAATTGATTGTGATGATTAGGACTCCCCTGACTGGGCTAATTATTCCCCGCTCCAGGAGGGGGAATTATTTGAGAAACTGCAGTTCTTTGATTCTGATGCCGGGCAGGCGCTGGGGGATGCTGTGGATACTCCCAGGGTCCTGACCCATCTCTCCGAGGTTCTGGGTATTTCCCCACCAGCGGAGGCCCCTCCGAAGAAGGAGGAATTCTTTGAGTTCTCTAAGCCCCGCTTGGAGTTTCCAAATCGGGATCATTTTGACAGCATGATTCTTAAAGAATGGGAGAAGCCGAGTCGCCTTCATGGTGTTCCTCAGGGATGGGATAGAAAGTATCCCTTTCCGGTGGACGCGGTGAAGCGCTGGTCTTCCCCTCCCGAGGTTGATGCGCCCATCTTAGGACTGTCCAACACCTCCGTTGTACATACACCTGACGCCACTACCCTTAAGAATGGCGAGGACAAGCGCATTGATCAGATGGCTTGCCATGCCTTTGCCAGTGTGGGTTCAGCCTTGCGGCCTGTCTGTGCATCGGCACTCGTGGCTACCAGGTCGGAGATCAGGGACATGTTAAATGGGTCCCAGCTCAACCCGGACAGCGTTGAATTCACAGCCCTTAAGAGGTGTGAATTGTTCATGAATTTTCTTTTGTCGGCTATGGACGACACTATTACCATGTGTAGTAGAACTTCGGCTCTGTTGGTGGCCATGCGCCAGTGGGCGGCTGACATTGCGGCAAAGAAATCACGTACAGCTCTGCCCTTCCTGGGAACGCGGCTGTTTGGAGACAAATTGGATTCTGTGGCGAGCGTTAGAAAGCTACCTCAGCGTAAGAAGCAGCGTCACTCCTTTCGGGGGGCAAGCTCCTTCAGTCCTCCCTTTCACGGTGCCAGAAGGGGCAGAGGTCTTGCCTACTCTGGCTTCAGAGGGGGTTCCTGGAACAGAGGTAGAGGACGTGCCTGTCCAGCCTCTACCTGGGGTTCCAAGCCCGCTGCCAAGCCAGCTCAGCAATGAGGAGGCGCCCTCACCCTTACGGGTGGGGGGACGGCTGCGGCTCTTCTTCCAGGTCTGGGCCCAGGAGGTTACGGACAAGTGGATATTGGAAGTGGTCTCGTCTGGGTACAAACTGGAGTTCGAGTACCGGCCTCCTCCCAGATTCCTAAGGGCGGCGCAAGGGCTCCTGTCGGCTGTAAAGAACCTCCTGGACATGGCGGTCATATGCCCGGTGCCTCTTTCAGAGAGAGGCCGGGGCTGTTATTCCAATCTTTTCACGGTTCCCAAAAGGGATGGCTCCATAAGACCCATTCTGGATTTGAAGCTTCTCAACAGGTTCATCAGAACCAAGAGGTTCCGCATGGAGACTCTGCGCTCAGCCATCGGTTCCCTTCGTCAAGGGGATTTCATGACGTCCATAGACATCAAGGATGCTTACCTTCATGTACCAATTTTCCCAGCACACCAGAGATTTCTCAGGTTTGTGGTCGGAGATCAGCATTTTCAGTTGCCCTCCCGTTCGGGCTGACTTCGGCACCGAGGGTGTTTACCAAGGTTCTGGCGGGCATTATGGCCCTGCTCAGAGCCCAGGGCATTCACATTGTGCCATATCTGGATGACCTGCTCATTACAGCTTCCTCCCTCTGCCAGGCGGAGCTGGACACCAGGACGGTGGTGACGACGCTGGAGAGGTTTGGATGGGTGATCAACCACCCCAAGTCTTCTCTCTCCCCATCAAGGGAGATTTCCTTTCTGGGCATGAATCTGGATACCAGTCAGGCCAGAGTGTTCCTACCTCAGCCAAAGGTGCAGAGGGTTCAGGATCTGATACGTGTTCTCCTGACCAACCCTCGCCCTTCTATTTGGCTAGGGATGACTCTGGTAGGTTTGATGGTGGCCTCCTTCGAGGCAGTCCCCTTTGCTCAATTCCACATGAGGTCGCTACAACTCCATCTATTGCTGAAATGGGACAGATGTCCACAGTCCTTGGATCAGTCATTTCTGATGTCTCCCAGGGTTCGGCAGTCCCTTCAGTGGTGGCTGGAATCAAGAAATCTGATAAGGGGCAGATCGTTCCTGGCCCCTCGTTGGGAGACGGTTACCACGGATGCCAGCCTGTCGGGCTGGGGAGGTTTCTGGAAGGATCATCAGTTCCAGGGGTTGTAGGGTCCTCAGGAGGCTCACACCCCCATCAATGTCTTGGAGCTCAGAGCTATCCGCTTGGTTCTGTCGCGTCTGACACAGCACCTACAGGGTTTACCGGTTCAGGTTCGATCAGACAATCGTACTGCGGTAGCTTACATCAATCACCAAGGAGGAACTCACAGCAGGAGTGCCCTCAGGGAAGTCTCTCTGATTCTGACATGGGCGGAGAGCAATGTTCCTTGCATCTCGGCAGTGTACATTCCGGGAGTGGAGAACACGGAGGCGGACTCCCTGAGCAGGGGATTCTTTCGCCGAGGGGAATGATCTCTCAACCACAGGGTATTTCGGGCCCTGTGTCACAAGTGGGGGACTCTGGAGGTGGATCTCTTTGCCTTTCGGCACAATCACAAGCTCCCAACCTTTGTATCTCTGTCTCAGGATCCTCTGGCCCTGGCAGTGGATGCCTTGTCTCTTGCCTGGAGGGATCTGGGGTTTCTGTACCTGTTTCCCCCCTTCTCCATGGTAGGCAAGGTAGTGCGCAAGCTGGCTCTAGAGGGGGCATCGGCAATTCTGGTGGCCCCAAGGTGGGGTTCGCAGACGTCGTAAGATTGGCGGTAGATCAGTACAGGCTGCCCCTGTTTCCGGATCTGATCTCTCAGGGTCAACTACGTTACCCCAATTTATAAACGCTTGCTTTGACGGCGTGGCTGCTGAAACCTTCGTCCTGAGGGAGGAAGGTTTGTCTGAGGCGGTTATTCAAACCTTGATTAGAGCTAGGAAGAGGTCTTCCTCTACCATTTACTATAGGACTTGGAGGTCCTATATTGACTGGTGTGAGGCTAGGGCCTTACCTTGCAGGGTGTTTTTGATTCCTAGGATTTTGGAGTTTTTACAACACGGTCTGGATCTGGGGTTCCAGCTCAGTACTTTGAAGGGTCAGGTTTCTGCCCTGGCTGTCTTTTTTTCAAAGGTCTTTTGCTTTGCATCATCTGGTCAAGACTTTTTTCCAAGGGGTCACTCATGTTCGGCCCCCTAGAAAGTCTTTGGTTCCCGTTTGGGACCTAAATTTGGTTCTTTCGGCCCTCCAGGGGCCTCCTTTTGAGCCGATGCAGGATGTGGCTCTTTCTGTGCTCACTCAAAAGGTTGCCTTTTTGGTGGCTATTACCTCTGTTTGGTGTGTCTCTGAGTTGGCGGCTTTGTCTATTCAGGCCCCTTACTTTGAGAGACACCAGGATAAGGTAGTTTTTCGCTTTAAACCAGATTTCCTTCCTAAGGTGGTTTCGCCCTTCCATCTCAATCAGGATGTAGTTCTCCCTCTCAATCAGGATGTAGTTCTCCCTTTCTTGTGTCCTAAGCCTAGCAATGACGAGGAGAGGGTTTTGCACTCTCTGGATGTGGTTGGTTCTGTGAAGTACTATTTGGTTGCTATTCTCCTTTTCGTAAGACGGGCGCCTTGTTCGTGGTGCCTTCCGGACCCAAAAATGGTTTGGTGCCCGCCAAGTCTACCATTAGTAAATGGATACGCCAGGCCATTGTTGGGGCCTATTCTGCTAAGGGGAGGGTTCCTCCTTTTAAGATCACTGCGCATTCTACTCGTGCTGTTGGGGCTTCCTGGGCTTTTCAGCACCAGGCTTCTGTTGAACAAGTTTGTAAGGCTGCTGCTTGGTCTTCCGTTCATACTTTTTCCAAGTTTTATAAGGTATAAGGTTGATATGCGGGCCTCAGCGGATGCTGTTTTCTGCAAGCTGCAGTGGTTTAAATTGGTGCATTTTTTTGCTGTATTTGGATCCCCACACATGACCGACACTGCTATTGGATGTCCCATATGTCATGAATAGTGGAAGCTGGGTGTGTGACATACTTGGAATAATACCATTTTGTGATTACTCACCTTTAAAATGGGTATTATAAGTATGTCACACACCCCACTTCATCCCGCCCTTTAGTATTCTGGATCCTTTATATGGTGAACCTTTTATTGTTAAGAATGTTTTATTAGTTCTTCCTGGTCCCCTTACTGCTGTCATATACTGGGGAATGTGTGGGAGGTCCCAGGTATTTATGGACTGGGAGGGGCTTCTTTTTTGCTTTCATCTCTGCAGAAGTTCGCCCTCTAATGGACCATAACCCATATGTCATGAATAGTGCAAGCGGGGTGTGTGACATACTTATTATACCCATTTTAAAGGTAAGTAATCACAAAATGGTATTTTTGTTTTTGTCCAGTGATGCAATATTATATTTAATCATATTCCTTCTCATGCAATCGTCACAGAACAACAAAGACAATAGCAAAAAGGAAGGTAGGATGAGCTCATCCAGTCAATATATAACAGTCAAAGAGGTTCTAGAGGGGTGTGACCACACTCCATAGACAAAGATTGCAATGAATGTAAAAGTGATGTAGCCACAACAAGGCAGTCCAATTTATACCTCGTCCCTAACAGTTATTGCAATGTCTTTAGACAGGCTGATTCATGTATTGAATTGCTTGTGCACACACAAATAAAGCAGTAGCAATGTCTGCACAAACTTGTAACTTAGTAATGTTAGGGACGGGGTATAAATTGGATGGCCTTGTCGCGGCTACCTCTTTTACATTCATTGCAATCTATATTAACTAACAGTCCATTTTTTTATAAGTGTTAGCTAGGTTTTTCAATAGTATGGAGTGTGCAGAGGGTTACCGTACATTTCTTTGTCTATGGAGAATAACAAAGGCAGTAATAGGGAAACTATTGCTTATTCAAAAACATCTCCAAGAGTGAAGAGTAGTGACTATATATCTATATTGTTTCACCCCTAGGTAGTAATTAGTAGTTATCCTGTCTGCTATGTTAGTCTTTGGCACGGACAACCTAGGGGCTGCATATATTGAGGCCCAGTGAGAGCCCCATAGATGGTCTATATGACCTGTAAGGGAGCTTTCAATCCACAAATGAGATCCTTCTTACCTCCCCCCATTTGGCTGGCAGAAGCTGAAACACAGCTGGTATTCAAAGTAGCTTTTCACTGTACAGGATTCTCTCTGTAGCAGAAGTTGACTAGTCATTCTAGCAACATTTCTGAATGGCACTATGCTAATATTCTAAGTATACAGCACGTCCTGTTCCAGAATATTCCTTACCGTGGGTAATACATCCACAAGATGGCGCTGGACTGCAGAAAACAGCTTGTGGCTCTTCCCGGCCCTAAGTCAGGGACCTCCCACAAAATCCCCAGTTTTAATCTGCAGTCTGGACTGCGAAGATATAAGATGGCTCTCTATATACGCAGGCGAGCGGGGCTTACCAGCCTGCGGCCTTGCAGGACTATTACCACCCGTTCTGGACCCACTGCCTCCCAGCCTCGGCTGACTGGTTCGGGTGAAGGTAGGACAGCACCGGGCTAGGTGCTTGAGGAGCGCTGCTCCGACCGCAGTCCCTGCTTTGACAGGGTAGGCGGTATAGGCAGCCTGTGGTGAGTCCCGGGGTTCCCCTTTAATCCCAACTCCCCTTAGGTATCTGCCCCCTCCTCTCATTTTGTTTCACTGAGTAGCCCCCTTCCTTCGCTCTCCCTGGAGATCTCGGGGGGGGGGGGGGGGGGCGGAATGTGTGCGGTATGTCAAGCAGCCTGAATGTTCACTTGCTTGTGCCAGAATTGATTTTGTTGTATCCTGCATGTCTTGCTTACTGTGTTTTTTTACTGGCAGCCGCCGCCGTGTGTTTGTACATCTCTATGCGGACATCGGCGACATTACCTCAGGCTTTGCCACGCCGTCATTGGACGGCGGGATCGTGTGGGCTCAATTCGCACTCTTCGGGGGGAGGCGGGCTCTGTGGATGATATTTTCCCCATCACTTCTCTAGTGGCCTGCCCCTCGAGGTATATGCGGACGCCATTTTTACCTCCCTCGTGCTGCGTGTCTGCTGTTTCCTACCGCGGTCCCTGCGGGGTGGATTGTTATGTGTGTGTGTGTGTGTGTGTGTATATATATATATATATATATATATATATATATATATATATATATATATAATTTGTTTTTTTTACTGTTTACTATTCTTACGGTGATGTCTTCTTATGTCTTTCTGGCAGGTAGACCTCATTGTGGTTTCTCCCGGTCCTCCCCCTTTTTAGTTTTGGGCTATTACTATAACCACCATATGGAGGCTTCTGGGGATAATGTGCTTGGGGTTCCTTCGGGACAAGCCCGGCTATGTGTTGTGTGTGAAGTATCCCCTATAAGTGATGTAAGGGTGTGTGTACCCTGTGCCCAGCAGGTACTTGCACTGCAGCCTGGGTTGCCTGTTACTGGTGCAGCGCCCTCTCGGGCTTCGCCTACCCCCCCACGCTTACATCTGACCCCCTCCGAGGGGCATAATAGCGGGACGTCTCAACCTGATTTAGCTGCACGGGTGCCCAGCATTGAAAAACATCTTGCTGGGTCTGCACCGCGTAAAGCCTCTGCTAAGAAGCGGCATTTATCACTTGCGGTTTCCCTCTTCCCTGTAGAAGACGAGGGCCCTTACTCACTCTCAGGTCCTTACCCCCTTGAGGAGGGGGAATTATTTTCTGATTCGGAATCCTCTGAAGAACAACCTAAGATTTACAATAGTACTGGGACTCCCTTTGGGGAAGACCCGTGGTCCCCTGTTGACACTGACAGGTTGCTGAGTCATATTTGTGCTTTGCTTTGTATTTTATTTTGTATTTCTCCCCCGACAGTGGCCCCGCAGCAGCAGGGCGAGCTTTTTCATACGGTTAAGCCACGCTGGGAGTCCCCTGAGCAGTCTCACTTTAATCTAGTGCTCAAGGAATGGAACGGCCTAGCAAGCTGCCAGGAGTGCCTAAAAGTTGAGACAAGAGGTATCCCTTTCCTGCTGATGATGTTAAGCGTTGGTCATGTCCTCCTGAGGTGGATGCGCCTGTTCTCGGGTTTTCCAATACATCGGTCATGCATTCTCCTGATACTACTACCCTGCGGGATGGGGAGGACCGGCGCTTGGACCAACTGGCCTGTCACGCCTTTGCCTGTGTGGGGACGGCTCTGCGCCCGATTTGTGCCTCGGCTATTGCCATTAAAGGGGTGCTTAAGTGTCTCTTGGATGGGGCATCTGAGGATGCGGGTAGAGAAGAGTATAGATCTCTGCTTTGTGAGGATTTTATGGCATATATTCTGTCTGCTATGGATGATTCCATTAGAATGTGGCTACGTTAATGGGTAGCTGATAATGCTGCTAAGAAAGCCCTCACTGGTTTCCCCTTCAAGGGCCTGCGTCTCTTTGGGGAGCGCTTGGATTTGTTTGCCAGGGGTGGCAGGTTACCTCAACGTAGGAGGCCGTCCCTGTACTTTCAGGGGATGGGTGCCTTTCTCCCATCCTTCCATGGTTCCAGAACTGGTCGGGAAGTCTCCTTTACTGGGGTCCGAGGAGATCACTGGGGAAGGGGCAGAGGACGTGGCCGTCCTGGCCTCTCCTGGGGTCCCAAGCCAAATCCTCATCCGGGTGGGGGGACAGCTCCGGCTCTTTGCTCACGTCTGGAGGCTTCACGTCTCAGACCAGTGGATTCAGGAGGTTACAAATCCCGGATGGCTCAAAACCCCCTGTCAGCTCAGGGTCTGTGCCTTGCTGTCCAAAACCTTCTGGAGTCGGGGGTCATCTTCCAGGTGCCTTTGAGGGAAAGGGGCAGAGGCTACTATTCCAATCTTTTCATTGTTCCCAAAAAATACGGGTCCATCAGACCTATCCTGGATTTAAAGTGCCTCAACAAATTTGTCAGATCCAGACACTTTCGCATGGAGACTCGCTCGGCTGTCAGTTCCCTACGCCCGGGCGTCTTCGTGACCTCTGTAGACATCAAAGACGCTTACCTTCATGTACCAATCTTTCCAGGTCATCAGAGATTCCTCTGGTTCGCTCTGGGGGATCAGCACGATCAATTTGTGGCCTTACCTTTCGGTTTCACCTTGGCTCCCAGGGTATTCACCAAGGTGCTGGCGGGCGTACTGGCTCTCAGGGCATTCGCATCCTTCCTTACTTAGACGACATTCTCATCACTTCTCAGTCCTTCCAGCAGGCCGAGCTGGATATCCAGCTGGTGGTGTCCACACTGGAGTCCTTCGGCTGGGTGATCAACCATCCCAAGTCTTTCCTGTCACCGTCAATGGTGAGGTCCTTTCTGGGCATGACTCTGGATACATCTCAGGTCAAGATCCTTCTCCCTCAGCAGAAGGTGGAGAATCTGTGGCGTCTTCTGTCTTCCCCTCATCCCTCTATCCGGCAGGGTATGCAGTTGGTGGGCCTGATGGTGTCCTGCTTCAAGGCGGTTCCATACGCTCAGTTTCACATGAGACCCCTTCAAATTCACTTCTTGTCAGTTTGGGATCGGACCCTGGATCAGGTGCTGGTTCTGTCCCCTCTGGCTCTCTCGTGATGGCTGGACTCAAGAAACCTGTTGGTGGGCAGATCCTTTCTGGTCCCGTGCTGGGAGACAGTCACCACAGATGCCAGCCTGACAGGTTGGGGGGGCTTCTGGAAATCCCTGAAATTCCAGGGTTAGTGGGGCCCTCAGGAGGCCTACACCGCTATCAACATTCTGGCATTGAGGGCGATAAGGTTGGTTCTCGCCCAATTGACTCCACACCTTCGAGGTCGGGCGGTTCAGTCCGCTCGGACAACCAGACGGCGATTGCCTACATCAATCATCAGGGAGGGACACGGAGCAAGAGGGCCCTCAAGGAAGTGTCCCTGATACTGTCTTGGGCGGAGGAGAATATTCCCTGCATCTCAGTCGTGTACATCCCGGGGGTGGAGAATCTGGAGGCAGACTCCCTCAGCAGGGGGACTTCTCGTCTGGGAGAATGGTGCCTCAGTAGCAGGGTGTTTCGCTCCCTGTGCCACCGATGGGGTCAGCCAGATGTGGATCTGTTTGCGTCCCGTCACAATCACAAGCTTCCAGTCTTTGTATCTCTGTCACAGGACCCTCTGGCCTTGGCCACGGATGCTCTAGCAATGTCTTGGAAGAGCTTTCAGCTTCTCTATGTGTTTCCTCCTTTCCCTCTGCTGGGCAGGGTGTTGCGCAAAATTGCTCAGGAAGGGGTACCAGCCATTCTGGTGGCCCCCTGTTGGCCAAGAAGGGTGTGGTTCGCAGACGTCGTGCAGTTGGCAGTAGATCAGTATGCTCTGGCCAAGGATCCAGACCTGCTCACTCAGGTGCAGCTACGCCATCCCAATTTACAAACGCTGGCTTTGACGGCCTGGCTTCTGAAGGGATTCAGAAGGGGCTGCCTGCCTCTGTAGTTAATACTATGATTCGGGCTAGGAAGCAGTCCTTGTCATCCATCTACTATAAGGTATGGCATGCTTACATTGACTGGTGTAAATCTAAGTCGCTTCCATGTCGGGTGTTTTCTATCCCCAGGATTCTGGAATTCTTGCAACATGGTTTGGATTTGGGTCTTCAGCTTAGTACCCTCAAAGGTCATGTTTCTGCTTTGGCCATATTCTTCCAAAGATCCTTTGCTCACCATCGTCTGGTCAAGACCTTCTTCCAGGGGGTTACTCATGTGCGTCCGCCATGTAAGCCTATGTTACCAGTCTGGGATTTGAACTTGGTCTTATCTGCATTACAAGGGTCTCCCTTTGAGCCCTTGCAGGGGGCCCCTTTGTCCATATTGACTCTTAAGGTAGCCTTTTTGGGTGCTATCACTTCTGTTAGGCGTGTTTCTGAGTTGGCGGCACATTCCATCAAACCTCCCTACTTTGAGAGACACCAGGACAAGGTGGTGTTTCGTTTTAAGCCAGATTTTCTGCCTAAGGTTGTGTCTGCTTTTCATCTCAATCAGGACATTGTGTTGCCTTCTCTTTGCCCTAATCCCAGTAATCCTAAGGAGCGGGTTTTACATTCTCTGGATGTGGTCAGGACTCTGAAGTTCTTTTTGGTGACTACTGAATCCTTCAGGAAGACTGATGCTCCTTTTGTGCTCCCGTCTGGACCTAAGAAAGGTCTGGCTCCAGCTAAGTCCACTATCAGCAAGTGGATCCGTCAGGCTCTGGTACAGGCCTACTCTAAGGGGATGGAGCCTCCCTTCCGCCTTACTGCTCATTCTAGTCATGCTATTGGTGCCTCTTGGGCTTTTCAGCACCTGGCTTCTGTTGAACAAGTTTGCAAGGCCGCCACTTGGTCTTCTGTTCATACTTTTTCTTAGTTTTACAAGGTTGATGTTAAGGCCTCAGCTGATGCTGCTTTTGGTCGCAAAGTTCTGCAGGTGGCAGTGGTTTAAACTGTCTGCTGTTACTTTTGGGGATCCCACCCTACCTTACGGACACTGCTATTGGATGTCCCATGTGTAAGGAATATTCTGGAACAGGACGTGCTGTATACTTAGAATAATACAATTCTGTGATTACTCACTTGTAGAATTGGTATTATACGTATACAGCACGTCCTGTTCCACCCCACCCTTGTTATCATTATTCTTATTTACCTCTGTATGGTGATTGTTCTTATGTTCATTTTTGACGTTATTGTTCTCCCGGCTTCTTGTTAACTGCTTGTAAATACTGGGGATTTTGTGTGAGGTCCCTGACTTATATAGGGCCGGGAGGAGCCACAAGCTGTTTTCTGCAGTCCAGCGCCATCTTGTGGATGTATTACCCATGTGTAAGAAATATTCTGGAACAGGACGTGCTGTATACGTATAATACCAATTCTACAGGTGAGTAATCACAGAATTGTATTTTTTGGTTCTCCACCAAAAACTGCCCTGCACTTACTCCAATTTCTATTAGGATGGAGCTACAGGTAGCTTCATGTGATTAAACCGTGTCCGTGGTTTGTGTAGCCCAATAGCCGACACCCTTTGTCCACACTCAGGACTTAAAAAGGCGAGACCTCCGTGTTTTGGGGGGATATTGAGGTATAGAATAGTTTCCACAGAAAGTCTTGTGTGGATTCTGGTCTTTCAATCGTGGAATTGTTGTTTGTAAAATAGTTCTTGGGTTGTTTCTGAGTTTGGTCCCACTAAGTCCATGTAATAGATCAAGGCAGGTTAATTAATAGGACTTACCAAGAATTTAGTGCCCTTTTACAGAGTATTTTGTATTTTTGGCTATATGCACAGTCTATGGCATCTATGCACATCTATGGCAAGTATACAGCACGTCCTGTTCCAGTAAATTCCTTACACCTGGGTTATTCCGCCACAAGGTGGCGCAGTGGACTGCAGAAAGACTTGTGGCCACTCCCAGCCCCATAAATAGCCAGGTACCTTCCACCAATTTCCAGTGTTTCTCTGCAGTCTGGACTGCGAAGATAGAAGATGGCTCTCTATTGCACAGGGAGTGGGGCTTTTCAAGCCTAGGGCCCTGCAGGCTTATTTCCACCCGTTCTGGACCCACTGCCTCCCAGCTTTGGCTGACGGTTCAGGGGAAGGTAGGACAGCACTAGGGTCAGGTGCTGAAGGAGCTCTGCTCCGGGCCGCAAGACCCTGTACCAAAGGGTAGCCGGAGACAGGCTTTCTATGGTGAGCCTCATTGGGATGCCCCAGCCTCAAACCTTGGGTCCTTGTTCCCTTCACCCGTCTCCCCTCCCCTCTAGAAGGTTGTGCGCGACCCCTTTGTTGTGCGTTGGCTGGCAGGGGGCGCCCGGGGGTCTGTGATTTGTGTGTTTTGTGTTCTTTTTTGGTGTTGTGTGGACCGTGGTTGGCGCTATGTGTTTTTTAGGTTCCTGTCATGGCACTGGCACCCCACGTGATCACAGTTTCGCGCTCTTCAGGGGAGGACCGCGGTTTGACGCATTTTGCCCATACTCTCACGGTCCACCCCTCTAGGTACTGCTGCCGGCTCCATTTTGTGGCCTCGTCTTGCGGTGCTGCGACGTGGTCTGGTCTCTGAGCGATCGGTCCATGAGTCCCTTACAGGGGTTTTATATTGCTTTACTATGTATGCGCTGGGGATGTTTATTTTGTACTTATTGTGTCTTGCAGGCGGGTCACCTCTGACTGTGGTTCTCCCGGCCCTGCCCCTTACCATTCTCCCACTTTCCCTAGCGGGCTTTGGGGGGCATCCCAAAAAGGGTGGCTATTGCTAGCTGTGTCCCTGTACTGGCCGTTGCGCCTGTATCTAAATTACCATATGGAGGCTTCCAGGGACAATGTGCTTGGGGTTCCTTCGGGACAAGCCCAGCTGTGTGTTGCGTGTGGGGTATCCCCTGTTGGTGACGGTGTCAGGGTATGTTTGCCCTGCGCCCAGCATGTACTTGCGTTGCAGCCTGGGTCCTCTGCTATGGGTCCCGGTGCTGCGCCCCTGTAAGGAACTTACCTGGGAGTCTGTCCCTGGCGAATGCGCTGGGAGCAGCGCCGCCGGGGGACATAAAAGGAACATGCTCACACGTGAGCACGTGCCGCCGGAGGGGCCGCGCCGCCAGTGACCGAGCGGAGGCGCCGCGGCCCCTCCGGCGGCACGTGCTCACGTGCGAGCATGTTCCTTTTATGTCCCCCGGCGGCGCTGCTCCCAGCGCATTCGCCAGGGGCAGATTTAAAGGGACCAATCCTGCCCAGGGATCCTCTGCTCTGGGGAGGTCAGGGACTAGACAGCCTGACTGGCCAGGGCGGTCCAGTCCCTGGGGTTTCTCCTATCAGGGGTGAGATCGTGTGTTGCACCAATCAGCACATTCCCCTTCCCATTGGTCAGTCACCATTTAAATATTTTCCTGCCCTGACCACTGGTGCCCGTTATAGCCATTTACTAGCTTGGGTGTGCTTCTGACTCTCGTCTTAGTGTTTTTGATCCGGCTTCGTCCTTGACTACTCCTGCTCGCTGCCTGAACCTGACCCCTTGGATACCGTGCTTCTGTGATCACCCCGCCTTGACCCTTGCCAGTCCCGACTACTCTTTGCCTTGCCCCTTGGTTTTGACGTTTACTGACTTTTGTGCATGAATGTTTTAGGATACCCCGCAGTTCATCCGTCTTTATCGTAAGCCAGCAATCTTTGCGCCAGTAAGTCCTGGGGGCAACCGAGTCTGGAGAGGCATAACCCGTGTCTCCAGCAAGCGGGGGCTTGTCTATAGGCACAAGAGGCCGTGGAGATTGTGGATTGTTGGCTCACAAGAGGGTGTCCAGCGGTCCCTGACAGCCCCTTTCTGCTTCGCCCACCCCCCCACGCTTGCATCTGACCCCCAGTGAGGGGCACACTAGCGGGGAATCTCAGTATGACTTGGCTTCACGAGTGGCCAGCATTGAAAAGCATATTGCTGGGTCAGCCCAGCGTAAGGCTTCTGCTAAGAAGCGCTATTTATCTCCCGCTGCTTCCCTCTTTCCTGTGGAGGATGAGGGACTCTACTCATTTTCTGGCTTTTATCCCCTCGAGGAGGGGGAATTATTCTCTGATTCAGAATCCTCTGAGGAACAGTCTAAGTTATATGGTGGTACCGGGTCTCCCTTTGGAGAAGACCCATGGTCCTCAGATGACACTGACAGGTTATTGACTCACATTTTTGAAGTGCTTTGTATTTCCCCTCCTGCCGTAGCTCCGCAGCAGCAGGGGGAGCTTTTCTATTCTGTTAAACCACGCTTGGAGTTCCCTGAGCAGAATCACTTTAATAATCTGGTGCTCAAAGATTGGGAACGCCCTAGTAAGCTACCTGGGGTCCCCAAGAGTTGGGACAGGAGGTATCCTTTTCCCGCTGATGTGATTAAGTGTTGGTCATGTCCTCCCAAGGTGGACGCGCCCCTCCTAAGGTTGTCTAACACATCAGTCATGCATTCACCTGACAATACTACCCTGCAGGATGGTGAGGACCGGCGCTTGGACCAGCCGTCCTGTCATGCTTTTGCCTGTGTGGAGACTGCACTGTGCCTGGTTTGTGCCTCTGCCATAACGGCTATTGTTATTAAAGGGCTGCTTAAGTGTCTCATTGATGGGGCCTCTGATGACGCTGGAGGTGAGGATTATAGATCTCTCCTACTTTGCTATGAATTTATTGCATATATCCTTTCTGCCATGGATGATGCCATTAGAATGTGTGGTAGGACTTCTGCCCTGTTGGTGGCTATACTATGCTCTGTCTGGCTACGTCAGTGGGTGGCTGATAATGCTGCTAAAAAGGCCCTCACTGGTTTTCCCTTTAAGGGGCTGCGGCTCTTTGGTGAATGCTTGGACCTATTTGCCAGGGGTGGTAGGCTGCCTCAACGTAGGAGGCCGTCTCTGCCTTTTCAGGGGACCGGTGCTTCTCTCCCCTCCTTCAGCGCTTCCAGGGCTGGTCGAGGAGTTTCCTTTGCCGGGGCACGCGGAGACTATTGGGGCAGGGGTAGAGGATGAGGCCGTCCCGGGCTCCCATGGGGTCCCAAGCCCAAATCCTCCCCCAAGCCCCCTCAGGCATGAGGAGGCGCCCTCACCCATCCGGGTGGGGAGACGGCTTCGGCTCTTTGCTCACGTCTGGAGGCTACGTGTAGCAGACAGATGGATTCAGGAGGTGGTGTCCTCCGGATACAAGTTAGAGTTTGCAGCCTGGCCGCCCCCAAGATTTATCAGATCCCGGATGGCTCAAAACCCCCTGTCAGCTCAGGGCTTGCGACTTGCGGTCCGAAACCTTTTGGAGTTGGGGGTCATCTGCCCTGTGCCTCTCAGGGAAAGGGGCAGAGGTTTCTACTCCAATCTAATCACTGTTCCCAAAAAGGATGGGTCCCTCAGGCCCATCCTGGATTTAAAGCAAGTTTGTCAGATTCAAGCATTTTCGCATGGAGACCCTACGCTCAGCAGTCGCTACTCTGCGCCCGGGCGACTTCATGACATCCGTAGACATCAAGGACGCTTACCTTCATGTACCAATCTTCCCAGGTCATCAGAAATTTCCCAGGTTTGCTCTGGAGGATCAGCACTACCAATTGGTGGCCTTACCTTTTGGTATCGCCTCAGCTCCCAGGGTATTCACCAAGGTGCTGGTGGGTGTGATGGCTCTGTTTAGATCTCAGGGCATTCGCATCCTTCCTTATTTGGACGACATTCTGATCTCGTCTTCCATCAGGCAGAACTGGATACCCAGATGGTGGTGTCCACACTAGAGTCCTTCGGCTGGGTGATCAAACATCCCAAGTCTTTTCTGTCCCCGTCACTGGTGAGGTCCTTTCTGGGCATGACTCTGGATACATCTCAGGTCAAGGTTTTTCTGCCTCAACAGAAGGTGGAGAGTCTTCAAGCTCAGGCCCAGCTCCTTCTTTCTTGTCCTCATCCCTCCATCCGGCAGGGGATGCAACTGGTGGGCCTGATGGTGTCTTGCTTCGAGGCGGTACCCTATGCTCAGTTTCACATGAGACCTCTGCAGCTACACCTCTTATCAGTGTGGGACCGGGACCCTGTGTCCCTGGATCAGGTGTTTGTTCTGTCCCCCCTGGCCAGACGGTCCCTCTCGTGGTGGCTGGACTCAAGGAACCTCTTGGTGGGCAGAACCTTTCTGTCACCTTGCTGGGAGACTGTCACCACAGATACCAGTCTGACAGGTTGGGGGGGGGGATTCTGGAAGTCCTTGAAATTCCAGGGTCAGTGAGGCCCCCAGGAGGCCCATACTCCTATCAACATTCTGGAACTGAGGGCGGTAAGGTTGGTTCTCGCCCAATTGACCCCACACCTTCGGGGTCAGGCTGTTCAGATCTGCTCGGACAATCAGACGGCGGTTGCCTACATCAATCATCAGGGAGGGACCCGGAGCAAGAGGAGAATGTTCCCTGCATCTCGGCAGTGTATATCCCGGGGGTGGAAAATCTGGAGGCGGACTCCCTGAGCAGGGGGACTTCTCATTTGGGAGAATGGTCCCTCAGCAGCAGCATGTTTCGCTCCCTGTGCCACCTCTGGGGTCAGCCGGATGTGGATCTGTTTGCGTCCCGTCACAATCACAAGCTTACAGTCTTTGTCTCTCTGTCCCAGGACCCTCTGACCTTAGCCATGGATGCACTAGCTATGTCTTGGAAGAGCTTTCGGTTCCTCTATGTGTTCCCTCCGTTTCCTCTGCTGGGCAGGGTACTGCGCAAGATAGCCCAGGAAGGGGTGCCAACCCTCCTGGTTGCCCCCTGTTGGCCAAGAAGGGTGTGGTTCGCAGACATCGTGCAGTTGGCAGTAGATCAATACGTCCTGCCCAAGGTTCCAGACCTGCTCACTCAGGGGCAGCTACGCCCTCCCAATTTGCAAATGCTGGCTTTGACAGCCTAGCTGCTGAGACCTCCATCTTCATGGATAAGGGGCTGCCTGCCTCTGTGGTTACTACCATGGTTCGGGCTAGGAAGAAGTCCTCGTCATTTATCTACTATAGGGTATGGCATGCTTACATTGACTGGTGTGAGTCTAAGTCTCTTCCCTGTCGGGTGTTTTCTATTCCCAGGATCCTGGAATTTTTGCAGCATGGTTTGGATTTGGGCCTTCAACTTAGTACTCTCAAGGGACATGTTTCAGCCTTGGCTATTTTCTTCCAAAGATCTTTTGCCAACCACTGTTTGGTTAAGACTTTTTTCCAGGGGGAAACTCACGTGCGCCCGCCACGTAAGCCTATGTTACCAGTCTGGGATTTGAATTTGGTTTTATCTGCTTTGCAGGGTCCTCCTTTTGAGCCTCTACGTGAGGCTGCCTTGCCTATTTTGACTCTTAAGGTGGCCTTTTTGGTGGCTATCACTTCTGTTAGGCGTGTTTCTGAGTTGGCGGCGCTTTCCATTAACCCTTTAAGTGCCAGCCTACCTGGAGTTTTTGTCACACTCTGTTGCCAGACCATTTTGCACTATTTTGCGCTCCCCATGTTCAAATGTGATTTTTGAAGGGATTTCCAGGGATTTCCCAGGAAAATGATATATTGTTTTTTTCAGCAGAGTCTGGGCTTTAACATGAAATGTCTTGTTTGTCATTTTTTAGGTGTATTCTCAATATTTTTGGGTGAAATATGTGCAAAAAAAAAAAAAAAAAAAATGTTTACATATTGTAGTTTTTTTTGTAATAAAAAATGTACGTTTGTCAATGAAATCTTATTGCGTGTGAAATCCCAATTTCTCCCGGTTACAGCGGTACCACATATGTAGACACCCTTTCCTGCCCAGGAGACTCCCCCAAACTGAAACAGCGCTTTAGGGGATTTTCAGATAAAATACAACTGTGCTACGCAATATGCGCACCTTGCAGTTTTTCCAGAAAAACAACCCTTTACATTTGAAATACCCCCAACAAACTATATATTCTCTGGAAGTACACACCTCAAGCTTTCTAGGCGTACCAGGCTTGTTGATGTGGCCATAGTTTTCTGGAAGTAATCCCTCAATGGATTCTTTGGTTGCAAAGAGTTTCCCTAAAAAAAGGATAAAAAAGCAGAATCAAAGCCACATTTTCCTAAAAAAACTATATACAAACAAGAAAAAACAAGTTTAATCTGAAAACGCAACATCCCCCGAACAGAACAATACCCAACACGCATAGCTACTGTCAAGGGAAGAGTTGCCAAACACACCAAAGTAAAGCATGTGCGTAACGGTAATTTTACTTGAAAATTTCAGCTCTGCAGACAAAGTGCGCACCTTGCGATTTTTCAACCAAAACAACCCTTGACATTTGGAATATCCCCCATAAACCATATATTCCCTGAAAGTACACACGTTAAGCTTTCTAAGGGTACCCAGCTTGTTGTAGTGGGCTCATCTTTCTGGAAGTAATCCCTCAAAGAATTCTTTGTTTGCGCAGGGTTTCCCTAAAAAATTTATAAAAAAGCTGAATAAAAAACACCTTTTCCTAAAATATAAATATGCAAACCAGAAAAAACAAGCTAAGTCTGAAAGCGCAAGGTCCCCCGAACAGAACAATACCCAACATGCATAGGTACTATTAACCCTTTTAATTGCCAGCCTACTTGAGATTTTGTCACCCTCTGTTGACAGGCCATTTTTCCTCATTTTGCGTCATGTTTTGCGCCATGTTTTGCACCATTTTTGCTGGAACTTTCAGGAAAATTATATATATATTTTTTTGCAGCAGAGTTTAGGCTTTAACATGAAATGTCTTGTTTGTAAATTTTTTTTTTTTTTTTTACAATATTATTAAGTAAAAATAATAAATAAATAAATAAAACATTTTTTTTTAAAATTTACTCCTTTATTTTAAATAAAAAATGTATTTTATTAAGGAAAATCATATTGCATGTGAAAGCCCCATTTCTACCGATTAGAACGGTACCACATATTTATCGGTAGCCCCCTGTTCCTGCCCAGGAGACCCCCCTAACTGAAACAAGTATTTTATAACATTCACAAAAAAAATACAACTACCATCCACACTACAAAGGGTTAAATCGAGAAAAAAAATGACATAGGGTCCCCCCTCCCAGGGGAGAGAGACCCCATTTTTTTTTTATTTTTAAGGGTTCGGGCCCCCCCCTGAAGACGGAGGACGACGGGGGGGCGATCGGATGCCCCCCGCAGGAAGAGGGGACCCCAAGCTTCACGGGGATACCGGAGGTAAGTGGTTTTTTTTTTCTATTCTTTAACTGTTTGGGGGAAATGCCAGGCACGTAGTTTCTACGTGCTTGGCACTTAACGATAGGAGAAGCAACCACGTAGAAACTACGTGCTTGGCATTTAAAGGGTTAAACCTCCTTACTTTGAGCGACACCAGGACAAGGTGGTGTTTCGGTATAAGCCAGATTTCCTGCCTAAGGTTGTCTGCTTTTCATCTCAATCAGGACATTGTTTTGCCTTCATTGTGTCCTAATCCTGCTAATTCCAAGGAGCGGACTCTGCATTCCTTGGATGTGGTCAGGGTTCTGAAGTTTTATTTGGTAGCTACTGAATCATTCAGGAAGACTGATGCTCTTTTTGTTCTCCCTTTTGGACCTAGGAAGGGTTTGCCTTCCGGCTAAATCCACTATCAGCAAGTGGATCCGTCAGGCGGTGGTACAAGCCTATTCTGTTAAGGGGAAGGAACCTCCCTTCCGCCTTACTGCTCATTCCACTAGTGCTATCCCTGCCTCCTGGGTATTTCAGCACCAGGCTTCTGTTGAACAAGTTTGTAAGCCACTACTTGGTCTTCTTTTTCCTAAGTTCTTAAGTTTTTTCCTAAGTCCTTTTCTAAGTTTTACAAGGTTGATGTTAGGGCCTCAGCTGATGCTGCTTTTGGCTGCAAAGTTCTGCAGGCGGCAATGGTTTGAACTGCCCGCCGTTGCTCTTTGGGGAACCCACCCTTCCTTACGGACACTGCTTTTGGATATCCCAAGTGTAAGGAATTTACTGGAACAGGACGTGCTGTATACTTGGAAAAATACAATTCTGTGAGTACTCACCTGTAGAATTGATTTTATAGTATACAGCACGTCCTGTTCCACCCCTCCCTTGTTATCATTTTTCTTGGTTACCTCTGTATGGTGATTGTTCAAAAGTTCATTTTTTGATTCTCCCGGCTTCTTGTATAACTGCTTGTCAACACTGGAAATTGGTGGGAGGTATCTGGCTATTTATGGGGCCGGGAGTGGCCACAAGTCTTTCTGCAGTCCACTGCGCCACATTGTGGCGGAATAACCCAAGTGTAAGGAATTTACTGGAACAGGACGTGCTGTATACTATAAAATCAATTCTACAGGTGAGTACTCACAGAATTGTATTTTTTCTACAGCAGAGAAAGGGGTTCTATATAATCAGGCCAATCTTTGTTGGCATTGCCTATGTAGTAGGACCAGAAAAGAGGCAGGAAGTTACAGCCATTTTGGACTGATAATATGATTTGGGCCATCACCAGACAGCTTACCTAATACCTGTTATTAGACAAATTTTAAGTGCTCCATTAATGGCCCATCAGAATGCACTGTTCATCCCCAATGTCCTCAGAGCTTCCTGTTTTTTGGCATCTTTTTATGCTGAATTAACCTTATTTGTTTCTATTTTGTTTCTTCATTTGTTGCCAGTCAGTTACGCAAGAAAGTTCTAGATAAAGTGACCCGCTGCTGCCTTTTAACTGCCATTCTGTATTTTCTCTATTCATCTCTGTCCTTTTTCTAGCTTTCCTGTAATTTCAAGCCTATTAGAGCATGTTATTTTGGTTTTTGCTAATTGTCTCATTTATTTCTTGTTCCTAATTAGTGGTAGCAGACAGACCTATAAGCAAATGAGCGTATGATACCTAAGTGCCAGTGAGACACAAAAGTCTAATTAACCGATGCAGTTAACGGAGATTCACTAATCAGTGTATAATGACTTAAACACGTTGCTGAAATTGCCACATCCTGGTGACAGTGGAACCGCAACAGTTATACCTGTGTTCATGTCACTGCCCATTGAAAGTGACAAAAACATTTAGCTTCCCTTTAACATACATTCTGCCAGAACCTAACGTCATGGAGAATATACAAGCATCTTTAGATAAAAATTGAAAGGATTGTGACATTTATATTATGTACTAACCTTTCAATCAGTTATACAGACACATGACCATCCATTTAGACCTTTGTATATTTACATTTTGGACAACAGTAGGATATGCTTTAATAGAGAGGGATGCATTTAATTATCCATGGACAATCACATTGGATCCTTGAAACAAGAAATTTCCATGATACACTTGGAAATTATAGGTTTGGAATCGCTAAAAGAAATGGATCTATTTTCTTTTGCATGTGTCCTCCTTCACTGCCCTTCTCTGGTGTCGTAGTGACACATACTGTAGACCAGGGACGCACAACCTCATTTTACAATAAATGGGTGTTGGTCTGCTCTGGAGGGGCATCCCGATTGCTGGGGTCCCCCCCCCCTCAGTCAACTCCCTGCAAACTCCCTAAAACTTACCTGTCACTGCACTCCCCTGGCAAAACTCTCAGGCTTTCAATACGCCGGCAACTAGCCAGGAATGTGACACATGACCACTTCTGACCAATCACGTGACCACATTATGCTGGGGGAGCCGAGTGACAGGTAGGATTTAGGGGGGTTTTGCAGGGGGTTGATCGAGTGAGTGGTGTTGGTCCAGTTCAACTCACTTTAATTGCCAGCTCTATCTGACTCTCCACATCAGTTGGCTCCAAGGGCCACAGATTGAGCCTGAGTGATCTAACCCTTCACCGCTCAGCGTTGAACTAAAATAAAACGCTGTGTTTGGCTTTCCATTGTAATAAGGTCTATTTCTGGTGCCTCCACGCTGCACATGACTGCTTACACTGACGATGGAGGTTTCCAACAGCATCATTTTTATCAACAATCAAATGAGTGGGATTCCTGCCATCCTGTTCCCACCTTGTCACTTAAAAATGGCTGTGTGAAAAACAAACTTTGCGATATGCAGCATCTTTCATGAAATGATTCGGAGCTGGCAACATTTTGTGGAAACAGCAAATGAAGCGCTTCACAGGAAATGTGTATTAATTCTCGCTGACTGGCTGTTGTTGTGTCTGAAGCTTCCTGGAAATCGCTATATCAGCCATACATGTGAGATCTGATTGTGCCTCAAGAAGACCATTGGCCGAGCTTCAGATAAGTGATTGAAAATTTTCAACCTTTTTTCTGGCTGACAGTGCAAATGGATAGAAGACACTACAGGGTAATTATTTCTCTAAAACTCATTTCTGATAAAGTACCATATCAACATACATACTGCAAATATTTAAGTGACCATGTTGTGCTGTATGTAAAGACTAATAATGTAACAGTAAGTGGTCCTCCTGATGTGTTTCGCCATCATCCTGCTACTTTAGAAAAACTCCAGAGACTATGCTCTAACATAGACCACATAGGAATTTCTTGCCATCCATAAGAAGAGTTCATCCTAAAGTGGACCAAAACCTGGGGGTTCTGGTCCTCCCCCCTGCAATTTTGGGTGCCTCACTGTGTGACCCCCCTCAGAACGCCAAATCCACTCACCTCTCCAAAGCCTATGCTGTGGCCAGCTGCGCTTACCCACCCCTGCCACATTATCTGCCCCTATAATACATTGCTTGCCTTAATTGCTGAATGTAGTTTGTAGAAGCAAATTTGCTGAGCCCATCCCTGTCCATTTTTCCTTTGGACAGAGCAGGAACTGCAGGCTGGCCATGTATATACAGTAGACATTTAAAGCCAAATGCCACCTTTCTTGGACAACTCCTCTGCTTCCAATTCAGTGCAAATAAAGTGTTCTTTTTTTAAAAGCCTTACACTTCCATCACAGGACTACAATTAAAGTGGACCGTCACCCAGGGGTGATCGGCCCGGGAATCTATAAGATTCCCCGGCCGATCACCTCCCTCACCGCAGGACATCCCGATCTCGGATGTCCCGCGGTGAGGGTGGTGATCGGCCGGGGAATCTTATATAGGGACCCCCCCAAAAAACTTACGTCAGCGGCGGCGGCCGCCGCCGCCTCCCGCGGGCACGTCTAGAGGGGCGCGCGGGAGGCGGCGGCGGACGCGCTGTGTTGTTCGCCGCTGTCACCCGCTTGTCCGTCGGCGGTGATTGGTCAGCGCGCCCACGTGGGAGCGTGGTGAGGTGAGTTTTCGGGGGTTTCAAACAGCGGGGCACCCTTAATCGGGGTGCCCCCCTGAAGTGGGCCAAAACCCAGGATAGTCAAAATCCTGGGTGTTGGTCCACTTTAAACCTTCGGCCTCAGTTAATGAACCCAAACCTTTAAAAAAAAAATGATTCCCCAACACCTAATATTTTAAGTTTATAGTCACTTCTTATTCTTTCCCCTGCTGGGCTACAACCCTGAAAAGTTGGAAGCTGTGCATTAGGTGAGCTAAAAGCCAGCGATTCTACTTAAACACAGACTCGGCTACAAGCAGCAATGTTTAGTCTGATTAAAAAAAAAAAAAACAACAACCTCTCTGCAGGAGAAGCTGTGCCCGCAGCCACCACCTGCACCCCCTGGTCACATATGGAGAGCTGGCACTCAGCAATTTCACGTGACCAGTGGAGGGGAATCCCTGTGACATCACTGCCTGCTTTCCATAAAATCATGAGCAGAGGGAGGGTCTCCCCAGCCCACGGTGTGTGTCTAGTGGGGAATATTTAAAGGGATGGGGAGGGACAGATGTCACAGAGAGGAGCCAGGCAGAAGACAGGGTGCCAGGGAAGAGGACACAGACAGGTGGCAGAGCCAGGGGCAGAAGGCAGGAAAGAATCAAGGTAGGTGCCACAGACTTATTATTAAGGGGATGCAGAAAAGCAACACAAAGAAGTGCCAGCTGGTTGTTCTTCGGATGGCTTGCTGTGCCTTTCAGTGCTCAAATCTCCAGCTCAGTGAGTTAATCTTATTGTACCAACACTAAACAAACATAGCGTAAAATAATGGAAAGCACTGCCTGGTAGTGTATGTAATATATACTTTGCAGCTGAAAAGGTTGCTGTGTGGAAAGGAAGGGGTTAACGGCTTCACATCTTCGTAGGCGATGCAATTATTCTATCTGCCTGGGAAGAGGATCTGTCTGACAAAACAAAAGCTGAATCGAAGCAATTTTTCCCAGGCATCATCATGGCTGAGCTGTGACATGGAAAATAGTTTGCAACTATCAGTAATATCGGTGATGGGGATCTGACTGGCGAGAGCAGCGACGGCACCAATAAGCAAGTGACAGGGGCTGCGGTCCAGTCTAACGGAAAGATCGCTGGGTATTAATGAATCCGAGTAATCATAAGGGTTTTCAATAGAAAGAAGGAGGATGGTATTGCTCAGGTAGTGAAAGAGTTAACGATGCAATTATTAAGGCATGATTTGTGCGAAGAACGTGCCTTTCTAACATCAGCGATTTTGGCATGGGTGTTGGAAATGTGAATGTCACTACGCCAACGAATGATCTCCTGGGAGAGCTATCAGAATGGGGACAGTGTTGGTGAATGCTTCTGGTGGACAATTACCGGCAATGATGAGATTGATCCTGTGATTGCAGGACTTGGCTCTGAGAAGGGGCCAAAGCTAACACTGCTGGGGCCAGCAAACTTTTTACATGCTTCAGTGATACCAGCATATTCCCTTCATTTCAAGGATGAGGAGACAGGAGTGTATCATCCCTCCTGAGCACGCTGCAGCGTTGTGGGCTGTCACATGTAAAGGACACGTTCCTTTGGCAGGTGCCCAACTTACCATTAGGACACACTGAGCAACAGGAGGGGGTGGACCATGGTCTGCTAGAAGGTAGTACTAGTACTAGATACTTGTAGGACACCGGATATTTGGGTGGCTTGGATACCCCCTGACCACCATGCTAGTATCCATGTCTTTCCGTATATTATCTTTACTGTACTGGAAATAAAATGCTATTGCGGAGGTTCCCAACCAGGGGTAAGAAAGATCCTTTCCAGGAGTAAGTGAGAGAGTTGAGGGCAACCTGATCTTCTCCCAAGCCTGATTTGCTATAAAAACAATTATAGAAAAAATATAGAAACTGAACAAAAAGCTTTTTATGTGCTTGTTATGCACTTCAAATGGTGGTTTTGGGTGTTTCTGACACAGTTTGAGTTGCTGATATCCCTACGCACCTCTTAAACCGTACTTGAGATAATTCGAAAATTGAAAGTGGTACTTGATGAAAAATGTTTGTGAACCCTGGTGCTATATTGTATTTTAATAAAACTATATACTGTGTATAGACACAAAGGAGGGTGATTGGTCAGCTAGGTAAGCGCCACCAAACAACAAGGCACATTAAAACACCATGAGATTGACATCATGTTACAATACGTGGCACTGATACCCTCAGGAGTACGTTTGAAAGGTTCAGGGTATTGAATAACCGGTTGATGTGTGGTGATGTTCTTCTACAGCCTATGGATTGCATAAGGGTGAGTATATTTCCATTTGCAGTATTTCAAGCACTTGCAGGGAATGCAGAATCAGGATGCTTGGCATGCGAGAGGACCTAATGGCTTTTTTCACTTCAAGTGGACCAAGCCCCACGTTGTCTAGCTCTGGAGTATGAAAGACCCTGTCTGTTCCTGGACATTGTGAAAGCCCCTGGTGTCCCATTTAGACAATAGACCAGTCATCACTTATTGGTAAGGAACTAATCGTGTGACCAGAGGGTTGCGGGTTTGATGCCAGGACATGACTGAAGTGCACTTGAAAAAGGAATCTAACCCCCCAAATGCTTCTTGGGCGCTGTAGATAGGGCAGTCCATAACTCCAAGCATGTGCATTGTCACTTGTGTTTGTCTCACTGCACGGAGTCAAATGCGGAAAAAAAATCCTATGGGTTTACATGCAAACAATGTTAAATAAAAATTAAATATTAATGTGTAGAAGCTTTGAACATCTACACCTAAACCTTCTAATAATTAGCTAATATTTCTGCCTTAATACAGTTCCTTACCCATTTACGTATATTACCCAACTCAAAAATGTTAAACTAGCTTATTGTGTTTGGTAGGAGTCTATCTACTGCCACATACACAGAGGCCTCTAACTGTCATCCCTCACATTCCTGGTGATCACTTTTTGGAAATATAAAACTAACTGGACCAAGCAAGGATAATTGAAAACACTTTATTAATGGCCTGATTTACAAACCTCTACACCAGTACAAATTAGCAAACAGAGCTGAAAAATGGAATAAAAAATCATTTTAAAATTGAAGTTTAAAATGAACACCTATTGAGATCAATAACGTGTGCTGCGATTGTGATCATGTTTCAGGGCATTACCTGTGCTGTAACTGTAACTGCCATGCTGAACTATCCTACGCCATGGTAAATGTTAATGTTCGCCAATGGCGGAAAGGGCCGTTGCACTACATGGACAAACACCAGTTTCCAGCACTTTCTACTTGAAACCACCACATTAGAGGCAACAGTGGTGGTGAATGCATACATTAACTTAAATTGGCAAAAACAGGATCAGTTACCATAAATGTAAAGGGGTGAAGATGGTCATGGAGAAATGCAAGTCGCTATAGCACCCCCCCCCCCCCCCCCCCATTATGTAACCCAAACATGGAAGTAATCTAAAACAGTCTCAGCTTAGATAGACACAGTCATCGCCATTACGCCATGCTTAGCGGTAACAGGTTTCAGGTAGTGACTGGTATTTGGATGCAGGCAAGGGCAGATTGGCCAAAAGGAGACGGGGGAGAATTCCGAAAGGCCACACTACTTTGGGCCTGGCTGGACTGCTTCTTCTAACTCCCCTATCCAATCCCTACATCCTTAGTCTGCCTATGATTTAGCCTCAGCATCTTGGCTGTGGGGGGGCACACGTACTCCTGTCATATTATT
This sequence comes from Gastrophryne carolinensis, assembly GCA_027917425.1. Taxonomy (NCBI): domain Eukaryota; kingdom Metazoa; phylum Chordata; class Amphibia; order Anura; family Microhylidae; genus Gastrophryne; species Gastrophryne carolinensis. Next base: position 423,095,939 of record CM051234.1, read on the forward strand.
TGCTCCTACAATACTAATGCTAAAGTTTTATTTAACCAAGAGTTGCCATATCAACCCCTGCCAATGGTCTATCCCTGTGGAGCCTTAGCTCTTAAGCACTCTTGCTAATTGGCTCAGGGCTCAGTGGGGATGTTTCGGGCTGGTCATGAGCTGGCCAGGGGTCTGTAATATCCAGGGCTAATGTTTGGCCTCAGTCGGCCAGTGGATGCAGGTAATATACACAAACTGGCATAAAGATACATCCATCAGGGGAGACTTATCAGATAACTGGTATATTGAGGTACACAAAGAACAAATCCAATGTCGGATACACACCATGTAATCTCCATGCTAGTTTACCACACCTTTGTTATTAATAACTGAGCAAACTATAATAAGTTATACAGACTATATATAAATATATAGAGAGATAGAAAGAAAGCAAGTACTAAGAAATGAAATATAAAAAATGTTATGAGGTATAAACCCTTGTGTTCACTTCAGCTCTATCACTCACTATGCAAGAGGACCTTTCCAAAGGCCCAACAGAAAATGTTCCCTAAATATACAAACAAACCTATAAGATTGGAATATGTAATCTGTGTTTGTCCTGGATACTGATCACAGATCATCCTGGATTAAAAGGAGGCAGAAGTGTGATTATATAATTCTACGGAATTAGACAAAGTATTCAGTCGGTAAGATTACGACTGGGCTCATTAATTACCCCAGTGAAATAAATGTTCCATGTGTAGTTACAGTAGAATCCAGCATTTTTTGATGTAGAAGCTGTGTCAGCATCCTCAGATATAGCCGCACAATGTCTCTCATTATCTTTCTGGAGCTTCTATTTGTAGCAGCATTTGTTGGATGATTATTCACAATTACCGTTGTATACAATCGATATACAGCGCAAATGAAGCCAGCATTTGGATAGCAGATTCAATTTACGATATTTGTATGACACTGAATACATTTGATACTCAGGCATGAGGCTTCCACCGAGTGTATTATTTAGTAGGAGGCGACACAAACCGATGCAGTTTACCTGCTGAGCGACATGACAGTGGGCTGCGAGTCACATATGGCTCAGGGACCCCTGACTGGGCATCTCTGCTGGTGTAATGAAGTTATCTGCTTCAGCTCCTCTAATTAGGATGCTAGACAGTGAGGACAATATATATATATATATATATATATATATATATATATATATATATATATATATATTTAAGAATTTAATTGATTATTAGGGACAAGTGACCAGTTTTTATTAATGTGCCCAAATGCAGCTGCAGGCTGGTAATACAAGGAAACGCCAATGCAAAAATATCCACCAAGTGTAGAAGAGGTCAGTGACCGTCTTACAAATATTCTGAAATACATAAGTTTAGTGTATTTAATGGGCAGTCTAGGCTGTGCTACATGTCTTCATCCCCGCAGCTGCTCCAGGGCTTCCTGAGTCTGTATAGCCTGATACAGGGCCGGCGTCAGCTCACGACAAGGCGGGGCAGCTGCCGGGGCCCACTGACAGCTGGCACAATGTGGTTTAAAAAAAGCAGATCCTTTTTTTTTGTGAGCTTAGAATCACTTAATCTAACCCTATATTAATCCTATCTACTACTGCTATTTAAAGCAGACTAAAACCCAGGATTTCCAGCATCGGGCTTTGGGATGCCCATGTTTGTGAAAGAACCCCCCTGGTTCAGCTGTTAACTCAAACTGGCAATCCCACAGTGCATTTGCCAGTTCAAGGAAAGTAATAAGCAAACTGGGGGGGTCACAGACAAGGCCTCCAAAATCAGGACCAAAATAGCATGATCTTTAGGGGCATCCAGATTTGGGATGTCCCTCAGTGATGTGACTTGACTCTTCACCAAATAGGAGCCCACTGAGACCATGCCGCCCAAGGGCCCACATAAACCCGGAGCCGGCCCTGACCTGATATCTAGATAAGCCCCCCTGACATGCACATGCCCTGGGAATTCCTTGGACAGCATCTTCCATGAATATGAAGTTGATGGGCCACCCTTCTCCATTATATCACTGCCCACTTTACACTTTGCAATAGAGGGAACGTGCCAGAATAGAATCTGGATGATGCAGCAGCATGGAAGAATTGGTATGTTTCTTGTTCTTCCTAGCCCAGCCTGGACAGGGACTTTAAAGTGGACCAAAACTCATCTCAGTCAGCCCTGGAGTCCATTTCCCTTGCCCTGGGGCATCTTGACTTGTTATGACCCGCTCCAGGCATTCACTGCATTAAATCACCTAGCCACTGATCCTATAGCCCATGTGTGGGCCTTGGGACAGGTATACTTTTAGCCAGGCACGTACCTATGCCAGGCATTTGTTAATGGCTATGTGGGCACGCTCCCAGCTAGAGGAGAGCGCTGATCCGACCAGTAACACACTCACTCTATTCAGTTTGTTCACCATCAGTGTGGTGAAGAGAAGCTAAATGGAGCCAAGCACACTGATTGGCTGCCCGCCCTCAACTGCAATCTGTTGGGCTGCCCCATTAGAGTCTGGTTATTTCTGACCAGATTTCTTCTTTAAGTCACAGTTGGGCCAAATTGACAGACCAGTAAAGTCACACCGCTGCACGAGTTTGGGTGAGGGAACCTGTCACTGAAGATCCCAGCTGTGGCCTGTGAAGTTGTTTCTTAAGTTATCACCCAAATTGGGCTCAGCATGGGGGAGGGATGGGTGGAGCTTTACAAAATGCTTGGACTCCTTCTTTAAAGGGAATCAATCACATTTTCAGGTATATCATTCCTTTTAATCACTCCATTTCAGAAGCATTTCAATGACCTTGCTTTGTGCAGACACAAGCTCTTTGTCCAGATGTGGATCTCCTTTAGGGGAGCATTAGCGACACGTTTTTTGTTGGCTGTCACCCCATTAGGGGGATATAGCCTCATTCCCTTCCTATGGTGGCCAAATAAAAAGTCACCTTGAAAAACCGCAGCTGTCACTGTCACAGGAGCCCCACATTTCTGACACTTCTGATAATAATCGTGGACGTGAGGCTTATGTTAAACTAGAACATCTTTGTACAGAGCAGGAAGGGTTAGTAGAGAAAGGCATAGGGGTTCCTAGAAGGGTAAGATGAGGAATGTGCTTACTTTGGCTGGGAACGTGCAGCCTACATTCTAATTCCAGTAGCCCCAGTCCTTGGTGGGTTGACGAGATTGGTGGGTGATGCCACGGGGACCCCTTTCTCCAGATGGTCGCCTTTCTGCCTGAAGCTGCGGGCATTTTTCGTGCTGGTAGGACTAAAGTGCTTGGATAAACTGTAAGCAAAGTCTATGAACAAGCTCTTGGGCTTTGGGATACTTTAGTGATACTTTTCATTTTGCCATGTTGGTTTTCGAAGCAATTATTATGTTACTGATGATGTGAATCTCTTTTACAGTTTCTACCATGACACTAAACAAGATAGAGAAGCTGGGGGTTCTGCGGCCACATAGGGGCAGTCTGCCTCTCCCTGCGGACTCCCATCGGCGGGGCAGTATGCCTTTGCCCTACAAACACCAGCTGCGGCGCGCACAAGCTGTAGATGAGCTGGATTGGCCAAGTGTCCATTCTGGATCTTCAGACTCCGTCAGGTCCTCAGACAGTAATCATGAGCCGGGAATCTACAAAGTCATGTTGCTGGGAGACAGTGGAGTGGGAAAAACAACTCTCGCTGGAATATTCGGAGGCCGAAAGGATACTTTCCCACACGAGTCCGAGCATCCAGGTGATTGCTGGGAAATGGTTTAGGGTTGGGGGATGTAAGTGCACTGCAATGAAAGTGACCAGGTGTTCTTGTTGCTCACAGAGGATACGTATGAAATAGATCTGATGGTCGATGGAGAAAAGACGACATTAATTGTATATGATATCTGGGAACAGGTAAGAATTGCTATCAATATGGTCTGTTCATGGCTTTTATAAACTACAGTATCCAGCTGTACATTTGCCCTTAGTGCCCTTCTTGTTAGAAGTTGCACGATGACTTTATCTAGACTATTTTATTTATCTGTCATTTACAGTATTCATTTGCTGTTATCAAGTCCATCCTGATCTATAGATATTTATTTAAAGTGGACCAAAAGCGGTCTCCGAGACTCCAACGCCACTTGATTCCCTCTCCTCAGGGCATTCCAAACTAGGATGCCCTACCGTGTGAATCCCCTCATTCGCCCGACAAGCTTATCTCGCCAACAAACCCGCGGCCTATGCATCCTACTCATACTTGCACCCTACTCCCCACCATATCTGAATGGCTAGGCGTGGTCATGCACAGTCAAAAGGTGCAAGTGATGGCGTGTGCTGATCGCCTGTGTGGCTGGGATTCCATTTTAGCTTCTCCAGACGCATATTAATAAGCACAGCCGGAGAAGCTAATTGGAGGAGACCCGTGGGCTCGTGGAAAGGTAGGGATGACAGGCGAATGGTGGGATTCACACAGCAGAGCATTCCAAATCAGGATGCCCCAGAGGGTTGGATGAAAACACCTGGAAAGTTAAAAGCCCAGGTTTTGGTCCACTTTAAGTTTGACTTCTAATTTAGTTTCCTCTCTGCTTTTTTATGTTACGATGCATGGATGATGGATTTATCTCTTGTTTTAGAGCAGTTAGATAAGCTTAAAGGGTAGCTTAGTACTTTTTATCGGATAATGCCATATGCAAACGCAAAATCAAAGTTACTCAAATGTTATTCTACGTTTAATACTATTTATTTATAGAGCACCATCTTCTTCTGTAGCTCTGTACAAGGTGTCATTACAGACAAGGTAAAACATATAATGTTCTGACCAAGCATTATGAGAACAGGAGACAATAGGAAGTCCTTGTCTTTGCAAGCTTACAGTCTAAACTGTAATATTGCAGAGAGGAGTTACATGTGACTGTGGCGACCAATCACAGGGATCGATTTTGCCCGCAGAGTTATTTGAAAGATAAGCTTTGCTTCTTTACCCGGTGTTACAGCGCGGGAGGGGCATCGCCATTCGGAATGCCCCCCCCCCAGCTCAGGAAACAACACCTATTTTGTTAACAACGGCTGCCTTTCCAGTTTAATGGTTTACTGATTGAGGTCCAAGATTATATCAAATTAAATTCTGGGACTGAGGCTGGAGCTTTTATGAGTTTATTTCACTGCAGTCTCGGTTACAAAAGTCTGTTTTTCTGGTTCTGTGATGAAAACATATAAATGTAATAGACGTCATTGTTTAATTCACAGTCTAGAGCTTTGAGTTTCTGCAAAAATCGACTCCTACAGGGTCTATGTTTTTTTCTTGTCTTTTTTATTTTCCAGCTTAGACTCTATTATGCTTAAATTGATCCTATACGCAGGAAGGGAGTTGACCTCGTCACTTTCTATCTCCAGCCCAGTGCCACAAAACGGACCTTCACCCAAAATAAGAGCATATCTTATGTCTCCCCCAGACTGACATACTGAGTGCTCACATTAAAAATCATCCTACCTGCTTATATTGCATTTTCTGAGCCTGTTAACATCCAAGATGGTGGCCCATGAAGTCTCAGGCTGCCCGCACACAGGAAGTGTCTTCTGACCTTGCTGCTCTGCATTCTGGGATTGCTGTGCTCCTGACCCCAGCTCTGCTCTGACTGAGCAAAGCACAGCTATAACCCCGCCCCTTGCAGTTTTCCCCCCACTCCTCTCTTCAGTATGTGATGCTTTTAAGGCAAGATGCCGGCACCCGTATCCTAGAGTCCTGAACAGAGTTGCAGCCCAGCGGGGGAAATAATGATAAGTGACTAAAAACATAAAATATATTAATTTTAGATGCTGGGGAATAGCTTTTTAAGTTTTTGGGCTATTCATTAAATGATACTGAAGGTCCGGCTTAACTAAGTGGCCTGGTACCAGATAGGACAGCATGCCTTTAACACAATAAATTTTATCCAAGTATGATGCCTGGTATCCCATACCAGACTCAGCAGCAAAAATAAGTACACAGGCATTTTATCCTTCAAAATGTATATTCTAATTACCCTGGATGCAAATCCTCAGATGGGTCAAACTCTAAGGCAACAGATAAATTCATGGGCCTCGATTCAGTTAGTTAAAAAAAATGATCACGGTAGAAAAAAAAATAGTAAAAAATTCACTTTATGAGAAAAATCCTGAGAATTTCACAAGCTAAAAAATTAATGAAAGGCAATGACACCTTTTTCGTCTAAGTAGGGAACTTTTTACTCTGTAGTAAAAAGTGCCATTGCCTTTCATTGATTTCATTGTCCTCCTAGCTGGTGATTCAGTAACAGTGACATTCTTTGAGCTTTTCTTTTAACTACAATAAGATTTATTTTTTACCTCTTCTCGAATCGAGGCCATGGTCTTCTTTTGTTTTGTGTGTTGTGGCTGTAAGATCCACTTCAGTTTCATGCCAAAGATGAGCCCGTCTTGGTTTGGAAAGCTTGCATCATCAATCTATGGAGTGTGTTAATTGGATCAATTAAGATTTACTGCCTACATCAATGGCTGCCACAAAACAACATGTTGCTCTTAAAGGGGAACATCTGGGGAGGATAAAACCTCCCCCAAACCTCATTGATCTGCTGCCTCCGCCCTCCAGGATTACCTTTGGGCACTACTTACTCACCTCGTCAGGGCATCTATCTTCTGGGTCCCTCGGATTCTGGTGACCTCCCTCAATCTCATGCCTGAGCATGGGATGCAATGGAGCTGGCCAAAATCCTGCAAGACTTCGCTGAGCAGCAATGGACTTTGAAGAGCACTGTCTTTTAGAGACAGTTAAGCCGGCAGGTGGGCAGAGGATTGGGCCCTGAAGCAGCCAGATGCCGGGTATCCAAAAAGTAAGTAGGGGCCGATGGGGGGGGGGGGTCATCCCCTTTTTATTTTAGGACTGAAGTTCCTCTTTAAAGGAGGTGTATCGTGAAATTGTGTAACATTAAAAATCCATATAAACACATCGGCTAAAGAGAGGAGGGGTCATTTATATACCTGAACTGAATAAAACTCCCACCAAGCTTGTGGTTTGTTTCTCCTGGTAGGAACAAAATCCAGGGGTGACAGGTTTGAATATGTCGGGGGGACAGAACCAGACTCCCTGATTTCCTCTTCTTTCCAACAAAAGAAGGAAACAAGCCTGGCTGGATATTTCTTGATGCCGACCCCTTCTCCCGCCATCCAGCATATTTCTATGAATTTTCTAGCATTGGGACATTTTTTCCTGATAGTCCTCCTTTAAATTGTTATAGATAATGTAGTGAGTCATGCCATCCATCATGCTGCTATTCCAATGTTACAGTGGCCTCTGTTCTCCTCAGTCAGGTCAAAACAGCTGGATGCAAGAGAGTTGCCTGCAGATGGGAGACGCCTTCCTTCTCATCTTCTCAGTGACAGACAGAAGTAGCTTTCAGCATCTACCTGGCCTCCTCCTGAAGCTGCGCACTGCTCGCCCCCACCGCCACATCCCAGTCATTCTTGTTGGCAATAAGGGAGATCTAGCTCGCTCCAGAGAGGTCAGCATGGAAGGTATTGGCAATGTTTCTATACCTCGATATATATATATAGAATTATATATGGGAAAATGTCTCACATATAACGAAGGGCTATCCCTCATTTACAGGATGGCTTTTCTAAGGTCTCATACATTTCCTCTTACATAAAAAGATTGTATAAATCTCTAAATATTGCATTAGCTTCAGCAGGTTTTGTGCAAAAAAAAAACATTTTGAGACATGTGTAACTGCTATAATTATTTTAAAAAAACATTCTTCAATCAAAATAAAAACAAAATGCTCCACTTACCTTTTATCCCTCACAGATTAGCGCTATTAATCCATCGCTCTGACACTCACCTGATCGCCCAGTCCTGTGCTGCTGCCATCACCCATCGCTTGATCATTGTCCCCCGCCATTCAAAGCCCCTGCACTGGCCCGCCCCATTCATCCCAGGCATTATGTCATGCCTCCCCTGTCATTGCCGTGAATGGAGGGGGTGTGCTGTAGTTCCTGTGACAATGGCGCAGGGCGGTCTATCAGTTGTGAATGGACACAAGCTCTTGAGGATGGTGGCGGCTTGGCCGGGCTGGACCTGTATCAGGTGATCAGGTGAGTGTCGGACCACCAGACTAGCAGCACTGGTCTGCAGGAGATAAACGTTGTAAATGTAGCATTTTGTAAAATGACTGCACTTGCTGCATTTTAAAGATTTTTCACTATTCATCCTGGATTCAATACAGAAAGCCATTTAGCTGACTAGTAAAGTGAAAAATTCAGCTAGCCAGGTTGCCTTGACTAAATATATAGCAGTGATGGCAAACCTATTAGGGACCAAGTGCCCAAACTGCAACCCAAAACTGTATTACTGGTGCTGGTGGGGAGATGAAAAAAACCCCAAATGCGTGTACTGGAAAGATGACGGGTGCCCACAGAGAGGGCGCTGAGTGCTGCCTCTGGCACGGGTGCCATAGGTTTGCCACTACTGATATGCCCTGGATGTATGAGAACATGTACAGACAAGGGAAACCTTTTACTTCACCATGCTTTAGCCTGTTATGGTTACTTTGGTGCAGGGTAGTTTCTAAGCTAAATAACACTTGGTGAGATGGAACTTTTTGTTTCTCCCGCCATAGGAGCCAGTGCCACACCACAAACCCAATAATTATTAAAGAGTAATATTGGCCATCCGAGTTCCACAGCTTGGGACATCGCGAATTGGGGTGCTCCACGGTGTGATCCCCCATCAGCAGTTTCACTTACTTTCTCCTGGAGCCCTTACCATGTCTCTGCTCTCTAACCGCATCCCCGCTCACTTCTAGCCATGTGCACAGGTGCATCCGGCCTTTCTGAATGGCATGCCACGACTGCAAGGTGGGATGCTGCTGGTGGTGCCGCTCCGCTGCTTAGCCGTCCAGGCAGCTTAGCCATCAATGGTGCAGAAGAGAGCCAAGTGACAGCGAGCGCGCTGATTGGCTGAGCACGCTACTCTCGATCTATTATGTGCCATGGGAGCAGAAGGAAGGTTAGTGAAACAGGGTGGAGTCCTGGGGGATACACCCAGTGGGGCATCCCAATTCGAGATTCCGCCACACAGAGGAACAACACACGGAAAAGTTAAATTTCTGTGTGTTGTTCCTCTTTAAGAAGGAGGCCAGAAGACCCCCCACCCCGGCTAATAATTTATATGCAGAGCACAAGTGTATCGCTCTAAAACCTAATCCATGCAATTTAAGAGAGGCACAGCACTGACCTGTACATACTGGGAAGTGTGCTCCTGCATTCTGTTCCCCATAATCTGTATGACGGTGACATAGGCATCACATGACAGCTTATGTCACTAGTCTGGACTGCGGAATATTGGAAGCAAAATGCAGCAGCCAGGGTGGTATGAAGACATGTTTCACAGCCACAATCTGCTCCTGATGGTTATGTGCCTCCCCCGGGACCTGGCAGGGGAAATATCTAAGGGCACTTCAGTACTATGTAGGGGTGTCACACTCCAAGATACAGGGTGAGACTCTGTAGGGTGGTCGCCGTGGTGTAACTTATGGTGGTGCAGGGGGGTGCAACTGCCCCCTTACCTTATTTATCATATTTGTGCCCACTTGGCATCCTTTAGAGAAAGAAATCAGCATTTGTCCCTCATGTTTCAGTCATAAGTTGTCTTGCTGCATCCAATTGAATTAAAAGATGAAAATAAGTTTACTGTATGAGTCTCCTTCACATTTAATTACATTCCTGTAAATCTGGTAATCTGATCTGGTAAGTATCAGAGCACCGGACTAGGAGTGATCATCTGCAGGGGATAAAAGGTGAGTATAAATGGTCAGCATGGTCTAGCATTATTTCTAAATTGCTGAAGGGTGGGCCCTGACAATGGTTTCCTCTGGAGGGCCCCCAGAATAATTACCACTGGTGGATCCCAAGAATGATTCCTTGTGGAGAGCCCCCAGAATAATTACCACTGGTGGATCCCAAGAATGATTCCTTGTGGAGAGCCCCCAGAATAATTACCACTGGTGGATCCCAAGAATGATTCCTTGTGGAGAGCCCCCAGAATAATTACCACTGGTGGATCCCAAGAATGATTCCTTGTGGTGGGCCCCCAGAATAATTACCACTGGTGAATCCCAAGAATGATTCCTTGTGGAGAGCCCCCAGAATAATTACCACTGGTGAATCCCAAGAATGATTCCTTGTGGAGAGCCCCCAGAATAATTACCACTGGTGGATCCCAAGAATGATTCCTTGTGGTGGGCCCCCAGAATTATTACCACTGGTGGATCCCAAGAATGATTCCTTGTGGTGGGCCCCCAGAATTATTACCACTGGTGGATCCCAAGAATGATTCCTTGTGGTGGGCCCCCAGAATTATTACCACTGGTGGATCCCAAGAATGATTCCTTGTGGTGGGCCCCCAGAATAATTACCACTGGTGGATCCCAAGAATGATTCCTTGTGGTGGGCCCCCAGAATAATTACCACTGGTGGCTCAGAAGAACGATTTCCCCTTGTGGCCCCCAGAATAATTACTGCTGGTGCGAACCAAGAATGTATTTTTCCTGATGGGCCCCATAATAATTTCCTCTGGGGGACCCAAAGTACTGAAAGTATTCTGACACTGCTGCTACTTATTATTGGCATATAATATTTTTGTGGTAGCAGTGCCAAGCCAGGAGATACAATTATATTGAGCTTTTACAAAATGATTAATGGTCAGCAGACTATGACACTTGCAATAACCATATACTGCACTGTGTAGAATTTAGCCTGTTTGGCCAGTAATCCAAGCACCCTCCCTCAGAGGCGTACAGAGCCCTGATGCGCCCCCACCCCCCACACAGACATTTACTAGCTGGGTCCTGGATCCTAAATCAGCCACAACGCGCCTGCTGGATGTGCGGAGGAGGCATGTACGAGGGGGAGGCGTGGCGCCACTGGACAGGATAAGCCGATGTGAAGGAAGGAGGCGCCATGGCTGGGTAGGTGAGTATAAATCTCAGCAGCCGCTGGGGTCAGGAGTACATTCTATAGAGGCGGTGTTGCTAGGGACACGCTGCCCCTATGGTATACGCCCCTGCGCTTCCCCCAAAGCCTGTCATGGAGTCATTACCAGATGCAACTGCTGAGGCCTGGGCGGAAATGCCTGTGGCCATGCCTTGCAGTGACTAGAGAGGCGTTTATCATGGAGGCACCTGTGACTGAAGATCAGGCCCAGGTGGCACAGGACTCGATCTAGCAATTGGGAGAGTTGCTGAGCACCAGAAAAGAAGCAATCAGCTACAGGAGATAAAAGGTGAGTATGGTTTTATCTTTATTTTTAGCCTGGACAGACGCTTTAAGGTGTACTCAGAACTGTCTATTTTGGCAAGTTAGGTATAAAGATACATGAGGATGAGAAGGGAAATAAAATAGACCATAAATATGCAAAGAATAGGGGCTCAGACTAATAGTATCTCATTAAATAACAAACACATGTGATCTAGAGGGAGTAACAACAATAAAATGTAACTTTTACTAGATATATATTAAAATCATCTCACACAGGGAGCGAGCGTCCAATTCCCTGAACCCCAGAGCGTGCAATGCGTTTCAGGAGAGCACCCCTTTATCAAGCACCCTGGGCCGCCCCCTCTTTTTCTACAATGAAGTCTCCGTGCTTCATTGACATTAGTCTTGTTTGAGCTGCATTTCCTTCTGGAACTTTTTGGTGGTATTAAATAACAAACTGACTTTATAGTATTTTACAGGGCCCAAGTCCTCAGATTTTTTTTTATCAGCGGTGGTTAAAACAGTAGTGAAAAAATATGAAATATTTAAGCCAATTCCTCCCAAAATTTTAGTGGACTTGAGGCCCTACGGGACTATGGGAGTTGAAGGCATGAGGAAGTGTTGGGTGCTAATGACAGAGAGGCAAAGTGACAGTGGTGATTTAAGGTGACACAAAGCCACCCCCCTTTGAATAGTGTGTCAGTTAGCTATAAAAAAATATATTACTTAAAAAAAAAACAGCACTGCCGTCTCCTCTCCCAGCACTTTCCAGCATCCTGCACGGAACTCAAAGCAGCCAGGGATGCTTGTGACTGGCATCAGGGCTCCTCACTCAGCCTGCAGAACACTTACCCCACTAGCTCTGGGGTACCTAAGACAGCAAAAATACTCAGAGTTTATGGTCTGGGCACACAACTCTCTTTCTAATCAGTGCTGAATAACCTGTGTATGGTGTAAGGTGAGTTAGGTTTATTTTTTTTCTAAGAACAAGGTCTTTTACTTAGTTGTCATGTGGATAAATGTGTATTTGCAATCTTTAGCTGTCTAGTCTAGAATCAGTGGGGTCTAGTTAAAGTGGACCAAAACCCTCCAAAACAAATCAATCTATTTTGCTCCCCCACCCCAGGTACATTAGCGTTTGGATGTTTTCTGCCCTTGGTGGTGCTTAATATTCCTGCTATAGTGATTTTCATTTCCCCCAGCTATGCCATTTCTGACAGGATGCTATTGTTCTAAACTAGCTGTTTAAGCCCCCCCCCCTCCTCTCATCTCATGCTGGGAGCAATTATAACCTTTTGAAAACAGTGCTAGGAAGATTTTCTCTTAATTTTCCCCTAATTTTTCCTTTACAGCCAGAATCGTTTGTGAGTATTTTTATCCAATTAATTACCAGGACAATAAGGGGAGTTTTTTTTTTAAATATCGCCTTCCACAGGAGATGGTTATTCTGCTTTAAGTCTCCTGCTTAAAACAAATATCTCATAACATAACCAAGGGAAGTTTTCACGCGCAATAGAAGTGTACTGTATCCTAAGCCGCCGCTGCCTTGATGCTGTTGTGTAGAGTCAATGTCTCTTGTGTCTTTCAGAGGGGCGCTCCCTGGCAGGCATGTTAAGCTGTAAGTACACAGAGACATCTGCTGCCCTTCACCATAACACACAGGAGCTGCTTGAAGGTGTTGTCAGACAGATCCGTCTACGAAAAGACGAAGGACAGCACCATCCTCAGCCAGCCACCCTCCTACCACCAGGACGCAGGGAAAGCATCACTAAACGGGCACGGCGGTTTTTGCAAGGGATTATGGGAAAACCTAAAGGTTTCTTCAAGCAGAGATCAAAATCTTGCCATGATCTTTCTGTTCTGTGACTAGTGAACTATGATGTCCATGTGCCATAAGGAAGTTGGACAGGTCACATGATCCTACATCAGCCGCATCATTGAGAGAACTTCATGTTAACTATTTTCTATGGAACCATTGCGACAAAACATGAGCATGTCATTTATTGCAAATTTCGGTAACAGTAGAGAGAAAGCATACTTCCTGGTACTGCACACAAGAAAGATCCTACTACATCAGTAACTACAAAATGCTGGTGAATAAAAGAGGAAGCCTCTGACAGTCTGCTTGGGCTGAGCAGAAATCAGGCTAACTTAAAGTAATTCAGCAGGCAAAAAACCCCCAAAAGAGTACTCACCTTTTGTCCCCCACAGCTGATCGGTGCTAGTCCAGCAATCAGCAACTCACCTGGTCACTGGATCCCAGCCCACGCCGCAGCCCTCTCTTCCTGGGACACTCTGGACCTGAACTCAGCTTCCATGCCTACTCATGACCCCTGCAATCGGCCAAAGGATCATGGCCTCTCCATTCACTACAATGGATGGTGGGCGTGCCACCCCTGGCACAATACCTCCATTTCAATGAATGGAGAGGGTGTGGCAACAGCCCTGTGACTGATAGCAAGTCACAAACCTGGCCCAGCATCAATCCCGACCCCATGTTCGGGTCCCAGGAAGTGCAGGGATCCCTGGTTGCTTCAGTCTCAGATCCAGCAATCATGTGAGTTGCTAATTGACAGATTAGCACCGATCAGCAGCTGAGGACGAAAGGTAAGTACCCTTTAGTTTTTACTGCTGAATCAGTTCTCTTAGTCTGAAATGTGCCTTTAAGCTATATACCTGCTGAAAGCTAAACTGATCTACAATCATGGAGTAAAAGCAAATGACGACAATATTCAACCAATTGATGGCTTCTCTGCTCCATCATCATTGCTTGGCTGTTCTTCTCTACTCCTGGTTATGCCAAGAAGCCCTGGCAGACCTAATTCCTGGGCATGTGGGACCTCTCTAGTGAAGATATTGGCGCCAACCAATCAAGCGGTGGGGCTGGAGCAGTGGAAACTGTTGAATTTAGGTAGGCATTTTTATAGGCATATTACTGTGACAACCATTACAGTTGTTTAATAAAAACAAGATATATAATACCAGTATTCCTTAAAGAGAATTTCTAGTTAAAAAAAAAAACTTTTAGTCTTTGTCATGTATGCTTTTCCAATGCTGGATTGGGGGAAGGGGCAAGCCAGGGTTCTTTACTACTTGTTAACAAGGGCAGGGATCAGGGGAAATACAAAGCCCTAGGGGCCCCATAGCAGGACCCCATAATCAACAGCCCCCCCCAGACACTCACTGGCCAGAGGAGACGTGTCATCAGAGATGCGGCGCTCGAGCAGGAGCAAGGTGCTGTCGAAGGAGTGAGGTGTGCGGCACTATCATCAGAGGGGCAGGGCGGATGGATGAACTAAACAGGAAGGGCAGGAATGGATGGATGGAGAGATAGCTGGGAGGAAGAGGGATGGATGGGTAACATGAAAAGCACAGGAATGGCTGGGTAGAGCTGGTGGCGGGGTAGATGGGCAGAGCTGGTAGAAAGATGGATAGACTTGCAGATCTGGAGGGAAGAGGTGTAGATGGGCAAAGTTGGGAGGACAGGGATGGAGAGGCATAGAGCTGAGGGGATGGGGCAGAGCTGAGAGGACAGGGCTGTGGGGCAGAGCGAATGGGACAGGGATGAACTGAGCAGAACTGAGGATACATGAGCTGGGGGGGCATGGAAGGATGGTGTAGAACTGGGGTGACATGGATGGATGGGGCAGAGCTGAGGGGACATGAATGGATGGGGCAGAGCTGAGGGGACATGAATGGATGGGGCAGAGCTGAGGGACAGGGATGAATGGGGCAGAGCTGAGGGACAGGGATGGATGGGGCAGAGCTGAGGGACATGGATGGATGGGGCAGAGCTGAGGGGACAGGGATGGATGGGGCAGAGCTGAGGGACAGGGATGGATGGGGCAGAGCTGAGGGACAGGGATGGATGGGGCAGAGCTGAGGGACAGGGGTGGATGGGGCAGAGCTGAGGGACATGGATGGATGGGGCAGAGCTGAGGGACAGGGGTGGATGGGGCAGAGCTGAGGGACAGGGGTGGATGGGGCAGAGCTGAGGGGACAGGGATGGATGGGGCAGAGCTGAGGGGACAGGGATGGATGGGGCAGAGCTGAGGGGACAGGGATGGATGGGGCAGAGCTGAGGGGACAGGGATGGATGGGGCAGAGCTGAGGGACAGGGATGGATGGGGCAGAGCTGAGGGACAGGGATGGATGGGGCAGAGCTGAGGGACAGGGATGGATGGGGTACAGCTGAGGGATAAGGATGGATGGGGCAGAGCTGAGGGACAGGGATGGATGGGGCAGAGCTGAGGGACAGGGATGGATGGGGCATCCCTGTCTAAAGAAAATAATCTTAAAAATTCATACAAAAACTAAAGATACACAAACTAAAGATAACTTAGCAGATAATAATCTCAAAAATTCATACTAAAACTGTAAAGTGATTCAATAAAGTGCAAGCGTGTATCACAATGTGACTACAAATAAGAAACAAATCTTTTGTATAAAAGTGTATGCAAACCAGATAAAGAGGAGAAAATTGGAGATGTGGCAGGAAAGCGCCAATACTTTGGCCCAACAAGTATGTGGGGGGGGGGGGGGGGCAAAACTCTACTCCACGGTGCTCTGTGGGATGACCACTGCAGTAAAGTAGTCATCCCACTAGCCACAGGTGCATTTCTTCAGTCCTGTGCTTTCCCTAATCCCTAAACATGCAGAGACTCTCATTCCTTTTAAATCTCAGTATAAGAGCTGACGTTTGAATGTACCCATCAGTTTGGGGGTGTTTGTAGAGTTTCTGTATATATTTATATAATTAAGTCTTACTATCAGCAGGGTTTATAAGGGATGCGTTCAAATGATTAGGATGGTGTGTCTTAACTGGCGACAGTCCAGTAAGATTTCACTGATCCGCTACTAATGATGTGGGGAAGTGTGAAACAGCTTATGTCTGGCAGCCGTTATTACAGTTGCTTGTGGTTTATTACTAGTTTCTCACAGGTGGAAATCCTCTTTAAACCGGACAAACAGCTTGGCACAGTTGGAAAAGAAACCTCCCCAAAACTCACTTGCCCCATCTACAAGCATGATACTGAAGCATTGTCAGCACTTATATTTGCTCCTGCATTAAATTGGAACACCTCCTTGCCAATAGTGGTAGCAGCCATTTTGGAGCTTTTTTTCCCAGCATCTCAGCCATACTGCTGCCTGGATTCAACTGACATAACTGACAATGCACAATAACAGGAAGCCCAGCCGCACTTCCTGTTTGTTTGCAGGAGGCCTGCAGATCCATGAGCACCCAACGATAAGGTAAATACATGTTTGCATACAGCAATCTAAATTGCCCTGGGGAGGGATGCATATGAGAAGTATGTCTTGTGTTGGTCTGGTTTAAGTCATTTTTGACAGTTGGTTCACTTTAATAAGCCCAGAACAGCCCAGAAAGTAATGTGCTTTCCATGAACACTCTGTACAAACAACATGTATCCGTCAGTTTCCATCTTGAGATACAGCAAAAGTTTTTTTAACCTTATTTATAGCCAATTTACCCCAGGGAAATAAATAGCCATAGGCTTTTTGGTAACCTAGTTTTTTTCCCAATATAATCAGGTGAAAACTGTCTTGTGATATCAGAGTGAGAAGTAATTACAGCAAGCCTGAACATTACTATTAAACTGCAAGATAGAATAAAAATAAGGCCTAGTTCCCGCTTTACAGGCTTCTTTCTCACCCTGTAATAAAGTACTGTGTAAAAAAGTACTGTGCCTAATGTGCCTAGAATCCCCTGCTCATGTTGATTTATTTTTAACCTATAGAAAGTCCCTTACCCATACTTTAATGCGGGGAACCTTAATATGCAATTGAAGCACTTGCTTTTCAGTATGTAGGAGATAGGTGGCATGGCAGGAAGCTGACCTATATTAAAGATGGTAGTTGAGAAGTGGATGGTGAAGTAGGTGGTGGAGGACTTCACGTTACAGAGTCTGTCCACGAAGATGAAAAACATTTCTGCGGTGTTCTACTCTGGTTCGAACAGCATGTGCCGAGAATGCATTCAAGTTCACCTGCATCATATGGACCAATGGCTACCCCTTCATGTTAATCACAGGGACTTTAACACACCCACTTCATCCCCCTCCATTGCAATGAACAGAGTAGGCAGTATCCATCACTGTGAGAAAGGCAGAGGGCGAGTGGTTGGCAGCTGTTGGTCCCTGATGCCCGCTGGTGAATGATGGGCAACTGTGGATACCACAGCAATCAATCTCGGGCATGTGCAAAGTGACATATGCTAAAGCCTACTGTAGGGTATTAAAAGCCCACAGGCTAACCTTCCCCTCTGGCTACAGGGCTTACTGGCTAATCTAATCTAGATACAATGGGTTTTGTACAGGAACAATGACAGACTGGGCTTTTATCAGACTCTGGATCAGTTATGGCCCATTACCACGGAATGTTTAGCAAACGAATAATCGCTAAAGCAAACACAGTCAAGTGATTATTGATCTGTGGAAATGCCCGATGCAATCAAACGATCTGTGAAAATTCTGACTGACCCAAAAATTCCCATTCATCACTTTAACCTTTAAACAAGACCTTAATTATGATCTATTTGGCGAACATCTGCTGACAAATCTTCCATGTGCAAACGCAAGACCTTCCAGGACTCACATATGCAATTGCTTTAGTTATTTTTTTAATATACCATATAAATGTACCATTAGAAACATGGAAAACGTGGAAATAGGTCTAGGCCTATGCACGCACGGTTGAGACCCAAGTGTGATGGACACAATTGTGCGATCGGGTGAGTTTGCAGGCAGTGATGGGCTGCAGGGGGATAAAAGGTGAGCATAGCTTTTTTTGTGTTTATGTCTGGACAATCCCTTTAAGGCAATGTTAGAAATAAAGGCATTAAAAGATGAAGGAAAAGTGGCGAATAAAGAAACAAAACTAATGTAGAAGAGAGGGAAAGATGGAGGGAATATGGAAAGTAGAGAGATTCCAGGGCAGTAGGCTGTGAGGTTTGGCCCACTTTAGAAGTGCAAATGGCCCTGCCCAAAGCCCTTAAACAGCAGAATTTCAGGCGGAAGGTGCCTGAAGAGGAATTTAGTGCTCGCTCCACGTTCTAGCCATTTGGTGCCCTTCTCACTTGCGCCATGTGTGCACATGAAACCATGGATCAGGCGCCTATGCACATGAGCAATCATTGCCGCTTGGTTTGGGATTTTTGGTGCACGACCATGAATTTACCCTATAGTGGTAACGTGTGGTGGACTAGAGGGATGCAAAGTGCAAACATCCAGAATTTGTTCAGGATTTCCTCATAATGAAATAAATGCATTGTTATAGCAAGAAATAAATATATTAGAAAATATGTATAAAATAAAATCTCCACAAGTGCTACAAACTCACCGCTGTACAATGTGACAGGTTATTGTCCATCTATAAAATGTGTTAGACTGATTATAGTTATGACTGCAGCTCACCCACCTCTCTGTCAGTCTGCCTTCATATTACCTTTCCTGCGAGTATACCTTACTCCTACCCCTCCCCAAAGCAATTTTCCTGTCTTCCGACCTTAAAAGGAGAAATTCATCTGAACAGACTTTGCTGCCATGGAGACCACAAACCAACTCTATTCCATTGCTCCCCTCTGTATCAGGGGGAGATGTTGCCATGGAAACTCATACACGGCACCCCATACCACAGAGAAGGCTATTGTGATAAGAGTGAGAAGAACACAAATAACTAAATTACTCTGTAAGCAGTCATCTCAAGGCCTCGCCGTGCTGGCGACGGCTCACGGCCAGATTATGTGGCAGCGAATGTACTTGAAGCTCCCTATGAACAAAGAGGCAGGTATACAATGTATCTGGGAGGGCGAGAGTTACAGCAATCTTCTTCATAGCGCGCCATATGTTTGCTGGCAATAAACATATGCTGGGCATTTACAGCAATCAATATTGCTATCACACCTTTTACACTCGCACGTACACACCTTATAACATTTATTGTGTATTTAAAATCGTAACTAAAGGGGGGCGTGGCTTCGGCATGCTTCGTAACTAAAGGGGGGCGTGGCTTCGGTGAGGAAGCACGGAGAGAAGCTCCCGTCTAGCCCAAGGCATTTAAGTTGATTATAGTACCCATCCATCCCCCCAGACGAACCCAATGAGGGGCGGTAGGAGGAAGAGGGTGGGGGGCGTCGTTAAACCGCCCCCGAAAACCAAGTTGGGGGCCTTTTTCACCCCAGGGCCCAGCCCGGGCTGAAGGAACCGCAGGGCAAGATGGCGCCTGCGGGGGAGGAGAAGAAGGAGAGCGGGAGCGGACGCGCTGGGGCAGGAGCGCTTGATGGAGGAGTGCTGCCCGAGAAGCCGGGACCCACCTTTAATGTGGCCAGGGTGAGAGGAGCCGAGGCTGAGATGTCGCCCGGTGCTGCCCCGAGACTGGCCCTTGGAGCGGAGGTGGAGGCTGGGGCCGAACGCCAGCTGCGGAGGAGAAGCCGGGAGCGGGGGCAGCCGGCCGCTGCCACGTGCGGAAGCGGTGAAGAGGTGGAGGACGCGCCCGATGACAGCTCGGTGGTGAGCGGGGAGAGCGGAGAGCGGGGGGCGGAGGGGAGGCTGCAGTGAGGAGGCGATGACAGCCGCCTCAGCCGGGAAGACAGGCGGCGTCACGCTCCCCTCCAACACGGACTGGCCTCCCCACCAGCACCAATGGAGAAACACCCGGTGGGCTCTAATGACGGGGAGTTTTGTGATAGGGCCAACAGCTCCCACACTCTACCCTACCAGCCTAGAGGAGCGGCCTTGGGGGGGGGGGCCTCTCCCCCATCGCCCCTAAATCTGCCTTATGACCACAGAAGAAGTGAGATGAGCTCCGGGTCTGCAAATAAATTGGTGCTGGCTGATGTCCACCCCGAGCCGGCTGGCCTTGAGATGTGACGCACACCCCACCAAAGGTTCCCCCAAAGTACCCCTAAAATGGTCGTTCAGGAATGGTCATCGGGGTCCAGCATAGGCTCTTTCAGCAATATAACCCCTGGCCTGGAATGCCCCAGCCCCTTGGGATCCATCGACTTGAGCTCCCCCCGTCGGCCGGATACCTGCCTTGCTGGCTCTTTTGCGGGGTCACCACTGAGGCCTCTCCCGACTGATCCGTCACCCTCGACTTCAACTATTGACCCTAGCCTCCGGGCTATCCTACAGTATCTACCTACAAAAGCAGAGCTTAAAGGGGACCTGGAGGAGGTGGCGGCCTGAATTGAAAGGGCATTGCGTAGGGAAATTGAAGACATACAACAGAAATCCTCTGCTCTAGAGACCAAAGTCGCTACTCTCGAAGAATCCCAAGCAGACCATGGGACTCGGTTAGTGAATCTGGAAAGAACGCAAGCGCAACACCATCAACAGATGACAGAGCTCAGGCTTCAGGTGGATGATCAGGAAAACAGGAATAGGCGAAACAATTTGAAGATCCGCGGCATCCCTGAATCGGTCCGGGCAGACGCACTGCGTTCCTCAGCCACGGAATTATTCAACTCCCTGTTGGGAAGATCCCTGGACTCTGAGATAAACATCGACCGGATTCACAGAGTGGCGAGCCGACCGGCTGGAGACCCCCAGGCGCCTAGGGATGTCCTGTGCAGAATCCACTTTTTCACCGTTAAAGAAGATATTTTGCGTCGGGCGTGGGACAGAGGCCGGTTTGAGTGGAGGGGCTCACAGACGTCCCATCTTTTCTTTTTTCTTTTACCCTCCTGGATCCAGTGAGCATTGTTGACCCGCAACACTTGGGACCCCCCTTGATCCTGAACTTGGAAGGCCTCACTGTGGCTGGGTCTCCCCCCACCTGGGTGAATCCGGTTGGGGGCGAGGAGGCCTAAGCTATCCAACGTTTGATGCTTTTTGCCTCCCCTTTGTCCTTGCCGAGGGCCAGTTATAAGTATTTGTTCCTTGATTTATGTTATATGAACACATGTCCATAGCTATATGTGTACTTGGGTGGGGTGTCGGTCGGGTGGGGGCGCGGGGGGCCTGGCACGCTTTGGGCGGCCGTGCTGGGTCATTCCTCCAGAGGTGGCGTCCGTGTCGCGGCAGGCCGGGGTCGCGGTGGGGTTGGGGCTGGAGTTGGAGTCTCGGGCTCCCCTCCCCGTTGTGACATCGGCGGAAGGCGGACTAGACTAGACTATATGCCACTGCCACTGATCGGGCCTAGTTGCTCTCTGAGGCTTACTGATATAAGACTTGTTTTGGAGTAATTGCAAATGAGGTATGGGTTGTTTATGATGTTCAGCGATGGGGGAGGATTGGGTGCTCTAGTCTGTGATGCGGGAAGGGGCGGGCGGGGCGGGCTCCTGTGTAGCGAGGCCACCTTCCCAAATAGTTTCCCGCACTATCCCGGGGGCGTGAGCCAGCGGGATTTGCGTGGTGCCAGGGGCTTCGCTCTTTTAGTATTAACTGCCCTCCTCTTTAAGGAAGGGCTTTGTTTGTTTTATTTCTCCTCCACTATCCTTTCTACTGTCTCTCTTTATCTTCTTGCCTCTTTCTCTGTCTCCCACTCGCCTTCTTCTTGGGGTGGTGAACGGTCCCCGATCTTCGGGGCTTGGGGTTGTGACGTGTCCTGGGCCCTACGTCTTCTTCCAGCCAGGGGGACGTCCTTCTCCTAAGAGCGAGCCACAATGACGAGCCTTAAGCTGTGTACATTTAACGCCAAGGGGCTTAATGTCCCTGAGAAAAGGGCAAAAACCCTATATGGGTTTTATAAAGAAAGAGTGGACATTTTCCAGGAGACACATTTCTGTCAGGGGAAAATTCCTGAAATCAAAGATAGGTACTACAACAAATGGTTTCACAGTCCTAACCCCGAGAGTAAATCTAAGGGAGTGTCTATCGCCGTACACAAAAATGTTCCTTTAGGGAACATACATGTTAAAGTGGACTCTGGGGGCAGATACTTATTCCTAAAATTTACCCTGTGTGGGACGAGGTATACCCTGGCTAATCTATATCTGCCCAACCAGGGACAGGTGGAGGCAGGAGTGGAGATGTTACGATTGCTAGAAGACTTTGGAGAGGGATTGTTAATCATAGGTGGAGATTTCAACTTAACTTTAGATCCAAGGATCGATTCCTCTCAGGGGAAATCCGCAATCTCCCATTCTAAGCTAAATAGGTTCCGCAAGACTCTCCAGTCCCTACAGGTGGTGGATGTTTGGAGGGTTTTACATGGGGGGGGGAGAGGGACTATACGTATTTCTCCCATACCCACAGTGTGTATAGCAGACTGGATTTTTTCCTTTTGAGCCATCATGCCCTTGCAATGGACCCTGAGTCCTCGATTGGGCAGATGCTTTGGTCAGATCACGCTCCTGTATTCCTGTCCCTCCCGTTGCTGGATGCGACCCCCAGGCAATACTCTTGGCGTCTTAATGACAATTTGCTGAAAGATACTCCATGCATGGCTGAGATTAAGGCCGTGGTAACTAATTTCCATCTGGACCATAGCGATGATAACACTTCACTGCCGATACAGTGGGAGAAGCTTAAGTGTATGCTTCGGGGAGTTTTCATCAAGCATGGTGCGAGGCTCAAAAAGGAGAGGGCGCGACAGATTGTGGAAACATTGGGGCTTATACAGGAGTTAGAAGAAGCTCATAAGGCCCACTCGACTCCTGGGGGATTGCGAGAGCTGATTGAGGCCAGAGGCTAAGGGGGCTGTGTGACCAATGCTACCTTAGATTTAGGGACAGGTGTAGGGCGCGCCTCTATGAACATTCGGACAAGTGCGGTAGGATGTTGGCTCAGTCGCTCCACCCAAGGCAAGGCTGTACATTCATCGCCAGTATGAAAACAGCTGATGGTAAGGAGATCCATAAGACCCCCCAAATAGCGGAAGAATTTACATCCTTCTACTCCGACCTATATAATATTGACGGTGCATCGGGGCTGGGGGGGGCATGGGGGACTGGAGGATGTATCTAGAAAGCTATATAGCAGAGACAGCCCTGCTGGTTATCCCTCCAGAGGAAAGTGAGGCTTTGGAGGATCCGGTAAGACGGGAGGAGGTGATGAAGGATATAAGAGGGACCCCCGCTGGGAAGAGTCCAGGACCGGATGGGTTCACCCCCAGGTTCTATAAAACAATGGGACCTTTGATCGCCCCCGTCCTGACGAAAGTATTCAACTCGGTGTTGGGCGGCTGCCCCTTCCTGAGACAAACCCTAAAGGCACATATTACGGTGATTCCAAAAACTGGGAAGGATGGCACCTTGCCAGGTAATTACAGACCAATCTCGTTGATCAATGTGGATGTCAAACTGTTCGCCAAAATTATGGCGAGCAGGATCCAGCCCCTGCTTCCTTCGCTGGTGCATAATGATCAGGTTGGGTTTGTCTCGGGAAGGGAGGCCAGGGACAATGTGATTAAAACTGTCTCACTGATGCACTTCGCCCAAACTGGAGGGGTGCCATCTTGCCTTCTGGCGGTGGATGCGGAGAAGGCCTTTGATAGGGTGCATTGGGGGTTCCTAAGGGCCGCGCTGTCTCAGGTGGGGGTTGGCCCGGTTATGCTAGATAGAATTATGGCCCTTTATTATGATCCCACTGCCAGGGTTAAGATTAATGGCACTCTCTCTAGGTCATTTACCATTAGAAATGGTACGCGACAGGGGTGCCCCCTGTCCCCCTTGCTCTATGTCCTGGTGATGGAGCACTTGGCAAACGCCCTGAGAGCCAATCCCTCCGTTAGGGGGGTGCAGTGTGGAGCGAGGGAATACAAGCTCTCCCTTTTCGCTGACGATCTCCTTTTATACATAACTTTCCCTTCCCTCTATCATTAAGGAGTTTGAGAGATTTAGCAAACTAAGCAACTTTAAGGTCAACATGACTAAAACGGAGATCTTAAACGTCTCTCTACGTGAACAGACCCAGAAGCTAGTGCAGGCGAATTTCCCTTTTAAGTGGCAACGGGAATCAATTAGCTACCTTGGGGTGCAATTGTCCACAGACCTGGGGAAACTTTATAAATTGAACTATCTCCCACTCCTTAATAGCACAATAGGGAGTTTGAGATTGTATGCTAAAAAACAATACTCTTGGTTGGGCAGAACCAATATCTTAAAAATGGATGTACTGTCCCGATTCCTGTATGTCTTTCAAACACTGCCGTTACTACCGGAGCGGGGATTCTTTAAGCAGTTACAGATGGCCTTTTTCAATTTTATCTGGGATAGTAAGAAACCTAGGGTGAGTAGAGGGACGCTGTGTAGAGGGGGTCCCCGATATGAAGTCGTACCATGCGGCTGCGGTTTTGGTGAGGCTTGTTGACTGGTTTCACCACAGGAGGAGCAAGCAATGGGTTATGCTGGAAAACGATATCTCCCCGATCAGCCTGACGGCCTTGCCTTGGGTGGACCCAGGGAGCCGCCCGAAGAGGTCGGATCTCCCATACCTGGTAACATCCCCTATTGACCCTTTGGGATAGGTCCCTTAAACAGAGGGGCATATCGCACAGACCTGGACCTCTCACTCCGCTTTTCGATAACCCTGCATTCCCCCCCGGACTAGGGGCCAGGACGTTCCTGGTCTGGGATGCGTCCCAAGACACAAGATTGGGAGAGGTGACCTCGGGTCCCGGCCTACCATCATTGTCTGACCTGAGGGAGCGGGGAAGGGAAAGGAAAGTGTCCTGGTTCTTGAATGCCCAGTTGAGAGCCTTCATTGGGACCTTTGCCCCGGGGAATACCCTGTCCCAGCCCTTAACAGCATTAGAAGTGATCCTTAAAGCCCAGAGCCCCCCGGCACGGGCTATCTCAACCCTGTACAGGATTTACCAGAGTGGGGGTACAAAAGATGAGCTCCCCCAATTCTGCAGAAGGTGGGAAGCGGACTTGGGTCAGACATTTGAAAGGGAAGAATGGGAGAAATCCTTTGCCCTGACACACAAATTCTCGATGGCATGTACAGCCCAAGAGAGGAATTACAAAATCTTAACAAGGTGGTACAGATGCCCAGTGGACCTGGTGAGGTTTGGAGGATCGGAGACCGGAGACTGCTGGAGGTGCAATAAAGCCAGTGGGACCCTGACTCACATTTGGTGGGAATGCCCTGCTATTAAGACTTTTTGGGAGGGGGTGCTGAAGGTCTTCGAGTGCACGACACTCGTGAGTGTCCCCAACTCTCCACAGGTGGCACTGCTATCAATTACTCCGGGCTCAGTGGCATCGGGGGGGAGGGGCCTGCTAAGGCATATGCTTACAGCGGCCAGGTCAGTGATACCCAGACACTGGCGTTCCAGCACCGTGCCCTCCTTGATGGAATGGTTTGGTGAACTGGAAAACATTAAGAGGATGGAGGAATTAGCACTGGACGGTGTCGAGGGGGGGGCTGAGAAACATTTTAGGACCTGGACGATATGGGAGATTTCTAAGAACTCCCCGGGGATTCGGGACCTGCTAGAGAAGATTGGATGAGGGGGCGTTCTTGCTCTTTTTCTGTTCCTACTTCTTCTGTATTTCCCCTTTTTTCCTCTCTTTCTATTTCTCGCTATTCTTTCTTTTCTTCTTCCGCCTCCGCTGGGCTTTCCCCCGGGGGTGGACAGAGCTGGTAGCGGGGAGGCCTGGGAGATTGGTGGTTTGGGGGTGGCAGTGGTCGGGGGGCGCTGCGGCCACCGGCCGGGGAAATGCCCTCCAGGCGTGGGCCGGGGGGGTCCCTGGGTTGGGGGTTGTCCCTCTGTCCCTCCGCTCCTTTAGTTGGACCTTTGATAAGACCCGGGTTCTCCTACTTATATAGTGACCAGTAAATGGAGAACGATCGATGGGATGCCCTGCGGTCTCGCAAAAGCCTGGTATCTTAATTTCTGTCAACAACGCTGTTCGGATACTATTGTCGGAGATATATATATTGTTTTTTTTTTCTTTTGGACCTTTACAGTACCTAGATGCTTCCATTGGTTGTCCCTGCTGTACAATATAGTAGAGTGGCTCTGTAATTTTCCTACACTGTTTCTTCGCTGTCTTTGCTGTTTTATTGTCTATGCAAAATGTAAAAACTCAATAAAGATATTTGGAACAAAAAAATCGTAACTAAAGATAACTAATATAAACTACCTCTCATTTTCTCTAGCAGTCCGAGTGTTTACTAGCATTTTGCCCCCTTTACAAGCTTAAAACATGCAGATAAAAGGGGTGGAGGTTTCTGATGGAGACTTGGAGAACATATCCTCAATGCCTTTTATCATACATGACTAGACATCCTTGCCAGCTAGGTGTCTGCTCTGTCACAGACTGACACCCACACAACCCTAACATGGCTCAATCGATGTTGGGCTTAAATGTCAATGTGTATCTGCAGACATTCTTAAAGTAGATTTCTATTCAAAAATTAATAAAGGTCCACTCACCATCCACCTGAATTGTTCTAGAGTTATCCCGACTCTTCATATTTAGTGTTGAGCGGATCTAACCCGCAAAATTCAGATCCGTGCTGAATTTTGCGAGTTTGGGCCCCCGGATCCGAATGAAGGCTGATTGGCCGCACAGCTGGCGAGGCGTGACATGCCATATAAAAGACAGTGTCTGCTATAAAGATGATGGGGGTGATACTGCCACAGTGTCTGCTATAAAGATGATGGGGTGATACTGCCACAGTGTCTGCTATAAGATGAGGGGGGTGATACTGCCACAGTGTCTGCTATAAGATGAGGGCGGAATTCTGCCACGGTGTCTTCCATAAAGATGATCGGGGTAATACTGCTACAGTGTCGGCTATAAAGTTTATGGGGGTGATACTGCCACAGTGTCTGCTATAAAGATGATGGGGGAATTCTGCTACAGTGTCTGCTATAAAGATGATGGGGGTGATACTGCCACAGTGTTTGCTATAAAGATGATGGGGGGTGATACTGCCACAGTGTTTGCTATAAAGATGATGGGGTGATACTGCCACAGTGTCTGCTATAAAGATGATGGGGTGATACTGCCACAGTGTTTGCTATAAAGATGATGGGGGAATTCTGCTACAGTGTCTGCTATAAAGATGAGGGGGGTGAAACTGCCACAGTGTCTGCAATAAAGATGAGGGGGGTGATACTGACACAGTGTCTGCTATAAAGATGATGGGGTGATACTGCCACAGTGTTTGCTATAAAGATGAGGGGGGGTGATACTGCCACAGTGTTTGCTATAAAGATTGGGGGGGGGGTGATACTGCCACAGTGTCTGCTATAAAGATGAGGGGGGTGATACTGCCACAGTGTCTGCTATAAAGATGAGGGGGGTGATACTGCCACAGTGTTTGCTATAAAGATTGGGGGGGTGATACTGCCACAGTGTCTGCTATAAAGATGATGGGGTGATACTGCCACCGTGTTTGCTATAAAGATGATGGGGGTGATACTGCCACAGTGTTTGCTATAAAGATGAGGGGGGTGATACTGCCACAGTGTCTGCTATAAAGATGATGGGGTGATACTGCCACAGTGTTTGCTATAAAGATGAGGGGGATGATACTGCCACAGTGTCTGCTATAAAGATGAGGGGGGTGATACTGCCACAGTGTCTGCTATAAAGATGATGGGGTGATACTGCCACAGTGTTTGCTATAAAGATGAGGGGGGTGATACTGCCACAGTGTCTGCTATAAAGATGAGGGGGGTGATACTGCCACAGTGTCTGCTATAAAGATGATGGGGGTGATACTGCCACAGTGTTTGCTATAAAGATGAGGGGGGTGATACTGCCACAGTGTTTGCTATAAAGATGAGGGGGGTGATACTGCCACAGTGTTTGCTATAAATATGAGGGGGGTGATACTGCCACAGTGTTTGCTATAAAGATGAGGGGGGAATTCTGCTACAGTGTCTGCTATAAAGATGATGGGGGTGATACTGACACAGTGTCTGCTATAAAGATGAGGGGGGTGATACTGCCACAGTGTCTGCTATAAAGATGATGGGGGTGATACTGCCATAGTGTTTGCTATAAAGATGAGGGGGGTGATACTGCCACAGTGTTTGCTATAAAGATGAGGGGGGTGATACTGCCACAGTGTTTGCTATAAATATGAGGGGGGTGATACTGCCACAGTGTCTGCTATAAAGATGAGGGGGGAATTCTGCTACAGTGTCTGCTATAAAGATGATGGGGGTGATACTGCCACAGTGTCTGCTATAAAGATGAGGGGGGTGATACTGCCACCATGTTTGCTATAAAGATGAGGGGGGTGATACTGCCACAGTGTTTGCTATAAAGATGAGGGGGGTGATACTGCCACAGTGTCTGCTATAAAGATGATGGGGTGATACTGCCACAGTGTTTGCTATAAAGATGAGGGGGGTGATACTGCCACAGTGTTTGCTATAAAGATGAGGGGGGTGATACTGCCACAGTGTCTGCTATAAAGATGATGGGGGTGATACTGCCACAGTGTTTGCTATAAAGATGATGGGGTGATACTGCCACAGTGTTTGCTATAAAGATGAGGGGGGTGATACTGCCACAGTGTTTGCTATAAAGATGAGGGGGGTGATACTGCCACAGTGTCTGCTATAAAGATGATGGGGGTGATACTGCCACAGTGTTTGCTATAAAGATGAGGGGGGTGATACTGCCACAGTGTTTGCTATAAAGATGAGGGGGGTGATACTGCCACAGTGTTTGCTATAAATATGAGGGGGGTGATACTGCCACAGTGTCTGCTATAAAGATGAGGGGGGTGATACTGCCACAGTGTCTGCTATAAAGATGAGGGGGGTGATACTGCCACAGTGTCTGCTATAAGGATGATGGGGGTGATACTGCCATAGTGTTTGCTATAAAGATGAGGGGGGTGATACTGCCACAGTGTTTGCTATAAAGATGAGGGGGGTGATACTGCCACAGTGTCTGCTATAAAGATGAGAGGGGAATTCTGCTACAGTGTCTGCTATAAAGATGATGGGGGTGATACTGCCACAGTGTCTGCTATAAAGATGAGGGGGGTGATACTGCCACAGTGTTTGCTATAAAGATGAGGGGGGTGATACTGCCACAGTGTCTGCTATAAAGATGATGGGGTGATACTGCCACAGTGTTTGCTATAAAGATGATGGGGTGATACTGCCACAGTGTTTGCTATAAAGATGATGGGGTGATACTGCCACAGTGTTTGCTATAAAGATGATGGGGTGATACTGCCACAGTGTTTGCTATAAAGATGCTGGGGTGATACTGCCACAGTGTTTGCTATAAAGATGATGGGGTGATACTGCCACAGTGTTTGCTATAAAGATGAGGGGGGTGATACTGCCACAGTGTTTGCTATAAAGATGATGGGGTTATACTGCCACAGTGTTTGCTATAAAGATGAGGGGGGTGATACTGCCACAGTGTTTGCTATAAAGATGAGGGGGGTGATACTGCCACAGTGTTTGCTATAAAGATGAGGGGGGTGATACTGCCACAGTGTCTGCTATAAAGATGATGGGGGTGATACTGCCACAGTGTTTGCTATAAAGATGAGGGGGGTGATACTGCCACAGTGTTTGCTATAAAGATGAGGGGGGTGATACTGCCACAGTGTTTGCTATAAAGATGAGGGGGGTGATACTGCCACAGTGTTTGCTATAAAGATGAGGGGGGTGATACTGCCACAGTGTCTGCTATAAAGATGATGGGGGTGATACTGCCACAGTGTTTGCTATAAAGATGAGGGGGGTGATACTGCCACAGTGTTTGCTATAAAGATGATGGGGGTGATACTGCCACAGTGTTTGCTATAAAGATGAGGGGGTGATACTGCCACAGTGTCTGCTATAAAGATGATGGGGGTGATACTGCCACAGTGTTTGCTATAAAGATGAGGGGGGTGATACTGCCACAGTGTTTGCTATAAAGATGAGGGGGGTGATACTGCCACAGTGTCTGCTATAAAGATGATGGGGGTGATACTGCCACAGTGTTTGCTATAAAGATGATGGGGTGATACTGCCACAGTGTTTGCTATAAAGATGAGGGGGGTGATACTGCCACAGTGTTTGCTATAAAGATGAGGGGGGTGATACTGCCACAGTGTCTGCTATAAAGATGATGGGGGTGATACTGCCACAGTGTTTGCTATAAATATGAGGGGGGTGATACTGCCACAGTGTCTGCTATAAAGATGAGGGGGGTGATACTGCCACAGTGTCTGCTATAAAGATGAGGGGGGTGATACTGCCACAGTGTCTGCTATAAAGATGATGGGGGTGATACTGCCATAGTGTTTGCTATAAAGATGAGGGGGGTGATACTGCCACAGTGTTTGCTATAAATATGAGGGGGGTGATACTGCCACAGTGTCTGCTATAAAGATGAGGGGGGAATTCTGCTACAGTGTCTGCTATAAAGATGATGGGGGTGATACTGCCACAGTGTCTGCTATAAAGATGAGGGGGGTGATACTGCCACCGTGTTTGCTATAAAGATGAGGGGGGTGATACTGCCACAGTGTCTGCTATAAATATGAGGGGGGTGATACTGCCACAGTGTCTGCTATAAAGATGAGGGGGGAATTCTGCTACAGTGTCTGCTATAAAGATGATGGGGGTGATACTGCCACAGTGTCTGCTATAAAGATGAGGGGGTTGATACTGCCACCGTGTTTGCTATAAAGATGATGGGGTGATACTGCCACAGTGTTTGCTATAAAGATGATGGGGTGATACTGCCACAGTGTTTGCTATAAAGATGATGGGGTGATACTGCCACAGTGTTTGCTATAAAGATGATGGGGTGATACTGCCACAGTGTTTGCTATAAAGATGATGGGGTGATACTGCCACAGTGTTTGCTATAAAGATGATGGGGTGATACTGCCACAGTGTTTGCTATAAAGATGATGGGGTGATACTGCCACAGTGTTTGATATAAAGATGAGGGGGGTGATACTGCCACAGTGTTTGCTATAAATATGAGGGGGGTGATACTGCCACAGTGTTTGCTATAAAGATGAGGGGGGTGATACTGCCACAGTGTTTGCTATAAAGATGAGGGGGGTGATACTGCCACAGTGTTTGCTATAAAGATGAGGGGGGTGATACTGCCACAGTGTCTGCTATAAAGATGATGGGGTGATACTGCCACAGTGTTTGCTATAAAGATGATGGGGTGATACTGCCACAGTGTTTGCTATAAAGATGATGGGGTGATACTGCCACAGTGTTTGCTATAAAGATGAGGGGGGTGATACTGCCACAGTGTTTGCTATAAAGATGAGGGGGGTGATACTGCCACAGTGTTTGCTATAAAGATGAGGGGGGTGATACTGCCACAGTGTTTGCTATAAAGATGAGGGGGGTGATACTGCCACAGTGTCTGCTATAAAGATGATGGGGGTGATACTGTCACAGTGTTTGATATAAAGATGAGGGGGGTGATACTGCCACAGTGTTTGCTATAAAGATGAGGGGGTGATACTGCCACAGTGTTTGCTATAAAGATGAGGGGGGTGATACTGCCACAGTGTTTGCTATAAAGATGAGGGGGGTGATACTGCCACAGTGTTTGCTATAAAGATGAGGGGGGTGATACTGCCACAGTGTCTGCTATAAAGATGATGGGGGTGATACTGCCACAGTGTTTGCTATAAAGATGAGGGGGGTGATACTGCCACAGTGTCTGCTATAAAGATGATGGGGTGATACTGCCACAGTGTTTGCTATAAAGATGAGGGGGGTGATACTGCCACAGTGTTTGCTATAAAGATGAGGGGGGTGATACTGCCACAGTGTTTGCTATAAAGATGAGGGGGGTGATACTGCCACAGTGTCTGCTATAAAGATGATGGGGGTGATACTGCCACAGTGTTTGCTATAAAGATGAGGGGGGTGATACTGCCACAGTGTTTGCTATAAAGATGAGGGGGGTGATACTGCCACAGTGTCTGCTATAAAGATGATGGGGTGATACTGCCACAGTGTTTGCTATAAAGATGATGGGGTGATACTGCCACAGTGTTTGCTATAAAGATGATGGGGTGATACTGCCACAGTGTTTGCTATAAAGATGAGGGGGGTGATACTGCCACAGTGTTTGCTATAAAGATGAGGGGGGTGATACTGCCACAGTGTTTGCTATAAAGATGAGGGGGGTGATACTGCCACAGTGTCTGCTATAAAGATGATGGGGGTGATACTGCCACAGTGTTTGATATAAAGATGAGGGGGGTGATACTGCCACAGTGTTTGCTATAAAGATGAGGGGGGTGATACTGCCACAGTGTTTGCTATAAAGATGAGGGGGGTGATACTGCCACAGTGTTTGCTATAAAGATGAGGGGGGTGATACTGCCACAGTGTTTGCTATAAAGATGAGGGGGGTGATACTGCCACAGTGTCTGCTATAAAGATGATGGGGGTGATACTGCCACAGTGTTTGCTATAAAGATGAGGGGGGTGATACTGCCACAGTGTCTGCTATAAAGATGATGGGGTGATACTGCCACAGTGTTTGCTATAAAGATGATGGGGGTGATACTGCCACAGTGTTTGCTATAAAGATGAGGGGGGTGATACTGCCACAGTGTTTGCTATAAAGATGAGGGGGGTGATACTGCCACAGTGTCTGCTATAAAGATGAGGGGGGTGATACTGCCACAGTGTCTGCTATAAAGATTTTTCAGGTTTTAACTGTTTTACTATAATGTTTTAAAGGCATCCCATTTAACATTAAAACTGCCTGGGGGTTTATTGCTTTTTGGTAATTTTTATCAGATGAACAATAGCTTGACTTTTCATTTTTGATTGTATTTTTGCAGGTTTTAACTGTTTTAATTAAAGGCACCCCATTTAACATTAAAACTATAGCCTGACTTTACTTTTTAATTGTATTTCTCCATTTTAGGTGTTTTACAAAATTCAGCTTTTAATGCATCCCATTAAACATTTAAAACTGCCTGCAGGTTTTTTTTTTATATATTTTGGTAATTTTTTTAGCATTTTTGGTTAGATAAAATGTTTATCTAACGAACACTAAAAAATAAACCCACAAATCTATCATAAATGATTACTTTTTGCAGATGACGCTCCAATCCCAGCCAATTACATCGTTACCCAATCTATTCATGGTACTACAGAATTTTGCCCCAATTTCAGGCCTCGTCGTGAATTGACTGCTTTGAATATCAACCTCCCTAACAACCTTTTCTCACACATACAATCAACTTATTACTCTAGGTGGGCGAAAAGGGCACTACCATATCTGGGAATTAGAATGACTGCGACTTATGAGGGCCTCTATGCAGCCAACTACCCGCTCTTGTTACGCCAGTTAGGGACCCTAATTGAGACCTGGTCAAACCTCCCTATATCCTGTATTGGAAGAATCCACGCCGTGAAGTGGACCATGCTACCTAAAATGCTTCAGAGACATCTGATACAGTTCCTCGAACTTGGCAAGACCCAGGGTGGCCCGGCGTACCATTTTTGCACATTAGATGCAGGGCGGACTGGGCGTCCCAAACATAAATCCTTATAAGGCAGCAAAGGTTGCACAACCGCTATTGGTGCATTTTGGGCCTTGTTAGAGCTCCTGCACATGGCAGACACCCCAGTAGACACATCACCCCAGTTGACCCCAGCACTCAGACCCAAGGACATGAGCCCTCTAATGAGACATTTGCTAAATGATTGGGATTCGACCAGATACTCCGCCAAATTAATGTCACCCACTGTTAAATCTGTGGGACAACTCTTGCTTTCCCCTACGACCAGACAATAAACAATCGTTTTCTAACTGGATCTCCAAGGGCATATCCAGGATGCAGCACTAGATGACAGGGGCCTAAGATTATTTGAAACCCTAAAACAAAAATATGGCCTCCCTAAGTGGAGTGGTTTAGATACAGACAACTGGCGCCTAGTCCCGGCAAGGCTTCATAAAATATACCCAAACAGCCCTGGTACATGTTTTAGAGGGTATGCTACTGAAGGGGACATATTTCACACTTGGTGGTTGTGCCCAATGCTCTCTCACCTGTGATCTCAAGTATTTAAGATGGCAGGCCAAATATTTAATACCACCATTAGAAGGGATCCCTGGGTGGCATTGCTCTCACAGAAAACCCAGACCTCTGCCTCAGTTTATTATGCTGGCCATGGAACAGGCTATTGTGTATTTTTGGAAAAATAATTTGATTTACTTGACAGAGGTAAAAAGGAGACTGAATTGATTCTTAATTATTGAAAAGCTCACTAGTATTTTAAATGACTCACAAACAAACTGTCAAATTTTGGAGATCTGGGAGCCCTAGAGAGTATATGATGCCCCAGACCTTTCACGAATAGCCTTAAACTAATAAATCGAGAAGGTTACTGTTGATCAGTACCTTACCCATCCTACTCCTCCCCCACCCCCACCTTCATTCTCAAAGTCTTACTCAATCTCTCTCACTTAACTACTCTTCATACACTACTTTGTTTATGACTTAATGGCTTGGTCTAATAATACAGAAAAAGAAAGGATGTACTGTATACTCACAATATCAATTCTACAGGTGAGTAATCGCAGAATTGTATTATTCTTAGTATACAGTACGTCCTGCTCCAGATAAGAATCATTACACTTGGGACATCCAATAGCAGTGTCCATAAAGTAGGGCAGGATCCCCAAAGGTAACAACAGACAGGTCAGACCACTGCTGCCTGCAGAACCTTGCGGCCAAAAGCAGCATCAGCTGAGGCCCTAACATCAACCTTGTAAAACTTTGAAAAGGTATGAACAGAAGACCAAGTAGCGGCCTTGCAAACTTGTTCAACAGAAGGCTGGTGCTGAAAAGCCCAAGAGGCACCAATAGCACGAGTGGAATGAGCAGTAAGGCGGAAGGGAGGATTCCTCCCCTTAGCAGAGTAGGCCTGAATCACAGCCTGATGGATCCATTTGTTAATAGTAGACTTGGCAGGTGCCAAACCCTTCCTAGGACCAGAAGAGACCACAAAAAGAGCATAAGTTTTTCTGAAAGGTGCAGTAGCCACCAGATAGTACTTCAGACACCTAACCACATCCAAAGAATGTAAGACCCTCTCCTTAGCGTTACTAGGATTAGGGCACAAGGAAGGAAGAACAATGTCCTGATTCAAATGAAATGCAGACACAATCTTAGGCAGAAAATTTGGCTTGAAGCGAAACACCACCTTGTCCTGGTGTCTCTCAAAGTAGGGGGGCTGGATGGAAAGCGCCGCCAACTCAGACATACGCCTAACAGAGGTAATAGCCACCAAGAAGACAACCTTGAGAGTAAGAATGGCCAGGGGAGCCTCCTGCACAGGTTCAAAGGGAACACCCTGCAAGGCAGACAAGACCAAGTTCAAATCCCAAACAGGCAACATAGGCCTATGTGGGGGACGCACATGAGTAACCCCCTGGAAAAAAGTCCTGATCAGAGAATGCTGGGCAAAGGACCTCTGGAAGAAAACAGCCAGGGCAGAAACCTGACCCTTCAGAGTACTGAGTTGGAGCCCCATCTCCAACCCATGCTGTAGGAACTCCAGGATCCTGGGAATAGAGAACACGCGACAGGGAAGAGACCTAGACTCACACCAGTCAATGTAGGCATGCCAAACCCTATAGTAAATGGAAAAAGAAGTCTTCCTAGCCTTTATCATGGTATCAACAACAGAGGCAGACAGCCCCTTCTCCATCAAGATGGAGGTTTCAGCAGCCAGGCCGTCAAAGCCAGAGTTTGCAAATTGGGATGGCGTAAGTGACCCTGAGTGAGCAGGTCTGGCACCCTGGGCAGAGCGTACTGATGTACTGCCAGCTGCACCACGTCTGCGAACCACACTCTTCTTGGCCACCTGGGGGCCACCAGTATTGCTGCCACCCCCTCCTGAGCTATCTTGCGCAGAACCCTGCCCAACAGGGGGAATGGAGGAAAGACATACAGGAACTGAAAGTCCTGCCATGACATTGCTAGAGCATCCGTGGCCAAGGCCAGAGGATCCTGGGACAGGGAGACAAAGGCCGGGAGCTTGTGATTGTGACGGGACGCAAACAGATCCACATCTGGTTGGCCCCAACGGTGACACAGAGATTGAAACACCCTGTTGCAGAGGGACCATTCTCCCAGGCGAGAGGTCCCCCTGCTCAGAGAGTCTGCCTGCAGATTCTCCACCCCGGGGATGTACACAGCTGATATGCAGGGAACATTGTCCTCCACCCAGGCAAGGATCAGAGACACTTCCTGGAGGGCCCTCCTGCTCCGGGTCCCTCCCTGATGATTGATGTAGGCACCCGCCGTCTGTTTGTCTGAGCGCACCTGAACAGGCAGGCCCCGAAGGTGATGAGTCAAATGAGTCAGAACCAACCTGATCATCTGCAGTTCCAGAATGTTGATAGGTGTGTGGGCCTCCTGAGGGCCCCACCGCCCTTGGAACTGCAGGGACTTCCAGAAATTCCCCCAACCCGTCAGACTGGCATCCGTGGTGACTGTCTCCCAGCAGGGGGCCGGAAAAGATCTGCCCACCAACAGGTAACTGGAGTCCAGCCACCACGAGAGGGACCGCCTGACTAGGGGGGAAAGCACAAGGACCTGGTCCAGGGATGCAGGATCCTTGTCCCATACTGACAAGAGGTGGAGTTGCAGAGGCCTTATGTGGAACTGGGCATAAGGGACCGCCTCGAAGCACGCCACCATCAGGCCCACCAGCTGCATTCCCTGCCTGATGGAGGGATGAGGGCAAGATAGCAGGAACTGAACCTACGTAATCAGACTGTCCACCTTCTGCTGAGGAAGAAAAATCCTTGCCTGAACTGTAGCTTTTTTGGCAGCATTGTCAGCAGCCTACTAGCGCAGCCAAACCGAGCGGCGTATAGCCACCACAAGGGCAGAGGTTCTGCCACACATCCTAATGGTATCATCCAAGGCAGAGAGGACATAAGTTACAAAAACCTCACAACGAGAGAGTGCATAAAACTCCTCACTAGACACATCATCAGGGGCACCATCAAGGATACTTCTAAGCAGGGTCCTAATAGCCACAGCCGTAATGGCAGAGGCACAGACCAGGCGCAGCGCCGTCACCACACATGCAAAGGCATGGGACGCCAGCTGATCAATGCGCCGGTCCTCAGCATCCCGCAGCGTAGTAGAGTCAGGGGAATGCATGACAGAGGTGTTAGATAACCCTAGGACCGGGACATTCACTTCAGGAGGGGATGACCAACGCTTCAGCACATCAGCAGGAAAGGGATACCTCTTATCCCAACTCTTAGGTACACCGGGAAGCCTGCTGGGAAGCTCCCATTCCCTGAGCACAAGATTATTAAAATGGGCTTGCTCAGGAAATTCTAAACGTGGCTTAGCAGTATGAAACAATTCCCCCTGTTGCCTGGGGGCCGCACCCGGGGGAGAGATAGACAGTACCTCAAAAATCTGAGCCAACAGCCTATCAGTATCATCTGGGGCCCAGGGGTCAGAGCCAGAATCATCATGACCCCTGGGCCTCTCATCAGATGACGCCGAGTCAGAGAATAACTCCCCTTCTTCCAACGGGGTATAGCCAGACAGTTCCAAAAACTCATCAGCTTCCATAGGGAAAAGAGTGACATCAGGCGTTAAGTGCTGCATTTTAGCAGAGGCCTTACGTGCTATGGTATTAGCAAGCAACTTCTCAACATTAGCCAGTCTGGAAGACACATCAGGCTGAGAATCCCCACTGGTATGCAACTCAATGGGAGTCAAATTTAAGCTTGGGGGAGTAGGTGAAGCCATACGAGGCGCAGGCCCAGCTACTGGTAAACCAGGCTGCAGCGTAAGCACCTGCTGGGCACAAGGTATACAGACCCGCACATTGTCAGCACCAATAGGGGACACCCCACAAGCTACACACAGCCGGGCTTGTCCCGAAGGAACCCCGAGCACATTATCCTGAGACGCCTCCATATGGTGATTATAGCGGCACAATAGGCCGATAGGGATTCACACTAGCCGCACACGTGACAAGCAGCCAATAACAACGCACCAGCGCCTGAGGTAACGCCGCCGCCAAGCGCAGAGCACAGTGGAAGGCGGTGGCGGCATATTTAAAAAAGCAACCAGTGCAACCAAGTCAGCGCGGTGACTGACACCAGCCAGACAAACCAAATACAGTGAAGCACCAAGGCAAATTCACATACACACATACACCCCCCCCCCCCGAGAGCTACAAGGGAGAGCGAGGGAGGACAGCGGCCACTTAACATAGGGCCCACCGATAGACAGGGGCAAGGCATCCCATAGAGGCTCACCATATGCCTATACCGCCTACCCTTTGGTGGGGGATTGCACCTGACAGCGGTGCTGCCTACCATCACCCGGACCAGCGCAGCCAAGGCTGGGAGGCAAATTAATAATGGAACGGGTGGGAATAGTCCTACAGGGCCGCAGGCTAATAACCCCGCTCACCTGCGAGAAGAGAGAGCCATTCTTATCTGGAGCAGGACGTACTGTATACTGAGAATATTGTATCTAACAAAAAATGTTAAACAGTTAAAACCTGAAAAAATACAATAAAAAATAAAAAGTCAGGCTATTGTTCATTAGATAAAAATTGTATCTAACCAGAAATGCCTAAAAAAATCCAAAAAATATTAAAAAATAAACCCGCAGGCAGTTTCAAATGTTTAATGGGATGCATTTAAAAGCCACATTAAATAAAACACCTAAAATGGGAGAATACAAATAAAAAAAGTAAAGCCAGGCTATTATTCATTAGATAAATATTGTATCTAACCAAAAATGACAAAGAAAGAAAAAATATAAAAAAATAAACCCAGGCAGTTTCCATGTTAAAGTGGACCAAAACCCAGCTTGATCGGCCCACTGTGTGAAACCCCCCAGGCCGCCCTGTGCACTTACCTTGCTTCCCGGTCCAACTGCACATGCGCGGCCCGCATCCTGGCTATCCCTCTAGCAGGGAGCATGCCTGTGCCGGCCACTTGTTACAGGATAGCGGGGGTTGCAGCTGCTCTGGTTGGACGAACGGCCATGCATGCGCCGTAAGACCGGGAAGAGGTGAGTTTCTTCGGGGGATCTGGGGGGTTTCATACAGCGGATCGGGGTGCCCCGGGGGAAAGGACCAAAACCCAGGATAGTCAAAATCCTGGGTTTTGGCCCACTTTAAATGGGATGTTTTAAAAAAAAATAGTAAAACAGTTAAAAAATTAAAAAATGTAATTAAATATAAAAAGTCAGGATATTGTTCGTTAGATAAAAATTGTATCTAACCAAAAATTACAAATAAATATTAAAAAAATAAACCCACAGGTAAGTTACCTATAGCCAGAACGAATTAAACACGGAAGAAATTATTTATTTCTTATTTATGTGTTTCTTTAATTTTTAAATTTTCTGTGATTATTTGGAGTACATTCCTTAGCCCATTTTGAGCAGGGCAATTACCCCCCAAACTAGGCCTCCAACACCTGTAAAGAAAAAAATATTTACATTTTTTTTATTTATTGGTGTGTTTCTTTAATTTTTTAGTTTCTGTGATTATTTTGAGTAGCCCGTTTTGTGCAGGGCAATCACTCTGGTGTTCCCCTCCATTTTCAGCCCTCTAGCCCTTGCTACCCCAATTTTACATCCATTTTTGGGCCTCAAAGTTCAGGTCCCCATTGACCTCAATGGGGTTAGGATTCAGGACCCCAGACCCAATCTTTGGCGGCCAGTTCGGCCTATCTCCGCGAACCCGAATTTCAACCGATCTGCTTAGCACTATTCATAATTCATATTAGGTCTCCAGTAGTGACAGACCATTTAACAGCAGGTTATCAGAGTTAGGAATCCCTTGTTTACTTAGAGTCACTATAAATATTGCCACTACTTTGGTGAAAACTTTAAATCGGACCAACAGCATTCCAAAAACTCCCCAAACTCCCCCACCTGCATGCATGATACTGAATCCTGCATGCACTCAAAGCTGAAGCACCCCCTCGCTGATTTTCTCCTGGTCGCGGCCATCTTGGAGCGCCCGGAAGCCTTTCTTTCCCAGTATCCCAGGCACGCTGCTGCATTAATTTGACAGACACTGGGCTGGGGATAGAAGATGACAACTTAAACTTCCCTGTATAGGTGCACTTAAAGTGCCGTTACCAGGCAGATGGCTGAACCACAAAATGAAAATAGTAGCCCCCTGCAGTGAATCTCTAAAGATCTAAGGCCTGTACAAGTCTTTTTTTTTTTATGTATACATAAAACAGCACAGCAGCTGCCAGACCTTAGCTATAGACACTAGGACAGCTCATACATACAATAATGGAGCTTGACTTACATACATACATATGGAGCTTGACTTATAAGTTTGTCCCTTACCATAGGGAGGTAGAAGTAGGGGTAAGACTAGTATTCAAAGGAGGTGTTTTTCGGCTTTAGTAGCAGATTCTGGACAGTGAGTCCAGGGACCACATACTTATGACTGAAATGTATGTGAACAGCCCTGAGCAGTATAACTCATTTTATATAAAGGCAGCTTTTAATTAATTAGTCTCTTTCATGCCTGTATGGAGGGTGAAGCTGGGTGCTTCCAATTTTATAGAATTTACTTCCCGGCATAGAAATATAGAAATCCCACACGAGAGACTGGATAACAGTCTCTTCTGATATTGGTTCTGCCACTCCTAGCAGACATAAAGAGGCCGATCTACCACTCAGCCAACCACCCTCGTCACCTTATCCCAAAATTGGACTAGACAGGGGCACCATACAACATGTTCCAATGTAATACTATCCTGATCACTTCTGGGGCACCTGAGCTCAGTAGGCCCATTCTATACAGCCGTGCAGGTGTGAGATAAGCCTGATGGATCCATTTGCTTTGTATGAATCAGTCTTTATGTATTCCCCTCATAATTTCTTCCCAGTCAACATGAACCAAGGAAGTGTCCAGGGCTCTCCACTTCTCCTGAATATTGGTTAAGGGGGAGTCCTGCAGTCCAGAAGAGAGCTATATAATGGGGACACAGATTTTTTGAGGTTTGGCACTCGGATCATTTCTTCTTTCAGGGTCTTTTTTATCAGAGGACCACAAGCAGAGAATTGAGCATTTAAGGTATGTCTAAGCTGTAAGTACCATCAGGATTCTTAATGGGAATATAAGAATCTCATTATTGTATACCTGATCTAGCATAGCCACATACCTTCTTCCCCAAAAGGCCACATCTGGCAGCAACTTAAGCTTTGGCAGATAGGGATTGTTCCACAAAGGCGTATAAGGGGACCACTTTAATATAGCACCCGGCCCATCTCCCAGCCTTCTAACACTTTTCTATATGTTACATTCGGTTCTCAAGCAAAGCATGGCGCAACGGGGGCCCACCTCATCCCACTGTACATCAGCATCCACAGGAATGATTGTGAGCCTAGCAAAGCAGTCTCCAACGTTATCACTGAGTTATCCTGGGGTTGACATAGCCACCAGTGTACATAAAGGAGTTGGGCTGCAAAAAATTAAGCAACATATGGGGGACCACTAGTTTTAAAATGGGGTAGGATAATTGGTGAAGCCTGATATAAATAGGAATTTGGGCAGGTAGGGACCTTTTCCTCTACCCTAGAATCGTTGGGACCCTAATCATGCCAAGGCTTGTATAGCCAGGGCAAAGAGCAACGGAGACCAGGGGCAGCCTTGCCAGGTACCTCTATGTAATGAGAAATGATATGAGAAAGTACCACTGGTCCTCACCCTGGCCACAGGATGTCTATATATCAGTTGAACATATTTAATAAATATGTGGTTTTCCAGAGCTATATTAGCCATAGAAAAGGAGACAGGAAGCAAGGAGCACACCAGCGCCTCAATCAGAACCCCATGCAATTCAGGGGATATATTATCAACTGCTTCTTTGTGCCATTCTGTTTCGGTAGCCCATCAAGTCCTGTATTTTTCCGATTGGCAAGTGTCCTTTTTGCCCTCAACACCTCCTCTACTGTGACAGGGGTGTCAAGGCAGCTTTGGTACTCACAAGAAAGGGTCAGGCAGGGTATATCTGAGCTGGGAGATACTCATATAGCTCTGATTCACAGTAGGAGGTCTTAGAAGCATATAGATCGGCGTACTATCCATAAAACTGTGCTGATATATCATCCTCATTAGTGACCATCTTTTCCTTGCACTTAATGCCTGCAATATTGTGACCTGTACAAATCTAGTGAACATCAGGCATGTCTGTAGCTT
Organism: Gastrophryne carolinensis; assembly: GCA_027917425.1. NCBI lineage: Eukaryota > Metazoa > Chordata > Amphibia > Anura > Microhylidae > Gastrophryne > Gastrophryne carolinensis. Next base: position 423,138,284 of record CM051234.1, read on the forward strand.
GTGCTTTAAGCATGGGGCAGGCCAAAACACCAGTGCTACCCATCACACACCGAGACTTGCCATGATGGCTGCACTTCTCCTGGTGCCACCTTAATCCTGCACTGGAGAACCCTACAGAACTTTTGACCAGTAATTCATATACAGCAACATCACCCTCCAAAACATTGATAGACAACTGAGTCTCCTTAGGGGACCACATCCAGGGAAGGCATAGGAAGGCTGCCTGGACAAGAACGCAAAAGGAAGGAACCTAGCTGCCACTAAAAATAATGTGAAAGCCTTATAGATCACAACAACGATTTGGAGGCTCTGGGAAAAGCATTGAAGTCTGCTTGGTCAGAAAACTACAGGGAATACATGGAGCAGGTCTAACAGCATCCAGATAGTAAAGAGTAACATAAACCTGCTGCCCCTAGCTGAGGGTGTGGAAAGTATTTAACACCCTGAAGCCGGGTTCAGCAGAATATGGGCATGAGAGCCAGGCAGCTCTGCAGTATACCAACAGGTGGCTGCTGGAGCAGCAACTGTGCTGAGTGGCTGCACAGTTCCACTAGCAGGATGTCCATTGTGGAAAACCACTCGGGACACAAAGTCTTCAAGAAGGTCAATGTATTTTCGGTCGACCGGGGGCTTGCATTCATCTGCAACCAACGCCCATGAGCCCCTGTGTACAGCTGATTTATACACAGGCACTTCGAGACAAAAAAAGCTCAAATGACCATCCTGATTGGATGCCTGGACACGTCACACTTCTATTGGTCAGTTCAAACATATACGGAAAGTATCGCTCACACGTGAAGAACATGTTTCTCATGAAGCAGACATAACATAGCATGGTTGCTCCTGTGAGAAGTGTGAGACTCCTCCACCCTCAGGAATATGGCATATACAGGTAGCTAGGACCATACTACCTATAGTACAAATACACTAAGTGCTGCCATCATAAGGACAGCACATAGAAATACTGAGGAACACTCCTTCAGGATAAAAGGTCCAGTTTCCATCACACGCTGCCTCCCTCCCCTGGTGCTGAGGCCAGGGTTACAAAGAAAAAAAGCCTTTCCAGCTGCATTCGCCTGATGCTCAGGGACCTGGGCACCGCCAACTTGAAGAGAATACACAGAGCAGATACCACTGCTTTGTGTAAGATCCATTTGGCCCATCCCCCTGAATTGTCCGGTGGGAGCAAGCGCAGAGAGGCGGCTGCTGCTTTCTCATTCAGACACCCCTTTAGAGAGACAGTTCTCTGCTGACTCAGCAGGTCTATGTTTGCAGTGTCTCATTCTTTCCCTTTCTCTAGTAATTGATTTATTTCTTCTATAAAATGTCCTTAGTTTTTACCTTCCCCTCTTTCTCCCCATTTTTCTCCCATGGCCCCTGCATGTGCTTCCGTCACTCTCTTGTTCGTGTTTCCTGTTTTTTCTTTTTTTACCCTAGTTGCTTATTTCTTTTTCCTACTGTCCTTTCTCTCTCCCTTTTTCGAGTTTCCTCGGTTCCATCTCCCTTTTTTATGCACCCTTAATCTCTCTCTCATTTTTTTAATATTCATTCTGTTTCTCTTTTTTCCTTTTTCTTTTCCAATTTCACTCTGTCTCTTTCTTTTTCCCACAACCTCTCTCCCTGACACATCTGTCTCTTTTTTAAAGATTCCCACTGTCAATGACTTTTTTTCATGTTCCATTTTTTGTTCTCTTTTGCCTACATTCCCTTTATCTCTCTCACTTTACTGCGTTCTCTTTCTCTATCTTATTATCCCATGTTTCCTTTTCTCTTTTTGATAGTCCTTCTGTCTGTCCCTTTTTCCACATTGACTTCTCTTTGTTTTCATTGTTCCTTCTGTCTTTTACTGTTTCCTACCTTCCCTTCATCTCTTTCTCTTTGAGTGTGACTGAATGTATGTCTGCATCTGGTGGGCACAATGTTGCAAAAGCAAAGATTTTACTTAAAGCCCTTGTCCAGACACACACTAACCTCCTCCTACCATATCCCTCTTGGGAACAGTGTAAAATGAGCCACTTTAAAGCATCTCAATTTCTCTGATTATATGTAATTATTATGTATTATAGACATGAGCATGTTCTGCTGAGGTCAGAGACAGCTTCAGGACCACTAAGGCTTGACATGCTAGCTTACACTAAGAGCACCAAGAGACAGAGTGTTTGTTATACCACTTCTTTGCGTGGTCCTGGAGGAATATACTTGAATAGAGGATCAAACTTTGTAGTCCGGCTACAGCTTTTGCCTGCCACTCTAGGAAATGAGGGAGAGGTATATGGGACGGGCATTGAGTCAGCTGCTGGCAGTTGGGTGTACAGTCCCTTTAATGGGATGGACCACCCTAAAAAAAAAGGGTACTCACCCTACACCGGCGATCAGCAACTCACCCGATCACTGGATCACATCCCACACTGGCACTTCCAAGACAGGATTGTGTCCTTCCGCCAGCAGCACACCTTCTCCATTGCAGTGAATGGAGATAGTGTGGCCATTCCCCTGTGACTGATAGCAGAGGGGTGAGATCCTGACTCAGACATGCCAGTGAATGGAGTTCCAATCAGGCTGGCACGGGATGCCATCCAGCTGTGGGGAACAAAAAGGGGAGTCTCCTTGTTATTTTAGCTATATATCATATTCAATGTCAGAAATAAGATTCACTTGTCAGGCAGGGAGCATTTTATTTCACACACTGAACTATGAAGCAAATCCCGATGGTTGGCAGGTTATGTCTTTGCAAAAGATGGCTCAGGCCACAGCTGGCAAATCTGAAAATATGAAATCATAAAATTAATAAATAGTGTATTGCTGCAAAGCAAACCAGCTGTCCATCTCCTAGGGACACTTAGAGGCCAATTTATAACTAGCGCCTCGCAGCGTTGCTTCAGCGTCTGTGGAGAGACGCTATTAGTGCCACAGCCACCACGCCGGCCACAGGCAGACAGCGCTGTTGGTGTTCGTAGCCCTGTGTCTTCTTTGTTTTTTCCAATGGAGATAGTGACAGGTAGCGCTGGTGGGAAGGGCCAGAAATCATTTGAATTTAACATGTAAATTAACAGCACCGGTGCAGGAGCTCAGAAACTACAATACTCAGACAATACAGCGCCATGTGCAATACAATAAAAAAAGGCTTTAACTGGATATGGCTGCACAGTGACAAGCGAAAACACATGGAATGACATTGAGGACACACAAATGACATGACAAATGATTGACAGGCATGAAAACACAAGTTAGCAGCGGGTAACCTAAATACAATAATGAATGAAAAAAACATTCAGAACAGGCCAGGGATCCAGTGTCACTTGACTGAGCACAAAAAAACTAAAAGACGCTAATCAGAAGTCACCAAAAGACGAGACTGGAATGGCTAATTGAAGTCTATGGGAGAACAACACTGAGATGTGATGTGGTGCTGTAGGGAACACAGCAGCAGTGCTCTTGATACATAAAACGCTAAACGCGCTGGAAGTGGCGCTAAACTTTTTTTTGCATTTTAAATATGGCTCACAAAGCTCCTGCCACTATGTGGCGTTAGTGTTTCTTAAATAATCCCCTTAAAAGAACTGGCATGTCTTCCAGGGCAGGGTAATGTACTCTGAGGTGGAACAACTTTATTAAACATTTATTTCCTTGCAATAATGAATATTAGGTTACTTCCATCACAAGACATTGAGAAACTGCAATAAGAAACAGATAAAACAAACAAGTAGCAGAAATGCTGGGAATAATCTTTAGTTATAAATATGCATTGAAATACCAACCAGCTACATTCTGGGTCTGAATATCCAGCATTCCTTTTAGAGGTTTATTTAAGAAACGCTAAGGCCACGTAGTGAATGTCAGGTCCCAGTGAAAAAATACAATTCTGTGATTACTCACCTGTAGAATTGGTATTATGAGTATAGAGTACGTCCTGCTCCAGATTAGATTACTTACACTTGGGGTATTACTCCGCCAGATGGCGCTGGACTGCAGAGACATCGAAATTGGCTCCTCCCGGCCCCTCAAATACCCGGGACCTCCCACAAATCCCCAGCATTGAAAAGCAGTTAACGAGAAGCTGGGAGAATTAAACAGAACCAAACTGGTAACTATAACAATGATAAAAATCACCATACAGGGGATCCAGGATAATGCAAAACCAAGGGTGGGGTGGAGCAGGACGTACTGTATACTCATAATACCAATTCTACAGGTGAGTAATCACAGAATTGTATTATTCTTAGTATACAGTACGTCCTGCTCCAGATTAAATTACTTACAATTGGGACATCCAATAGCAGTGTCCATAAAGTAGGGTGGGATCCCGAAAGGTAACAACAGACAGGTCATACCACTGCCGCCTGCAGAACCTTACAGCCAAAAGCAGCATCAGCTGAGGCCCTAACATCAACCTTGTAAAACTTTGAAAAGGTATGAACAGAAGACCAAGTGGCGGCCTTGCAAACTTGTTCAACAGAAGCCTGGTGCTGAAAAGCCCAAGAGGCACCAATAGCACGAGTGGAATGAGCAGTAAGGCGGAAGGGAGGATTCTTCCCCTTAGCAGAATAGGCCTGAATCACAGCCTGACAGATCTATTTGCTGATAGTAGATTTGGCAGGTGCCAAACCCTTCCTAGGACCAGAAGAGACCACAAAAAAGAGCATCAGTTTTTCTGAGGTGCAGTAACAAGCAGATAGTACTTCAGACACCTAACCACATCCAAAGAATGCAAGACCCTCTCCTTAGCATTACTAGGATAAGGGCACAAGGAAGGAAGAACAATGTCCTGATTCAAATGAAAGGCAGACACCACCTTAGGCAGAAAATCTGGCTTGAAGCGAAACACCACCTTGTCCTGGTGTCTCTCAAAGTAGGGGGGCTGGATGGAAAGCGCCGCCAACTCAGACACACGCCTAACAGAGGTGATAGCCACCAAGAAGACAACCTTCAGAGTAAGAATGGCCAGGGCAGCCTCCTGCACAGGTTCAAAGGGAACACCCTTCAAGGCAGACAAGACCAAGTTCAAATCCCAAACAGGCAACATAGGCTTATGTGGGGGACGCACATGAGTAACCCCCTGGAAAAAAGTCCTGACCAGAGAATGCTGGGTAAAGGACCTCTGGAAGAAAACAGCCAGGGCAGAGACATGACCCTTCAGAGTACTGAGTTGGAGCCCCAGCTCCAACCCATGCTGCAGGAACTCCAGGATCCTGGGAATAGAGAACACACAACAGGGAAGAGACTTAGACTCACACCAGTCAATGTAGGCATGCCAAACCCTATAGTAAATGGAAGAAGAAGGCTTCTTCCTAGCCTTTATCATGGTATCAACCACAGAGGCAGTCCCCCTTCTCCATCAAGATGGAGGTTTCACCAGCCAGGCCGTCAAAGCCAGAGTTTGTAAATTGGGATGACTTTGATGATTAAGTGACCCTGAGTGAGCAGGTTGGCACCCCGGGCAGAGCATACTGACCTACTGCCAGCTGCACCACGTCTGCGAACCACACTCTTCTTGGCCACCTGGGGGCCACCAGTATTGCTGCCACCCCCTCCTGAGCTATCTTGCGCAGAACCCTGCCCAACAGGGGAAACGGAGGAAAGACATACAGGAGCTCCTGCCATGACATTCCTAGAGCAGCCGTGGCCAAGGCCAGAGGATCCTGGGACAGGGAGACAAAAGCCGGGGGCTTGCGATTGTGACAGGACGCAAACAGATCCACATCTGGTTGGCCCCAACGGTGACACAGAGTTCGAAACACCCTGTTGCAGAGGGACCATTCTCCCAGGCGAGAGGTCCTGCCTGCAGATTCTCCACCCCCCGGAATGTACACAGCTGATATACAGGGAACATTCTCCTCTGCCCAGGCCAGGATCAGAGACACTTCCCGGAGGGCCCTCTTGCTCTGGGTCCCTCACTGATGATTGATGTAGGCAACCGCCGTCTGGTTGTCCGAGCGCACCTGAACAGGCAGGCCCCGAAGGTGATGAGTCAAATTAGTCAGAACCAACCTGATCGCCCGCAGTTCCAGAATGTTGATAGGTGTGTGGGCCTCCTGAGGGACCCACCTCCCTTGGAACTGCAGAAACTTCCAGAAACCCCCCCAACCTGTCAGACTGGCATCTGTGGTGACCGTCTCCCAGGAGGGGGCCAGAAAGGATCTGCCCACCAACAGGTTCCTGGAGTCCAGCCACCATGAGAGGGACTGCCTGACCAGGGGGGAAAGCACAAGGACCTGGTCCAGGGACACAGGATCCTTGTCCCATACTGACAAGAGGTGGAGTTGCAGAGGCCTCATGTGGAACTGAGCATAAGGGACCGCCTCGAAGTACGCCACCATCAGGCCCACCAGCTGCATTCCCTGCCTGATGGAGAGATGAGGGCAAGATAGCAGGAACTGGACCTGCGCTAGCAGACTGTCCACCTTCTGCTGAGGAAGAAAAATCCTTGCCTGAACTGTATCCAGATTCATTCCCAGGAAGGGAGTCACCAAGGAGGGAGACAGGGAAGACTTGGGATGGTTGATCACCCAGCCAAATGACTCCAGAGTGGACACTACCAGCTGAGTATCCAACTCTGCCTGTTGTAGGGACTGGGAAGTGATGAGAATGTCGTCCAGATAGGGCAGCACGCGGATGCCCTGAGACCTGAGCAGAGACATCACTCCTGCCAGCACCTTGGTGAACACTCTGGGAGCTGAAGTGAGACCAAAGGGCAATGCCACAAATTGGTAGTGCTGATCCTCCAGAGCGAACCTGAGGAACCTTTGATGACCTGGAAACACAGGAATATGAAGGTAAGCATCTTTGATGTCCACAGACGTCATGAAGTCCCCTGGACGCAGGGAACTGATGGCAGAGCGCAGAGTTTCCATGCGAAAGCGCCTGCACTTGACAATTTTGTTGAGGATCTTCAAGTCCAGGATGGGCCTGGATGACCCATCTCTTTTGGGCCCGGTGAAAAGGTTGGAATAGAAGCCCTTGCCCCTTTCTCGTAAGCGGACCTGACAGATGACTCCCAGCTCCAGAAGGCTTTGCACCGCCAGAACTAGAGCCTGAGCTGACACAGGGTCCTGAGAAATCCGGGATCTGATAAATCTTGGGGGGGGGGGGGGGGGTTCAGGCAGCAAACTCTATCTTGTAACCGGAGGACACTACCTCCTGAATCCACCGGTCTGAGACAAAAAGCCTCCAGACGTGAGCAAAGTACTGAAGCCGTCCCCCCACCCGGATGGGTGAGGGCGCCCCTTCTTGCCTGAGGGGGCTTGGGAGAAGACTTAAGCTGCGGGTAACCTGCCTCGATTAGCAAAAAGGTCCAGGCGTTCCCCAAACAGGCGTAGTCCTTTGAAGGGAAAACCAGTGAGAGCCTTCTTGGCAGTTTTGTCAGCAGCCCACTGGCGCAGCCAAACCGAGCGGCGTATAACCACTACAAGGGCAGAGGTTCTGCCACACATTCTAATGGTATCATCCAAGGCAGAGAGGACATAAATCACAAAAACCTCACAACGAGAGAGTGCGTTAAACTCCTCACTAGACACATCATCAGGAGCACCATCTAGGACACTTCTAAGCAGGTTCCTAATAGCCACAGCCGTAATGGCAGAGGCACAGACCGGGCGCAGCGCCGTTCCCACACATGCAAAGGCATGGGACGCCATGAAAAATCTGAGCCAACAGCTTATCAGTATCATCTGGGGCCCAGGGGTCAGAGCCGGAATCATCATGACCCCTGGGATGACTCTGAGTCAGAGAATACCTCCCCTTCTTCCAATGGGGTATAGCCAGACAGATCCAAAAACTCATCAGCTTCCATAGGGAAAAGAGTGACATCAGGCGTTAAGTGCCTCTTTTTTGCCTTACGCGCCAAGGTATTAGCAAGCAACTTCTCAACACTAGCCAGTCTAGTAGACAGATCAGGCTGAGAATTCCCACTTGTATGCAACTCAATGGGAGTCAGATTTAAGCTTGGGGGAGTAGGTGAGGCCATATGAGGCGCAGGCCCAGCTACTGGAAAACCAGGCTGCAGCGCAAGCACCTGCTGGGCACAAGTTATACAGACCCGCACATTGTCAGCACTAGCAGGGGACACCCCACAAGCTACACACAGCCGGACTTGTCCCGAAGGAACCCCAAGCACATTATCCTGAGACACCTCCATATGGTGATTATAGCGGCACAATAGGCCGATAGGGATTCACACTATTAAAGCAACCCAGGATGCCCCAATAGCCCGCTAGGGAAGTGGGAGTAAATTAGGCCTTACAAGTTAAATAACTAAATAGAGGGAGTAGGGCCGGGAGAAACCAATAGATGTCGGCCCGTCTGAAAGACATAAGCAAAGGGGAACCGTAAGTGACATGTGAAATGACAAATCTCGGACCGTGGTAGGTAGATGGCAGTCACGCAGCAGCTGGATCCTGAGAAAATGGCGCGGGGTATACCTCGAGGGGCAGGCCGCGGGGACAGTGACGCGGAACGCCCCGCCCCCCCGAAGAGCACGAAGCCGCACACGTGACAAGCAGCCAATAACGGCGCACTAGCGCCTGAGGTAACGCCGCCGCCATGCGCGGAACACAGTGGATGCGCGCGGCGGCGGCGGCAAATTTAAAAAAGAAACCAGTGCAACCAAGTCAGCGCGGCGACTGACACCAACCAGAAGCACATAATACAGTGAAGCACCAAGGCAAATTCACATACACCCCCCCCCCCCCAGAGCTACAAGGGAGAGCGAGGGAGGGAAGCGGCCACAGGGGCATAGACAGGGGGCCACAGGATAGACAGGGGCAAGGGGCAATAGGGCGTGAGGGGCATCCCATAGAGGCTCACCATATGCCTATACCGCCTACCCTTTGGTGGGGGATTGCGGTGGAGCAGCGCTCCTAAGCACCTGACAGCGGTGCTGCCTACCATCACCCGACCAGCGCAGCCAAGGCTGGGAGGCACATTAATAATGGAACGGGTAGGAATAGTCCTACAGGGCCGCAGGCTAATAGCCCCACTCACCTGCGAGAAGAGAGAGCCATCTTCTTCATCTTCATCTCCATGCAAAGATCTGGGGATTTGTGGGAGGTCCCTGGTATTTGAGGGGCCGGGAGGAGCCAATTTCGATGTCTCTGCAGTCCAGCGCCATCTGGCAGAGTAATACCCCTGGTGTAAGTAATCTAATCTGGAGCAGGACGTACTGTATACTAAGAATAGGTGTAGTTATCAAGTCAAAAATCCAGAGCGCCTCTGATAGTACCAGGTTGCCCCATCTATCATCAGCACCGGAGCACAGTTCTCTACAGTGCCAGATAACAGCAGGCGCTTACCCTGCACTGTGTGACCTTATTTCATACATTTCAATGTGCTAAGATGGTTATAATTATTTAGGCCACTTTTTGAATTTTTTTTGGCAGGTGCATGTAACAGATCAAGCAAGTCGATCACATGGCACCCGCAGAACTTTTTAATAAATAAGGCTGTCTGTTTTTGTTTAGGAAGAGTAAAATATATTAAAACTTTTCAGAATGATCTAATATTGCTGAAACTGCTATCACAAAGCTTTGGAGCCGATCACGCTTTTCTGCTGCAATCACTTGTTTTGAGACTGCAAGCCAAAGAACGTTAATCTCATGAGAATAATTTATCTGATGCTTTAAAATATTAAAAACCCTCAATTACCTCAAACCATGCTTAAGCTTCGTACCCAAATCAAGTTAATGGATGCAATCATCTCAGATATTTTAAGCATCGTGAATAAATTGCAGCACTGAGAGGGAATTGTGTAGAGCATAGGCACTGAATAAACTCCTTAGGTGACTTGTTCGTGAAAGTCAAACTGCAGTTAAAAGTAAACTCTACAGGAAAAAAAAAAGTAGATTATATTGTACTTGCCATAAAATTCTTTCCTTGATGAACATCGGAGGGGGCGATGCACACATACATAGTTAATAGGTATATACAGGGCTGGCTCCAAGTTTATGCAGTCCCCTGGGCGATAGACTCTCAGCGGGTTCCATGTGGTGACATCCATATATGCTGGTAATGTATGGTGCATGTATGGTGAATATTGCCAAAGAAAAGAAAGAAAAAAATAATAGAAGGAATGACAGAAAAGAGTATAGAATGAAAAAGAAATAGAAGGAATGGCAGAAATAAAGAAAGGACAGAAGGGATGACAGAAAAAGAGAAAGAAAAATTAAGGATGACAAAAAAGAAAGAATGTAAGGAAAAAAGGGAAGAAAATGACAAAGCATAGAATGAATAGGGTATAGAAGGAGCGACAAAGAAATTATAAAAGGAATGACAAAAAACCCAAGAAAGAGAGAACAGGAATAAGGAAAAATAAAGAATATAAGGAAAGATGGATTAAAGATGAAACATGGATAAAAAATGGATTAAAGAAGAAACAAAGAACAGATGGAAATAAATAAGTGTAAAAAATAAAAGGAAAGAAAGAAACAATTAAAGGAATGACAGGGCAGAAAAGCAGGAATTTATAGATTTTGAATGTAAAAAAAGATGGAAAGAAGAAACAAAAGAAAGAATGGGAAGAAGAAAATAAGAAAGGGAATGTCAGAACAAACAAATGAAAGAAGGAACCAAAAAATATGTGGGAAGAAATTAAAGAAAAAAATAGAAGAAAAGAAACAGAGAATAGAAGAACTCACAGAAATAATAGAAAGAAGGAAAAAAAGAAAAGGGATGACAGAAAGAACTTATAAAAAAGGAAACATGAAAAGAAAGATTAGAAAGAAAGAAAGAATTGAAGGACTGACAGAAAGAAAGAAATGGCCCTGTGTAGGGGCTAAGGGAATAAGGTGGGCCCTCCCAACGTGCAAGGGCCCACCTAAGTCCAGTACTGAAGCCTGCCCTGAGTAAATACTTTTCAGACCTTTTCACAACTGGGGAGGATATGTACAGTATATAAATGAGAGAACATGAGCTGTGTCCCCAGATGTGTTCTAGAATTCTAGTTTCTTAATTCATGGGACCGCTTTAAGCAGTGTGTAGAAATGCACAAAGAAAAAAACAACCCTCTTCAGAGGGATACAACCATCTGTCCATCAAAACCTGGAAATAGATTTTAAGAGCAGATTGCATTTGGCATCCCTGTTCCACCTGTTGGTGAAAGACCAAAGAGCTTTCTACCACCCCACTTGAAATGGGACAAGACTTGAAAAGGTGGAGATGTCCTATATTTTGTGAGTATTAATTAACTTAGGGCGAGGCTTCCTTGTAGGGTTAATCTGAAACCACAAACAGGAATGTTGTGGAACAAAAAGAAATGGAAACATCTTTAGGTTTATGCAAAGGCCAACTGCAAGAAAAGGTAGCATACCTGCTCGCCCCCCCCCCCCCCCTCGCCCCTGGACAAATGTTTCAACACTTGCCATCAGTGTCACTTGCCTTTGCCACAAAGGTATCCAACTTCTACTGTAATTGTGAAAAGAAGCTGGAGTAGGTCATGTGACTGTGATTACCCCTGGATGTGCCTGCACAGAATGCACCCCACCCAAGAGGCTCAGTAAAGAGCCAATTTCAGGCAGAAGGCTGGCCTCCTGGCTGTTGTAGAAATTGTTTGACATTTTTCTGCCAGAACATTGCTCTCCCCCTTTATATGAACTGCAGTTAGGGACTTTGCTCTGCTCTGTTCTGTCCATTAGATTGAAGAGCCGAAAGGCTGAAAGGCTGCTTAGACTTTTGGATCGGGTTCCCCCCTGATGTTTTAAGTATGCTACAGCCGTAGCGTTGTCTGAAAGATGCCGCCTTGAACGGCAGTCATGGCAGAGGATCCTGGAATGGTATGCCCTTTTTCCCCTCCTCCCTTGTTTCTCCAAACATCCTGCGAGTCTGGTACAGATGCCACCCACCTAACCTGGATGCTGACAGTGCTATGCCCTCTCATCATGCCCCCCTCCCCACTTGCCCCCATGGTTGTGAATTATGCCCCCCTCAATGTGGTTGATTCAGAGCCAAGTGAGTTTCCTCTCCTAAAAAAAGGACTGAGAATTCTGCCATTCACTTGTCAATTGTCTACCGTGGGAAGTCAGGTGAAAATTTACACCTGGTAGACAAAGGGTATGGGTCCCCCAAACCTGCGCTCTTCCATTCGTCGTGATACGGATCGGGTCCACCTGGTGCCAGGGTTTCCCTTTGGATAGATTTTCCTGATTCAACCACCAAAGGGACTGACAAACTAGATATGAAGGCCAAAGTTTTTGTATCTCTGTTCCAGGTGTGCAAAAAGAAGGTCTGGAGGGCTCTTGAAATGTAGCTGGGCCCAAATGACTGCTGTACGGGCTGAAGACATAAGCCCCAACAGAACCAGAATCTGCCTTAGGAAGATGTTTTTATCACATTGTTTTCCAAAAGCTCCCTGGATGAAGCAAAGAGAAGATCGTCCAGGTATGCCACGATGCCAATCTGATTTAATCTCAGATATGCCATGGCCTCCACAAGAATCTTGGTAAAGGTCCCAGGAGCAGACGAAAGAGTAACGAAAAAAATACAATTCTGTGATTACTCACCTGTAGAATTGGTATTATGAGTATACAGTACGTCCTGCTCCAAATATAATACTTACAATCGGTTATACTCCGCCAGATGGCGCTGGACTGCAGAGACATCGAAAATAGGCTCTTCCCGGCCCCTCAAATACCCGGGGACCTCCCACAAATCCCCAGCATTGAAAAGCAGTTAACGAGAAGCTGGGAGAATTAAACAACCCAACTATCAACTATAACAAAAATAACAATCACCATACAGGGGATCCAAGATAATGCAAAACCAAGTGTGGGTTGGAGCAGGACGTACTGTATACTCATCATACCAATTCCACAGGTGAGTAATCACAGAATTGTATTATTCTTAGTATACAGTACGTCTTGCTCCAAATATAATACTTACAATTGGGACATCCAATAGCAGTGTCCATAAAGTAGGGTGGGATCCCCAAGAAAAAAGGCAGCAGCAGACAGTTAAACCACTGCCGCCTGCAGAACCTTTCGGCCAAAAACAGCATCAGCTGAGGCCCTAACATCAACCTTGTAAAACTTTGAAAAGGTATGAACAGAAGACCAAGTAGCGGCCTTGCAAACTTGTTCAACAGAAGCCTGGAGCTGAAAAGCCCAAGAGGCACCAATAGCACGAGTGGAATGAGCAGTAAGGCGGAAGGGAGGATTCTTCCCCTTAGCAGAGTAGGCCTGAATCACAGCCTGACGAATCCACTTGCTGATAGTAGATTTGGCAGGAGCCAAACCCTTCCTAGGACCAGAAGGGGCCACAAAAAGAGCATCAGTTTTCCTGAAAGGTGCAGTTCCCACCAGATAGTACTTCAGACACCTAACCACATCCAAAGAGTGCAAAACTCTCTCCTTAGCATTGCTAGGATTAGGACACAAAGAAGGAAGAACAATATCCTGATTCAAATGAAAAGCAGACACTACCTTAGGCAGAAAGTCAGGTTTGAAACGAAACACCACCTTGTCCTGGTGTCTTTCATAGTGGGGGGCTGAATGGACAGCGCCGCCAATTCAGACACATGCCTGACAGAAGTAATAGCCACCAGAAACACAACCTTGAGTGTAAGAATGGCCAGGGTAGCATCCTGCACAGGTTCAAAGGGAGCACCCTGCAAGGCTGACAAAACCAAGTTCAGATCCCAAACAGGCACCATAGGTTTACACGGGGGACGCACATGAGTGACCCCCTGGAAAAAAGTCCTGATCAGAGGGTGCTGAGCAAAGGTCTTCTGGAAGAAAATAGCCAGGGCAGAAACCTGACCCTTCAGAGTACTGAGTTGGAGCCCCATCTCCAATCCATGCTGCAGGAACTCCAGAATCCTGGGAATAGAGAACACACGACAGGGAAGAGACTTAGACTCACACCAGTCAATGTAGGCACGCCAAACCCTGTAGTAAATGGAAGAGGAAGACTTCTTCCTAGCCTTTATCAAAGTATCCACAACCGAGGAAGACAGCCCCTTCTCCATCAAGATGGAGGTTTCAGCAGCCAGGCCGTCAAAGCCAGAGTTTGTGAATTGGGATGGCGCAGTGAGCCCTGAGTGAGCAGATCTGGCACCAAGGGCAGAGCGTACTGATCTACTGCCAGCTGTACCACGTCTGCGAACCACACTCTTCTTGGCCACCTGGGGGCCACCAGAATTGCTGGCACCCCTTCCAGAGCAATCTTGCGCAGAACCCTGCCCAGCAGGGGAATTGGGGGGAAGACATACAGGAACTGAAAGTCCTTCCATGACATTGCTAGCGCATCTGAGGTCAGGGCCAGAGGATCCCTGGACAGAGAGACAAAAGCTGGGAGCTTGTGATTGTGATACAAACAGATCCACATCTGGTTGGCCCCAGCGGTAACACAGAGATTGAAACACCCTGCTGCATAGGGACCATTCTCCCTGGCGAGAGGTCCCCCTACTCAGAGAGTCCGCCAGGTGATTTTCCACCCCCGGGATGTACACAGCTGAAATGTAGGGGACATTGGCCTCCGCCCAAGTCAGGATCAGAGGCGCTTCCTGGAGGGCCCCCTTGCTCCGGGTCCCTCCCTGATGATTGATGTAGGCAGCTGCTGTCTGGTTGTCCGAGCGCACCTGAACAGGCAGGCACCGAAGATGAGTAGTCAAGTGAGCCAGAAATAACCTGACCGCCCGCAGCTCCAAGATAGGTGTGTGGGCCTCCTGAGGGCCCCACCTCCCCTGGAACCGCAGGGACTTCCAGAACCCCCCCCCCCCCCAACCTGACAGACTGGCATCTGTGGTGACCGTCTCCCAGGAAGGGGCAAGAAAGGATCTGCCCTCCAACAAGTTCCTTGAGTCCATCCACCACAAGAGGGACCTCCTGACCAGGGGGGAAGAGCACACAGACCCTGTCCAGGGACGCTGGGTCCTTGTCCCATACTGACAATAGGTGAAGTTGCAGAGGCCTCAAGTGGAACTGAGCATAAGGGACCGCTTCGAAGCACGCCACCATCAGGCCCACCAGCTGCATCCCCTGCCTGATGGAGGGATGGGGACAAGCTAGGAGGGACTGAGCCTGTGCAATCAGACTGTCCACCTTCTGCTGAGGAAGGAAGATCCTTGCATGAACTGTATCCAGAATCATTCCTAGGAATGGAGTTACCAAGGAAGGGGACAGTGAGGACTTGGGGTGGTTGATCACCCATCCAAATGACTCCAGAGTGGACACCACCAGCTGAGTATCCAACTCTGCCTGATTTAGAGACTGGGAAGTGATGAGGATGTCGTCCAGATAGGGAAGCACGCGGACGCCCTGACATCTGAGCAGAGACATCACTCCAGCCAGCACCTTGGTGAACACCCTGGGAGCTGAAGTGAGGCCGAAGGGCAAGGCCACAAATTGGTAGTGTTGATCCATCAGAGCGAACCTGAGGAACCTTTGATGACCTGGGAACACAGGAATATGAAGGTAAGCATCTTTGATGTCCACAGAAGTAATGAAATCCCCTTGGCGCAGGGAACTGATGGCAGAGCGCCGAGTCTCCATGTGAAAGCGCCTGCCCCTGACAAACTTGTTGAGAATCTTTAAGTCCAGGATGGGCCTGACAGAACCATCCTTTTTGGGTACTGTGAATAGGTTGGAATAAAAGCCCTTGCCTTTTTCTCTTAAAGGGACCTGGCAGATGACCCCCAGCTCCAGGAGACCTTGCACTGCTTGCACTAGCTCCTGAGCTGACACAGGGTCCTTAGGAATCCGGGATCTGATGAATCTTGAAGGGGGATCGGCAGCAAACTCCAACTTGTAACCGGAGGACACTACCTCCTGAATCCACCAGTCTGAGACATGAAGCCTCCAGACGTGAGCGAAGTGCTGCAGCCATCCCCCCACCCGGATGGGTGAGGGCGCCCCATCATGCCTGAGGGGGCTTGGGAGAGGATTTAGCTTTGGGACCCCAGAAGGAGCCAGTACATCCACGTCCTCTGCCTCTACCCCAGAAATCTCCCCGGGCCCCAGGGAAAAAAAAACCCCTTCCCTGTCTTGCACCACGGTAAGGGGAGGAGAAGGAACCCTGACCCCGAAAGGGCCGAGATTGCCGCCTGCGCTGGGGTAACCTGCCTCCCTTAGCAAAAAGGTCCAGGCGGTCTCCAAACAAACGCAGTCCTTTAAAGGGCAAACCAGTGAGGGCCTTCTTGGCAGCGTTGTCAGCAGCCCACTGGCGCAGCCAAACCAAGCGGCGTATAGCCACCACGAGGGCAGAAGTTATGGCACACATTCTGATGGTGTCATCCAATGCTGATAGGACAAAATTTACAAAAACATCACAACTGGAGAGTGCATTAAACACCTCACAAGGCAAATCATCGGGGGCACTATCAAGCATATTTCTGATAAGGGTTCTAGTGGCCACAGTAGTAATGGCACAGACCGGGCGCAGTGCCGTCCCCGCACATGCAAAGGCGTGGGATGCCAGCAGATCAATACGCCGGTCTTCGGCATCCCGCAGGGTAGTAGAATCAGGGGAATGCATGACCGATGGGGTTAGATAGCCCTAGGTTCGGGGCATCCACCTCGGGGGGGGGGGGGGGGATGACCAACATTTAACCACCTCAGCAGGAAAGGGATACTTCCTACCCCAACTCTTTGGAACCCCGGGAAGTTTACTGGGGCGCTCCCATTCCTTGAGCACAAAGTTATGGAAATGTGCCTGCTCTTGAAATTCCAAACGTGATTTTGCTGTATGGAAAAGCTCTCCTCTTTGCCTGGGAGCCTCAACAGGGAGAGAGATAGACAGAACCTCAAAAATCTGGGTCAATAATCTGTCAGGGGCATCCGGGGCCCAGGGGTCAGATCCAGAATCGTCATGACCCCTTGGTCTCTTATCAGATGAGCCTGAATCAGAAAAGAGCTCCCCTTCATCAGACGGGGTATAGCCACACAGATTCCAAAACTCAGTTCCCATAGGGAAAACAGTAACATTAGGCGTCAAGTGCCGCTTCTTAGCAGGGGCCTTACGTGCTAAGGACTTCACAATAATCTGTTCAACAGTAGCCAGTCTAGAAGACACATCAGGCTGAGAATCCCCACTAGTATGCAATTCAGCAGGAGTGAGATTTAAGCTTGGGGGGGGGTGAAGTGAAACGAGGTGCAGCCACTGGCAGGCCAGACTGCAATGCAAGCACCTGCTCAGCACAGGGTACACAGACCCGCACCTTGTCAGCGTCAGCATGAGGCTGCCCACACGCTACACACAGCCAGTCTTGTACCGAAGGGACCCCGGTCACATTATCCTGGGATGCCTCCATATGGTGATTATAGCGGCGCTATACGCCGATAGGGAATAACGCTATGTAGCAACCCTGGATGCCCCAATAACCCGCTAGGGAAGTGGGAGTATAATTTTTACAAGGCCTACAAGCAATAAACTAGAAAAGGGCCGGGAGAAGCCAAGAAGGGTTCGTCCCGCCTGAAAGACATAAGCAGACAAGACCTTAAGTACATCGTAACCAAAGTGAAGGAAATAAAGCAGCCCGCGAGGGCACTTACGGACCGCGGTAGGTAGGAGTCCGTCGCGCATAGGCCAAGCAAGTAGGAAGATGGCGTTGGTATACCTCGAGGGCCAGTAACAGCGATGACGCAGAACGCGCCAAAGACAGGCCCCGCCCCCCTGAAGAGAGCGAAGCCAGAACGGCCAACAGCCAATGATGGCGCACAAGCGCCTGAGGTAATGCCACCGCCAAGCGCGGAACCAAGTCAGCGCGCAGCGGCGGCAAACAGCAGTAAAGACAAGTCAGCGTGGCGGCTGACAGAAGAATAAAGGCATGTGAAAAGAGAAAGCACAGACTGCATAACATACATATCTATACACATACAGCCCCCCCCCCTTTTCCCCCGAAGACTACAAGGAGGATGAGGGAGGACGGCGGCCACTTAAATAGGGCACACCGATAGGCAGGGGCAATAGTGCAGGAGGGGCATCCCATAGAGGCTCACCATAAGCCTGAACTGCCTACCCTTTGGTGGGGGATTGCGGTGGAGCAGCGCTCCTAAGCACCAACAGTGGTGCTGCCTAACTTCACCCGACCAGTGCAGCCAAGGCTGGGAGGCATATTAAAAGTGGAACGGGTGGGAATAGTCCTACAGGGCCGCAGGTTAATAACCCCGCTCACCTGCGAGTAGAGAGCCAATTTCTCGTCCTTCGCAGCCAGACTGCAGAGAAATTCTGGGGATTTGTGGGAGGTTCCCGGGTATTTGAGGGGCCGGCAGGAGCCTATTTTCGGTGTCTCTGCAGTCCAGCGCCATCTGGCGGAGTATAACCCGATTGTAAGTATTATATTTGGAGCAGGACGTACTGTATACTAAGAATAAGGGGAATCAAGGAATATCTACTCCCCTGGTACCGAAGACAGTCTGCGCAGGGAGGAGGTTGCTGACTTACCCTATCCATTGAAGTGTCACCTTTACCCATGCTGCAAGATCTGTCGGGAAACTCTGTGGTAGACCTGGGCCAGTCCGAGCCGCACACTGCTGACAGAGAGGGTTATGACTTTTGTCCTGGGGCTGTAGCCTCCCGTCTTTGCCGACACCGCCCCAAATGCAGGAGAGCACTCCGTTTCCTGCAGGGACAGGGTCTGCCTCTCCAGATCCGGCGCACTCTGCCCCCAATCCAGAAGCTGCATGATGGCTCAATTCTGCCTATCTGAAGCAAAGCATAATGCAATACTTTCCTACCGAAAGAGGCATCCGCCAAAGCTCTAACATACCTTTTTAAAATGTGGTAAATGTATGAACTGAGGACCAAGTAGCAGCTATGCATACTTGTTCCACCAAGGCCTGGTGCTGAAAAACCCAGGAAGCCGCAATAGCGCATGTAGAATGAGCTGTAACCCGAAAAGGAGGATGCTTTCCCGTGGAGATATATATATTCGGGGAGGCCGATTCATTAATAGCGCCAGGTAGCGACAGATGAGCGCCAGTAGCGTGATTTTCACAGCGCCAGCTAGTATTCGCTGTGCTTGGCCGGGGGTTGGTTGTTGACAGCGACTCAGTCGGTGTGCGGTAATGTTGAATACGGGCTGGGGGGGGTCGCTGTTTCACAGGTTCAGCGTTGTATGGGTGCGCCTGACAACGAATGGCCAGAGCGAACGGCTTGCTGCAGATTCATTAACAAATCACGCTCCGAATTTTTCCGCGCTGTGAATTCCTTGTTTAAACCCCAGAGCGCTGGCGGCGATGGATTTAAAATAGTTTTTAACCCCCAAACAACCATATTTTTTTATTGTAAAATTATACAAGTTTTTATAAACATTTTGTAATATGAATACATTAATATCAGACCTGTAATATCAATTCTGCACAAAATCTTTTTTTTTTTCTTTAGCTTAAAAAGAAATCCTAACATTGCAGAAGTGGTCACAGAATTTTTGACATTAAAAAAAAAACAAAACACATTAATAGCAAGTAATTATGATTAATTAAAGATTGCTCCATTGAAATGCATTGGACATCGCCAGGGAGCGACAGGTCATACCTGGCGCTGTGATGGGATTAGCAGCGGCGCTGTTCGTTGCAGTCGGCTACATGATGAATCCCGCGCTAGCTGTCGCTCTCGCCGGCGCTAGCCTCATTTAGCTTGATAAATGCGTCATTGTGGCCGACGCCGGGCGTACTTGAGTCGGTAGCCGCCGTTAGCTGGCGGGACCTGGCGCTCGTCAGACACTACCTGGCGCTATCGCTTGATGAATAAGGGCATAAGTGTGTCATACACCCCGCTTCCACCATTCATGACATCTGGGTAAGCTCCAGTAGAGGGCGAACTTCTGCAGAGATGAATGCAAAAAAGAAGCTCCTCCCGGTCCATAAATACCTGGGACCTCCCACTAATCCCAGTTCCTTCTCTGCAAGAGCGACGAGCAAGTCAGAAGATGAAGACTTCTATTCCTTGCAGGTAAGCCGGGCTCACGCCCAGCCATTCTTGCCCCTATTTCTGCCTGGACCTTATTCTATTGTCCCGTATGGGCCTCCCAGCCTTGGCTGTAGGCCCTGGTGAGTGTAGGCAACACCTTTGTAGGTGTTTAAGGAGCATTGCTCCTCCGTGAGACCCCATTGCAAGGGGTAGGCGGTGTCCGGGTTGGGATGCCCTGTCCCTTCTGCAGTATCTGTCCACCAGACCCTGGTTCCGGATCCCCCACCTTCCGGGTCCCTTCCTTAACCCTCCAGCTGGAGGGGGCAGGCTTGTCCCTCACATTTCTTATGTGGGTGCTTACAGTGTGTGTGTGTGTGTGTGTGTGTGTGTGTGTCTGCGCATATTGCGGTGTACTGTCACTTTGCTGTGGGTCTGCACCATGCTGTGCAGCGTTTAGCAGAGGGAGCTTCTCCCCCTCAGGCTGCATGTTGGGGGGGCGGGGCCGGGCCCTAGGCGCGGCCGTGGCCCTCCCCCTCGTTTTGGCACCTTGCTGAGGCTCAGCCCACGGCCTGGATCCTCGTTGCTAGACTTGCGGGAGTGGGGCGTGGCCTAACGAGCGCACGTTCTGCGCTGACCCGCCCCTCTTCTTCTCTTCACTCCCTCCAGGCAAGGCTGTGCTGGGCTCCGGTGGCCATCTTGTTCCTGTTGCTGCTGCGGACTCCGCTGTTTTGTGAGTGCCCTGTGGGCCCCCTCTCTTCCTGTTATGGCAGCACCCCTCTCAGCAGGGGGCTGCGCTGTCCTTTTTGTACATATTGTGTATATAGATGTATCTATATAGATATATATATTATAGTATTAGGTAATGTATGAGTGTTGGCTGATGGGTCCCCTTTCATTTGAGTCTTTCAGGAGGACTCCCTGTGTTCTGCATGTTAGGGGGTTCTCCCGGTCCTAGGGTCCCTAGCTTTAAATTACACCTTTTCCAAATCCTCCCACTGGAACTTTAAAGGGGCATCCCAGGGTTGCTTACCAGCTTAATTTCCTAGGGTCATTGCGACTACCCCAAAATATCACTATATGGAGGCTCCGCAGGATACTGGGCTTGGGCTTCCTTCGGGACAATCCCGGCCATGTTAGGGTTGTGGGGTATCCCTTATGGGGGAGAATGTGCTAATTTGTATTCCATGTGCACAAAAGGCCATATCGCAGCAGTCTGCTTCCCAGGCTTCTGGGTCAGCACCGCCTGCTTCATCGCCTACCCCTCCCCGTCTTATCCGTACCCCAAGTGACATCGTCACTAGTGGGGAGTCGCACTCTGATGTTTGTGCTCACCTGGCCAGCATAAAGGCCCATGCCAAGAAGAGACATTTATCGCCGGTATGGCCGGCTTTGGATTTTGATGAGGATGAGTGGTCAGATTATTCCCCGTTAGAGGAGGGGGAGTTGTTTGAGGAATCAGAATCTGACGATGTACAGTTGTGGGATAATGGTGTTGGGCAGGCGCTGGGGGATGCCATTGACACTTCTAAAGTTCTGGCCCATCTCCTGGAGGTTTTGGACATTGCTCCACCGGAGGCAGCCCCTCTGCGCCGAGTCGGCTTCCCGGCGTTCCTCAGGGATGGGATAGGAAGTATCCCTTCCTAGTTGATGCGGTAAAGCGCTGGTCTTCCCCTCCCGAGGTCGACGCGCCTGTTTTGGGGTTGTCCAACACCTCTGTGGTCCACACCCCTGATACCACTACCCTCAAAGATGGTGAGGATAAGCGCTTTGATCAGTTGGCTTGCCATGCCTTTGCCAGTGTGGTTTCAGCCTTACGGCCTGTGTGTGCATCTGCGCTAGCGGCTGTGGCTAATAGATCCCTTGTCAGGGTGTTTTTAAATAGTGCCCATTTTGATCCGCCCAGCTCTGAGTTCGCTGCCCTTAAAAGATGTGAATTGTTTATGGATTTTGTCTTGGCTGCTATGGAAGACACTATTGTTATGTGTAGCAGAACTTCGGCCTTATTGGTGGCCATGCGCCGATTGGTCTGGTTTCGCCAGTGGGCGGCGGACTTTGCAGCCAAGAAATCGCTCACCGCTCTTCCCTTCCTGGGTACGCAGCTGTTTGGAGATAAGTTGGATGCGGTGGCTAAGGGTGGTAAGCTACCCCAGCGTAAGAAGCAGCGTCGCTCCTTTCAGGGGGGGCAAGCTCCTTCAACCCTTCCTTTCGAGGTGCCAGGGCCGTCAGAGGTTTCGCCTACTCAGGCGTCAGAGGTTCCTCCTGGGGCAGAGGCAGAGGACGGGCCCGTCCAGCATCTGCCTGGGGCTCCAAACCTAAGCCCCCTGCCAAACCAACTCAGCAATGAGGGGGCACCCTCCCCCGTACGGGTGGGGGGGGGGTGCGGCTCTTCTTCCAGGTCTGGGCCCAGGAGGTCACAGACAGATGGATTCTGGAAGTGGTCTCTTCCGGGTACAAGCTGGAGTTCGAGTACTGGCCCCCTCCAAGATTCTTAAGGCCTCGGGTGCCCACGGACTCTCAGGCTGCACAGGGGCTCCTGTTGGCAGTCCAAAATCTTCGGGACATGGGAGTCATATGTCCTGTGCCTCCCTCGGAGAGAGGCAGGGGCTACTACTCCAATCTTTTCACGGTCCCCAAAAAGGATGGATCCATAAGACCCATTCTGGATCTAAAAATTCTCAACATGTTCATCAGAACCAAGAAGTTTCGCATGGAGACTCTGCGCTCTGCCATCGGTTCCCTTCGTCAAGGGGATTTTATGACGTCCATAGACGGATGCTTACCTGCATGTTCCAATCTTCCCAGCGCACCAGAGATTTCTCAGGTTTGCGGTGGAGGATCTTCATTTTCAGTTTGTGGCCCTCCAGTTCGGGCTGACCTCAGCACCAAGGGTTTTCACCAAGGTTCTGGCGGGCATAATGGCCCTGTTCAGGGCATTGTGCCGTATCTGGACGGCCTGCTGATTTCAGCTTCTTCCTTCCGTCAGGCGGAACTGGACACCAAGACTGTGGTGTCAACTCTAGAGAGGTTTGGATGAAGGATCAACCACCCCAAATCCTCTCTTTCTCCTTCCAGGGAGATTTCATTCCTGGGCATGAATCTGGATACCACTCAGGCCAGAGTGTTTCTACCTCGACCCAAGGTACAGGGGGTTCAGGATCTGATTCGTTGCCCCTCTATCCGGATGGGGATGAAACTGGTAGGTTTGATGGTGGCGTCCTTAGAGGCAGTCCCTTTTGCCCAGTTCCACATGAGGTCGCTCCAGCTTCACCTGTTGTTGCATTGGGACAGATGTCCGCAGTCCTTGGATCAGTCCTTCCGGATGTCTCCCAGGGTTCGGCAGTCACTTCAGTGGTGGCTGGAGCCAAGCAATCTGTTGTGGGGCAGGTCTTTTCTGGCCCCTTGTCGGGAAACGGTGACCACGGATGCCAGCCTTTCGGGCTGGGGAGGTTTCTGGAAGAGTCATCAGTTCAGGGGGTTGTGGGGTCCTCAGGAGGCTCACACCCCCATCAATGTCCTAGAGTTCAGAGCCATCCGGCTTGTTCTGTCAAGGCTGACACCTCACTTACAGGGCTTGCCGGTTCAGGTTCGATCAGACAATCGAACGACGGTGGCCTACATCAATCACCAAGGAGGGGACTCGCAGCAGGAGTGCCCTCAGGGAAGTCTCTCTGATCTTGACTTGGGCGGAGAGCAATGTCCCTTGCATTTCGGCAGTTTACATTCCGGGAGTGGAGAACACGGAGGCGGATGCCCTGAGCAGGGGCCTCTCTCACCAAGGGGAGTGGTCTCTCAATCTTTGGATTTTTCGGTCCCTGTGTCACAAGTGGGGAACTTCGGAGGTGGATCTCTTTGCCTCATGGCACAATCACAAGCTTCCATCCTTTGTGTCACTATCTCAGGATCCTCTGGCTCTGGCGGTGGATGCCTTGTCTCTTGCTTAGAGGGATCTGGGGTTCCTGTATCTGTTTCCCCCCTTCTCCATGGTGGGAAAGGTAGTTCGCAAGCTGGTTCTGGAGGGGGCGCCATCAATTCTGGTGGCCCCAATGTGGCCAAGACAGGTTTGGTACGCAGACGTCGTAAGACTGGCGGTAGAGCAGAACAGGCTGCCCCTGGTTCCGGACCTGATATCTCAGGGTCAACTACTTTACCCCAATTTACAAACGCTGGCTTTGACGGCTTGGCTGCTGAAACCTTCATTCTGAAGGAGGAAGGTTTGTCTGAGGCTGTCGTTCAGACTTTGATTAGAACTAGGAAGAGGTCTTCCTCTGGTATTTACTATAGGACTTGGCGTTCCTATATTGACTGGTGTGAGGCTAGGGCCTTACCTTGCAGGGTGTTTTCGATTCCTAGGATTTTGGAGTTTCTACAACACGGTCTGGATCTGGGGTTCCAGCTCAGTACTTTGAAGGGTCGGGTTTCTGCCCTGGCTGTCTTTTTTCAAAGGTCTTTTGCTTTGCATCATCTGGTCAAGACTTTTTTCCAAGGGGTCACTCATGTACGGCCCCCTAGAAAGCCTTTTGTTCCCGTTTGGGACCTAAATTTGGTTCTGTCGGCCCTCCAGGGGCCTCCTTTTGAACCGATGCAGGATGTGGCACTTTCTGTGCTCACTCAAAAGGTTGCTTTTTTGGTGGCTATTACCTCTGTTCGGCGTGTCTCTGAGTTGGCGGCTCGGTCTATTCAGGCCCCTTACTTTGAGAGACACCAGGATAAGGTGGTTTTACGCTTTAAACCAGATTTCCTTCCTAAGGTGGTTTTTGCTTTCCATCTCAATCAGGATGTAGTTCTCCCTTCCTTGTGTCCTAAGCCTAGCAATGACAAGGTGAGGGTTTTGCACTCTGGTTCGTTGTGTGAAGTACTATTTGGTTGTTACTTCTCCTTTTCGTAAGACGGACGCCTTGTTCGTGGTGCCTTCCGGGCCCAGAAAAGGTTTGGCGCCCGCCAAGTCTACCATTAGTAAATGGATACGCCAGGCCATTGTTGGGGCCTATTCAGCTAAGGGGAGGACTCCCCCTTTTAAGATCACTGCGCATTCTACTCATGCTGTTGGTGCGTCCTGGGCTTTTCAGCACCAGGCTTCTGTTGAACAAGTTTGTAAGGCTGCTACTTGGTCTTCCGTTCATATTTTTTCCAAGTTATACAAGGTTGATGTGCGGGCCTCAGCGGATGCTGTTTTTGGCTGCAAGGTTCTGCAAGCTGCAGTGGTTTAAGTTGGGGCATTTTTTTCCTGTTTTTTTGTCGGTTCCCACCCATGACGGACACTGCTTTTGGATGTCCCAGATGTCATGAATGGTGGAAGCGGGGTGTATGACACACTTAGAATAATACCATTTTGTGAGTACTCACCTTTAAAATGGGTATTATGAGTGTGTCATACACCCCGCTTCACCCCACCCTTGTTGTATTCCGGATCCTTTATATGGTGAACCTTTTTTTATTTTTGTTGTTATATTGGTTCTTCCTGGTCCTCTTACTGTTATCATACACTGGGGGATTAGTGGGAGGTCCCAGGTATTTATGGACCGGGAGGAGCTTCTTTTTTGCATTCATCTCTGCAGAAGTTTGCCCTCTACTGGAGACTACCCAGATGTCATGAATGGTGGAAGCGGGGTGTATGACACGCTCATAATACCCATTTTAAAGGTGAGTACTCACAAAATTGTATTATTACCTCTTGTCTAATTCATCAGCTGATGGTAGATTTAGCTGGTGGAAGACCCTTCCGTGGCCCCTAAACTATAATAAATAAAAAGTCCAACTTACGGAAGGCTTGTGTAGCAGAGATATAATATTTTAGTGCTCTCACTACATCCAGAAAATGAAGGACCCTCTCCTTATGGCTAACTAGAGCAGGACATAAGGAGGGCAAAACCACATCCTCATTAGGATGAAAAGGGGAGACCACCTTAGGAAGAAAATTCTACTTAAAATGGAAGACAGCCTTGTCATTATGCAACTCTAAATAATTCAGAAACCCATCGCACTGAAGTAATTGGCACTAGAAAGAGGACCTTAAGTGACATCAATCCTAGCGATGCTTCTGCCAGTGGTTCAAAATGAGGACCCTGAAGGGCTGACAAAACTAAGTTCAGGTCCCAGACAGACAGAAGATGCCTATGGGGAGGACACACATGGGTGACCCCCTGCAAAAACATCCTAATAAGTTTATTCTCAGCAATGGCTTTGGAAAGAAAATAAATAAAGCAGATATCTGTCCTTTTAGAGTGCTGTAAAAAATCCAGAATTCTGGAGATAGAAAAGTTTCTACAGGCAAAACCTCTAGATTCACACCAAGCCATAAATACACACCAGACTCTATAGTAAATCTTTAATGAAATCTGCGCTTGGGCCTGAATCATTGTCTGGATAACACCAGTAAATAAACCTCTCTCTGCCAGGTTTCAATGCTAAGCCGTCAAAGCCAGAACTCATAAATTAGGGTGCTGTAAAGGCCCCTGAGTGAGAAAGATCTGGATCATAGGGCAACCGCCAATGGTCACCTTCCGACATCCTTACTATGGCCTTGATTCATCAAGAGTTGAAAAAGATTCCCATGGTAATAAACAATTCATTTCATTGGAAAAAAAATGAGAATTTCACTGTTGATGAATCACTAGACAGGAAGACAATGAAAGTTAATTGCACTTTTTACTACAGTGTAAAAAGGAGTAAAAAGTTCACTACTTTTCTCAGGAGTAAAAAATACAATTCTGTTACTCACCTGTAGAATTGGTATTATACGTATACAGCACGTCCTGTCCCAGAATATTCCTTACACATGGTTAATACATCCACAAGATGGCGCTGGACTGCAGAAAACAGCTTGTGGCTCCTCCCGGCCCTATATAATTCAGGGACCTCCCACAAATTCCCCAGTATTTACAAGCAGTTAACAAGAAGCCGGAAGAACAATACCATCAAAAATGAACATATGAACAATCACCATACAGAGGTAAATAAGAATAATGATAACAAGGGTGGGGTGGAACAGGACGTGCTGTATACGTATAATACCAATTCTACAGGTGAGTAATCACAGAATTGTATTATTCTAAGTATTCAGCACGTCCTGTTCCAGAATATTCCTTACACATGGGACATCCAATAGCAGTGTCCGTAAGGTAGGGTGGGATCCCCAAAAGTAACAGCAGACAGTTTAAACCACTGCTGCCTGCAGAACGTTGCGACCAAAAGCAGCATCAGCTGAGGCCCTAACATCAACCTTGTAAAACTTAGAAAAAGTATGAACAGAAGACCAAGTGGCGGCCTTACAAACTTGTTCAACAGAAGCTTGGTGCTGAAAAGCCCAAGAGGCACCAATAGCACGAGTAGAATGAGCAGTAAGGTGGAAGGGAGGCTCCTTCCCCTTAGCAGAATAGGCCTGTACCACAGCCTGACGGATCCACTTGCTGATAGTGGACTAAGCTGGAGCCAGACCTCTCTTAGGTCCAGGCGGGAGCACAAAAAGAGCATCAGTCTTCGTTAAGGATTCAGTAGCCACCAAATAGAACTTCAGAGTCCTGACCACATCCAGAGAATGTAAAACCCGCTCCTTAGGATTACTAAGATTAGGGCAAAGAGAAGGCAACACAATGTCCTGATTGAGATGAAAAGCAGACACAAACTTAGGCAGAAAATCTGGCTTAAAACGAAACACCACCTTGTCCTGGTGTCTCTCAAAGTAGGGAGGTTTGATGGAAAGCGCCGCCAACTCAGAAACACGCCTAACAGAAGTGATAGCCACCAAAAAGGCTACCTTAAGAGTCAAAATGGACAAAGGGGCCTCACGCAAAGGCTCAAAGGGAGACCCCTGTAATGCAGATAAGACCAAGTTCAAATCCAAGACTGGTAACATAGGCTTACGTGGCGGACGCACATGAGTAACTCCCTGGAAGAAGGTCTTGACCAGACGATGGTGAGCAAAGGATCTTTGGAAGAAAATGGCCAAAGCAAAAACATGACCTTTAAGGGTACTAAGCTGAAGACCCAAATCCAAATCATGTTGCAAGAATTCCAGAATCCTGGGGATAGAAAACACCCGACAGGGAAGCGACTTAGACTCACACCAGTCAATGTAAGCATGTCATGCCCTATAGTAGATGGATGACGAGGACTTCTTCCTAGCCCGAATCATGGTATTAACAACAGAGGCAGGCAGCCCCTTCTCCATCAGGATGGAGGTTTCAGCAGCCAGGCCGTCAAAGCCAGTGTTTGTAAATTGGGATGGCGTAGCTGCCCCTGAGTGAGCAGGTCTGGATCCTTGGGCAGAGCATACTGATCTACTGCCAACTGCACGACGTCTGCGAACCACACCCTTCTTGGCCAACAGGGGGCAACCAGAATGGTTGGTACCCCTTCCTGAGCAATCTTGCGCAACACCCTGCCCAGCAGAGGGAAAGGAGGAAACACATAGAGAAGCTGAAAGCTCTTCCAAGACATTGCTAGAGCATCCGTGGCCAAGGCCAGAGGGTCATGTGACAGAGAGACAAAGACTGGAAGCTTTTGATTGTGATGGGACGCAAACAGATCCACATCTGGCGGACCCCAGCGGTGGCACAGGGAGCGAAACACCCTGCTGCTGAGGGACCATTCTCCCAGACGAGAAGTCCCCCTGCTGAGGGAGTCGGCCTCCAGATTCTCCACCCCCAGGATGTACACAGCTGAGATGCAGGGAACATTCTCCTCCGCCCAAGACAGTATCAGGGACACTTCCTTGAGGGCCCTGTTGCTCCGGGTCCCTCCCTGATGATTGATGTAGGCAATCGCCGTCTGGTTGTCCGAGCGGACCTGAACCGCCCGACCTCGAAGGTGTGGAGTCAATTGGGAAAGAATCAACCTTATCGCCCTCAATTCCAGAATGTCTCCCAGCACGGGGCCAGAAAGGATCTGCCCACCAACAGGTTTCTTGAGTCCAGCCACCACGAGAGAGACAGTCTGGCCATAGGGGACAGAACCAACACCTGATCCAGGGACCGAGGGTCCCGATCCGAAGCTGACAAGAGGTGAAGTTGAAGAGGTTTCATGTGAAACTGAGCGTATGGAACCGCCTCGAAGCAAGACACCATCAGGCCCACCAGCTGTATCCCCTGCCGGATGGAGGGATGAGGGCAAGACATAAGGAACCTGGCTTGAACCTGAAGGCTCTCCACCTTCTGCTGAGGGAGAAAAATCTTGACCTGAGATGTATCCAGAGCCATGCCCAGAAAGGACCTCGCCATTGACGGTGACAGGAAAGACTTGGGGTGGTTGTTTACCGAACGGAAGGACTCCAGTGTGGACACCACCAGCTGAGTATCCAGCTCGGCCTGCTTGAGAGATTGAGACATGATGAGAATGTCGTCTAAGTAAGGAAGGATGTGAATGCCCTGAGATCTCAGCAGAGCCAGTACGCCCGCCAGCACCTTGGGGAATACCCTGGGAGTCGAGGTGATACCGAAAGGCAAAGCCACAAATTGATAGTGCTGATCCTCCAGAGCGAACCTGAGGAATCTCTGATGACCTGGAAAGATTGGTACATGGAGGTAGGCGGTTGATGTCTACAGAGGTCATGAAGTCCCCTGGGTGTAGTGAATTGGCAGCTGAGCGCAAAGTCTCCATACGAAAGTGTTTGAATCGGACAAATTTGTTGAGGCACTTTTAATCCAGGATAGGTCTGATAAATCCGTCTTTTTTGGGAACAGTGAAAAGATTGGAATAGTAGCCTCTGCCCCTTTGCCTCAAAGACATCTGGCAGATTACCCCCCAACTCCAGAAGGTTTTGGACAGCAAGGCACAGACCCTGAGCTGACAGGGGGTTTAGAGCCATCCGGGATTTGATGAATCTTGGGGGCGGCCAGGCTCCAAACTCTATCTTGTAACCGGAGGACACTACCTCCTGAATCCACTGGTCTGAGACATGAAGCCTCCAGACGTGAGCAAAGAGCCGAAGCCGCCCCCCCCACCCGGATGGGTGAGGGCGCACCTTCATGCCTGAGGAGGCTTGGGTGAGGATTTGGGCTTAGGACCCCAGGAGAGACCAGGACGGCCACGTCCTCTGCTCCTTCCCCAGTGATCTCCGCGGAGCCCAGTAAAGGAGCCTCCTCGGCCAGGTCTGGATGGGAGAAGGGCACCCATCCCCCGAAAGGACTGGGACGGCCTCCTACGTTGAGGTAACCTACTGCCCCTGGCAAACAAATCCAAGCGTTCACCAAAAAGGCGCAGGCCCTTGAAAGGGAAACCAGTAAGAGCCTTCTCAGCAGCATTATCATCTACCCACTGAAATAGCCAGACAGTGCGGCGTATAGCCACCAACAGGGCAGAAGTTCTACCACACATTCTAATGGCATCATCCATAGCAGACAGGACATATGCAACAAATTCATAGAAAAGCAGGAGAGATCTATACTCTTCTCCTCCCGTGTCATCAGAGGCCCCCTGTAAGAGACTCTTAAGCAAACCCATAATAGCAATAGCTGTAATGGCAGAGGTACAAACCGGGCGTAGCGCGGTCCCCACACAGGCAAAGGCATGGCAAGCCAGTTGGTCCATACGCCGGTCCTCACCATCCCTCAGGGTAGTAGTGTCAGGAGAATGCATGACAGATGTATTGGACAGCCCCAGAACGGGCTTGTCCACCTCGGGAGGACATGACCAACGCTTAATCACATCCGCAGGAAAGGGATACCTTTTGTCCCAACTCTTGAGCACCCCTGGCAGCTTTCTAGGCCCCTCCCATTCTTTAAGCACCAGATTATTAAAGTGAGACTGCTCAGGGAATTCCAAACGTGGTTTAACCGTATGAAAGAGCTCACCCTGCTCCTGCGGAGCCACGGCAGGAGGGGAGATACAGAGCACTTCAAAGATATGAGCCAAAAGTCTGTCAGTGTCATCTGAGGACCATAGATCTTCCCCAAAGGGAGACCCTGTTCCACCATAAACCCTAGGCTGCTCCTCAGATGATTCTGAATCAGAGAACAATTCCCCCTCCTCCAGGGGGGAATAACCAGTAGTGTCAAAAATTTCCTCAGTTTCCACAGGAAAGAGGGAGACGGCGGGAGATAAATGCCGCTTCTTAGCAGAAGCCTTATGCGAGGCAGATCCAGCAATATGTTTCTCAATGCTGGCCACCCGTGCAGCCAAATCAGGCTGAGACTCCCCGCTGGTATGCTCCTCGTAGGGGGCCAGATGCAGGCGTAGGGGGGTAGGCGAAGCCCGAGGGGGCGCAGGCCCAACAGGTAACCCAGACTGCAGTGCAAGTACCTGCTGGGCGCAGGATTAACATGCCCTGACATCATCACCGATTAGGGATACCCCACACGCAACACATAGCCGAGCTTGCCCCGAAGGAACCCCAGGCTCATTATCCCCAGAAGCCTCCATATGGTGATTTGACAGGCACAGTAGGCCAGTAAGGGTTAATGCTAAAGAGCTACCCGGGATGCCCCAATGAACCGCTAGGGAAGTGGGAGATAATGAGGGGAGAGAGCCGGGGGAAATCACAGGACCGAAGCTTTGAAAGACATAATCAAATTTTCCCATGAGAATAAGGCATAAGAAAAAACCAGAGAAAAATCACCCCACCGGGGAACTCACAGACCGCAAGGAGCCAGCAGCAACAGGAAGAAGACAAAAGGCTCGATTCAAAGAAACATTCGTCCGGACTTCCGTAGCTGTCTGTGAAAGTTTTGGTGGGTGTTTGTCATTTTTTTGCTTTTTTTCGTATATTTTTCACTCGCACGAACGTTCGAGAACATGCGTATATGCTCTTTCGATAATGGTGCCAAAATCGGAAGATTTTCGTTACTTCGGGAGCTTTTTCCCACCAAATCGGAAATGTTTCGTCCGTTCAGAATTTTTTCGTTATTGCAATGGGCTTGCGATTAATTCAGAGAGCTGATTGCCGATGGTCCCACACCTCATAAATTCGTTTCAGGGCAAAAACATTCCCGGCACCTTTTTGACTACGGGAGCGCGAGCCAGGCATGGACGAGGCTACTGCCTTTGAGGAGCATGAGGATCTGCAACTCATGGGCATTGAGATCGTCCGGAGGGCAGAGACCAGATTGCACCGGCGGCGACGCATGGACATCAATAGCATGCATGACACTGAGCTGTTCGAGCTGACCAGGCTTAATCGCGCTTCCCTCCATAAATTATATAGTGAGCTGCGGCCATGGTTAGCCCGCACCACAAGGAAGGGGCATGCAATTTCAGGTATGACCAAGATGCTTGGCTGCCTGCAATTTTTGGCGAACGGCTCGTTCCAGAGGCTGGGTGCCCTCTCCGTGGGGATTTCACAGCCTACGCTGAGCCGCGCGCTATCCCAATTTTTGGAAGGCATGGCTGCCATAACTCGGAAATATATTTGTTTCCCTGAGGATATGGTAGCCAGAAACGCCATTAAGCTGGCATTTTTTAATATCGCCGACATGCCCAATGTCATGGGTGCTATTGACTGCACCCACGTTGCCCTCGTCCCTCCGTCAAGCGACGAGTATATATACAGGCAAGTTTTGGCTTCCATTGTCTCTAAATATTTGTGTGTCCCTCCTTTGCTCAATCACATTATTCGTTTGGTTCATTGGCAATAGTCCCTCCTTGACAGAAAAGCTTCCTTGTGACTAATCTCGCCATTTGTAGTAACTTTCATTGCCAATAGTCCCTCCTTGACAGAAAAGCTTCCTTGTGACTAATCTCGCCATTTGTAGTAACTTTCATTGCCAATAGTCCCTCCTTGACAGAAAAGCTTCCTTGTGACTAATCTCGCCATTTGTAGTAACTTTCATTGCCAATAGTCCCTCCTTTCCAGAAAAGCTTCCTTGTGACTAATCTCGCCATTTGTAGTAACTTTCATTGCCAATAGTCCCTCCTTTCCAGAAAAGCTTCCTTGTGACTAATCTCGCCATTTGTAGTAATTTTCATTGCCAATAGTCCCTCCTTTCCAGAAAAGCTTCCTTGTGACTAATCTCGCCATTTGTAGTAACTTTCATTGCCAATAGTCCCTCCTTTCCAGAAAAGCTTCCTTGTGACTAATCTCGCCATTTGTAGTAACTTTCATTGCCAATAGTCCCTCCTTTTGTTTAGTCCCTCTAGGTTAATATACTCTCAGATTTTACATCTTCACTCATTGCAATCACTCCCTCCTTGCTAATGCTCCCTCCTTGCCAAGAGTGTATGTGCACCAACGGCCCTTATTTATAAATTAGTCCCAAACTTAGTTATTTCAAATTAAAACATTTGTAAGTGTCCTTTTAATAGAACAAGTAAGACTGTCAAGGCTTAAACATTGATCTTCTTTTACATGTTACATTTTGACATAGGCTGTTTGAAGTGTGCGTTGGATTTGTTTACTAAACGTAATTTTTTTGTGGTTTCTGTTTCCTTTTTCACCAGAAATCGCAAAATGGGCCATTCGCTGAATGTGCAAGCGGTGGTGGCCCAGGACCTGCGCTTTCTGAGCGTCCTGGCAGGCTACCCTGGCTCAGCCCATGATGCGTATATCCTGCGCAGATCTGGATTATTCCGCCGGTTTGAGTCAGGGGAATTTGCGGGTGCATGGCTCCTTGGTAAGTTGGCTCAAATTATCGATTTGGATTGTATATGTATGGCCAAGTTTTAGGTTGGATTTACCTTTCAGAAACGCTGCCTTGCCCCTCACCTTGTGAACATGTGTAAGCACACTGTAACCATTAGCTTAGACAAACTCCATTGGCTGCAAAATTGTTTTGCCTGCATTGTTTTAATTAATAAGTGCAATGTGAGGCCAAGTCTTAAACAGCCTTCTAAACCATTTTCTTTCTAAATCTGTAATTGACTTTACCAGAGAGTCAGCGCCATCTTTGCTTACATGCATTTAACTTACTGAGTAGAGGTGAGCGGGATAAAGTGCAGGGGCAGGCTTACACCGGTTTTTGAGTAAGGCAAGAATTATAAAGGGTCAGGTCAAGTTAGACCATACTACATTGTTCTGCAGCACAGGCAGGAAACAATATCTGCTAACAGTCTGCCTGATTGCCCACCATCCCCAGTATTATTTGCCTACTTTTGACCCACATCTATCACATATGTTTAATTCTTGGTTTAG
Organism: Gastrophryne carolinensis; assembly: GCA_027917425.1. NCBI lineage: Eukaryota > Metazoa > Chordata > Amphibia > Anura > Microhylidae > Gastrophryne > Gastrophryne carolinensis. The sequence goes on from CM051234.1 coordinate 423,172,176, forward strand.
CATCTGCAATCTGTATGCTCATGTTTGTGTGACAATGTCACATACCTCTTTTATTTTTATTGCAGTAGTAATGTTGCGTGGCAATGTATGATTTCCTGTTATTAATTTTTTTTTTTTTGGGGGGCTTATTTAGGAGATTTGGGGTATCCACTACTGCCGTGGCTCATGACTCCGGTCCTCCGGCCACAAACTCCAGCACAAGAGGCCTATAACCGTGCACATCGAAAGACCAGGGCAGTGGTGGAGAGGGCCTTTGGACTCCTCAAGACCCGGTTTCGGTGCTTGGACCACACTGGGGGCTCCCTGCAGTATGACCCGAAAAAGGTCATTGACATTATAATGGCATGTGCCGCGCTCCATAATTTAGCCATTATGCAAAGGGTCCCCCGATATCTGGATTGCCCACCCTCTCCACCCTCCGATGAGGCAGACGACGCCTATGTGGGCCAGCCAAGTGCGTCTGGGCAAGCTGTGCGGGCAAATTTAATAGCCACACATTTTTCCTAATTTAGTTTTTAGTTTAATTTGTTTTTTTTTTTTTTTTTGGTTTGTTTGGCTATGTTTAATTTCATTATGAAGTAAACAATAATGAATTTGTGCAACCCAAAAAAAAAACTATGTTTGAGTATTTATTTGTAGACCTTGGTTATTGTTTGTTTTGGTGCCAACTTGAACTCATATTTCTATATCAAAACACCACACACATGAGCTTGTTCCAAACAAAATGTTTACTACTTAGTAAAAGGTATATGTGAGACAAACAGAATCGGAGGTGAGTGCCCCTCACATACTTTGGGCCAACACCTGTACATGCAATTATGTTCAATACATTTGTACACAAAATAAATAGCACAAAATTAATCCCTCTCCTGCTTGCCCACATTTTCCACCGACACAGGTTGAAAGCAAACCTAGCTATGCCACATCTACACCTGTAAGTCAGTGGGCCACCCAAACAAGAACACCCAGTCCCAATCCAAATCCAGTACAATCACAGCCAGGGTCCAAGGTCTTGTTGATGTTGAGGCCAGAATGTCACCCAATCATGCCGCCAAACATGAGGAGCCACCACAAATGTTATTGTGGCCATGGCAGCCGCGCAACACCTTAAGTGGCCGATTCACTGAGTCTGGGACTCTGGCATTGGCTACTGGGCTACCTCAGGCCTTGAATGAGCTATATGGTGGATAATCAAAAGCAACCGAGCAAGAACAGCGCAAAATGTGTGATTTTTAGCCCTCACCAGACAAGTCAATCCAGTGGGTAGGTTTTGCAAAGATATGGACCAGATTAATGCCTAACACACCTTAATATGTGTGATGCCCATAGAACCCAGGTTGTGGCCCTTGGTGGGGGGGGGGGCCATAACATGGGCCTGTGTGGCATTCAGAATCTGCAACTGTTCCAAAATGTGTCTTTGGTTAGTGTGCATTTCGGCCATGCCTGACCTAATTTCTGAAGTCAAGTTGGCCATGTGGCTGTTATGGGTCCTCAATTCAGTCAGCACGGCACTGAAGGTAGTATTTAGGGACTCTAATTGGCCCCTAATATGCTCCTGATTTTGTTGGTTTTGGCGGCGAAAAAGGCGCCTCTCATGGTGCCATGCTGACTCCATCATCTGCACGCCCCTCCCCTGGGAAACTGGGCGACGTTGCTGAGTACGCCGCCCAATTCCCCGGGTTGTGGGGCGTGCAGATGATGTTGCTCGAGGACCCCCAACAGCCACAGGTCTGCTCGCCAAATCCTCAGCAGCAGATCTGAAACTGGGGACTGGAGGGTGAGTCTCAACATGCTGCCCACGATGTGCAGGCAGCATGCAGCCAGCTTCACTCTGCTGCTGTGGATTTGGCGGAGACACATTTTGGGACAGTTGCAGATTCTGTCCCAGGGGAAGATCTTCAGAATCTCCTATGAAGCTTCCATCTTCCTCCTGCTCCTGGATTTGCTCCATCAGTGTGTGGCTCTGTTGGGGACATGTAAAAAAAAAACAGGTTCAGTGTGTGGAATACCTATAAAAACCACACAAGCCAAACATGGCAAGCTACATGCATACACAACAGCCTCAAAATACACTTACCGTAGACATCGGATCCTGGGTCCTATGCAGCGCGGAAGAAGACGGACGCGGTAACATGGCAGAGGAGTCCCCACTAGCTGAGGGATGATGCTGCCCTGCTTTTGACGAAAAACAGCGATTAATACACACAACTATGCATAGTTTATGATTAAGAACACATATGGTAATCCAAGAAACGTGGCAAAGCAGTAAGGGCCCCTCCCACAACGTGGCCACTTGGCATTCGCTAGGAATCCCATTACATTAGTGCATGGATTGTTAAACCAGACTAGACACATCACGTGTCTCAAACCAAACATGCAAAGAATGGCTGATGTGTGAGTTGCAACATCCCTTTAAGGGGAGGAAGTTAACACACTAAGGTGGGAAAAAACACTTACAATATGATTCTGGTGGGGAACATTTGTATGGCATAAAACATTTCTAGAAAACCATCTTAATCAGTTGTGCAACTAAACCAGCTCCAAACAAATTGACCAACAGGCAAAGATATTATTGTGGCGTGTGCTTCTCAATTAATACATAGCACCCATTCATTTTCTACACTTCAAAGTGACATATTTGTCACACATTTCATTAAACATCATGTATGTGGATGTCAATTTGCACATTACCAGGCCACACCCATGACACTCCCTAGTCAAAGTGAGCACTCCTAACAAACCCACCCCCTAGAGCCATGTGCTTAGCTAGCCCTTGCTCCCACCCCCTAGAGCCATGTGCTTAGCTAGCCCTTGCTCCCACCCCCTACAGCCATGTGCTTAGCTAGCCCTTGCTCCCACCCCCTACAGCCATGTGCTTAGCTAGCCCTTGCTCCCACCCCCTAGAGCCATGTGCTTAGCTAGCCCTTGCTCCCACCCCCTACAGCCATGTGCTTAGCTAGCCCTTCCTCCCACCCCCTACAGCCATGTGCTTAGCTAGCCCTTGCTCCCACCCCCTACAGCCATGTGCTTAGCTAGCCCTTGCTCCCACCCCCTACAGCCATGTGCTTAGCTAGCCCTTGCTCCCACCCCCTACAGCCATGTGCTTAGCTAGCCCTTGCTCCCACCCCCTACAGCCATGTGCTTAGCTAGCCCTTGCTCCCACCCCCTACAGCCATGTGCTTAGCTAGCCCTTGCTCCCACCCCCTATAGCCATGTGCTTAGCTAGCCCTTGCTCCCACCCCCTACAGCCATGTGCTTAGGTAGCCCGTGCTGCGTATGTGTATGTTTCTATACATTTGTGTGGTCATTCAGACATTACTAACCTGCAGGAATTGGTGGGTTGTCGGTGTCCTGCTGGCCTGAGTGTCCCTCTAAGGCCACGGGATGTAATAAGGACAGCACCATCTCCTCAGCCGGTGTAAAGCGCATTTTGGTTGGGAAACCTCCGCCAGTTGTTTCGCTGAAAAACATAGTAAGCATAATTAAGCGCACTGATGGACAGACAAGAATAATAAAAACCCAAACATTAGCTATGTACCTGTGCATCCGCCTTAGATTCTCTTTCTTCCGCACTGCATATTTCAGGTCCGAAATCTTCCGTTGAATCTGGTCCATATCTTTACGTTCCTCACCCGCTGCATTGACTTGCCTGGTGAGTTCTTCAAAAATCTTGGTTTTGCGCTGTTTACTGGTGTGTTTTGATCTTCTACCATATAGCTCATCAAAATGTAAGGTGAGCCCAGTAGCCAATGCCAGAGTTTGGGACTCAGCAAAACGGCCACCCAAGTGTCCTCTGCGCAAGTTGCGCCCTCTTCGGGGTGGTTGTGGCTCCTCACTGCTTGGTTGCAAATGGGGTGACATTCTGGCCTGGGGGGATGGAGGAGACCTCAAGGACTGGAGGCTGGCTGTTGATCTTACTGGACTTGGGAAGGGACTTGGTGTTCTTGGCTGGGTGGACCCTGAAGTTGCAGGTGTAGATGTGGCATAGGGTGAATGCATGCCAACCTGTGCCGGAGGATAATGTGGGCGAGCAAGAGAGGGTGTTGGCGACCTTGAGCTGCTGCTGTGGGTCTGTGGGGCCTTGGAGGTGGTTGGCTGGGTCTGTGGGCCCTTGGAGGTGGATGGCTGGGTCTGTGGGGCCTTGGAGGTGGTTTGCTTGGCCTTAGTTTTTGAGCCACGTGCGGGGGGGGAGGGGGCCGTTGGCCTTTGGCGGCTTTTCGGGCTTCTGGAGCGTGTTCTGGTTTGGCCCCTGCGGCGCCTTGGGCCCCTGCTGCGGCTTCTGGACCGGGAGGTGGTTCGGCCCCTGCGGCGCCTTGGGCCCCTGCTGCGGCTTCTGGACCGGGAGGTGGTTCGCCCCCTGCTGCGCCTTGGGCCCCTGCTGCGGCTTCTGGACCGGGAGGTGGTTCGGCCCCTGCGGCGCCTTGGGCCCCTGCTGCGGCTTCTGGACCGGGAGGTGGTTCGGCCCCTGCTGCGCCTTGGGCCCCTGCTGCGGCTTCTGGACTGGGAGGTGGTTCGGCCCCTGCGGCGCCTTGGGCCCCTGCTGCGGCTTGTGGACCGGGAGGTGGTTCGGCCCCTGCTGCGGCTTCTGGACCGGGAGGTGGTTCGGCTCCTGCTGCGGCTTCTGGCCCGGTGTTTTTGGCCTTTGCCTATGGCCTTGGTGCCACGTGGGGGGGGGTGATGTGGGGCAGGGTGGGGTGGGGCTTCGTCCCCTCTTACCCATCTGTGGGCCAGGAGTTTTAGCAGCCTTGGTTACCTTGCTCCTTGGTTGTGGTGGTGCTGCAACCTCCTTTTTTGCCGCAGCCTTGGTGGTAGCCCTTAGTCGGGCTTTAGGCTCTTGCGACCTTGTTTGCGGACCCACGCCCTGCTCAGCCTGCTTGCTCTGCTTCTTAGCTGGAAGTTTTCTTTTTGGTGCCATTTTGTGTGGACTCTCAAAGAGAATGAGCTGTGTGTGCAGGGACCTTTAAATAAGGTGTCCGGCGTGTGACGCCTACGCGTTCGCTTACACGCACGTCCGGCCGTTCGCACGGCCGTGCGAAACCCGGAAACCGCTGGGGCCGTGCTTATCTGCTGCCTAGAAGAAGAAGAAAGATGGCGCCCACTATCTTCACCCGCCAACAAGAAGAGATAATCATGCTTGTAAGTGTCTTTTAACGACTTTGCTTGGATTGTTAATTGTTGCTCTACATGTTAAGGATGCGCAAAAAGTTATCTTTTTGTTAAAGCTTTGGTTCGACTACATGCACAACCAAGCGCACGCCACACACGTGCCAAACGACAGTGCTGCCATATTTGAAAGTTAACTTAGCCTAAAAGTGTGTGTGTGTATGTGTTCATGTGATTGAACCAAATAATGTATTGTTGCCTCTTCTACATATGCATTTCTGAGTTCTTGCTATGTTTGTTTTTTGTTTTGCAGACCATGCTGGAGCGCAGGTACGACTACCTGCCCAACTCGTTTGCCAAACGAAACGTCGCCCTGGAGATCATCTCGGAGATACAACACCAGACCGACACCACCTTCACCCACACACAGATCATGCAGCATTGGTCGGACCTGAAGCGACTGCACATGCCCCGGGTGCGGAGGTTTTTTTGGAATCCATTTCCCAAGTAAGTACATAGCGCTTGCATGCAAGATGTAACTAGGACAGAATTTAGGCCTTTTATTTATAATGCCTTCTCTTTTGTAGTGTTGGAAATGGATTACAGAATTCGCAGCACACGGAGGCGCCCAGGCCGACCAGTGCTGCATGATTCTGCAGCTGGGAGTGAAGGTGGTGGATCTCCAGGGCGACGGGCCGACCCTCCTCTGTGGCCTCCTCAGACCAGCCCCTGGACCTTACCACAGAGGAGGGGCGGCACAGCGTGGGCAGGCAGTCGTACCCTGCCACGCATGCGGGATCCTCTGGTATGTCACTCTTCATGTCTACACCCAAACATATAATTGCTAGCTCCTGATATCACCAAACTGAATCCTTTATTCTGTCTTTGTAGATGTTTCTGTTGCGGGTGAAGTAGTGGGTGAGGAGGCAGCAGATAGGAGCCCACAAGACCCTGGAGAAGGTGAGTGATGTGACCCAGACTTAGCTAAAAACATTTGAGGACTGCGGAATCAGACATCCAAACTAACCATTTGGCCCATGTTTCTACAGGCACTTCTTCACAGCAGAGCCAGGAACCAGGACCTCAGGGTGTTGTCCCCAACGAGCCATCTCTCGGCCACCAACCAAGTAAGTAGTCATGGCATTATAAAGATTTCTGTCTAAATTCCCATGAACCCCAAAACACATAATGCCCTAGTCAATGCCAATATAAGAGGGACCTGTGGCCACTGAATTAGCTTAATTAGTTGCCCAACTGTCCTGTGGCCACTGAATTAGCTTAATTAGTTGCCCAACTGTCCTGTGGCCACTGAATTAGCTTAATTAGTTGCCCAACTGTCCTGTGGCCACTGAATTAGCTTAATTAGTTGGCCAACTGTCCTGTGGCCACTGAATTAGCTTAATTAGTTGCCCAACTGTCCTGTGGCGACTGAATTAGCTTAATTAGTTGCCCAACTGTCCTGTGGCCACTGAATTAGCTTAATGACCTGTGGCCACTTCCTAACCTTAATTCCTGTCATTAATGACATCTGTGCATTATAGTTAATTTGTTTATTAAAATACATTAAATCCACAGGTGATAAACATGTATTGTTCTCCGAATAATTTGTTTTTCTGATTTTTTTGCAGGGACCACAAGACAGCGACTTGCTGATATGAATCGGAGGGTCCTTGAGTTGGTGGCCGATCTGCAGGCGATGCGGGACACGTTGGGGACAACAGAAGAGGAAGACTAGTGTCCTGGTTCCTGGCCCTGTAGATTTGTAAATAGTTTGATTTGTACATAGTTTTATTGGTTAAACACCCAAGTTTTTTGTATATAGTTTTATTGTTTTAAAAAAGGTTTTTAGTGTATATCGTTTTTAAAGTTTTTACCAAATAATTAGTGTATATATTTTTAACAACAAACAAACAATTTGTATATAGTTTTTAAATTTTTAGGGCCAAAGTTGGGCCAAACATTTTTACCAAAAATGGCAATTGAACAATAAATTCACAAAAAGGAAAAAAACATGTTGTCCCATTTATTTGCACACATACATTTAACAAAAACAAGGGGCCAATGACATATTTGAAAAGCAACATTGTGATGTCCCTGAAGTGATTTGGGTAAGTTTTAGGGTGTGAAAATGGAGGAAGAAACAAGGCGCTAAGTGATTTGGGTAAGTTTTAGGGTGTGAAAATGGAAGAAGAAACAAGGCGCTAAGTGATTTGGGTAAGTTTTAGGGTGTGAAAATGGAAGAAGAAACAAGGCGCTAAGTGATTTGGGTAAGTTTTAGGGACCTAAAATGGAGGAAGAAACAAGGCGCTAAGTGATTTGGGTAAGTTTTAGGGTGTGAAAATGGAAGAAAAAACAAGGCGCTAAGTGATTTGGGTAAGTTTTAGGGTGTGAAAATGGAAGAAGAAACAAGGCGCTAAGTGATTTGGGTAAGTTTTAGGGTGTGAAAATGGAAGAAGAAACAAGGCGCTAAGTGATTTGGGTAAGTTTTAGGGTGTGAAAATGGAAGAAGAAACAAGGCGCTAAGTGATTTGGGTAAGTTTTAGGGTGTGAAAATGGAAGAAAAAACAAGGCGCTAAGTGATTTGGGTAAGTTTTAGGGTGTGAAAATGGAAGAAGAAACAAGGCGCTAAGTGATTTGGGTAAGTTTTAGGGTGTGAAAATGGAAGAAGAAACAAGGCGCTAAGTGATTTGGGTAAGTTTTAGGGTGTGAAAATGGAAGAAGAAACAAGGCGCTAAGTGATTTGGGTAAGTTTTAGGGTGTGAAAATGGAAGAAGAAACAAGGCGCTAAGTGATTTGGGTAAGTTTTAGGGTGTGAAAATGGAAGAAGAAACAAGGCGCTAAGTGATTTGGGTAAGTTTTAGGGACCTAAAATGGAGGAAGAAACAAGGCGCTAAGTGATTTGGGTAAGTTTTAGGGTGTGAAAATGGAAGAAGAAACAAGGCGCTAAGTGATTTGGGTAAGTTTTAGGGTGTGAAAATGGAAGAAGAAACAAGGCGCTAAGTGATTTGGGTAAGTTTTAGGGACCTAAAATGGAGGAAGAAACAAGGCGCTAAGTGATTTGGGTAAGTTTTAGGGTGTGAAAATGGAAGAAGAAACAAGGCGCTAAGTGATTTGGGTAAGTTTTAGGGTGTGAAAATGGAAGAAGAAACAAGGCGCTAAGTGATTTGGGTAAGTTTTAGGGTGTGAAAATGGAAGAAGAAACAAGGCGCTAAGTGATTTGGGTAAGTTTTAGGGTGTGAAAATGGAAGAAGAAACAAAGCGCGAAGTGGTTAGGGTAAGTTTTAGGGACCTCAAGGGAAAAGGCAGGATAGCGCGAAGTGGTTAGGGTGAGCTTTAAGGGACCTCAAGGGAAAAGGCAGGATAGCGCGAAGTGGTTAGGGTGAGCTTTAAGGGACCTCAAGGGAAAAGGCAGGATAGCGCGAAGTGGTTAGGGTGAGCTTTAAGGGACCTCAAGGGAAAAGGCAGGATAGCGCGAAGTGGTTAGGGTGAGCTTTTAGGGACCTCAAGGGAAAAGGCAGGATAGCGCGAAGTGGTTAGGGTGAGCTTTAAGGGACCTCAAGGGAAAAGGCAGGATAGCGCGAAGTGGTTAGGGTGAGTTTAGTGATGGAAGTGAAATTATGTAGGCGAGCACTTTAATGAGAGAAGTTTGTAGTGCGCAGGCGCAATATCGTAAGAATTTCGTCTGGCCAGATATTTTAGGAAAAAATGAAGCAGGATGTAGCGGGAAAATGATAGGATTCGTGTGAGGATACGATGGGAAAAGGGCAAAAACGAAAGGCTACGTTGGTAGTTGTGAAAAATGAATCTGAACATTTTCGATGGAAAATGACAGCCTCGTCTGCGTACTCTGGCATACGAGCACACGGACGCGCTACGGAAGGTTTACGAAGCATGCATAGAATCGCTCGAACGTTCATGCGAGAGCGGGAAATTTTGAAAATCTTACGACGTCGGCACCAAAGCGAAAGTTTTTTTGTGTCTCTCTGAATCGAGCCTAAAATGTTGAAGACAAAATGGTGTCCGCAACCTAGAGGGGCGGGCCATGGAGATATGAGGTAAAATGCATCATCCACAGAGCCCGCCCCCCCGAAGAGTGCGAGGCGTGCCCATGTGAACCGGCCGGCCAGTAGCTGCCCGGCCGCTCTGAGGTGAATGGGGCTGGCAGCCGCGGAGCGCAGTACAAACGCGCGGCGGCACATTTTAATAAAGTGACAAGCACAACATATGTCTAAAGTCTTAAACCACCAGTAAATGGGACGGAACGGGTGGGAATAGTCTTGCAGGGCCGCAGGCAATAAGCCCCGCTCACCTGCGCCACAAGAGAGCTATCTTCTCAGCGCAGACTGCAGAAAAGAACTGGGGAATTTGTGGGAGGTCCCTGACTTATATGGGGCCGGGAGGTGCCACAAGCTGTTTTCTGCAGTTCAGCGCCATCTTGTGGATGTATTACCAGGAGTAAAGAATATTCTGGAACAGGACGTGCTGTATACTTAGAATATGGCATTCGCAGACCTCGAGGGGCAGGCCGTGGAGTTATGAGGTAAATGCATCATTCACAGGACCTGCCCCCCCCCCAAAGAGCGCCCACGTGATCCGGCCGGCAAATAGCGGCCCAGCAGCTCTGAGGTGAATGGGGCTGCCAGGCGCGGAGCGCAGTACAAAGCGCGGCAGCGTTCGTATTATAGAGTTACCAGCACTAAAACATGTCAGAGTGAAATACAGTGTTGAATCACTAGACGAGCCCCCCGCCCCGCCCCCCGGAGATCCCCCAAGGGGAGAGTAAGGGAGTATAACAGCTGAATTCCCAGGGACAATGGCGCCCAGAGGACTAATGTGAGAAGTGAGGGTGGAAGGGGAATGAATAGGGTTTAACTGCACAGAATAACCTGGCAAAACCCATGAGGCAGTGGGGGCATCCCAAAAAGTCTCACCATTAGCCTAAACCGCCTACCCTGTTAGAGCAGGGACTGCGGTTGGAGCCTAGCTCCTCAGCACTATTGGTGCTTGCTAACCTACCTTCACCCGAACCTTAACAGCCAAGGCTGGGAGGCAGTAAATGAGACAGAATGGGTGGGAATAGTCTTGCAGGGCCGCAGGCATATAAGCCCCGCTCACCTGCGCCACAGAGAGCTATCTTCTGTCTTTGCAGTCCAGACTACAGAAAGAACTGGGGAAGTTGTGGGAGGTCCCTGACTTATATAGGGCCGGGAGGAGCCACAAGCTGTTTTCTGCAGTCCAGCGCCATCTTGTGGATGTATTACCCATGTGTAAGGAATATTCTGGAACAGGACGTGCTGTATACTTAGTAATAGGATTAAATTGTTTGTGTTCATTTTTTTTCTGGTCACATGTCTGCTCTGTCAGTACTGAAGTTAAAGGAAACTCCCTTTTTGTCAGGTTTTTGGTGTTCTCTCCTTTTGAATGTAAAAATACAATTCTGTGATTACTCGCCTGTAGAATTGGTATTATGAGTATACAGTACGTCCTGCTCCAAATCTAATACTTACACGTGGGATATACTCCGCCAGATGGCGCTGGACTGCAGAGACATCGAAAATAGGCTCCTCCCGGCCCCTCAAATATCCGGGGACCTCCCACAAATCCCCAGCATTGAAAAGCAGTTAATGAAAAGCTGGGAGAATTAAACAATCCAAACTATCAACTATAACAATGATAACAATCACCATACAAGATAATGCAAAACCAAGGGTGGGTTGGAGCAGGACGTACTGTATACTCATAATACCAATTCTACAGGTGAGTAATCACAGAATTGTATTATTCTTAGTATACAGTACGTCCTGCTCCAAATCTAATACTTACACGTGGGACATCCAATAGCAGTGTCCATAAAGTAGGGTGGGATCCCCAAGAAAAATCAGCAGCAGACAGTTTAAACCACTGCCGCCTGCAGAACCTTTCGGCCAAAAGCAGCATCAGCTGAGGCCCTAACATCAACCTTGTAAAACTTTGAAAAGGTATGAACAGAAGACCAAGTAGCGGCCTTGAAAACTTGTTCAACAGAAGCCTGGTGCTGAAAAGCCCAAGAGGCACCAATAGCACGTGTGGAATGAGCAGTAAGGCGGATGGGAGGATTCTTCCCCTTAGCAGAGTAGGCCTGAATCACAGCCTGACGAATCCACTTGCTAATAGTAGATTTGGCAGGAGCCAAACCCTTCCTAGGACCAGAAGGGACCACAAAAAGAGCATCAGTTTTCCTGAAAGGTGCAGTAGCCACCAGATAGGGCAGATTAGGGCACAAAGAAGGAAGAACAATATCCTGATTCAAATGAAAGGCAGACACTACCTTAGGCAGAAAGTCTTGAAAGTTTGAAATGAAACACCACCTTGTCCTGGTGTCTCTCATAGTAGGGGGGCTGAATGGAAAGCGCCGCCAATTCAGACACACGCCTGACAGAAGTGATAGCCACAAGAAATACAACCTTGAGCATAAGAATGGTCAAGGCAGCATCCTGCACAGGTTCAAAGGGAGCACCCTGCAAGGCTGACAGAACCAAGTTCAGATCCCAAACAGGCACCATAGGCTTTTTGTGATTACTCACCTGTAAAATGGGTATTATAAGTATGTCACACACCCCGCTTCCACTATTCATGACATATGGGCTATGGTCCAGTAGAGGGCGAACTTCTGCAGAGATGAAAGCAAAAAAGAAGTCCCTCCCGGTCCATAAATACCTGGGACCTCCCACACATTCCCCAGTATATGACAGCAGAAAGGGGACCAGGAAGAGACAATAAAACATTCTTAACAATAAAAGGTTCACCATATAAAGGATCCAGAATACCAAAGGGCGGGATGAAGCAGGGTGTGTGACATACTTATAATACCCATTTTACAGGTGAGTAATCACAAAATGGTATTATTCCAAGTATGTCA